>CM038143.1:95003063-95603063 GCA_021437245.1 Aegilops speltoides | reverse complement strand
CCGCCGATCAGGTGGTGCGGCACCCCGGCCTGCTCGCGGGCGGTGGCCTTGTTGGTGACCACGGGCAGGCCGTCGTGGACCTGGATCTTGTCCGAGTTGACGACCTCGCCGCTGAACCGCAGCGCGAGGTCGACGGCCAGCTTGGACTTGCCGGTGGCCGTGGCGCCCATCACAATGACCACCTTGGCTTTGCCATTGCCGCTAGCTGCCGCGCTAATGCCCGCCATCGCCATGGATGCACGAGTTACGAAGTAAGTCCTGCGATCGTGTCTGTTTGGTTGCTGCTGCGTGCACGCTTGAGAAGAGCTTACGATTTCCGAGAAGATCGATCGGTGCATGAAACTAGCGGGAGATGGCTCTCTATTTATACTACTAGCCTGCACGTAGATTTTGTTGTTTGCGGTGTGGTTCTTGGAAGGGAGGAGACCGTCACTGTCTTGAACCTTAGCTGTGTTAACGCGCATGCCTACGTACTCGTTTGCTTAGTTGTCCCACGGTCAACTTTCAAAAAAACATAAAATTCCGGTGGTCTGGTCACCGCCTAGTTCGCTCCATTTTGTTTAGCGTTCGGTGGTTTGGGAAAAGAACAGTCTCTCTCACTCCCAGGCTCCATGTCAAGATCACCGGAACCTGACACGTACCTGCATTGCGCTGCCAGTCAGAATACAACTGGCAATGAAGCCACTCGTGCAAATACTACAAACCGACATAAGCACTCATGCATCCCGATTCACAGAGTAATCTGATGAATGTTTTTCATCGCAATTCGCAAAACAAAATTTATCTGATTTCTCCTTCTTAAACTTCAGTCCCGGCTCTTTGTGTGAATGCTTCACCAACTCACACCTTTACCTCGCTACTGTAATCTCAGGGGAGTTTAGTCTTATGCAATTTTTAGAGACTGAAGTTTTCAAAAAAGTTACAGAGGCGACTGAGAATTAGCCAAAAGTTTTAATAGTGCCTCCACCTTATGAACACAAATAATATTCGTTCATAGTACTGTACTATTACCGTTCAAAGTCACGAGTTGACCGGCATTGAATTTGATTTATTCAATGTGGGGATGTGTCAACTGCATGTGTATGTGTCTGTTTCCCGATCGAGTCGGTGAGTCTGAACGTGCGAACTTACTGAGCTGCTCCTTCCGGGGAAACTTGATCGATTCTCGCGGAGAAAAGAGGAGAGTTACTACAGTAATTTGTGGCGAGCAGGGTGAAGAGACCGAGCACCGTTACTTCACCGTCACGGAGTTAGACCGCGCTCGCGAGGAGGAAGATTGACCCACCGTCTAGAATGCGTGGACCAGAAACTATTTCGTGGGAACTGGAATGGCTCGGATCTGTCTGCTATAGCTTGTTCCAAGTGGAAGGAACTCAAGGTACGAAAGCCCGCTGACCCCATGCATGCTTGAATCTTTCTCGCTGCCTTTTACCCTCGACTCTTTCTTGCCGTGAATTATATTGACAGTAGGTAAACTAAAGTTATTTCGCAGAAAGAGGTAAACTAAAGTTACTCACGAATAGGTGGCTGGCCAACTTCTTGTAGTGCCACTGGACTTCTCGTACATAGTACCTACCGAAGACCAAAAGTTGGAGGTGTCAACAACCACGAACAATCCTGGTAAAAACAAACAACAAACTGTGAAAGCTGTTCTTGTAGTATACTTCCTGTATTTCAAAGCATCTAAAAAGGCTTTCGCCCTATTATATATATAAAGCAAACAACCACAACCACAACAAGGTTGCATGGAAATAACAATCCAACATACACCACATGAAGTACACACGCACAAAAGAGGGTCTGCTGAGGGCACCAGCTCAAAGCCCTAGAAAAACAAATAAAACGGGCAGAAGCCTCGATGAGGAGCAGGAGGCTACGTCAGGTCCTCAATGTACAACAAGTGTGTCAATGCGACGGTAATATCTACTCCCTCCGTTCCTAAATACTTGTCTTTCTAGAGATTTCAACAAGTGACTACATACGGCGCAAAATGAGTGAATCTACACTTTAAAATATGTCTACATACATCCGTATGTTGAGTCCATTTGAAATGCCTAGAAAGACAAGTATTTGGGAACGGAGGGAGTATTACCTTGTATCGTGAGTCTAGTATATTGATTGCTTGTTCTGTAGGCAGATCACCCTAGGGTTGTGAAACTCCTCCACGCGGGGTTACGTTCCACTTTATGGTCCTGCTTCGACATTGCCACGGCGTGGTCGTCCCCACAATTAAGGTCATTAAACTGGAACCATGCCATATGTTTGGTGGTTCACCATTATCTCATATCATCTTCGTTACTTATAGATATCTCCGCTTGTCACCTGAAGGTCGCGGATTTTATCTGCGTAAGCCTTTAGATCATGTAGTCCGTGCCCTTAAATTGGACATCACGCATTGCGCTCACCACAGAATAACAACTTACTAAAAAAATCATAAGACTATAAACACGAATGAAAAATATAGGATGGGCAGAAATGAATCTTGCCATTCACCTGCACCTCCCATGCCTAGGAAGAATTACTCACATGAAGATCCAATGAAATAATCAATCATCTAAGATAATAATCCAATGAAAATCATATCATTTATACCATGAAGATCCACATTAAGATTATTGATTAAACAAGTCTCAATCTCGAGACGAGTGTGAATAGAGTTGTACACCATGATCTTACAACTTTAAATTCCTCTTTAAATCGTGATGATGAGACGAAATGAAATGAAGATGGGAAAACAAGGCGAAAAACATCTCCAATTGTTCTTCTTCTCCGAATCTCTTCTCCCTTTGTTCTGGATGGAGTGGCGACGACTACGTCTCTCTGATGCTAAATGCTCCTTTATGAAGTTTGTTCCTGTAGATGAGGGGAGGCCTCCGACACCTTGTACTAGTGGCCGTCTTGCGCTCTGTTGCCGCTAGCGCAAAATCTTCCAACATGGAAGTTGCTTCAAATGGATTGATTTCGTATAATCTCAATTGGTTTCCTTCTATAAATGTATTTTCCTGCCAAACGGTGGAAAAATGACTTTTCTTCTCTCTTAAAGCATTAGCCTTAGAAAAAACTGAGAAATAACGAAAACACGATGAAAACCAAGTAAAAACTCTTCATGAAAAAGTGATAAATTGTCGATCCATCATTAAGCCCGAAAGCTTGCTTGTGTGTGGTTTTCTCCAGAAAAGTCTGTAAAGGTCTGATCTTCGCCTTGAAGGCCAACCACAGGTGATTTGAAGTTCTCTGTTGGGGCCACTCAAAAGGAGACTAGGATGGGCCACTTCGTGGGGTTCAGGAGCTTTGGTTTCGCATAACTCCAATGGAGATTAGCACTGCCCCAAGAGTGTGAACTTCGGGATACATCCGTGTCTCTGATTTGTGTGATTAATCTATTTTCATATATTTTTTCTTGTGTTTGCTTGCTAGTTAGTTTGTTGCTCCTGCTTATGTAGTGCATTATCCTGCTTTCCATAAAGGTTGTTCTCCACAGTAGATTGCATTTCTAGAGAACTCATTTGATGTACGTCACCCCTAAAATTGGAAGTTAAGATATAACTTTGTAGTCTCATGTTCATCTCGCACCTCTAGTTGACCTCTCGATCCTTTCATGCCCCCTCATATTTTTTCTCTTCTCTGAATATTAAAAATAATCGAAGCTAAATACCATGATGCATATATAATTTGAATATAAATATTCCAATGCAATAACGATTCAAATATAAATATTATAATCCAAACATAAAATGTTGAAATCAAACAATGCAAATTTAAATTCAAATTATTCGAACACATGCTCTCATTGTTCACATGAAATGCCCACAAATGCTCCACTAGATCATTCTGAAGTTGTGTATGAGTTCCTCCATTGTGAATCTGATGATGCATCCTGGGAAATTTCTCAAACGTCGCCGCATGCTGCTGTGGAAGCTAGGCATGTTCACTCATCTGTTTAAAAATCCAGAACATGGCGAATTGTCTCACCCTCATCCTCCAGAATCATGTTGTGCATGATCACACAAGTTGTTATCACCTATGTTTCCGGATCCCGTTGTTTAGGAGCTTCACAAACAACTGCAGGACCGGTTTGAAATTGTTCAAATGCTCTCTCCACATCCTTTCTAGCATCTTCCTGGCTTGTAGAAAATTGTGATTTTTTTGTTATCTAGTGGATTGGAAATCGTATTGACGAATTCATGAACTCGGCTTAGAAGTACTCATCATCCTAATTCATCGTGTCTGTTTTGGAATAAAAATGAAAGTGTAAAAAATGAGCTATGCCATTTGACACTTGTCATGTGTGTCGTGTCCATGGATGCCATCAGCAGGGGCGGAGGGTACGGTAGCGACAGCTGTGGCCTTGGCGGAGAGACGGTTTGGGTGGGACAGCGGAGGTCTAGTAAAGCTTGAGCGACATCTGAGGGTAGAAGATAGAGATCGGAAGGGGAGTGGTGAATTGTCAAAAACCGTGGGCTTCAGATACGATTCTGGATGGGTTCAGACTGGTCAAGTCCGATGTGAACCAACATTTAAGCTCTCCTTCATCATCCCACGGTTCGGGGCCCGACGAATTTCGGACGTATCCGATCTAATATGAACATCCACATCAAAGATGTGTTTAGCTTTCAGTTTGTCTAATTCACATCTACATTTGAGCATAGAGTTACTAGAGGTTCTTATCCGATAAGAACCTCTAGTAAACTCTGACTATTCCAGCCATGGCGTTCCGTGTCCACTGAGGCACGGATGCAGAGCCATGATTTGAGCATAGAGAAAGCGGGTCTGTTTAGGACACATCTAAATTGATTTTCACTCTGGTTGTGATTTTCACTCTGGTTATGTCACATCATAGCCATGGTTGGAATAGTCAGAGTTTACTAGAGGTTCTTATCGGATAAGGTTGTTTTCAAGTGAAGTTTCCGACAAATACCATTGTTCCACCTCTGAGTTGTTGCCCTGTCACGCCCGTGGACGAGAGAAACCACAGACCTGACCAACACATGGTACGGCGCGGGCGACCAGAACGCATTGCTATCCTTGAAAAGCCAGACCAGACCGACAACTGTTCGCAGGAATCACCGTGGTATGTATGCCGTACGCACGGCGGTCCTGCCGTGTGCAAGTGGCAACCAGATCGAGCCGTGCGCAGCAGGAGTGTTGGTTTCATCGTTCTGCGACCCCATCCTAGCAGTATCGCGCCCCGTTAACACTTGTCGTGTGCTGTGTGCAACTCTGTAGCCGCGCACTGCATCTCTGGGATAAAAGGGGCAGCTTTGCATTTGGCCGCCAGGACATGCTGCCTGACCGTGACAGGCAGAGTGAACCGACACAGTTCATAACAAGCACGTGTAATGATCAGTTCACGGCGGGCGGACGCAACAGAGAAACATAAGAAGACACAGCAAAGCAATAAAACTGAGCGATCAGCACATAGTTTTTACGGCTCCCGCCAATGACACTATCTCCATGTGCTCACAACATCTGGCACTTGCGTAGTTGCGTACATAACATAAAGTAGAGAAACAACGGGTGCAAAACTAGATCAGTTTCTTACTCACCGAAGATTTCACGAGCGTCATAGCAGATCATTCATCATCGCCATCATTATCACCGTCAAGTGGACCGCTTTCGAGCTCGGCGAACTTCTCTTCGGGGGCCGACACCTCACTGCTGAGTAGAGAGATCATCAGGCGGATCATTGTCCACACGTTCCGATTCATTATCCGCTCATACTCTCCCAAGCCTCCCGCTCCGTGCGATGCAGATTCCGGACAGTCTTTTTTTTAACTAGCCAAAAGATTTGCCATTTTCATTAATTAAGAAGAGAGTATTGTTACAGAAACGCGGCAAAAGACTAAACGGATTACTTTCGCGGCATTACATTGCTCAATTGCTTGACGCCCGCAATAGGCCAAATAGACATTTCTTCTTTGATGATCCGTGTGACGATCGCCACTGGTGCCGACATGCCGCTTTGCTCATAAAGAGGCACGCATTCTGTTCCCTCCAAAGTTCCCACCCTACAAGGAGTAGAAGAGAAGATAAGGCCTTAACCGGTTGGGTGTTGTTCAAAAATAGCTCATCCCACCAAGATTTAACAGTGCTGAATTGGTGCCAACTAGTCGTGGGAATAGCAAGCCCGAGCCAGGCGAACACCTCATCCCAAACCCGAAGCGAGAACCTACACTTGAAAATGATGTGGGCCGCCGATTCTTGCACCTGATTGCAAAGCGGGCACCAGTCACAGTTCTGCCATCTCAGCATTGCAGCTTATCCGCGGTCCAAGTTCTGTTTTGATTGACTAGCAAAAAAACATTGCATTTGGAAGGAGCCCAAACCTTCCAAATCAAGACCTGAAAGCTAAAGTGAGCTGCTGCAGAGATAATATAATAAAACGTGTGTTAGGCATGGTGTGTTTACAAACGTGTGTTACGCAATGGTGGGATGAAACTGCAGGCCGCAGATGCGGGCTGTAGACTTATTCTACAGTACTTAGAGCAATTCTAGCAGACCCCACAAAAGGTCCCGATCCGTAAAATAATCGCTAAAATACGGGTCGGCGCGAAAAATCTCACAAACGCGACCGGCCTGTAAAAGTTTTGAGGGGCGCGGCAAAAACTTTTCCCCAACCCATGAATACGCGGGTTCCTCCCCCCTCCCCCCCCCCCCCGGCCCGTTGGTGCCCTGCATATAGCGGGAGCGGTTGGTGGGAAGGACATTTCAGCCCACGCTTTTTCCCACCAACCACCTCCCCTCTCCCCCTCGCCCCGCTGCCGCCCAAGATTCTGGCGAAAGTAGCCGGCGGGAGCACGCCGAAAGGCCGCCACACGCACGAGGTTGCCCTCCGCCCCTCGCCCCCTTCCTGCGTTGGCGGGCCGAGAAGTTGCGGATCTGCGGCCTTTCTTCGCGGGCGGCCGGATTTGGTTCCCGGCCGCCGGTGGCTGCGCCAAGCGATGGAATGGTTAGGGAGCATCTCGCGCAGCCCTGACAAAGGCGCATCGCAGCATGCAGGTGCGGGTTCGTCCTCTCGCCGCTGCCGACGGTTTGCGAGCATGGATTCGGCCGGCCGGCCGTCGGGCTCGGCCCTCGCGCAGAGGCTCTGTGGCTCGCCGATGCAGCTCATACAATGCGATGACTGCGTGCGAACAGTGCTACGGCTCACTTCGGGCACGCCGAAGCACCCTAGATGGGTGTTCTTCAAATGCGAAAACGACGGGGTACGTGTTGTTTTCATTCGGCTCATTTCGATAGCTCATTTTTTGGTTCAATTATGTTAGCTTATTTCGAACATCATCATGCGTATAGGAAGATGGATGCTCATTTTAGTTTTGGGAAGGCGAATGCATTGATTTTTATTGATAGAAAGAAACTTGATAGACGTTTGTGCACTCCTTAGTAGAATCGAAGGCAAGCGCATGCATGTGCAACTAGAGGGGAAGCAACGTCTACTTCTTTAGAACCAAAGAAGAAGAAGAATGATGAATGCAAGATTAAGAATCTGCAGATCAACAATGACTGCATGGAGAAGATATTGCTTCAACTAGTGGGAGCAGTTATGGAAGTTGGAAATCTTCTTAAATGCATAATTGTGGTTCTTGTTTTCTTTGGCCTTACTATTCTAGAAAAGATTTGGTGATGCCATATGTACCCAATGTTGTTGAAAAAGCAAAGAAATGCAAATTGAGGTGCAAATTTACGTTTATGTTGGCGGTAGAGAGACCCCATAAGCCGACCCATAAAAGAGGATACGGGTTGGCTTTTATGGGTCTCCTCTCATGTCGTTTCAAGCGACATGCAAAACCGTTTTTTCGTGAACTGCAAACGTATTTTGCGGGTCGGCGGGATGCGGGGTCTGCTAGAGATGCTCTTAGGAAATCTCCAACCCCCACCCGTAAATTTCCTCCCGCATCTGTCTCTGGACTGTTTCCTTCCACATCTCTCCGCGGACAAAGGAGACCAGTCCATGAATACACAGCAAAATTCGGCCATCCAACGCTACCCGTATATATTTCAGCCAATTTTTAAATTAACGGGACAAGATTCGTTCAAACACAACGGATTTCATTAAAATTCAGACATAATTTATATGAAAAGAGCGATATTTCGACTGTTTAGCTAAAAACTAAAAAAAATAGACTCTATACCGGACGGCAACCTCATACGTGTGGCCGTCATGTCCTGCCGCACCGCCGCCGCCGCCATCGTCGTCGTCCCTCCAGCGGTGCAAGGCCTTCGAAGGGTTGCGGTAGCCTTGTCCGGCGGCTATCTGCTGCTCGCTGCATAGCAGCTCCACCTCCTGCTGCGCAGTGCGGGGTGCCGCCGCAGCTAGTGCCAACAGCGTGCGCGGAGACCTGGAGGCCGCCTTGCCCTTGCTGGCCTCAGAGGTCTCGCTAAGAGTCCACTCCTTGTCGTACTTGGCGATCTCGTTGTAGATGGAGTGTCGGCGTCTGGCGTCCGTCTCACTGATGGTGACGGAGCGATCGAGGGGCCATGCGGCGGTGAGGTCCGGGTCGTTGCAGACTCATTCTGGCACACCGCTAGTCTTGGCGAACGGGGACCGGTGGGTGGCGTTGCGCCAGTTGTACCGCACATGTTGACGCGTCGCCCGCTCCTCCTTGGAGATGATACCCCTCGACCCCGAGGGGCCGCCAGCACTGGCGCCTACGAGGTAATGGAGGTTGCGGCCGTGCGCCGTCCTTATGGCCGCCGGCAGCTCCTCAATGGCTTGGCGGTGGATGCAGCGGGGCGCCAAGTTGGGCCCCGCTACGTTTGTGCGCCGGTGGTGACGCGGGCTCATCCTTCATGCGACATCCAATCTAGACACTGCGGCCGCATCGGGGGAGGCGGGCTCCTTCTTGACCCGCCGGGGTGGGGACATCGGCTCGACTTGACGCGGTAGCGCGGCGGGGACCGTCGCTCCTTGACCCGCTCTAGCGATGATGGTGCCGGGCCCATCTGACGGAGCAAGCGATCCATCATGATCACCATTTGACGGACAAATTCTTCATCCGTTAGAGCCGCCTCCACAAGAAGGCGCAACCGCACTGATGATGTCCTTTTGTTGCGGGAGGAGAGGACGATCTCCTCCTTGTTGGAGGAGCAGGCCACCGTGGATGCCGAGGGGCCCGGAGAGCGCCAGCGTCGGCGCCAAGATCTACCCGAGGATGAACTCCCGCCACCACCGCTTGCCGGCGCGGACCACCACGACTTCGTCATTGCCACTGTAGGAGGAGGGCTCAGAGAGGTAGAGAAGAGATTGGAAGAGGAGGAGGGGATCAGAGAGAAGGAGATGCGGATGTGCATCGCTGGAGCATGGCTTATATAGCCGACAACATGCTAGGCGAACGGCCGGTCAACCCACTTCAATGCGGCGCAGTGGTCGGAGTTAATTTCTCGGGACACGGCGTCTGCATTGAAGCGGCGACGCCCGAGAGGTCACGTCCCTCAGCGCCGCCTTCTCATCCGGTCGCGTTGCTCGGCATCAATGTCGGCCGCTGCATACCGGCATGAATGTGGCGCGGTAATTGACGCCGGCGTAGGATGAAAAGGGCGGAGAGGCGGGTGGGGGTTTAGGTGGGTCGGGACGGTAAGGAGGTGAGGCACCCGTCCGGACGCCCGCAAAGCCCCCACGTTTGTCTCCGGTTTAGCGGAGAAAATGCGTTCGGACCGTTCCGTAGATCGATATAGAGCCGTGTTAGATGACACACGTCCGGACAACGCGGTCAGGACGTACGTGGACGGAGGGTCGCGTTGGAGATGCCCTTAGGTTACAAAGCCTGCCTGCATACATGAATTTCATGCTACAAGTAGAGAATGAGGTGAGGGATTCGAGCGGCTATTACTTTGTGTGTTTGTTGACACTAGTAAGTGTGAACGTGCAACGCACGTTTTAACAAATATAAACCAGGATAAAAATCCATTTCAAGGTAAATAAATCTAGAATAAGGTTTCAGCAAAAATATTTTACAAAAATCTGTGGTTCCCAAAGATGTTCAGTAAGAGCATCTCCAACAGGTGCCCAAAAATTGCTCCGCGCGCTAAAATTCAGTTTTTTTTGGGCGCCAGACAGCTCCAGCAGAAGCTGTAAAATAATGCGCGTGCAAAAAAATGTTGGGATGAAAAACGCTATCGCATGCCCGCGCTTCACAATTTATACTGCGTGTTTTTCTGGGCGCGCGTTTTTGGGCATCTGGTAAATCAATGTTGGGTCCAGCGCGCTAAAGGTGCTACAGTGACGCGCTAAAACTATTTTAGGGTGCAAAAATTTTGTGCGCATGTTGGAGATGCTCTTATAACCATCCTATATGAGCAATTGAACATACCTTGACTCACTTTATCAAAGAGGTTGCAGAAGTAACTCCAACTCATGTCTTGACAAATACACCATTTTTCTTAGTTAGAACTTGCAAAGAAATGGCAACCCATCATCTCTAACGATTCCATATTAAAGGAAAAAAATACATCATGAAATGACATAGAGACAATATGCACACAATTATGTTCAACAATGATATGGGTCAAACATATGGAGTTAGTTGTTTCCCGAAAACAACTTTCTTGAAAATAATTATCTCTACGTTGTGCCTGCAAAAGGAAAGAGAAACTTTATGTAAACCCAAAAACTACAATGGACAAACACACATTTTTTCAACAAATAAAAAAGAACACTGAGCAGGAAGCTTCCAATCCTCGTACGAAGGACAACCTTCCTACAAATACACAATCCGGTGTAGGTTCATACAATTTTCATTCTGCGCAAGTGATGCAACATAGAAATTCAAGCCACTGCGACAAAATATGCAGGGAGAAGTCCGTTTAAAGGCAATAATTGTTTATCAACAAGTTGGTACAAGTTGTTATCAAATACTTCAACACATTTCCAATTTCAATTATGAATATGCAATAAGATCCTTGCACCTTAATGATTTTTAACCAAACTATAAAATTAGTAGGCCAACCATAAATATTTTTGTTGTCGTATCTGAAGTACCTTTGAAATCTTGAGAAACAAGTACTATACAATCAAACTGGCTACTTGGGATAAGCCAATGTTCCAGCTCCAAGGTTTGATATGCCCGAAAGCTACAACATCTTTTAAATGGCACACGTTAAAATTGAGAAGTCCATTGTTTGCACTAAGCATTTTCATTGACATCTGCAAAATTCAAGGAGCTTTAGCGACACATATTATTAATAGAAGTCTACATTTGATAGTACAAAACAATTTACTCCCGGCAATTAAATCTCATTGTACAACAATTGCTCACACATGAAATCTCAACCTGATGGCTCCATCCTTTTTGTTGCATCGGCATCTGTTGAAGCCCTTATTTTAATTCCTGGTCAGCACTGACTGATGCAATAATAAAGCAGCAGCTTCCCAACCAAAACCCTTAGTTATGTAGCTATCGTCTTCGACCACTTGGATCTCGAAGAATCCAATTAAGCTAGCTTAGCTACAAGCACAATCTGTGCGTCGTTCTCCAGCTGATATCTTTGCTCACCTTGGGCACCAGTTCTTGCAGGGCCTTTATCCTCTCGGCTATCCTCTCCCGGCAAAACTGCGACAAGGACCAGATGGTTAATTAATTAGAATACATCATCCAGCATTCAGTTTATAGAGGAAGAGAGGTCAATGGAGCTAAATAGAACTGCACATGAGTAGAGAAGAACAAGAACAGTATGGGCAACTAAAAGGACGAAAACACGGGAAACTAATCAGATTAGTGCTAAGAAGTTAACTGATCCCCTCGGTTTTATATTCTATAAGGTTAATTGCCGGCCAAATTGACAGTAAAACTATATGAGCGTCACTCGATAGATAGTTCACTCCCTCGGAGGTGCTGTGTGGGTTGGTGGTCTGGCCTGCCCGCGCGCGCGCCGGCGCCGCCACCTCCTCCTCGCCCGGCTTGTGGTGGTTGCGCCCTGCAGCCGAGCACCTCCTCCTCCCCCGGCTTGTTGTGGTTGCGCCCTGCAGCCGGAGCACCTCCTACTCCGCCAAAGGTCTGGTTCGGCACCGTTTGCTGCTGCAAGAACATCAGAAAAAAGATCAGGGGGCTGCAACTTGATTAATTCGAGAGAAAAAGACCTGCACGCACGTCGCCGCCCGATCCGCCCTTGCCAAGGTTGAGTGGGAGCAGCAGGACGCCATCGCCGCCGCCGCCGCCCCTGATGGATGGCGAGCAGCCCATGCCCTTGAGAAGCATGTTGTTGTGGTGGCCCTATCTCAGATCGGCGAGGTTCTGTAGCACCATCTACTTCGCCGCTGTGACGCCGCAGCCGGGATGCCGCTAATCTGGTGGCCAAAGCCGCGACGCCAGCATCACCGACAGGTCGTACGGCCCCCTAAACAGCTGCTGCTTTATCCCATCAGCCTGGGCGCGGTCCTCAGGCTTCGTCCCAGCGGCATGGTCGTGTCAAGCCGAGGGCGGCAGGCTGCCGAGTATTTGGTGGAGGAAATCGTCGTGCACGGCGCCATTGCCATTGGCGTGGCATGGGGCAGCGAGACAACCACCTCGGCGAGGGCGACGGGCTAAATTTTGGGTTAGCGCTAACTTTGCGGTGGGATTTAGCGCTAATTGAGGTTGGGATCGAGTGGTTGTTGAACAAATCTTTCGTCTGCTCGATGGCAGAGTTTTCGTCCGCCCCCTTAAATTGGTTGACGTACTATCGCTGAAAGTTAGTTGTTATTTGAACAGTTAGATCTAAATGAGTGGGCCGATCATGAGGCTCTAATTATCTTGGTTTGTTGTGTGTACGTTAGATGGGGTGCACTTAAAAAGGATAATATTTGCTTGTTTAATAGTAGTAGAGATGTGAGAAATAGAGTGATTCAGCGAGTAACTTGCTCGGCTGAGCTTAACTCAATTACGGACGTATAATTCGAGTCAGAAAATGGACAGAGAGAGATAACGTTAACGGCCTCCGACTGGTCTACACCATCCAAATCAACATGTAAAGTAGCCCAATTAGAATTTCGAGTTCTAGATCTTCACTCCAATCTAAATCTGTAAATTATGGCAGCGAAAAAAGGGACACGGGGACACAAAGTGAACACTGTGAGCCGGATGTCGGCCATGATTGCTTGGTTGACATATGTGGTTGCTCGCTCCAGAGATAAAGTACTCAGCAGCAAAATTTGAATCAGTAGAGGAGAATCGAACTGTCTGTCTTCAGTATAAGAACACAACATGAGCATGAGACATTTCCAGAAAAGAAACAACATGACTTTTTTTTCCTTTAAACAAAAAAGAGTTACACGACGAGCGCAATTTGAGTAATACCCAGCAATGATTACATTGGCAATCCTATTCCCGATCCTAAAATCCATGTTCCAAGTAAATTGGCAGGAAGCATCTAGAGCTAAGGCCAACTCCACCGCACGACCCCAAACAGACGTCCGGCTTGGCAAGATTTTGTCCCTTTGGGGCGTCGATGAATTCGCCCGTGTCCGGCCTTGTCTGTTGGGTCGTGCGTGCGCCCACCACGCGGCCGCACCCCAAATCACGTCCGCGTTGGACATGATTAAAAAAACAAGAAAATGAAAATAAAATGACTAAATAAATAAATAAGCGCAGTTTAATAAACATAAACTTAGTTAGGGGTCACGCCACAAACGCCCGCTTTAGCGATTCATACAAAGGCCATAATTAACATAAAAAAAATAAAAAAACGCCGCCGCTCACTCCAGCCGTGCCCGTCGATGCCATGGCCCTCGCCGTCTTCATCATTGGTCGCCAGTGTCGTCCTCATCACTGACGAGGTCGACGTAGGCCGGCGGCGTCCAGAGGTGGGGCGGCGGCGCGTGGTACACGGGGGCGGCCTGGAAGGCCGGAGGTGCCTACACCACCTCCTCCCGTGGCGAGGCCTCCCGCTCCGGTGATAGCGGCGGAGTGGCGCACTGGCCACGCCCACGCCGGCGGCCATCTCCGGGCGAAGGCAGACCAGCCCCACCCTCGCCCAAAGCAGCTCTTGAAATGCGGCCACCGGCTCCTCCTCCATCGCCTCCTCCCTCCTTTCCTCCTCTGTGACGGCCGCCATCTGCAGCTCCGGAAAGGCGACGTCGCCGGCGGCAGAGAGTGCCATGGCCTCCTCCAAGCCGTCCCATTGCCGCTCGTCGTGCGTGTTCATGGAGTCCTCCATGACACGCTGCATGAGACGGGCCTCCTCCTCCGCTGTCATGCGAGGAGGTGGAGGTGGCGACGGAGACGGGGAAGGCGACGGCGTGGGCGTGAGGTCACAGACCAGATACGCCCGCGCGCCTACACGTGGCGCCATGCGGCCGACACCGTCTTGTTTCAAAAAGTATGACGCGCGGCGCGTGTCGTGCTTGTCCTGGAGCCATGTGTCCCACAGCCGGGAGTCGGGGGCGTACATGTCGTCGTAGAACAGGTCGTCAGGGAGGAGGCGGCGGCGGCGCTCGATCTCATCGCGGTGCGCGACGGCGCCCACGGCACCGGCGGATCGGGACCCGGCGGCGCCGAGGTGCCATCCGTTGGGGAGGTGGACGCCGCTTCACGGACCGGCGTCCTCGTCTCCCAAGACCTCCAAAGACACGTCCGCTACAGAGAGGTATCGCCGGTCGCGCTTCGCCGCGGGCCTAGGGGCAATGGTGAAGGGGCGGCGGGGGCTCGACGGAGGAGCGCGGCGGCGACGCGGGCTCCTCCTTCTTCACGGATCCGCGGCGGCGGCCCGAGGAGGAGCCAGTCTCGCGGTCGTGCTTCCCCTTGCGGCTGTAGTTCCAGAGCCCCATGGCTACGGCCGGCCGGCGAGTACGAGGACAGGGAGCGGCTAGGGTTTGGTCATGTCGGCTTTCGAGGGGACAGAGAGGGGCCGGAGTGGGGAAGTGAGGACGACGACCGGTCCACGGGTCCCATTTAAGAAGGACGGCGACCGTTCGATGGCCGGATGACAGGTGGGGCCACCAGCCCGTGCGCATTTATGTTGGCAGATGGGAGGTAGGTGGCCGCCTGCCACGCAGCCCCGACACGGACGAGCGTGCGTCCGTTTGCCGTCCGCCACGAACCAAACCAGGCGCAAGTTTGCGCTCGAAATGGGTCGGCCCGGACACCAAACGGACAAGATTGGCCCGGGCCGTCGCGTGTTGGGCCGCCTGATTTGTCCGTTTTACCCCAAACGGACGGGGCCGGACAAGATGGGGTCGCGCGGTGGAGTTGGCCTAATTGATAGATACCTCCGCCGTCTTGCATGTCATACTTGATGGCCCTGACATTAGACAGGCTTATTATCTGTATACCCGTTGGCCCTCAGATCATTCTCTCTTCGTGTGTGTGTGTGTGTGTGTGTGTGTGTGTGTGTGTGTCGCACTTATTTGTGTTATGTTCATTACAAGTATACCTGGCAAAACCTCGGGTCAGGCCTAGCCAAGCCTGAGGCAAAAAACCTAGGCCCGGGCCTGGCCCGGTCATCGGGCCTGGTTTTGGGGCCAAAGCCCGGCCCAAACGCGTAAAAGCCCGCCGGACCCCTTCAAAAAAGCGCAAAATCTCTGGGCCCGGGCCCGGCCCAGCCGGCCATCGAGCTTAAAATCTAGGCTCAAGCCCGGCCCGGGAGCAGTGTCGAGCCGGGCCGGGTCGGGCTTCTTCGGGCCGGGCTGCCCATGGCCAGGACTAATTACAAGAGGTAAATATAGAGCATATAAATGATTTGATCAGTAAGAATCCGGGTTTAGCAAGGTTTCTGAAGAGCACTACAGGTTTATGCAAGTGTGTTTAAATCTAATACGAGTAGTTTTTTCAGCTCAGGTATATCAATCTCAGAGACAAGGGCATTTCCGAGAAACTCTACAGATTAGGCGTGTTTGAGTAAATTGCACAAAATCACTACTTTGAAGGCTTGGTTTGCGAAAAATATCCTACATTTTTTTTTGCAAAAAACACCACGTCTATGATAATCTTTTTGCAAATAACACTAATCGGCGGCTTTGGCTCAGTTGAACGTGTTTATGACAGATGGGGCCCACCAGTTAAGTTGACGTGACATTGCTTAATACCTGGCATGTAACGGTGACGTTGGGTAATGTTGTGATCATGTGTGCAGCCGATTAGTGTTATTTGCAAAAATGGATGGTTTTTTTTTTTGCTTGCCTTATCTTCACCACCGGACCAACATGTCGCCGCTCTCCCGCCTCCGGCTGAGGCAGAGGCCGCCGCTGGTGTCGCAGTACTGAAACGGAGCCGAATTGCATCCATTCCTTGGGTGGTGCACCTGCCTCGGCGCCGGTGAACCCCGCATGCCAGATGGTGCCTCGAAGTGTGTGCGGACGCAAGTCCTAGAGACGACATCGAACCAGGCTTCCTTGGGCGCCGCCGCTCACCAACAACGAGATTCCGGCCACCATTACATGTGCGACCTGGAGCTGGTCTCAGCTATCCCGAGCTTTGCGGGCAGGAGCCAGGGCGCCCGACCGCGTCGGCATCTCCCAGGCCACGCACGCGAGCTCCAGGCAGCGTCGGGATCCCTGCGCCCTCACGAGCCACGCGAGGCCTACACCGGTGAGGGAGATGCGTCTATGTGCACCAGGTAAGATCCAGCTCACCGGGACGCTCATCAAATATGCAAATCCGCCGTCGCCCATCCTGTCCACGGCCGAGGCAGAGCCCGCCATCGTCCGATGACCATGGCCGAATGCAACCTCGGCGGCGGCCAATGGCTTTGGTCGCCACCACCTGCATGAGGACGAGGCCTGCCTACTCTACGAGGCGTACTACCCGGGCCCGCAGGACATGCGTAGTTTTAAGTTTTTTTAGTTTATGTCTCTGAAATTATGTACAAATATGAATATGAATGAATTTCGTCCAATTTCGTCCCAATTCAGGTGAACTCATTTAAAAAAAGTCTGGGGGCGACCTTGGGGCGGCGGTTGGGAAACCGACCACCCCAACACCAATTTTTTCGCCGGCGCGTCCCTAGACGGCGATATTTTAAACCCCTAGGTGGCCGAACAAGTGGAGATGCTCTTAGCGACTAGAATTTAAGACGAAAGAATACGGTGTCAAAGATGGCACCATCAGCATGCATGGAACCTCCTCATCTTGGTGGAGCCACGGCGGCGCACCGGCATCAAAGAGGATACCTGAAGCGGAGAGACCTTCGCCGGTAAATCCTCCCTGCTATTTCTGTCAACAATGGCACGTTGAGAGGTGGAGAGCCCAGCAATGAACAGAGAAAAGGTAAAGGGCGCAGCTTGGGTTCTCGAAATCCTTACCCTGGCAGAGCGGTAGCGGTGGGGAGGCGAGGGCGCCACAGTCGGTGAGGAGTGCCCACCGAGCGCGTACGGGAGGCTAGACGCGGCGGGGGCATCATAGAGCTGGAGAGGATGGGAGGGTTCTGGTCAGACGATCACGAGCCGGCACGAGAAATTCAGAGCGAGCATTCTTACCTTAGGGGAAGGCCCAGGGAGCGAAGGCTGTAGGAGGTGAGTTGGTGAGGCAGCCGCGCGTCGGCGAAGGAAGCGATGCGCAGCGGCCATGGCGTCGCCGGATTGGGGTTTTGAGTTTTGCCCGCGTCGCTGCCACGCAAAGGGAGAGCAGAGGAAGCGTGAGTGGGTGAAGAGTGCACGGACAACGAAGAAGGCAAAGGAGGTCTAGCTCAAATTAGTAAATTTACTAGTGCCGCCTGTACCAGTGTGCAATCCACCATCCGCCAGTTGCTCAGTTTCATCAAGATCGGTGTGGGTCTCATACAATTTTGCTTTTGTGGGTTTATACAATTTCTTTTCATGTGCAAATACATCGGATTAAATAAAGCAATACTTGTCATTGCGTCAGACAATGTCGGCTTTTACTCTCACCCCATACACTGGACATGCTTTTTTTTCATTCTCAGATTTTTAACGATTCACTAGTAACATGCCCGTGCTACACTACGGAATCACATGAAATGAAGTGGAATCACAAAAGTACAAACCCGTACGTGTAATTCTCAACTTTGGTCGAGAAAAGGTTAGGCTTTAGCCATAGCCAAAAAACTCTTTGTAATATGACGCTATTAACATCACAAAGTTATGTGGAGCCTCACACCAGCTGCATTATGATTAGATATATCTTAGATAACACATGTGCACAACTATTTGCAAACCTAACACGCGTCGAAGTTGTTACATTTTACTTTACCCAGAAAACACACCAACTTACATATCGTTGAAGTGTTGTTGGCATTACACTACCTTAAGATTTCACTTCATAAGTGAAACTCGGTTTCCGTTGCAACAAGGATCATAAAAGCATTTGCCATCATTGTCCACGACACCATTCATGTAATATTAATCAAAGCAAAGTAACATAGTCCAAGCGCAACTCAACGCATCTTAATTAAAACATTGTCCTAGTATTCTAATTCTCCAGTGCTTCCTCCTCACTTGATTCATGGAGATTTTGGTCCAGGGAAATCATTATTGATCTTCCACACAAAAAATGTTGGGGAACGTAGTAATTTCAAAAAATTTCCTACGCACACGCAAGATCATGGTGATGTATAGCAACGAGAGGGGAGAGTGTTGTCTACGCACCCTCGTGAGACCCGGCGAAGCGATCACAACGTAGAGGAAGTAGTCGACGTTCTCTTCGCGATCCGACCGATCCGGCGCCACATACTCGACGCCCCGAGTTCTTGACACACGTACAGCTCGATGACGCCCTCAGACTCGATCCAGCCGAGTGTCGAGGGAGAGTTCCACAAGACGACGGCGTGGGACGATCTTGATGTTCTACGGTGCAGAGCTTCGCTTAAGCTTCGCGATGATATGACCGAGGTGGAATATGGTGGAGGGGCACCGCACACGGCTAAGGAACGATCCGTAGATCAAACTTGTGTGTTCTAGGGTGCCCCTGCCTCAGATATCAAGGAGCAAGGGGGTGCGGCCGGCCTAGAGGAGGCGCTGCCGAGGAGTCCTACTCCCACCGAGTAGGACTCCCCTTCCTAGTTGGAGTAGGATTGGGGAGGGAAGAAGGAAGGGGCGCCGCCTCTCCTTGTCCTATTCGGACTAGGGGAGGGGCGCGTGGCCTGCCCCGGCCGGCCCCTCCTCTTCTCCCTCGAGGCCCACTAAGGCCCAATAGCCTCCGGAGGGTTCCAGTAACCCCGGTTTCCCAGAAAATCCGATTTCACCCGAACCATTCGAACTCCAAATATAGGCTTCCAATATATCAATCTTTATGTCTCGACCATTTCGAGACTCCTCGTCATGTCCGTGATCACATCCGGGACTCGAACTTCTTCGGTACATCAAAATACATAAACTCATAATAACCGCCATCGAAACCTTAAGCGTGCGGACCCTACGGTTCGAGAATAATGTAGACATGACCGAGACACGCCTCCGGTCAATAACCAACAGCGGACCTGGATGCCCATATTGGTTCCTACATATTCTACGAAGATCTTTATCGGTCAGACCGCATAACAACATACGTTGTTCCTTTGTCATCGGTATGTTACTTGCCCGAGATTCGATCGTCGGTATCCAATACCTAGTTCAATCTCGCTACGGCAAGTCTCTTTACTCGTTCCGTAATACATCATCTCACAGCTAACTCATTAGTTGTAATGCTTGCAAGGCTTAAGTGATGTGTATTACCGAGAGGGCCCAGAGATACCTCTCCGACAATCGGAGTGACAAAACCTAATCTCAAATACGCCAACCCAACATCCGCCTTTGGAGACACCTGTAGTACTCCTTTATAATCACCCGATTACGCCAGTGACGCTTGGTAGCACCAAAGTGTTCCTCCGTAAACGGAGTTGCATAATCTCATAGTTACGTGAACATGTATATGTCATGGATAAAAGCAGAGCAACATACTAAACGATCGTGTGCTAAGCTAATGGAATGGGTCATGTCAATCGATCATTCTACTAATGATGTTACCTTGTTAATCAAATAACAACTCTTTGTTCATGGTTAGGAAACATAACCATCTTTGATTAACAAGCTAGTCTTGTAGAGGCATACTAGTGACATATTGTTTGTCTATGCATTCACACATGTATCATGTTTCCGGTTAATACAATTCTAGCATGAATGATAAACATTTATCATGAAATAAGGAAATAAATAATAACTTTATTATTGCCTCTAGGGCATATTTCCTTCATCCTCCCACTTGCACTAGAGTCAATAATCTAGATTACATAGTAATGATTCTAACACCCATGGAGTCTTGGTGTTGATCATGTTTTGCTCGTGGAAGAGGCTTAGTCAATGGGTCTGCTACATTCAGATCCATATGTATCTTGCAAATCTCTATGTCTCCCACCTGGACTAAGTCCCGGAGGAATTGAAGCGTCTCTTGATGTGCTTGGTCCTCTTGTGAAATCTGGATTCCTTCGCTAAGGCAATTGCTCCAGTATTGTCACAGAAGATTTTCATTGGACCCGATGCACTAGGTATGACACCTAGATCGGATATGAACTCCTTCATCCGCACTCCTTCATTAGCTACTTCGAAGCTGCTATGTACTCCGCTTCACATGTAGATCCCGCTTTCGACGCTTTGTTTAGAACTGCACCAACCGACAGCTCCTCCGCTTAGTGTAAATACGATCCGGTCTGCGATTTAGAATCGTCTCGGATCGGTGTCAAAGCTTGCATCAACGTAACTGCCACGATGAGCTCTTTGTCACCTCCATATACGAGAAACATATCCTTAGTCCTTTTCGTATTTCAGATGTTCTTGACCGCCCGATGATCCACTCTGGATTACTTTGGTACCTCCTCGCTAAACTTATAGCAAGGCACACATCAGTGTCCGTACACAAGATTGCATACATGATAGAGCCTATGGTCAAGCATAGGAACATCTTTCATTTTCTCTCTATCTTCTGCAGTGGTCGGGCATTGAGTCTTACTCAACTTCACACCTGTAACACAGCAAGAACCCTTTCTTTGCTTGATCCATTTTGAACTTCTTCAAAATTTTGTCAAGGTATGTGCTTTGTGAAAGTCCAATTAAGCGCCTTGATCTATCTCTATAGATCTTAATGCCCAATATGTAAGCAGCTTCACCGAGGTCTTTCATTGAAAAACTCTTATTCAAGTATCCCTTTATGCTATCCAGAATTCTATATCATTTCCGATCAGCAATATGTCATCTACATATAATATCGTAAATGCTACAGAGCTCCCACTCACTTTCTTGTAAATACAGCTTCTCCAAAAGTCTCAGATGAACCCAAATGCTTTGATCACACTATCAAAGCGCTTATTCCAACTCCGAGATGCTTGCACCAGTCCATAAATGGATCACTTTGAGCTTGCATACTTTGTTAGCTCCTTTGGATCGATAAAACCTTCGGTTGCATCATATACAACTCTTCTTCCGTAAGTCCATTCAGAATGCAGTCTTTACATCCATTTGCCAAATTTCATAATCATAAAATGCGGCAATTGCTAACATGATTCGGACAGACTTAAGCATCGCTACGGGTGAGAAGGTCTCATCGTAGTCAACCCCTTGAACTTGTCGAAACCCTTTGCATAAGTCGAGCTTTGTAGACAATAACATTACCGTCGGCGCCGGTCTTCTTCTTGAAGATCCACTTGTTTTCTATTGCTTGCCTACCCTCGGGCAAGTCAACCAAAGTCCATACTTTGTTTTCATACATGGATCCCATCTCGATTTCATGGCCTCAAGCCATTTTGCGAATCTGGGCTCACCATCGCTTCTTCATAGTTCGTAGGTTCATCATGATCTAGTAGCATGATTTCCGAACAGGATTACCGCACCACTCAGTGCGGATCTTACTCGTTGATCTACGAGGTTCTCAGAGCAACTTGATCTGAAGTTTCATGATCAACATCATCAACTTCCTCACTACTTGGTGTAGATGTCTCGTAAACCGGTTTCGTGACAAACTACTTTCAAGTAAGGGAGAAGGTATAATTACCTCATCAAGTTCTACTTTCCTCCCACTCACTTCTTTCGAGAGAAACTCCTTCTCTAGAAAGGATCCATTCTTAGCAACGAATGTCTTGCCTTCGGATCTGTGATAGAAGGTGTACCCAACTGTCTCCTTTGGGTATCCTATGAAGACACATTCTCCGATTTGGGTTCGAGCTTATCAGTTGAAGCTTTTTCACATAAGCATCGCATCCCCAAACTTTAAGAAACGACAACTTTTGTTTCTTGCTAAACCATAGTTCATAAGGTGTCGCCTCAACGGATTTTGACGGTGTTCTATTCAGGTGAATGCGGCCGTCTCTAGAGCATAACCCCAAAACGATAGCGGTAAATCAGAAGAGACATCATAGATCGCACCATATCTAGTAAAGTGCGACATGACGCTCGGACACACCATTACTGCTGTGGTGTTCCGGTGGAGTGAGTTGCTAAACTATTCCGCATTGTTTCAAATGTAGACCAAACTCAGAACTCAAATATTCACCTCCACGATCGATCGTAGAAATTTAATTTTCTTGTTATGATGATTTTCAACTTCACTCAAATTCTTTGAACTTTTCAAATGTTTCACACTTATGTTTCATTAAGTAGATATACCCATATCTGCTTAAGTCATCTGTGAAGGTGAGAAAATAACGATATCCGCCACGAGCCTCAACATTCATCGGACCACATACATCTATATGTATGATTTCCAACAAATCTGCTGCTCTCTCCATAGTACCGAGAACGGGTTTTAGTCATCTTGCCCATGAGGCACGGTTCGCAAGTGCCAAGTGATTCATAATCAAGTGACTCCAAAAGTCCATCAAGATGGAGTTTCTTCATGCGCTTTACACCGATATGACCTAAACGGCAAGTACCACAAATAAGTTGCACTATCATTATCAATTCTGCATCTTTTGGTCTCAACATTATGAATATGTGTATCACTACTATCGAGATTCATCAAAATAGACCACTCTTCAAGGGTGCATGACCATAAAAGATATTACTCATATAAATAGAACAACCATTATTCTCTCGATTTAAATGAATAACCGTCTCGCATCAAACAAGATCCAGATATAATGTTCATGCTCAACGCAGCACCAAATAACAATTATTTAGGTCTAAAACTAATCCCAAGGTAGATGTAGAGGTAGCGTGTCGACCGCGATCACATCGACTTTGGAACCATTTCCCACGCATCATCACCTCGCCCTTTGCGTTGTTCGCTAATCCGTAGTCCCTGCTTTGAGTTGCAAATATTAGCAATGTAACCAGATCAAATACCAGTGCTCTCATGCGAGCTCTAGTAAGGTACACATCAATAACATGTATATCACATATACCTTTGTTCACCTTGCCATCCTTCTTATCCGCCAAATACTTGGGGCAGTTCCGCTTCAAAGGACTACCGCTTGCGAGAAGCACTCGGCCAGTGCTTAGGTCCGGACTTGGGTTTTTTCTCCCGAGCAACAACTTGCTTGTCGTTCTTCTTGAAGTTCCCTTCTTCTTTCCTTTGCCTTTCTTCTTGAAACTAGTGGTCTTATTGACCATCAACACTTGATGCTCCTTCTGATTTCTACCTCCGCAGCCTTTAGCATTGCGAAGAGCTCGGTATAGTCTTTACTAACCCTTGCATATTATAGTTCATCACGAAGCCTTTGTAGCTTGGTGGCGGTGATTGAAGAATTACATCAATGACACAATCATCCGTAAGATTAACTCCCAATTGTGTCAAGTGATTGTAGTACCCAGATATTCGAGTATGTGCTCACTAATGTAACTATTCTCCTCCATCTTGCAGCTATAGAACTTATTGGAGACTTCATATCTCTCAATCCGGGCATTCTGTTGGAATATTAACTTCAACTCTGAACATCTCATATGCTCCATGACGCTCAAAACGCCGTTGAAGTCCCGGTTCTAAGCCGTAAAGCATGGCACATCGAACTATAGAGTAGTCATCGCTTTGCTCGCCAGACGCTCATAACATCCGTGTTGCTCCAAAGAAGAAGTTCGCACCCAGCCGGTGCATCCAGACGTAACTCTTCTCAGGCAGAATGAGGATAATCCTCAGATTACGGACCCAATCCGTGTAATTGCTACCATCATCTTTCAACTTTGCTTTCTCAAGGAACGCATTAAAATTCAACGGAACAACAAAGACGAGCCATCTATCTACAATCAATCATAAACAAGCAAGATACTATCAGTACTAAGTTCATGATAAATTTAAGTTCAATTAATTATATTACTTAAGAACTCCCACTTAGATGACATCTCTCTAGTCATCTAAGTGATCACGTGATCCAAATCAACTAAACCATAACCGATCATCACGTGAAATGGAGTAGTTTTCAATGGTGAACATCTTATGTTGATCATATCTACTATATGATTCACGCCGACCTTTCGGTCTCCGTGTTCCGAGGCCATATCTGCATATGCTAGGCTCGTCAAGTATAACCTGAGTATTCTGCGTGTGCAAAACTGGCTTGCACCCGTTGTAGATGGACGAGAGCTTATCACACCCGATCATCACGTGGTGTCCGGGCACGATTTAACTTTGGCAACGGTGCATACTCGGGAGAACACTTCTTAATAATTTAGTGAGAGATCATCTTATAATGCTACCGTCAATCAAAGCAAGATAAGATGCATAAAGGATAAACATCACATGCAAATCAATATAAGTGATATGATATGGTCATCATCATCTTGTGCTTCATGATCTCCATCTCTGCAGCACCACCATGATCACCATCGTCACCGGCGCGACACCTTGATCTCCATCGTAGCATCATTGTCGTCTCGCCAAGCTTATGCTTCTACGACTATCGCTACCGCTTAGTGATAAAGTAAAGCATTACAGGGCGATTGCATTGCATACAATAAAGCGACAACCATATGGCTCCAGCCAGTTGCCGATAACTTCGGTTACAAAACATGATCATCTCATACAATAAAATATAGCATCACGTCTTGACCATATCACATCACAACATGCCCTGCAAAAACAAGTTAGACGTCCTCTACTTTGTTGTTGCAAATTTTACGTGGCTGCTACGGGCTTAAGCAAGAACCAGTCTCACCTACGCATCAAAACCACAACGATACTTCGTCAAATAGACTCCGTTTTAACCTTCTCAAGGATCGGGCGTAGCCACACTCGGTTCAACTAAAGTGAGAGAGACAGACACCCACCAGTCACCTTTAAGCAACGAGTGCTCGTGGCGGTGAAACCAGTCTCGCGTAAGCGTACGCGTAATGTCGGTCTGGGCCGCTTCATCTCACAATACCGCTGAACCAAAGTATGACATGCTGGTAGGTAGTATGACTTGTATCGCCCACAACTCACTTGTGTTCTACTCGTGCAAAACATCAAACCATAAAAACCTAGGCTCGGATGCCATCGTTGGGGAACGAGTAATTTCAAAAATTTCCTACGCACACGCAAGATCATGGTGATGTATAGCAACGAGAGGGGAGAGTGTTGTCTCGCACCCTCGTGACCCGGCGAAGCGATCACAACGTAGAGGAAGTAGTCGACGCGTTCTCCTCGCGATCCGACCGATCCGGCGCCAGCATTCGACGCCCGAGTTCTTGACACACGTGCAGCTCGATGACGCCCTCGACTCGATCCAGCCGAGTGTCGAGGAGAGTTCCACAAGACGACGGCGTGGTGACGATCTTGATGTTCTATCGGCGCAGCTTCGCTTAAGCTTCGACGATATGACCGAGGTGGAATATGGTGGAGGGGGCACTGCACACGGCTAAGGAACGATCCGTAGATCAAACTTGTGTGTTCTAGGGTGCCCCCCCCCTCGTATATCAAGGAGCAAGGGGGTGCGGCCGCCCAGAGGAGGCGTGCTGGAGGAGTCCTACTCCCACCGGAGTAGGACTCCCCCTTCCTAGTTGGAGTAGGATTGGGGAGGGAAGAAGGAAGGGGCGCCTCTCTCCTTGTCCTATTCGGACTAGGGGAGGGGCGCGCCTGCCCTGGCCGGCCCCTCCTCTTCTCCCTCGAGGCCCACTAAGGCCCAATAGCCTCCGGGAGGGTTCCGGTAACCCCCCGGTTTTCCTGTAAAATCCCGATTTCACCCGGAACCATTCCGAACTCCAAATATAGGCTTCCAATATATCAATCTTTATGTCTCGACCATTTCAAGACTCCTCGTCATGTCCGTGATCACATCCGGGACTCCGAACTTCTTCGGTACATCAAAATACATAAACTCATAATAACCGCCATCGAAACCTTAAGCGTGCGGACCCTACGGTTCGAGAATAATGTAGACATGACCGAGACACGCCTCCGGTCAATAACCAACAGCGGACCTGGATGCCCATATTGGTTCCTACATATTCTACGAAGATCTTTATCGGTCGATCACCGCATAACAACATACGTTGTTCCTTTGTCATCGGTATGTTACTTGCCTCGAGATTCGATCGTCGGTATCCAATACCTAGTTCAATCTCGCATCGCAAGTCTCTTTACTCGTTCGTAATACATCATCTCACAGCTAACTCATTAGTTGTAATGCTTGCAAGGCTTAAGTGATGTGTATTACCGAGAGGGCCAGAGATACCTCTCCGACAATCGGAGTGACAAAACCTAATCTCGAATACGCCAACCCAACATCCGCCTTTGGAGACACCGTAGTACTCCTTTATAATCACCCGATTCATTGTGACGCTTTGGTAGCACCAAAGTGTTCCTCCGAAACGGAGTTGCATAATCTCATAGTTACAGAACATGTATATGTCATGGATAAAAGCAAGAGCAACATACTAAACGATCGTGTGCTAAGCTAATGGAATGGGTCATGTCAATCGATCATTCTACTAATGATGTGACCTTGTTAATCAAATAACAACTCTTTGTTCATGGTTAGGAAACATAACCATCTTTGATTAACAAGCTAGTCTTGTAGAGGCATACTAGTGACATATTGTTTGTCTATGCATTCACACATGTATCATGTTTCCGGTTAATACAATTCTAGCATGAATGATAAACATTTATCATGAAATAAGGAAATAAATAATAACTTTATTATTGCCTCTAGGGCATATTTCCTTCAAAAAATTGTAAGTATTTAATATACCATATAAAGCAAATAACAATATAACTTCAACCAAAATTTCAATATCCTTTGCCTTAATTCACATGCTGCTCTGATATTCGGGTTAAACCATTTAAGTGCATCCTACTAAAGTTTGTAGTATGCAAGCCACAATCTAGTTAATTAAAGTGCATCCTATTAGCAAGATTTATTTTCGCTTTATTACTATGTGCATAGAACAATGCATGCACTTATGCGCTCTGCATGTAACATTGTTGCCACGACAAGAAGACGCTCGAGTTTTTTCCATGTACTTAGATTATTAGTCACCAAGTTATCCCATACAACTATCTTTGACAATATTATTGCTACAAAATCATATACAGTAGATGCATTAGCATCAACGGTAACAGTGACCCAGCTTCATATTTGCTACTTTATTAGTTAAGCAGATTTATGTGGAATTTAAAACAGAGGCCATCCACCTCAATACTGGCAGTAAAGTTGCAGCTTTGAACTATAGGAAATGCTAGTTCACAAAATTTTGGATCTAGCCCTGCAGATAATACAGTAACCTGAGGATACAATTACTCATCCATGAGATTTGACATAGTCAACCATGTCAAGCATACAAACTTGCCCTGAAGATACTGTCCAGATTTGAAGCATGTACTTCAAGTGCTCGTTGTCGCAAGAACATGCACAGTTCAGACCTCGCAGTGCTTGTCAGAATAAACATGGGACACCGCTGATATGCATGAGCACGCAAGGGACCCGGCCGGCGAAAGGCGGATGCTAACGTATACACATCATCACCGATATTGGGCATGCCGTGATAGCGGAGAGCGGCCTGGAGCGCCCGCAGCTCAACTTGCTTGACAACGGCGGCCTGAACCTCCTGCTAGTTGGCCTGACCGGAAGTGCATGCCTGGACGGCACTATGATCTTTCCAACGGGATCAGCCAGCCATCTCTCTATCGGAGAAAGAGAGATTTTTTCAGACCCTAACTACAACCAGAACACATTTATTCAGACCCTAACTACAGCTACGACTGTACTATAAGAGTTGGGACGCCCGCTCAACTGAATTTCGGGTGGAGGGGCCGGCGTACATGTAGCGTTGGGCACTCGAATCCCACGTGGTGGGGGTGGGGGCTCCTGTTTGAGGAACCAGGAACGCCGGCCACGTGAACTCGCCGCAGGCACACGAGGACCAAAAGGTGCTGCACCGGTGGTGGTGTTGCAGGTGGAAGTGGCCTTTCCCTCTGCGTCAGGCATCTCGCCGGCCATGGCGTGCGAGGAGACGGGGATTCGCTCAACCAGGAGGCAAGCCAGGGGGATTGAGAGATGGGACAGGGCTGTGCTGCGGATGATGCGGGGCGTATTATCTCGAAGTCTCATTTTTATCGTGAGAGAAAGAGAAACTCTAGAGCATTGCTTAGCTTGAGTACAACCAGTTTCATTCCCAGCCTTAGATTTGAGATCGTACGGCGCAAATGACACAAAGGCAGACACACCATCACCACCAACTCACATTTTTATAGGAGTAGAGATATCTTTTGATCCAAATGATCCAAATGTTCATTATTGAAACTTTTTATATATTTGAATTCGTGACGTGAATACTTTCAGAAGATGATCAATTTTGGACATATTTGAATTCGTGACGTGAATTCTTTCAGAAAATGTTCATTATTGATCACTCATTTCATCAAAGAACCGATTTTCACTCATTTGATACTTCAGATTTATGTTGTTTCAATTGAAAACAAACATGTTTCAATAATTTTTAAAATCTAACTTTACTCATTTCAAAATAAACATATTCTTAGTCAAGAAGCTGGTATATGTCAAATAAAAATAATTAAATTATTTCATATAACTATCACTCATTTGATACTACTCATTTATGTTGTTTCAACTGAAAAAACATGTTTCAATAATTTTCAAAAGATAATTTTACTCATTTCAAAATAAAAATATTCTCATTCCAAGAAGCTGGTATATGTCAAATAAAAATAATTAAATTATTTCATATAACTAACTTCACTCATTTGATTTCACTCGTTTTGAATAACTCATTTCAATTCTTTAAAGAAACCAATTTCACTCAATTGAAAATATAAATTCGCTCACTTCATAAAACAGATTTTGCTCGTTTAATTTTTTTTATTTCACTCATTTCATAAAAGTGGTTTCACTCAATTCGAAAACCCTATTTCACTTAATTCAGAAAATTGTATTTCACTCATTCAATTCAAAACTAGATTTCATTTAATTCAAAAATAATTTCACTTATTTCAAACCATAGATTTCACTCATCCAAAGTTCATTTCACTGTTTAAAAAGAAACTACTCATTTAGAAAGTAGTTTTTAGAAAATAGAATTCACTCATGTCAAGAAAGCAATTTACATATATTGGGAAACATATTTTAGTCATCTCAAAACATGGACCTTGGCCCATTCAAAACATTTATTTCGCTCATTTCTGAAACTTATTTTGCTCATTTCAAGCAACAAAATTTCACTCATTTCCAGAAAAAACGATTTCAAAACAATAAATTCACTCATATTTCCCTCATTTTAAAAATCTTTGATTTCACTTATTCTAAAAAATCATTCATTTCAAAAGCAAATTTCATTTGTTCAAAAAAGATTTCACTCGTTAGAAAATAGATTTCACTCATTTCATAAAACATATTCCACTCATTTCAAAAAGAGGAATAGTTTTTATCACTCTAAAACATTTTTATTATTTCAGAAATCATATTAGAAATTTCATTATTTTAACATAGTTCAGCAACATAAATTTGATTGAAACGGCAAAACTGGAACTAGTTTAAATGCATTGAAGATTGGCCTTGTTCGAAAGGTCTCGTCGCTAGGAATTCAAATATATATAAAAAATTGAGAATAAATGTGTAGCTTATAATATATGAATGGTTGAAATCATCAAAAGAGAAATCAAAAGAGATGAATTTACTGGGAGTGATTGTGTCTGTGTCATGCATGTTGGGAAGGAGAGAGGATATGTGTCATGCATGCATGGATGGAATGGATGGGGCCACAAATTTGATTTAAGTGCCGAGAGATCTACGAAATAGGGGCTGGACAATACAGAGATACACTTATGTAGTACTCCCTCCGTTCCAAATTACTTGTCTTGAATTTGTCTAAATACGGATGTATCTAGACTCATTTTAGTGCTAGATACATCCGTATCTAGACAAATCTAAGACAAGTAATTCGGAACGGAGGGAGTACTACTTAAAGGCACTGTGTGGTGGATGTTGTACCGGTACATACTGGGAAATTCGTATTTGCCGCTCGCTGCGTCAAACTGTCGGCGCTTCGCACACCCGAGCGACCGAGCAGCGACTCAACGGACCGGCCCGTTTAACCGTTCCAACGACCCCGGTTTTCGGAATCTTCTAGAGGTTCCCAGCTGTTTTTTTTTTCTGGTTTTGGGAAACTTCTAGAAAGTTCCTTGAATCTGTTTTCTCTTTATTCCGTTTTTTATTTTCTTTTTTCTTTTATTTTCTCTTATTTTTTTTATTTTTTATTTTTTTCTTTATTCTGTTTTTCCTATTTTATTTTTACTGTTATTTTATCTTATTTTCCTTTTTATTTTTTTGTTTCTATTTTGTTTTTTATCAATTTCAAATTTGTGCACAATTCAAAAAAAATCAGGGATTCAAAGTTGTGCATAATTGGAAAAATGTTCATGGTTTCAAAATTTGTTCACAATACAATTTTTTTTACGGTTTTAATATTGGTTCACAATTTTATAATTTTGTTCAAGAATTTTGAAATTGCATCATATTTCAAAAAAAATTCACAATTCAAAAATGTTTCGCGGTTTAACAAAAAAGTTCACAATTTAATAATTCTGTTCATGAATTTGAAATGTGTACGTGTTCCAAAATTTGTTCCCAATTCAGAAATGTTCACGGTTTTCAAAATTTGTTTGATGATTCGAAAAATGTTCAGAATTTTATAACTTTGTTTACGAATTTGAAATTTATTCATGAATTAAATTTGTTCACAATATAAAAAAATACGGTTTCAAAATTTGTACAGAATTCGAAAAGTTTCACAATTTTATAATTTTGTTCACGATTTTGAAATTTGTTCATGTTTCAAAATTTGTTTGCAATTTGAAAAATGTTTGCAGTTTCAAAATTGTTCACATATTCAAAAAATGTTCGCATTTTTATAATTTTGTTCATGAATTTGAAATTTAATCATGTTTCAAAATTTGTTCACAATTTAGAAAATTTGATCACATGCATCATAGTTTTGTTGAAAATCAAAATATATTCATAATTTTCAAAATTTCAATTTGTTTTCTCAAATTTGGTCGTAAGTTCAATTTCCTGCTTTAAAAAAAATCAGTTTTTTAAAAAGCAATTCGAAAATTTGAAAAGTGTTTACTTTGTGATAAAATCATTCAAAATACTGAAAATAATCCGGATCTGCTCTAAGTCATTTGTTCTTAAAAGCGGACGCTGCTAAGTAGTCAATTATGCTCGCTAGGTCAGTTGGTTGTAGCTTTTGGTCTGCAACATGAGGTACAAGGTTCAATTCCCCACTAGGTCGAATTTTGCGGTACAAGTTCGCTGGCAGTCATGGGCCGGTCCATTCGGATACCTTTCGGTCCATTCGGATACCGCCTATGCGAAACAGCGGCACTTTGCCGCAGAGAGCGGTGTATAGGACGATTGACGTACCGGAACATGTAAAAAGAAGTTTGCGAGGTCTAGCTGGGTTGCGCCATATGTCGAGTCTCGGAAATGGATGTTATGTAGCCCAGCCAGCCCAATCAATCAGGCTGGAGAATTTGCTCTAAGGAAAAAAAAACTCCAGGGGCGATGAGGTGCACATTTCTTTTTTTCCACTAAAGAGTAGATTTTAATTAACTCAAAATATAACATCAATACTAAAAGTTGTGGGTAGTATTTTTTTTATGCCAAAAGATGCGCTTTGCTCATTTCCTTTTGTGTTTTCTAATTGTAGTTGATGTCAGGTGGCTGAGAGCTGCTTGCTTTGTAACCGAACCAGTTGGTTTCTTTAATAAAAATTAAAAGAGGAGTTTTTTCATAAAAAAACTAAAAGCTGCAAACTGAGCCCGAACATGGGTACCAGGCTCCCTAGCCTATGCGAAGTTTTTCCCTCAAGTCGCCGCATCGGTCCCCTTCATGTTTTCTTGTCGTGCGGCCTCGTCGTCGGCAAGAGGAGTGTGGGGACCCGTCTACCCGTTTTATTTTGTTTCTCAGGTTTTGTTTTCCCAATGATTTGATGAGGTGTTGGCGATGATGACATATTGGAATAAGGTCTCTCTCCACCTCGACGATGTCCATTTCGACGTCGGCGAAGGGTTGGTGAGAGTTTTGTGTCCTAAAATCTGTTTACTCTTGTCAGATCTTGCCTGTAAGCATCTCCTTCAAGCATAGCAGTTGGCTGGCCATTGGTTAGGGTTAGGGATCCAAAAATCTACCACTTTTTAAAACATGACAAATACCTACCACTCTGGTGATTTGTTGTTTGAAAAAAATCCGAATGACTGTGTGATTAAATTTGATTCAAGCTTATGTTAGTTGTGGCCCATATGCAAGCAATGAAGTGGCAAAAAAAGTCAAGCCGTTTGTTTGACCATTACATTGGACCTTTTTTTTAACAGTAATCACACATTTCATTAACCATAGAGATTACTACACACAAAACATGCGGAAATCACACAAGACATCTACTCCCTCCGTTCCTAAATACTTGTCTTTCTAGAGATTTCAACAAGTGACTACATACGGCGCAAAATGAGTGAATCTACATTTAAAATATGTCTACATACATCTGTATGTTGAGTCCATTTGAAATGCCAAGAAAGACAAGTATTTGGGAACGGAGGGAGTAGAAAAACCATGACAGGAAACTTTGCACAAAGGACCCCAAAAAGCGACAAAATACAACTTGACCCGAACATCCCATTGCGCCTCGCCATACTGTCTCTGCTGGTCTGCTTCCGCAGTAGCACCACCAAAGATAGAGGGGATCAACCACCAGACCCTGAACTGGAGGAGTAGCATCACAGACTATGCTGCTTTTCGAGACGATGAAAGAATCTGTCGAAATCGACAAGATCAAGTCTTTATAGTGCGTCAGCCGGGGATCGTCCCCGTGTCCATAAGTTCCCGGCACCACCATCTTCACTTGATGTGGTGGAGGAAAAACATCGCCGCCGCAAGCCGTCAACCGTGATGCCCTCTTGAAGACAACAAATCCTTCAGTTGTAGCCGACCACGTCTCCAACCGGAAGAACGCTAGGAGCCAACCACCAAATACTAAGACCGTCGGATCCGAAACCAACCACACAACCAAGCCGACTGCTCCCCGGCGCCATGGATCGGAGCAACGCCAATATGGTGGAAGAACAACAACACTTTATTCCTACGCGACATCGTCCCCGCCACTGAAGCGACACCTCCAAGGAAACCTACGCCTACCCTACCTAAACAGCGGAGCCGAAGCGTCGGGGTCCCCTCCTCCTCCCATCGCCGAAACGGCATATGGAGGTGGCAGGGACCCGCGGTGGCGCCAACGGAGGAAGGGGCATAACTGTCGCTTCCGAGATCACCTCTCACTTGCGGTTGGGAGCGAAGCAGTTTTCTTGGGGAAGGGGGGGGTGCGAATCCGTAGTTATGCTAGAGATGCTCTTAGAAGCCGATCAGCCAGCCGCCAACCGTGCTGATCCTGTCCACATAGCGAGTTGATGCCTAATAACTACTTCCTCCGTTCACAAACATATATAAGACATTTTAACTCTTCTCTAAATCGGGTGTATATGAACACGTTTTAGTGTGTTCACTTATTTCAAATTACATGTAATCTATATCATAATATCCAAAATATTTTATATTTGTGAACGGGACAGAGTACCGATGATTTTGACCTTTTTCGAGTTTGCAAAATTTGTAATCATGTCATATTTGGAGCCAAGTTTTACATCACATTGCCAACTATATGGAAATTTACAACACGACGCCTCACATGAAGACAAATAGGCCAACACCAAAGAAAAATTAAACTTACTACTGCAAAACACCAAAAAAGAAAGAAGGCAAAATACACAGTCACATGCATAGATCCATCTCCCCGCGTCAGCGTGCGCCCATGACCCGGAACCTCAATTCAATTAAGCCTCGAGCGGCTTGCAGACGATGGTGGCGTGCTTGAGGATCTGGTTGCTGAACTGCCCGGGCTTCTCGGTGGTGTCGATCTTGTCCTGCCCCGGCGGCGGCAGCAGCTGGAAGTTCTGCACGAGGCGCCCGAGCGTGATGCCGATGATGGGCAGCGCGAGGATGATCCCGGGGCAGCTCCGGCGGCCGACGCCGAAGGGCACGAACCGGAAGTCGTTGCCGTGGGCCTCGACGGCCTTCTCCTCCTCGAGGAACCTCTCCGGCCTGAACTCGTCGGCGCGCACCCACCGCTTGGGGTCGTTGGCGAGGAACCAGGCGTTGACGAGGATCTTGGACTCGGCGGGGATGTCGTAGCCGGCGAGCTTGGCGTCGCTGAGGTTCATGTGCGGCACCAGGAGCGGGATGGCCATGCGGAGGCGGAGCGTCTCCTTCACCACGGACTGCAGGTAGGGGAGGCGCTCCAGGTCCGGCTCCGTCACCGCCACGCCGGCGCCCAGAACGGCGACGATCTCCTCGCGCAGCTTCTGCTGGATCTCCGGGTGGTTCACCAGCTCCGCGAGGCCCCACTCGATCGACCACAGCGTCGTCTCGATGGCTGCAAAGAATCAATCCAAGCTCCTCGTGAGCAATTTGTTGCATGCGTCGACAGTTAATTTAGGAGGGGAATGTGTTGTAAAGCTGAGCTAAAAAACGAAGTTTGGTGACAAATCACGTGGCTACCATTTGTATATATATTTTTTGCGGGGAGGCTACCATTTGTATATGGTATTGCAGTATTATACAGCTCAGAGTGTACTCCTAGTCTCTCCGCACGTTCTAAGGAATAATACTGGATCGCCGGAGCTAGAAAGTGATACGCTAATGCGCCGCTTAATTAAGAATAAAAAGGTTACGTGTACGGTGTGCGTGCTTGTGCCGGCCAAGCGCCGCCTAATTAAGAACAAAAACTTAGGTTAGGTTACGGCCTCTTTGATTATAAAGTTTCCAATCGTGCGTGCCTGCGTGCTAGTACTTTTTTCTAACAAAGAAATGGCAGTCACCGGCAACATCATGATCACATCATACATGACTAAGACTACGTACTTAACCACTCCACTTGTGTTCTAAAATCTTCATGACAAGGATACATACCCTGTTTCTTTATCAGGTAGAGAAACATTGTTTCGCTTCTCAAAATTAGGCTGGATGGAAGGAAAGACGAGTACACATATTTAGTTGATGAGTTTTACCTGCGACGTTGATGTTCTCGACGATGTAGAGGACGTTGTCGTGGTTGATCTCGCCCTTCCTTTCGGCTTCCAGGATGTGGTCCATGGCGCACCTGATCTCACCCGTCTTCTCCAACGCCTCCCTGCAAATGCCATGTTCAGAGCATCTCCAACAGAGGCGCTAAAAGTAGCCCGCGCTGGAAAAAACGCTAATTTAGCGCGCGAAGCATCTCCAACGGACGCTGCAAATGCCAGCACGCTGTAAAATCGATTCAGCGCGCGGGGAATTTCTGCATCACACGCGCCATATTTGTCACATGGCAGTGTATTTGGACAATGACGCTGAAGACCAAGTGCTCCGCCCTCCGCTCATCCCGCTCTGCCCTTACTTTCGCCGCTCGGCTTCGCCGCCTCGAGTTCGCCGGTTGGGAGCGCGTCTTGCCGGAGCTGCCGTTGCTTCGCTTCGCTGCCTCCCTGCAGCTCGCCGCCGCCTCGAGCTCGCGGGCCGGAAGCGCGAACGGTGGCCGGACCGGAGGCGAGCGGTGCATGCGGATTCCAATCCATTGCAAGCTAGCTTGCTCCAACGATTTAGAGCTAGCTAGCTCGTGTTTCCGATTCCAACGAGATCACAACAAGCTAACCTCGCGTGCGGTGCCTGGCGGAAGATGGCAAGCTAGCTTGCTCCCACGATTGGGGACCTAATTGCGTTTCTTGTTTTGGTCAGATGGGTTTATTTGTAAATGTTTAGGGACTTGTTTGTTGCACACATATTTGTGGCGTTTTATTTTTTAGCGCGTCTGCTGGACTGCTGCTCGCGGTTCGCTACGCGCCGTATTTTTGTTCGTCCGCTGGACTGAATCGGCCACGGCGCGCTAAAATTGTTAAAATGGCGCTGTAAAATTATTTTAGCGCGCCGCTTTTTTGGGCGTCTGTTGGAGATGCTCTCAGATACGTTAGAGACCTGTACTTATTAATTTCCCAGTTGGACAACTGGGTGACTAGAAGCTTCGCATATACAGTAGTAGTAAAATGCAGCCATGTTGCTATATATACATGCTGGTTGCTGGCTTGTTGGCATGATCGATCCGTCCAACCTTAGAGGATTAAACTAACTACTCCATTATCGTGCGTGGTCCCAGATGAGGTGCAACATGCCATGGAAAATGGCAAACGAGGAGTAGTACAATTAGCCATTTTAGCCTATTTTCTACAAAGTACTAACTTGCCAAAGTTTCCCCCATGGTTTGCTAAGCAGATGTGGATCTGGTAGACCCGCTCCCCTATGACGAATGATTCAAACAACTTGTGTTAGGACGCTTTCCACTGTCGGTGTGATGGTGAACGAGTCGGACTTCCAACCGATTCAGAAAGCAAATTCATCGACTAAAGCCAAAGCTTCGAAAAAGCTGACCCATCACATGATGTGCGCTTGTTCATGTAATCATTAATCTCTGCATGCTACCCGAAGCAAAGATCTCAAGCTCCTCCCGTGCATCCTGTTGTGCGATGTGCGAATTATTGAGGCATCTAGCATGGGGCATCCTATGAGGTCATTGCGTGCTGGTTTTGGACGAGAGTGACACGATGGATTTGTTGGCCTTGAAAAGGTCAAGCGTAGGTGCGGAGAAGTTTGACCTTGCTGCTCCGCGACGTTACCAGCTTCGCTGCCACCGTGATCTGGATCACATCAGCCTACCCAACATGTGCAGGTAGGCGCACCAAACTCGCTCCCCAGCTCACCGATGCATCGCAGCTGGTCAGCTACCACCGCCGGCCAATTGGCCCGTCGACTGCTTGCTTAACGTAGTAGGCAATCAAGGATGGTATACTAATGTAGTCCACCGTAAGTACTTACTTGCGCTGCTGGACGAAGTGGTCCTCGAACACCTTCATCCGCTTGGTCTTGAGGTTGGTGCAGCGGTTGAGGTAGCGGCGGAGGAAGGGGCGGAGGACGGGGATGAAGTCGCCGTAGTTGTAGTCGAAGCTCTGGGAGAGGATGCTACGCTCGGCGTTGAGCGCCTTGAGCTGGTTGAAGAGCGGGTCGGCCGTGCTCTCGAACCGGCGGTCGAACATGATGCGGAACATGTCGTTGTACATCATGAGCTGCAGGCGGCGGCGGACCACCACGCCCGCCGTCGCCGCCGCCGGGTCGGCCTTGAGGTCCTCCACCACCAGCCGGGCCTCCTCCTCCCACCCCACGCGGTTCTGCGCCACCACCTTGTTGGTGAAGAAGGGCACCGTCATGATCCGCCGCATCTTGCGCCAGTGGTCGCCGTACACCGTGAACACCATGTCCTGCATTCATTCGTAGCACGTTAATTACGTCACCCGGCGTTGATTAGACACCCATTAATTACTTCCGCTACTATGCGATCGAGGAGCAGATTAATGAAGACGATCTGATTGATTCGATTAAGGTGAGATTTTACCTGGCCCTTGCCGGTGAAGATGTCGAAGACGACGTTGCGGGTGCGGGAGCCGAACTCGACGCCCTGGGTGTGGAGGACCTCCTTGGCGAGCTCGGGGCTGGAGACGACCACCAGGTTGCGGACGCCCATGCGGAGGAGGAACACCTCGCCGAACCGCTTGGCCAGGCCCATCAGGTTGCGGTGGTTGAGGTCGTCGCCGACCTGGAGCCAGTTGCCGACGATGGGGGCGCCGGAGGGGCCGGGGGCAGGCGGAAGCGCTTGCCGGTGAGCTTGGCGACGGCGATGGCCAGCACCGCCGCGGCGAAGAGGCCCAGGAGGGCCTTCTCCAGGAGGAGGACGTCCATCGGGGCAGGTGCGGTGTGTGGCTCCCGTGTGTGTGCTGCCGTAATCGCTGCGGGGGAGGGCCCGATCGGATCGAATCGAGTTAATTTGACGGAAGATTGGGCGCGGTGGGGATTTTATAGCGGGGGGTTTGATGGAGGTAGGTGGCAGGCTGGACGGATGCGAAGTGGTACACGAGGCTCGCAATTTTGGTGGGTGGGTATCAGTGGCGCGGGCCCACTCGAAGCGGGCCCTGTTGGGAAACCATTTTTATCGAGGATGGGCATGGCGAATCGGGAAAGAGCGCTGGCTCATGTTTGGTGAGTCAAGGGGTTGGCAAGGTCAGAGCTCACAAGTCGCAAGGGTGAGTAGACATGGCGGCCGGAGCGCCACCAACCACACCAAAAAAATAAGAGAAAAAACGCACGCAGAAACTGTTGGCCGATCCTCGTGGCCTAGGTCAAACCACGCGAAATGGCGGTTCCGGCCAGCAATTCGTGAGAACTGAAAAGCAGCCGCGCGGAACGCAAGGAATGGTGACAACACAACCACTGCGCCTCGCCGCCCCCGTGTTGCCCGAGCCACCTCCTCCGATCGGCGTGTGTCAACCTCCTTCCTCTCCTCCGTCGGTGGCGCTTCGGCCATCATGGTGCCCTCGTCTCCGACTTCGCAAGAATCGGCCGTGGCATCTCCATCTTCGACTGCCGATCCACACTGTGGGAAATGATTGTGAGCTGCCTAACAAATAGGATTCACAGGGGCACATACCTGTCAAACCCTGTCTGGTTGCTTGATTGTCTCGCAATTCGCGAAGTAGTTGGATCCCACATGTGGGCACGGTAAGTTTTAGTCGTTGAAGCTGACGATTTTGCATCTGAAAAATTCTATTTTCTCGGTCGCAAGTATTAAATTTCAGAGTTAAAACTACAGGTGGTTTTTTGTTGGTTGCGGGTACTAAAGTCTTGATTTTATTTCTCGATCGTACTAAGCTTCAAGAGTTGAAACTAAACAAAAAAAAAATCAAAATTCATCAAAACGTATTTAAAATGGATCTTATCTGAAAACCCTTGTCACGGAAAACACAAATGAAAATAGAACTTAATTTGGGCTTTTTATTCAAAAGATATAAGAGTTTGAAAATCCAAAGTAAAAAAAAAAAGCACGGGCAAGGGACTCAGTGCATCGGCACCCGTGTGCCCCTAAATCCTCTCCCAAATATGATTATAGGCTTCTCATGTTCTTCTGGTCTGAAACGGAGGAGGTTTAAGGAGGAAATGCATTCTTACATGAAGATATGTTTGATACCTAAAAGTTTTGGTGGATTGGGAATTTAGGATTTGGACCTCCACGGCCTTGCGCTCCATGGTAGATGGGAGCGGATGCGCCAAATTGTCCCCACAAAGCCCTAGCAAAGACCGCCGATGGTGTGTAACCCTAGGTCTAGCAAGATCTTCGATACTTCCCGAGGTACCCCCCCCCCCCAATTCAAAAAAAGATCTTTAATAGTTCATGCAAATGTTACTGGGAAATGTGAGGAACATCCTCTTTTGGAAGGATAGATGGAATCAAAGCATGACTGCTGATAAGATTGCGCCTCTAGTTTTGTATAAAGTTCGGAAGAGATGTTTCAATGGGTGCTCAGTGGCTCAGGTGATGTATTTGGGTTCGTGGATGACTGATATCTCTTGTAGCCTCAATGGCCTTATTCTTTTTTTGAAAGGAACACGATGCATTCCATTAAGTACAAGGGCTGGACAAGTCGCCAGCAACAGCGTCATTTACAAGGGCTGGATATTGGCCGAGCCAAATCTCGCATTTGCCAGCTCCTAATTTAGCACCATACGCAGCTAAACAATGCGCAACTAAATTACAAGTCCGAGGACAAGATACAACAGTTACATCATTGAAACCCACTCTCAGTTGAAACTTAATATCTTTGAAGATAGCTCCTAATGTAGAAAGATCATAGTCTCCATTGCTCACCGCTATCCTCAATTGCACATAGTCGGTTTCCACAATCACTCGGTGGCAACCCATCTGGATGGTTGTGTTAACAACATGCAACATTGCCAACGCCTCCGAATGAAGGGCATCCGAGACTTGCTCCAAATTCCCTGCTCCGGCTGCTATTACCGTACCAAAATTGTTTTTGATAACAAAGCCCCAACCTCGAGAATTTGATTCCTTTAGGAAGGCACCATCAATGTTGATTTTCAGGATTTTCGGTGGAGGTCTGGACCATCTTTCCTTCTGCTGACATTCATGCATTCTCCCTTCTCGCTTTACCTTCAGAAATTGCATACAAAGATAGTCAATAGAATGATAAGGTTTGATTTCATTTCCTGCATTTGCACTATTCCTCTCACGCCACCAACACCAAAGGAGCATGCATGATTTAATTTATTTTCTTTGTCATTGAGGTCAAAATTTTCTCCAAACTGCCCAATGCACCACTACAATTTAGAATTTGCAATCTGACACGCTCCAATTGAGCTTTCCTCTAGACTTCCTTAACCCCCTTGCACTTAATGAAGCAATGCCCACCATCCTCATTCAAACAAAAACACATAGGACATCGAGTATCAACATGCATACCTCTATGCTGGAGCTTCATGCGCAACGATAAGGTATTTGTAGCCATGCGCCACAAGAAGTGACGAACCTTGCTTGGAAGGGGAAGCGACCATAGCTTCAGCCAATTAAAGCCACATGTATCTTCATCTACACTTGAGGAAGAAGTTAGTCCTGAAATAGATTCACGAGCTACAGTGTCTACAACAAATCTATAAGAAGATTTGACCGAAAATTTACCTTTTTTATCATAGTGACATGCAATGAAATCATCATTATGCACATGAATTAGGATTTGTAGAATAATCTTCACATCTTCAGGGAGAAATGTTTGTCTTACTAAGTGTCCATCCCAATTGTTTGTGGCATCATCAATCAAATCCTTTACTTTAGATATGCCATGAATGGTGTTGATCAAGTTGGTGGAGAGGATGACAAGTTCCACTAGAAATGGAGTAGGACGGGATTGTATACAACACACTTGGTTTATGACTTGTTGTGTCAGGGTACGGTGAGATTCAGTCGAGCTCACTACATTTGGAAGAGTTGAGCTCTCCTTACCGAAAGAATCTTCATATGGCTTGCTTTCAATATATAATTTGGTCATATGATTATCGGGTAAGGCATGGCATTCAGGATTATATGAAGCTTTGTTACTTGTGCTTGTAGGATGAAGATATTACCGACCACACTCTCATCCAATGTGTTTGAGTGACATATTTGGTGGCATTGTCTCAAGTGACTATTCCCAACTACCAGATCCCCAAAGTGGACTCGCACTAGAAGATGTTGAGATAAGAGATGAGTGCTTGCTTATCAAATGGCTATTCAAATTACTTACCAAGTGTCAGAGTTGAATCCGGCAGATCTCGAGTAGGAGGTCCTGAGCTAATGATCTTGGCTTAGTGGTAACAGGATAAAGAGGGACACGATGTTTTACCCAAGTTTAGGCCCTCTCAAAGAGGTAAAACCCTATGTCTTACTTCTGTTGTATTGATTGTGGATGGAGTACAAAGTACCTGATGATCTACCTGGAGATCGTATGTGAATGAATCTAACCATACGGTCTAAACCCCTCGACTTACATAGGCACCGAGGGTACATAAGGTTACATGTAGGTCAGTTACATCAAGGGGTAAACATGCTGATGATTCAAACGTGTCTTGGATTATGAGCCAAGTCTTTGGAGGATTCAATCTTGGGTACGCCGTGAGGCATGAGAAAGGGATTTGTGGCATGTCAGAGGGGTGCCAGGCAAAGATATCCCAATTTTCCCTAAGGAAATCACGCAGTGCTTCTTCTAGCATTGAGTCTAGCCAAGTTCCAATGATGGCCATTTTGGACGGATCCTCGGGGTGTACTTGGAATTTAACAATCTCATTGGCTAGTTTAAATGACATTGATTATTACCGCTTGTCAAGGATTACATCGTCTTTATTGACAGTTGTGTGTCGCGTCGATAACTCCCCGGTCGCGAAGGCCTCGAATTCTGCCTGCAAGGCTAGCGCCTACTTTTTTTCTCGACCTTAAGCAATTGATCCGCATTGCTTTTTACCGTGATCACACACTTGGGCCCTGGCATTTTGAGGGGGTACTGCATGAAATTTTGCAAACATGGCTCGTCCGAGGAGCGCATGGTAGCCACTTCAGAAAGTCACGATGCCGAAGATTAACTCCTCAACCCTATAATTGTCGGGTGTTCTGAATATCACGTCTAGTGTGACCTTGCATGTGCATCGTGCTTCTTTTCATGGGATTATACCTTTAAAGGTAGTCTGGCTTGGTTCAACGTGTGATCTGTCGAACTGCATCTTTTACAAACTATCCTAAAAATGAGGTATAAGCTGATGTCGCCGTCCATCAGGACTTTGGTCAATCGATAGCCATCAATGATAGGGTCGAGGACAAGGGCCGCAACTCATTGGATGTGGACTCCTATCAGTTGGTCCTCATGACATAAGGTGATCGGCATGTCCAATCATCTATTATTCGAAGTCACTACATGCATGGTTAACGTGGCATATCTCTCATGAGACCTTTTTTTGCTGATTCTCTAGGAGTGAGTCTCATATATAATTAGGACTTCTTCATCTTCAGACGGCTCCTTGATTTGATTTGGTGTAATACCTCGACTCATTTGGACACTGAGGATGTCCAGGAGCTCCGTTCCTCCCCTTGCTACTTGTCTGACAGTCCAACATGTTCGGAGCATGTTTGTCGGCGGTTTTTTTAAGGAGACAGAGTGGATTGCGCATGGTTCGTCCAATATCATGTCTAGCATCGACTTGGTTCCCTTGCCTGGTTGTTTTTGCTTCTATGTCGGTTGATCGTCGAGTTTACCGGTGCTGGAGCGCTTTGGGCGCCGGTTACGATGCGGGCATCTGCCATCCTCACCTGACTCCAGTTGGTCCTGGCTCAGATTCTGGTGTCGTTGATTGGCCAACTAGGTGTCCTCCATTATGCAGTACCTTGCTACTATATCAGATAGCTTGGCAAATGTTATAAGGCGTTTCCATGCAGTATATTTTCTATTTCCCTTTGTCGCGACAGTTCTGCCGGAATGCCGCTAAGGCCTCCCGGTCTGGGCAATCCGAGATTTTGTTTTTTTTTACGAACAAGAATTGCATACAGAACCGTCGGTCTGTTTCTTTTGGCTTTTGTACGACGAATGCTAGATCCTAGATGCCACTTGGCCATGAGTTATTGGGATAGTAGGTGACATGGGGGTGGGTGGGAGAAAATTTTATTCCAAACTGATCTGACATTAGCCTCCCTGGTGATCTTTTTCGAGGTTGATCCAGTATAAACCTCGGGATTGCCTAAGAGGCCCGACTATCATTGTTGTCATTGTAAGTGACTAGATCCGAGCTCCAGGCTTGGTCTGGTGAAGTGTAATTTTTGCCCCACGACTGGTGAAAAATCGTCAATCGGGCGATGATCCTTTGTGGCTCCTCGGCCACATCTAATGTCATGGTAGAGTATGTATTGTGACGCCCCAGACACACCCACCCGTTATTAGCCGTTACTCCTGATGGGATTTAGACTAGCCCCACTGATCAACACTAGTCTTTCCTACGCACTTTGTCCTCGCTTGTGCGCACGTGGGATCAACTTCCTAGTAGGCCACCCATCCTGAAATTGCTCCAAGCTGAGCACGCTTAACTATGGAGTTCTTTCCGAATGGGCTCCTCGAAAAAAAGGATTCCTTATTTATATGAGCAGTCTATCATTCCTATTATGCCAGGCTCTCACATACGCACCCACTCAAAGGAACTGGCGTCCTCATTGGCCCACAAGAACGTTCTCTCTTGGCACATACATCTATGTGTCTAGTCCGGTACATGTGACATGTTGTGTGACATGATGGGCCACAAACGTCATGCACAACATGACTGTGTACTTGACCCCGCAAACAGCAGCGTAATCACGAGGGTCGGCTCTGCTACCAACTTGTAATGCCCCGTACACACCCACCTGGTTACTAGCCGTTACTCCTGGCGGGATCCAGACTGGCCCCACAAATCAACACTAGTCTTTCCTGCGCACTTTATCCTCACTCGTGCACACCTGGGATCAACTTCCCAATTGGTCTCCCATCCTGAAATTGCTCCAAGTTGAGCACGCTTAACTTTTGAGTTCTTGCCGAATGGACTCCCGGAAAAGGAGGAATTCCTTATTCTATGAGTAGCCTATCATCCCTATTATGCCAGGCTCTCACATGTATCCACAGAGTTTAGGTTGTCGATATCGATGTCTTGGCAAGCGGTTGGAGCTTCAGCATTCTCCGGTGTTTCAGTCGAACCGAGGTTTAGGTGCGGATCTGAATGCCAAATGATGATGCCATCAAGCTGTTTTGACAAAACCATGGGACCTGTATGAGCCACCTATTGGGGAACACAGTAATTTTAAAAAAAATCCTACGATCACGCAAGATCTATCTAGGTGATGCACAACAACGGGGGGAGAGTGTGTCCACGTACCCTTGTAGAACGAAAGCGGAAGCGTTATGTAACGCGGTTGATGTAGTCGAACGTCTTTGTGATCCAACTGATCAAGTACCGAACGCACGACACCTTCGCGATCTGCACACATTCAGCTCGGTGACGTCCCTCGAACTCTAGATCCAGCTGAGGCCGAGGGAGAGTTTTGTCAGCACGACAGCATGGTGACGGTGATGATGAAGTTACCGGCGCAGGGCTTCGCCTAAGCACTACGACGATATGACCGAGGTGGAAATCTGTGGAGGGGGGCACCGCACACGGCTAAAAGATCAACTTGATCAACTTGTGTGTCTATGGGGTGCCCCCTCCCCCGTATATAAAGGAGTGGAGGAGGGGGCCGGCCAGCCTCAAGGGGCGCGCCCTAAGGGAGGGAATTCTACTCCAAGTAGGAGTAGGTTCCCCCTTTCTAGTCCAACTAGGAGGGGAAGAAAGGAGGGGAAAGAGAGAAGGAAAGGGAGGGGGCGCCCCCCTAGTCCAGTCCAGTTTGGGCTAGGGGGCGCGCGCCCCACCTTGGCCTGCCTCCTCTCTTCCACCACTTGGCCCATGAGGCCCAATAACCCCCCGGGGGGTTCCGGTAACCCCCCGGTACTTCGGTTTTATCCGAAACTTCTCTGGAACACTTCCGGTGTTCGAACATAGCCGTCCAATATATCAACCTATATGTCTCGACCATTTCGAGATTCCTCGTCATCTCCGTGATCACATCCAGGACTCCAAACAACTTTCGGCACATCATATCACATAAACTCATAATACCAATCGTCATCGAACGTTAAGCGTGCGGACCCTATGGGTTCGAGAACTATGTAGACATGACCGAGACACTTGTTTGGTCAATAACCAATAGCTGAACCTAGATGCTCACATTGGTTCCTACATATTCTACGAAGGCGGATCTCAGGTAGGGGGTCCCGAACTGTGCGTCTAGGCGGATGGTAACAGGAGACAAGGGACACGATGTTTTACCCAGGTTCGGGCCCTCTCGATGGAGGTAAAACCCTACGTCCTGCTTGATTAATATTGATGATATGGGTAGTACAAGAGTGGATCTACCACGAGATCAAGGAGGCTAAACCCTAGAAGCTAGCCTATGGTATGATTGTTGTAATGTATGTTGTCCTACGGACTAAAGCCCTCCGGTTTATATAGACACCGGAGGAGGCTAGGGTTACACAGTCGTCGGTTACAATGGTAGGAGATCTACATATCCAGTATTGCCAAGCTTGCCTTCCACGCCAAGGAAAGTCCCATCCGGACACGAGCCGAGTCTTCAATCTTGTATCTTCGTAGTCTTGGAGTCCGGCGGATAATGATAGTCCGGCTGTCCGGACACCCCCTAGTCCAGGACTCCCTCAGTAGCCCCCGAACCAGGCTTCAATGACGATAAGTCCAGCGCGTTTATAGTCTTGGCGTTGCAAGGCGGGTTCTCCTTCAAATTCCATGTACCGCCGAATAGTGTCCGGCTTCATCTTGAATATCGTGTTCCTCGGCTTCTCGCCAAATAATGGCCCTCTTCCACGCGTCGCACGAATCGCGAAAAGCCGTATGATTTTACATTCCACCCCTAGTTGTGCGAGCCGTCCGCCTATAAGAGAGGCAAGAATCCAGATCCAAACCGCACTGCCTTCCTCCCGCTGAATACTCCATTGAAGCGCCTCGACCTAAAAATCCATTCCACCATGGATCATCGATCGGCTCTTCTTCACGCTCCCAGCCCACCGCCGGGAATTGGAGGAGGTGCTCTGTTTACACAACGAGCTAGAGAAGCTCCAAACGGGGGATTTCTCCTCCGGCCTTCATGGTCCCAATCCGGCCGGACTGGTTACTTATCAAGGTGGGAGGCGGCGGAGGACACTCCAAGCCCCAATAAGGGGAGCGTGTATGCCGTCCCCTACGATAAGGGACTCGGATTCCCGATACATCCGTTCCTCCGCGGGCTCCTGAGTTCTACGGACTCCAGCTCCACCACCTCGCCCGCCTCATCACGCATATCGCGGGCTACGTAGCTCTTTGTGAGCTATTCACGGGCATCGAGCCCCATTTCGCATTGTGGAAGAGGCTATTACGCCTCGCACCCGTTCTCACGAGGGTCTATATATCAAGTAGGCGGCGCCAAATATGGCGCATCGCCGGACCGGATACCTATCCGTACTCCTAAGAAGGCGTCCAAGATCGCCCTCGGAGTGGTTTTATATAGGAGACGCCCGCTACTGCACCAGTCCGGATCGGCCTCCGGAGTTTAGTGCTGCTCCCTTGAAGAAACGCCTCACCGGGCCCATGAGCCCCGATTGGAGGAAGACAAGAGCGTCCATTACTTGATGGGCGAATAAGATTATTGGCCCATTCAGCTTGACCATGATCGAGTTATGGCAACATGCATCAAGCGGGGGGTACATCCATTGCAATACAGAGGCCACCCCATGTGGGATTTCAACGGGGAGGACGATGCCACCCGGCATGGCCGCAAAGGGCCGGATTCGACCGAGGATCTCATGGAGATCCTGTCCAGCCTGTACAACGGGGAGAAGGAGGACTTCCTTCGGACGAACCCTTTGAATGGGTTTTCCATGACCAACCCTAGGGGATGGGTAAGTGAACACCTTGAAGGGCTCAACCCGTGATTTCGAAGTTTAAGCTTCTTACATTATGTCTTCGACGCAGGATCTACGCCGGACTGTGGAGGACATGGTGAGTCCTGCTCCGCAACCTGAGGATCCAGAAAGATCCCTGGACCCGGCCTCCGAAGAGGATTCGGACATTGAGGTGGAGCTGATCGACGGGGTGTTTCACCAACTCAGCATAGACAATGCTTTGGTCGCCATTATGGCGGACTACCCCGGACTAAGTCTGGCTTCCCAGGTAACCGCGACCGAAGTTCGAACACCATTATCTCTTCCCTGCCCATCTCTAACCTTCGCGAACGATGGCATTTTGCAGGAAGCGCCTTTACGGCATGAAGCCGAGCCCGCGGTGGCTGACCAACAGAGGCCAGTCCGGACCAGCAGGCGGAAAAGGAGAGCGGGGCGAACGGAAACGTCACCGCAAAGGTGTAGCTCATATTTGAATTTTCAGAGCAACGTTCCGAGAAGACGCCTGAGTGCTCATAACCTTTATAGGAGAAAAAGCGCCCGCCGGACTGCGGGCGCAGAAGTTGCCGATCCAACCTATACCGCCAGCTCCAGCCCGGCCCGGAGGGGAGGCAAGCGCAAGATGCGGGCCGGATCCTCCTCCAACGGAGGACACCGACAGACTGTCCGCCACCAAGTCTGAGGTGGAGAGCGCCATGAACCACAGGCGCCACGGACAAGTGTTTCGTGAAGCGTGCTTTTCCCGGAGGCATTGGATGCCTTTAACGTTAGGGACGCGCATCTCCGTGCCGCCAAGATGGTTTTACGAGCCACGGAGCAAGATGTGAAAGACATACGGAAAGGGAATTTTAATGGTTGTACATACCAAGAGCCCTCGAGACTTAAAGTAGTTATGCTAACTAATTTAAGGATCATTTTGAAACGCAGCTCTTCCGAGAAGAACTCCCAATGTCTCGGGAGCTGCAAGATTGCAAGGCCCAACCGAGGCGCACTTTGCTGCCGCAGGAGGAGATGCAAAGACCCTCCCGGTAACACATTTTTATTAATAAACATAAGCACTTTGCGGCGTGCGCGCAAAGTCTAATAATGACATCAGAGTACCGCGGACAAGATCCGGACAGGCAAGCATTGCTGCGCCAGCTAAAGGCCGGCGAGAGTGTGCTGAATAGGGTTTAGCAGGAAAGGAACAAGCTCCAGGATGCCAACGGCAAGCTCGGAGAAGAGCTGAAAGGCGCACGGGCCGAGCTGTCCGGCTCCATTAAGGAGAATTAGCGGCTTCGTCTCGGCATTTATAGTAAGTGCTCGAGCGGACTCTTTTGAAAAGAAGAGTTCGGCGAGGAAGCGTTTTGACATAATATGTCTTGTAGATATACTCACGGGTCGTCCTGCAGAGGAGATGCCCATATCAACGGGTGATCAACTTCCCGAACTGTTGCAGCTGCTCGAACGAGTTCGGCAGGCAATGAGCGGCGTCGTTCAGGCTTTATGGCCAGCCCTCACCCTACCCGAGAGCATCGGGGAGCTTGCGGAGAAGCTGCAGGGAGTGCGGCAGCGCTTCCGTTTGTGGAAGATTTCAGCTTGCCGTCAAGGTGCCAGGAGGCTTGGGCCATGGTGAAGACGCTGTACAAGAAGGCGGATCCCAACCACATGGCGAGTTGGACGGTGGGGCCCGATGGGAAGGAGATCCTGTGAGTTTAGTGTACACCAAGTAGAGTTGGCTGCTAAATTTTCCCAACGGATCAGTAAACAAGACAGCCTGTTAGACGGGATTGAGGAGGAATACAATCATTAAATTTGTATGTTATCCTTTAAAGTGACATGTGAAATGCCTTCTAGCGGATTGTAGATCGCTTGTCTTTGCCGACCTTTTCGCTTCAACCTCGGGACCCTAGAGTCCGGAGTGTGTCCGAATACCTCTTTGGTTGAGACACAACCGTGGTATGCATGGAGACCAAAGCGTAGTGTCATTAGTGCTTTATCGCATAAGTGCCCAACTAGTTATGTTATATTACATGGTTAGTAAGAAACATCTTCCAGGGAGAATAGTTCCGTTAAGGGTTCCTTTCGCTGGGAGGCATGCCCTAAAGTGCATGTCCGGACTGCAAAGAGAGCAGTAAAACATCTGGGGGCAGATAGATAAAATAGGTAAAAAGTCATCTTTTAAATCACCGACCGAATATTCCCTTAAGAACGCTAGCTTTCGGCTTCACCCAGTCTGAGGTACACATCCGGTGACCGGCAAGAATAATCGCAGAGGTGCTCCCTTTACCTCCTAGCCGAACAATCGGGAACGTAGGGGTAAGCACAGGAGCCAGGCAACCCAGCTTGGCCAAAACTTAAGTCATATCAATGCATATAATGGCGAGTAAAAGGTACATGTGGAAGGTTGACACATGTGCTGGGTATTAAACCCGTATAATTGAGCTTCTGTAAAAGAAGCCCCCAGGAATAATGAGTGCGGATGGCACATCATGCGTATGCAAAGAATGCGGAAATAGGCCCGTAAGGGCTTTCAAATAAAAAGGATAAAAAGAGAAATAAAAGACAGCCGAAGTATAAAAGTTTGGACGGGGGAAGGGGACGAACTCTTAGTCCGGCGCTAGGCATAGAATCGTCGGAGGCGGGCTGCGTTCCATGGGTTCGGCTCGAGTCGGTTGTCCGACGGATTTCGTAGACGGTATGCTCCGCTGGTCAGTACTTGATCAATAATGAAGGGGCCCTCCCATTTGGGCTTGAGCTTGTCCTTTTTCTTGTCCGGCAGGCGTAGAACTAGTTCACCAACGTTGTAAGTCTTGGCCCGTACTTCTCTGCTTTGATATCTTCGGGCCTGCTGCTGATAAAATGCGGAACGAGCCTTCGCGACGTCCCGTTCTTCCTCCAATGTGTCCAAGCTGTCCTGCCGATCAAGCTCGGCCTCTCTTTCCTCATACATGCGCACTCGAGGTGAGTCATGAATAATGTCACAGGGCAAGACTGCCTCTGCGCCGTATACCATAAAAAATGGTGTGAATCCGGTAGTACGGTTAGGCATTGTCCGCAGTCCCCAGAGTACGGAGTCGAGCTCCTCGACCCATTGTGTGTCGGATTTAGTAAGTGACCTCACTAATCTGGGTTTAATGCCGTTCATTATTAGACCATTTGCTCTTTCCACTTGACCGTTGGTTTGAGGGTGATAAACTGAAGCGTAGTCGAGCTTGATGCCCATATTTTTGCACCAAGACTTAACCTCATCGGCTGTGAAGTTCGTGCTGTTGTCGGTGATGATGCTGTGGGGGACTCCGTAACGGTGTACCACCCCTGATATAAAGTCTATCACTGGTCCGAACTCTGCCGTTTTGACCGGTTTGGCCTCTATCCATTTGGTGAATTTATCAACCATGACCAATAGGTACCTTTGCTTGTGTGTTCCCCTTTAAGGGTCCAACCATGTCAAGCCCCGGATCATGAACGACGTGTAATGGGTATGGTTTTGAGGGCGGTGGGTGGCATATGGCTCGATTAGCAAAGAGTCGACAACCAACGCATCGCCGGACCAAGTCTGTCGTCCGCCCGAGCTGTCGGCCAATAAAATCTGTCTGGAATGCCTTTCCTACAAGGGCCGGGCTGCTGCGTGGTGTCCGCCTAGTCCCGCATGAATTTCAGCCAGAGATTTCGCCCTTCCTCTTGAGATACACCTCTCAAGGACTCCGGTTGTACTTTTCTTATAAAGTTCTCCTCATGGACCTTGTAGGCTTTAGATCGCGGACTATGCAGCGGGCCTCGCTTTTGGTCTTCGGGAGTTCCCGCCAAGCAAGTAGGCTAGGAAAGGTTCTGTCCACGCGACGATTACTGCCATTATAACGTGGGCTGAAGGTGTTATGTCGTCTGCCGAATCACCAGTTGGTGCGGTTTTCTCCGGTTTGTTACTACCGGGCTCCTCTTCCCATAGTACGGATGGCTTGAAGAGCCGCTCGGGAAGATATTTGAGGACAGCATCACGTTTCGCACCGATGCGTGCGTGACGCCGCCGCTTGGTTATTATCTCGGGCTATGTGATGGAATTCAAGTCCTTCAAACCGAGCTGACATTTTTAGGACAGCGTTGCGATATGCTGCCATTTTCGGATCCTTGGCGTCAAAGTCTCCGTTTATTTGGGATATTGCAAGGTTTGAATCCCCGCGCACCTCTAGGCGTTGAATGCCCATGGACACTGCCATCCGGAGACCAAACAAGGCCTCGTATTCGGCTGCGTTGTTGGAGTCCGTGTACATTATTTGAAGTACATACTCGACTGTGTCTCCGGTTGGGGATGTCAGTACGACGCCAGCCCCCAGTCCGGCCAACATTTTGGAGCCGTCGAAATGCATAGTCCAATTGGAGTATGCGCTGTACTCTTTAGGGAGTTTGGCTTCAGTCCATTCGGCGACGAAGTCAGCCAAAACTTGTGACTTTTTAGCTCGTCGAGGTTTGTAAGTTATGTCGAATGGTAAGAGCTCAATGGCCCATTTTGCAATCCTGCCCATTGCGTCGCGGTTATTAATAATGTCATTGAGTGGTACTTCAGAGGCCACTGTTATCGAACACTCTTGAAAGTAGTGCCGGAGCTTCCGAGAAGCCATGAACACCGCATATGCTATCTTCTGATAGTGCGGGTAACGGGATTTGCAAGGGGTTAACACAAAGGATACATAATACAATGGTTTTGAAGAGGGAATTTATGCCCTTCGTCTCGCTCGACGACGAGGACCGCGCTTACAACTTGATGTGTTGCTGCGATGTATAACAACATTGGTTCGCCCAGAGTGGGCGCAGCCAGACCGGATTTGTTGCCGTATGGCCTTTATTTCTTCGAGTCCGGCGGGGCTGCATCCGCCCACTCAAAGTGTTCGGTCTTTGAGGAGGCGATAAAGGGCAACGCCTTTTCTCCTAGACGGAGATAAAGCGGCTTAAGGCTGCCACGCATCCCGTTAATTTTTGTATTTGTTTGAGGTCCTTTGGAATATCCAAGCGTGTGAGCTCGGATTTTGGCGGATTTGCTTCAATTCCTCTACGGATACAATGAAGCCCAAGCAGCTTTCGGTGATACGCGAAAACACATTTTCCGGATTCAGCTTGATGTCATATGCTCGAGGTTTTCGAATGTGAGCCTCAAATCGTCTACTAGAGTTTCGACGTGTTTTGTTTTGACGACTCGCCGTCTCACGATGCCTCGATTGTTTTGCCGATCCGGGTGGCGGACATGTTTGGATCATCGCCGATATGTTGCGCCGCATTTTTAAGTCCGAAGGGCATCGTGTTGAAGCGAATGGTCCATATGGAGTGATGAATGCCGTTGCGGCTTGATGCCTTCCGCCATCTTGATTTGATGATAGCCGAGTATCGTCCGTGAAGCACAACGAATCGTGCCCTGCTGTAGCATCGATTATTTGATCGATGCGGGGGAGAGGGAAGGGATCCTTTGGGCTAGCCTTATTGAGGTCTTTAAAATCGACACAAAGGCGCCACGATTTATCCTTCTTTGGTACCATCACCAGATTTGCTAGCCAGTCCGGATGTTTGATATCTCTAATGAATCCGGCATCCAGTAGTTTGGCTAGCTCTTCTCCCATTGCCTGTCTTTTGGGTTCGGAAAACGTCGAAGAGCCTGTTTGACTGGCTTAAATCCTTTTAGGATGTTTAGGCTGTGTTCTGCCAACCTGCGTCGGATTCCGGGCATGTCCGAAGGGTGCCAGGCGAAGATATCCCAATTTTCCCGAAGGAATTCGCGTAGTGCAGCGTCTACTTCGGGGTTCAATTGTGCCCCAATGGAGGCCGTCTTTGTTGGGTCCATTGGATGGACCTGGAATTTTATTATTTCATCTGCTGGTTTGAAGGAGGTGGACTTGGATCTTTTATCGAGTATCACATCGTCCTGTTCACCGTGAGCGCAGCTGTGAGTTCTTCTGCCGCTAAGGCTTTGGATAGTGCCTCGAGGGCTAGTGCATTGTCTTGTTTTCGTAGCGAGTGCTATGTCCGGATCACTAGCGAGAGTGATTATTCCGCTGGGCCCAGGCATTTTGAGCTTCATGTACCCATAATGAGGTTCTGCTTGAAAAATTGTGAATGCCTCTTGTCCTAATATGGCGTGATACCCGCTGCTGAACGGGGCCACCTAGAACGTGATTTCTTCGGATCTGTAATTGTCCGGAGAGCCGAACACCACATCGAGTGTGATTTTTCCAATGCAGCGCGCTTCCCGGCTAGGGATTATTCCTCTAAAGGTTGTGCTGCTTCGCTCAATACGGCTCCAATCGATTTCCATTTTTCGCAGAGTTTCCTCGTAAATGAGGTTTAGTCCGCTGCCGCCATCCATGAGGACTTTTTTCAGTCGAAAGCCGTCCACTATGGGACTAAGTACCAGTGCAGCTGGTGCTCTGGTTGTTCGGAATTTAGGCTCGTCGCTGGCGTTGAAAGTAATAGCTGTGTCGCTCCATGGATTTGTTGTTGCTACTTGGTAGACTTCGGCGAGTCCGCGGATTGTTCGCTTTCGCATGTTGTTTGATGCGAAGGTCTCGAAGACTGTTGATACCGTGCTGGTATTGTTGGAGTGGTTTCCCAGAGCTAGAAGTTCCTCGCCACTTTTGGCCACCTGCCGTAATATCTAACATGCCCGAAGGCTATGTGTTGGGACAGCTCCCTCTATACTATGAAGTTTACAGGGTCCATTGAGCCATCCCTCCAGTACGGTTCCGTTTCCCTTATTGGGTTTCTGTTTTTTCGTTTTTGCATCTGGGGCCTGGATGTGAGGCGCCCTTTTACGAACTGGGTTTGGGGCCGGCTTATCCCAAAATTGATTTTCAGTTTTCCGGAAACTTTCCATCGCACAGTATTTTCGTACTATGGACGCCAGATCGCTGAAGCGCGTAATTCTGCAACGATCAATGGCGTTTAGAATTCTCTTGTCCGTGCAGTTGTTGCAGAAGATTGAGATTGCGTTTTCCTCTCGGCAGTCCTTTATCCTGCCCATAACCGGAGGAATCGCCCATAATGATGTCTTTGTTTCTAAAGGCTCTTGCCGTATTAGAGATAGATCGCATATGTCTGGGCGGGTGGGTGGACTAAATTCCGGATCCCTGCCCATCTTGGGGCTCAAAGGCCGAGGGGTTTCCGAATTCGGAAGCTTGGTTTGCTGGACACAATCCGGCAAGTCCGGAGCGATGCATGATTTTAAGTTCAATGCTCGATCGAAGTCCGTCCCTCCGCGGGAATCCGGCGTGGAGGGTTCGGGAATCCGGACATGAATTGTTTTTAACACAGGCAAAGAGTTGCCGTGTTGCTCTTCCACCACTGCGATGCGGTGGGTGGCCTGGGGAGAGTTAATCTCTCTCAGATCGGTTTTAAGCCCAATCTGGTTGTAGTCCGTAGCGACTCCCAGGGCAGCGATGCGATCCAAGAGCTCGTTAACAGACGAGAGCTCTATTGGGTCCAACTATTCGGCAGCTTTAGGGCTGACGCGAAGATTGCTTCTGACGACTTGCAAGGTCATTGTCGAAGCAGCGGCCGGACAGGCGGTCATAAGAAAACCAACGAGCCGGATAGTTTGGCCGACGGCCAAGGCCCCTTCGGCGAAAACACCGTCTTTGAAGATGGGTGGAGGCATCCGCTCTATCGGTGACGACACAGAGGAACTCTCAATGAAAGCACCAATGTCGGTGTCAAAACCGCGGATCTCGGTAGGGGTCCCGAATGCGTCTAGGCGGATGGTAACAGGAGACAAGGGACATGATGTTTTACCCAGGTTCGGGCCCTCTCGATGGAGGTAAAACCCTACGTCCTGCTTGATTAATATTTATGATATGGGTAGTACAAGAGTGGATCTACCACGAGATCAAGGAGGCTAAACCCTAGAAGCTAGCCTATGGTATGATTGTTGTAATGTATGTTGTCCTACGGACTAAAGCCCTCCGGTTTATATAGACACCGGAGGAGGCTAGGGTTACACAGAGTCGGTTACAATGGTAGGAGATCTACATATCCGTATTGCCAAGCTTGCCTTCCACGCCAAGGAAAGTCCCATCCGGACATGAGCCGGAGTCTTCAATCTTGTATCTTCGTAGTCTTGGAGTCCGGCGGATAATGATAGTCCGGCTGTCCGGACACCCCCTAGTCCAGGACTCCCTCAGTAGCCCCCGAACCAGGCTTCAATGACGATAAGTCCAGCGTGTTTATAGTCTTCGGCGTTGCAAGGCGGGTTCTCCCTTCAAATTCCATGTACCTGCCGAATAGTGTCCGGCTTCATCTTGAATATTGTGTTCCTCGACTTCTATGCCAAATAATGGCCCTCTTCCACGCGTTGCATGAATGCGAAAAGCCAGGGCGTATTTTACATTCCACCCCCTAGTTGTGCGAGCCGTCCGCCTATAAGAGAGGCAAGAATCCAGATCCAAACTGCACCGTCTTCCTCCCGCGAATACTCCATTGAAGCGCCTCTGACCTAAAAATCCATTCCACCATGGATTGTCGATGCGGCTCTTCTTCACGCGCTCCCAGCCCACCGGCGGGGAATTGGAGGAGGTGCTCTGTTCGCACAACGAGCTAGAGAAGCTCCAAACGGGGGGATTTCTCCCTCCGGCCTTCATGGTCCCAGTCCGGGCCGGACTGGTTACTTATCAAGGTGGGAGGCAGGCGGAGGACACTCCAAGCCCCAATAAGGGGGAGCGTGTATGCTTCGTCCCCTACCTTATAAGGGGACTCGGATTCCCGATACATCCGTTCCTCCGCGGGCTCCTGGAGTTCTACGGACTCCAGCTCCACCACCTTACGCCCGCCTCATCACCCGTGCATATCGCGGCTCGTAGCTCTTTGTGAGCTATTCCTGGGCATCGAGCCCCATTTCGCATTGTGGAAGAGGCTATTCTGCCTCGTACCCCGTTCTCACGAGGGGTCTATATATCAAGTAGTCGGCGCCGAGATATGGCGCATCGCCGGGATCGGATACCTATCCGGTACTCCTAAGAAGGCGTCCGAAGACTGGCCCTCGAAGTGGTTTTATATAGGAGACGCTCCGCTACCAGACCCAGTCCGGATCGGCCTCCCGGAGTTTAGTGCTGCTCCCTTGAAGAAACGCCTCAGCTGGCGCCCGCGGATCCCCCGATTGGAGGAAGACAAGAGCGTCCATTACTTGATGGGCCGAATAAGATTATTGGCCCATTCAGGCTTGACCATGATCGGAGTTATGGCAACATGCATCAAGCGGGGGGTACAGCCATTGCAATACAGAGGCCACCCCATGTGGGATTTCAACGGGGAGGACGATGCCACCCGACATGGCCGCAAAGGGCCGGATTCGACCGAGGATCTCGTGGAGATCCTGTCCAGCCTGTACAAGGGGGAGAAGGAGGACTTCCTTCGGACAAACCCTTTGAATGGGTTTTCCATGACCAACCCTAGGGGATGGGTAAGTGAACACCTTGAAGGGCTCAACCCATGATTTCGAAGTTTAAGCTTCTTACATTATGTCTTCGGCGCAGGATCTACGCCGGACTGTGGAGGACATGGTGAGTCCTGCTCCGCAACCTGAGGATCCAGAAAGATCCCTAGACCCGGCCTCCGAAGAGGATCCGGACATTGAGGTGGAGCTGATTGACGGGGTGTTTCACCAACTCAGCATAGACAATGCTTTGGTCGCCATTATGGCGGACTACCCCGGACTAAGTCCGGCTTCCTGTATAACGCGATCAAGTCCGACACCATTATCTCTTCCCTGCCCATTTCTAACCTTCGCGAACGATGGCATTTTGCAGGAAGCGCCTTTACGGCATGAAGCCGAGCCCGCGGTGGCTGACCAACAGAGGCCAGTTCGGACCAGCAGGCGGAAAAGGAGCGCGGGGCGAACGGAAACGTCACCGCAAAGGTGTAGCTCGTATTTGAGTTTTCAGAGCAACGTTCCGAGAAGACGCCTGAGTGATCATAACCTTTATAGGAGAAAAAGCGCCGCGGACTGCGAACACGGTTGCCGATCCAACCTATACTGCCAGCTCCAGCCCCGCCCGGAGGGGGGAGGCAAGCGCAGACGCTGGCCGGATCCTCCTCCAACGGAGGATACCGACTGCATCGTCCGCCACCAAGTCTCGAGGTGGAGAGCGCCATGAACCACAGCGCCGACGACAAGTTTCGTGAAGCGTGCTTTTCCGGAGGCATTGGATGCCTTTAACGCAGGGACGCGCATCTCCATGCCGCTCAAGATGGTTTTACCAGAGCCACGGAGCAAGATGTGAAAGACATACGGGTAAGGGAATTTTAATGGTTGTACATACCAAGAGCCCTCGAGACTTAAAGTAGTTATGCTAACTGATTTAAGGATCATTTGAAACGCAGCTCTTCACCGAGAAGAACTCCCACTGTCTCGGGAGCTGCAAGATTGTAAGGCCCAACTGAGGTCGACTTGCCGCCGCAGGAGGAGATGCAAAGACCCCCCCTGGTAACACATTTTTATTAATAAACATAAGCGCTGTGCGGCGTGCGCGCAAGTCTAATAATGACACTGCAGGTACCGCCGGACAAGATCCGGACAGGCAAGCATTGCTGCGCCAGCTAAAGGCCGGCGAGAGTGTGCTGAATAGGGTTCAGCAGGAAAGGAACAAGCTCCAGGATGCCAACCCCAAGCTCGGAGAAGAGCTGAAAGGCGCACGGGCCGAGCTGTCCGGCTCCATTAAGGAGAATCAGCGGCTTCGTCGCGACATTTATAGTAAGTGCTCGAGCGGACTCTTTTGAAAAGAAGAGTTCGGCGAGGAAGCGTTTTGACATAATATGTCTTGTAGGTATACTCACGGGTCGTCCTGTAGAGGAGATGCCCATATCAACGGGTGATCAACTTCCCGAACTGTTGCAGCTGCTCGAACGAGTTCGGCAGGCAATGAGCGGCGTCGTTCAGGCTTTATGGCCAGCCCTCACCCTACCCGAGAGCATCGGGGAGCTTGCGGAGAAGCTGCAGGGAGTGCGGCAGCGCTTCCGTTTGTGGAAGATTTCAGCTTGCCGTCAAGGTGCCAGGGAGGCTTGGGCCATGGTAAAGACGCGGTACAAGAAGGCGGATCCCAACCACATGGCCGAAGTTGGACCGGTGGGGCCCGATGGGAAGGAGATCCCTATGAGTTTAGTGTACAGCCAAGTAGAGTTGGCTTCTAAATTTTCCCAACGGGACTGTAAACTAGACAGCCTGTTAGACGGGATTGAGGAGGAATACAATCATTAAATTTGTATGTTATCCTTTAAAGTGACATGTGAAATGCCTTCTAGCCGGATTGTAGATCGTTTGTCTTTGCCGACCTTTTCGCTTCAACCTCGGGACCCTAGAGTCCGGAGTGTGTCCGAATACCTCTTTGGTTGAGACACAACCGTGGTATGCATGGAGACCAGGCGTAGGGGTCATTAGTGCTTTATCAGACAAGTGCCCAACTAGTTATGTTATATTACATGGTTAGTAAGAAACATCTTCCATGGAGAATAGTTCCGTTAAGGGTTCCTTTCGCTGGGAGGCATGCCCTAAAGTGCATGTCCGGACTGCAAAGAGAGCAGTAAAACATCTGGGGGCAGATAGATAAAATAGGTAAAAAGTCATCTTTTAAATCACCGACCGAATATTCCCTTAAGAACGCTAGCTTTCGGCTTCACTCAGTCTGAGGTACACATCCGGCTGACCCGGCAGTAACAATCACAGAGGTGCTCCCTTTACCTCCTAGCCGAACAATCGGGAATGTAGGGGTAAGCGCAGGAGCCAGGCAACCCAGCTTGGCCAAAACTTAAGTCATATCGATGCATATAATGGCGAGTAAAAGGTACATGTGGAAGCTTGACACATGTGATGGGTATTAAACCCGTATAATTGAGCTTCTGTAAAAGAAGCCCTCAGGAATAATGAGTGCGGGTGGCGCATCATGCGTATGCAAAGAATGCGGAAATAGGCCCGTAAGGGCTTTCAAATAAAAAGGATAAAAGGAGAAACAAAAGACAGCCGAAGTATGAAAGTTTGGGTGGGGGAAGGGGACGAACTCTTAGTCCAGCGCTAGGCATAGAATCGTCGGAGGCGGGCTGCGTTCCATGGGTTCGGCTCGAGTCGGTTGTCCGACACATTTCAGAGACGGTATGCTCCGCCGATCAAGATTTGATCAATAATGAAGGGCCCTCCCATTTGGGCTTGAGCTTGTCCTTTTTCTTGTCCGGCAGGCGTAGAACTAGTTCACCAACGTTGTAAGTCTTGGCCCATACTTCTCTACTTTGATATCTTCGGGCCTGCTGCTGATAAAATGCGGAACGAGCCTTCGCGACGTCCCGTTCTTCCTCCAGTGTGTCCAAGCTGTCCTGCCGATCAAGCTCGGCCTCTCTTTCCTCATACATGTGCACTCGAGGTGAGTCATGAATAATGTCACAGGGCAAGACTGCCTTTGCGCCGTATACCATAAAAAATGGTGTGAATCCGCTAGTACGGTTAGGCGTTGTCCGCAGCCCCCAGAGTACGGAGTCGAGCTCCTCGACCCATTGTGTGTCAGATTTAGTAAGTGACCTCACTAATTTGGGTTTAATGCCACTCATTATTAGACCATTTGCTCTTTCCACTTGACCGTTGGTTTGAGGGTGATAAACTGAAGCGTAGTCGAGCTTGATGCCCATATTTTTGCACCAAGACTTAACCTCATCGGCTGTGAAGTTCGTGCCATTGTCGGTGATGATGCTGTGGGGGACTCCGTAACGGTGTACCACCCCTGATATAAAGTCTATCACTGGTCCGGACTCTGCCGTTTTGACCGGTTTGGCCTCTATCCATTTGGTGAATTTATTAACCATGACCAATAGGTACCTTTGCTTGTGGGTTCCCCCTTTAAGGGGTCCAACCATGTCAAGCCCCTGACATCACGAACGGCTAGGTAATGGGTATGGTTTTGAGGGCGGTGGGTGGCATATGGCTCTGATTAGCAAAGAGCTGACAACCAACGCATCGCTGGACCAAGTCCTGTGCGTCCACCCGAGCCGTCGGCCAATAAAATCCTGTACGGAATACCTTTCCTACAAGGGCCCGAGCTGCTGCGTGGTGTCCGCCTAGTCCGGCATGAATTTCAACCAGGAGATTTCGCCCTTCCTCTTTGGAGATACACCTCTGAAGGACTCCGATTATACTTTTTTTATAAAGTTCTCCCTCATGGACCTTGTAGGCTTTAGATCGCCGAACTATGCAAATGGGCCTCGCTTTTGGTCTTCGGGGAGTTCCCGCCTAAGCAAGTAGGCTAGGAAAGGTTCTGTCCACGCGGCGATTACTGCCATTATAACGTGGGCTCAAGGTGTTATGTCGTTTGCCGAATCACCGATTGGTGTGGTTTTCTCCGGTTTGTTACTACCGGGCTCCTCTTCCCATAGTACGGATGGCTTGAAGAGCCGTTCCAGGAAGATATTTGGAGGGACATCATCACGTTTCGCACCGATGCGTGCGGGACGCCGGCCGCTTGGTTATTATCTCGGGCTATGTGATGGAATTCAAGTCCTTCAAACCGAAATGACATTTTAGGACAGCGTTGCGATATGCTGCCATTTTCGGATCCTTGGCGCCAAAGTCTCCGCTTATTTGGGATATTGCAAGGTTTGAATCCTCGCACCTCTAGGCGTTGAATGCCCATGGACACTGCCATCCGGAGACCAAACAAGGCCTCGTATTCGGCTGCGTTGTTGGAGTCCGTGTACATTATTTGAAGTACATATTGGATCAGGTCTCCGGTTGGGGACGCCAAGACGACGCCAAATTTCATCCGCCAACATTTTGGAGCCGTCGAAATGCATAGTCCAATTGAGTATGCGCCGTACTTTTAGGGAGTTCGACTTCAGTCCATTCGCGACGGTCAGCCAAAACTTGTGACTTTTTAGCTCGCCGAGGTTTGTAAGTTATGTCGAATGGTAAGAGCTCAATGGCCCATTTTGCAATCCCGCCCGCTATGCGTGGCGGTTATTTATAATGTCATTGAGTGGTACTTCAGAGGCCATCGTTATCGAACACTCTTGAAAGTAGTGCCGAGCTTCCGAGACGCCATGAACACCGCATGCCTGTGGTCGTCAGTGCCGGGTCCCCTATAGTAAGAGTCCGAACCGGCTCAGCATAAGGGCGGTTAAAGTCTAGGAGTGTTCCCTACTTAGCCCAACTAGGGAGAAAGAGGCGAGAAGGAACCTAGCGCCGCCAGCGGGGCGGCATGGGCCCCCCATTGGCCGATTAACTTTGGGGCCAAACTTGTTCTTGTTTCCCTTTCCAACCCTCTTTCCTGTTCAACTAGGTCCAATTCAAGGTTGTTCGGACATCAGAATTTCCACCCATTCGGAATAAACTCCCTTCCATCAACATGATAATGGAAAATGGATTAACGAGAACGAGAACCAGAAGCACTTGGTTGTTCGAACATGCCCAGGCATTTTATATCCCAAGGCCATAACCTAGGGGAATGGTAAAGGAGATCTTTACGTCGCCCTTCCGCTGGGTTCACCGCCCAGTATAATCTTGTATTCGTTCGAGGACCATCCGCGATAATTAGTCCTGGACAAGTTTGAATCAGAAGAGACCATCACGGCTACACACTCGGTTGATGCGTTTTAATTCGGATCAAGTGTCAAGTTGTCTACAACCGACATTAACAAATTCCCATCTGCCACATAACCGCGGCACGGCTCTCGAAAGTTTATACCTTGCGGGTGTCCCAACTTAGCCCATGACAAGCTCTCGCGATCATCGGCGAATAGACCTTCACCCGAGACACTCCGATCGGACTCGAATCCGGTACATCAAGACATTTCGACAATGGTAAAACAAGACCAGCAAAGCCGCCGATCGCCGACAATCCCGATAGGAGCTGCACATATCTCGCTCTCGTGGCAACACCGGATAAGCGAAGCGTCACAGAACCGACGTAACCCAAGTTGCTAAGGGATGGTCCCAAGACGGTGCTCTAGTTTGGACCAACGCTAGACAAGCACGGCCCGGGGCTATAAAAGATGACCCTCGAGAGCGACTCCCAAGGGAAAAGTAGGTGGTGGTGAGGCAAATGGTAAAAGGCAATGTTGGGCCTTCTTTGGACAAGTTTTATTCAAAGCGAACTGTCGGGGGTCCCATAAATCACCCGACCGCGTAAGGAACGCAAAATCCGGGAACATAACACCGGTATGACGGAAACTAGGGCGGCAAGAGTGGAACAAAACACCAGGCATAAGGCCGAGCCTTCCACCCTTTACCAAATATATAGATGCATTAATAATATAAGAGATATTGTGATATCCCAACATAAACCCTGTCCACCATGGAGAAATCTTCAACTTCACCTACAACTAGCACGCTATAAGAGGGGCTGAGCAAAAGCGGTAACATAGCCAAACAACGGTTTGCATAGGAATGGTGTCAAAGGTTAGGGTTTCATGGCAATATGGGATGGCTGGACAAACAGGTAATAGGTAGCGCAGCATAGCGAAAGAACGAGGCAACTAGCATAGCAATGATAGTAGTGAGATCCAGGGTAGCGGTCATCTTGCCTGAAATCCCGCAAGGAAGAAGAACGAATCCATGAAGAAGATGAACGGATGAAGCCGAACCAAACGTAGACGAACGAATCCTCACGAACGCAACGAAACAGGAACTAACAAGAAGAAGCACACAACATAGGTAAACACACCACACCTGAACAAGACATGATGCACAACAAGCATGATGCATGGCAAAACTAGATGAAGCTACTCATGGCAAAAGATGATGCAAACAAGAACAACACATCAAGGCAAGTTTAAATGAGGCCGGGAACAACATATAACAATTCCGGTAAGTCCTCATATGCAAATTTCGAAATGGGTCCAGAACTGAATAAACCTTATGTTGAAGTTGTTAAACAGCAAGTTAAAGATCACCAAGATGTTCTACACGAAATTCTAGTCAAGTTACATATAAAGTTCATTAGATTCGGAGCTACGGGCTAGAAGATATGAGCAAAACAAGTTAAACATGGCATTGATGCAAAATGCACCCAAACATCAAGCAAACACACCAAAACAAGGATGCAACATGATAATATGAAGCTACATACAAAAACAAGCAAGTTTCATATAGAGCACATTCAAAACGGAGCAACGGTTCAACACCCACACACTAAACAAGTCATAGCAACAATCTGCCCAAAACAGCAACTAGGCATCTTACAAGCATCAAAACAACAAGCTACAGCACCCCAACATAATAACAAAAGGCATGGGCACGAAGTACACGTGAAGCATAACAAAACATGAACACTGAGCTATTTCCAGAAACAACTAGAACATGCTCAAAATGACATGGAGATATTGCAAGTAATAACAATTTCAGACTTTAGCGTAAATAACAACAAAGGCAATGTTTAGAGCTATCAAACAACATGTTACAGGAACTTATCATGGCAAACAAAGGCATGGCATGAAACTACTAATAGCATATATCAAAAGACCCTTACTGATCATCAGCCAAAAAGGCACGGAAAATATGATGGCACCCATGTAAACATGGCAAGTTATATTACAGATTTGAACATGGCAGAAACAACGACTAGTAGGCATGTTCGTGAGCTTGAACCACTCACTACAGAGCAATACATAGCATGGAAAGGCAACCAACAGCAATAAGGCATGTTTATGAAGCTAAGCATGGCAAGAGAAAGTTCATAGCATACACGGATCAACTACAACGACCTCGTGAAAATTGAATCTCATGCAAATAATCTGTCAGGAAACATTTTCAAGCAACTTTGGAGCAAGAAATGAACATGTTCCAGCAGGCTATAATTGCAACCAAGACCACAAATGGATAGAGCAAGACATGTATATCAAAACATGTTTATAGATCATCTCCAGATTATGCATAGAATGATTACTGGAAGCATGTTAACATGGCATCAAAATATAACAGAATCTGTCAGGAAAACAGCAACAGCAACTACCCTACTTTACAAGCTTGATACACTCAGCACACAAGTCACAAAAATACATGGTCAACACCTATGGAAAGGTGGCATGGCAAAGTTCAACATTCATGTAGAGCTCATACTCATAGGGTGCACACATAAATCATGGCAAAAATGACAAAAGAGCTCGAGCTGATAAGATTCTGGAACTAACGATCTGAAGCCCTCTTCCAACAGCATTTAGGGCATCAAGATGAGCTCAAATGCAAATGATGCAATGGAATGAAATGATGTACTCGTCGAGGCGAACAATTTGACATATTATACGCGCAAAACGGAGCTACGGGTGCGGAGATGTGATGCAATGAAAATGGCATGAAATTACACAGATTCGGGGACTTCGTCAGTTTTATCACCTCCGGAACTGGCGAGCACGCGGATCGAGGCGGCGGCGGCTCCGGTCAACGGCGTCGAGGGAGATGGCCGGGGAAAGGTCGGGGACGACCGGCGGAGGGCGCCTGCCGGATCCGCCGGATCGCGCGCGGGCGGCGGAGGAGGAGAGGCGAGGCCGGGCGGCGCCAGATGGTGGCGAGCCGCGGTAGGGGGGCCGACGGCAGCGGCGGCGCGCGCGAAGCGCGGGCGGCGGCGAATGGGCGGCGGGCGCCGAGAGACGGCGCGGCGCGGGCGGGGCGAGGAGGCGGGCGGCGGGCGGCTTCAGGGCGAGGGGCGACTCCAGTGAGTGCCGGCGGCGGCGAGCGCGACGGCGACGGCAGGGAGGGTTTCGCGGCCTGGCGGGCTAACGGCGGCGACGCCACGCAGCGACGCGCGGTTGGGCGAGGAGGCGGAGATGGTGACGTGGCGGGCGTTGATTCGCCGGGGTGACGCGTCCGGCGGACGTGTCCGGCGCGGGCGGACACGTCCGGCGGCTGAGAGGGGATTTTTAGGGTTAAGGGCGAAATCATCCGGGATTTGGAAAAGGGGGGTGTATATATAGGCATAGAGGGAGCTAGGAGAGTCCAAATGAGGAGCGGTTTTCGGCCACGCGATCGTGATCGAACGACCGAGAGCATGGAGGGGAGTTTGGTGGGTTTTGGGCCACTTTGGAAGGGGTGTTGGGCTGGAAACAAAAGAGGCTTTGCGGTTACCCGGTTAACCGTTGGAGTACCAAACGACCTCCAAATGGCACGAAACTTGACAGGCGGTCTACCGGTGCTATACCAAGGCCGCTTGGCAAACCTCGGCCATTCCGAGAAAGTTTAATACCCGCACAAGAGAAGAGAGAAAAGGGAACGCCGGGAGACATAGGAGCGCCGGATTGCAAAACGGACAACGGGGAAAATGCTCGGATGCATGAGACGAACACGTATGCCAATGCGATGCACATGATGACATGATATGAAATGCATATGATGACATGGCAAAGTGCAACACGCAAGCAAATGACATGGCAAAGAGGGCGAATAACTGGCAGACAACTGGCGCATCGGATCCGGGGCGTTACAACACTCCACCACTATGAGAGGATCTCGTCCCAAGATCTAGGATGGCACCGGAGGGAAAACGGAAGAGGAAGAGAAGAGGTAAAACTAAGTTGCTTCTTTGACCAATGAGTGAAACCACGAACCTTGAGAGGTTGAGCAAAATGAAATGAAGAAAACAACGGAGATGAGCAAAGTTGAAAACACTCCGTTAGAAAAGAGGAGCACGGGATACAACAAGAACCAAGAGGTTTAGTGATAAGATAGATATTGAAACCACTCCGGTTAAAACTAGATAGAGAAGGGGTAAGATTGATATAACTTGGGCAGCACTCCGACTATAAATGGAAGGAATTGAACATGAACTTGACAAGATGAGAGGATACTTGATGAAATCAACAACACACTGCAATGGGTAAGAGGGATTTTAGAAGACTCCGGTTGAAAAGAGAAGAAAACTTGATAAGATTAAAAGATATTGAAGAGATGATACAACACTCCGGTTAAATGGATAAGCAAGAAAAGAACACGACCCTCACAATCGATGATGATGAGTGAAGGGAGCAAAAATCACAAAGCCTCCGGAAGAAAGAATAGAAGATAGATCATTGGAATAAAGGGACGGAGAAGAAATTGACAACTTCTGCCACAAATGAGCTTGGAAAGCACCCTTCCAAGAAGGTTATAATGGAGTTGTTGGAAAACCAACAACGAAAAGAATAAGCTTGTAGTGGGCTTATGGAAACATCTCAACACTATGAGGTGACAACCGGCCACTAACGGAAACAATTGCTTTGATTTAGAGCACCGAAGAGATGAAAAACTTCTTCACCGAGTGGATAGGAGAAAACTTGGTTCATTGATAACACCATAGTTAGCAATATTCCTTAGGGAAGGCTTTAGGTGAAATCTTTACCAAGATAACTCCAATGAAGAGATTGACGGTAGAAAAGATCTCTTGAACAAAGAGAAAAGGATGGATTTAAATATCTCATTCCTGACAACCTGTGAATCACGAAACATGAATGGAAATTGTCAAGAATGACATAACACCATCTCAAAAGATAAGATAGAAGGAATTGCACTTTGGAATGCAAGATGAAGAATGTTTGAACTCCTCAAAACAAAACATGTGTTGAGCACCATGTTTAATTTTGAGTATAGCTTGGCGGATCTTAACTTCAAGAGAAATCTTGAAGAACAATTGAAAAATGAAGAGAATCCTTGATGAACCACCATGTAGAGCCTCCATGAAGAACTCTGGTAAACAAAAGGGTGATAGAAAGAAAGAGAAGTTGAAAACACAAGGTGAATCCTTGCAATGATTTAGATGGATCTCCGTGATGATTAGAGCTTGGAACTCCGGGAAAAAGAGAAGATAAAACAAATGAAATCGAGAATTTATTCATCATGAACAAACTCCGAAAGAAGGAATTAATCACTTGGATGAAATAAGAATAAGATTTATGTTATGCTTATCCTTCACCAATTAAATTGATGACAACACGGATTTGGCATACCACTTATTCTCGTAGAAAGGATTAAGAGAGATATAGCGCAAAACTTGAGAAGGTATTCAACGAACCACCGGTAGGATTGGAACAACAAATGAATAGATATGATGAACAAGGAAGAGAGATCTTGAAAGAACCACCGTAGGAATTGAAAATGAAAGTAGTAAAGGCACAAATCACCAGGAAGAATTTGAAAACGAATGAAGATACTTTAGGATATTTAGATACAAATGAACGAATAGATCACGAGCTGATTAGAGAATACTTGAATGATGCACCGGTATGATTTGGAGAACGAGAGCTAAAAGCTGAGGATGAGTAATCTTCAGAAATGATGGCCTTCAGATGATCGAGAAAGGAAGCAACCCTTGAAATGCGTCGGATGGTTGAAAAGAATTCTCACAATCGAAAACAATTATGAGAGGATGGCATCAAGCTAGGACCATGAATATTCAAGAGAATAGAGGAGGATTAAAGAGAAACTCTTCTTCGGTCTTCAAATGATGAAAATGACAACGAGAAACACCACCAAGAATTACTGAGGCACACCGGAAGATCCAAAAACGAAGAGGTTAAGCCAACTATGAAAAGAATTCCAAAGATCTTGGAGAAAAGCATTTGACTGATGATAACTCATTCTTACGTCAAACTTGGAGAAGACTTTAGGATAGCTCCAGAATAATTAGAAGAGTCAGGTAAGATCCTGGGAAAAGACCTGTGGGTTAGGGCCCACTCAAAGAACATCGTTGAAAAGATTTAAAGGAGATGTTGCAACGGTTGAATTAAATGACTTGAATGAGATACCAATCTCGAAAGAGCTTGAACGAATGCAGAGTGGAAACACGAATCTTGTGAGATATCTTCAGCACTCCAGAACAAATGAATAAGAAGAAGTGAATGATTAAGAGGTGCACCGGCATGAGAAGACATTAGAAACGAGGAAAAGAATATGATGAATATCGAAAGCTTGAATAGGATCCACCGGAGAAGAAACAACAAAGAAGGATGATGAACTAGTAGAACATCTTCGTGGGAAATCACCGGATAAGAACATTGATTGAAAAGAATGAAGAGACTTCACACAAATAAAAGGATACATGATTAAGAAATCTAAGTCCTTGAAGAAAAAGGGTGGGTGGGCGGAAAACAAAGGCAACTTGGAGACGGATGAAACAAACACCGTTGAGAAGAAATGATAATTGGTCTTGCTGATGTTGAAGTGATCGGATCCACTTGAAGAGAAACACGCTGGTTGAAAAGAATTGACATGATAATCTCGATTGTCGAGAAGGATTGGTATTCACATCGGAGTATGAGAACACCATTTCGTAAAGGTATGGAATCAACACTTGACATTGAAGCAACTCGAATACCACAACTCAAAACAAAACAAAGGATTGGCTTGCGTAATAAGCGGAACAAACATATGATAGAGATTTCGTCCAAGTTTTCGTGGTGGGGCCTACACGGGCTCAATCAGACAAAGACCATCATGTACAAGGCAAGGCACATGACATACGGAAGCGTCCCAGTCGGCATAGCCAAGGACTCTTTAAGACACAACGAGACCATCAGTAAACCAACCGTGAATAGGCGGACCACTAGACGTCGAACCCCAATTTCATATCATACATCCGCCGGAAAGATATCCTAAGAGCTACTTGAATTCCCACCTATGAAACTCCCAAACTTTCGGTTATGCAATCTGGTGTTGGGGATACAGGGAGCAATATATCTCACCCAAACTAACAATCCCTACATCCAAATTGTATCCATCCGTCAACACATAACCAAGAAACCTTCGAAATCGTCTACCTCAACCTTCAAAAGCATCCGTTATACGAGTCATGGCAATACTCCCGTACTCACCTCAAGATCGGGTTAGCGGGTTATCTCACCAACAACTGCATAAAAGAGATTTTCGATGTCGGCGTATTAAACTCGGTATTCCGAATCGCAACGATAAAATTATGACGACAACACCTCGGAGCTCAACTCCCCGGGACACTGCCACAACCCCTAAATGTCAGGAGGCACCAAGACAATGTTGTCATCATAAAACCATCGGAACGATTCTAAGATACCCGCGTGATCCTAAAAAATTTTTTAGTGAAATTTGAGAAGAGAATAGTCAAAACTCTCGTCAGGATACCTCACCGAAGGTCAAGGACCGGGAGTAAAAAGAATCCTACTCTCCGATATATATAATCCTAAATGACTCAAAACATTTTTCTAGACACAACTCGGCCGCTAAAAACGATCAAGCAGTGGGGCTCCTAAGGTCGGGGAAGGCTCTGATTACCAACTTGTAACGCCCTCGATGCGGCTATATCTCCCACGTGTCGAAGCACGACTTAGAGGCATAACCGCATTGAAAGCAATGTCGCAAGTGAGGTAATCTTCACACAACCCATGTAATACATAAGGGAAAGAGATACATAGTTGGCTTACAATCGCCACTTCACACAAATACATGAATAGAGCATTACATCATCCGGATACAATCAAGGTCCGACTACGGAACCAAAATAAAAGAAGAACCCCAAATGCGACAAACGACAACGGTCCCCGATCGACCCCAACTGGGCTCCACTACTGATCAACTAGAACGAAACAACACAAAAGGGCAAGATCTTCATCGAGCTCCTCCTTGAGCTTGATTGCGTCACCTGCTCGGTAACATAGGCACCTGCAAACTGGTTTTGGAAGTATCCGTGAGCCACGAGGACTCAAAGAATCCCATTACCATGGGTAACAAGACTAGCAAAGCTTAATGGGAAAGGAAGGGGTAAAGTGGTGAGGTTGCAGCAGCGACTAAGCATGATATGGTGGCTAACATACGCAAGTAAGAGCGAGAAGAGAGCAAGCGGAACGGTCGTGAAGCTAGCAATGATCAAGAGGTGATCCTGAACACCTACTTACGTCAGACATAACCCAGAAACCGTGTTCACTTCCCGAACTCCGCCGAGAAGAGACCATCACGGCTACACACTCGGTTGATGCGTTTTAATTCGGATCAAGTGTCAAGTTGTCTACAACCGGACATTAACAAATTCCCATCTGCCACATAACCGCGGGCACGGCTCTCGAAAGTTTATACCTTGCAGGGTGTCCCAACTTAGCCCATGACAAGCTCTCGCGATCATCGAAGAATAGACCTTCACCCGAGACACTCCGATCGACTCGAATCCCAGACATCAAGACATTTCGACAATGGTAAAACAAGACCAGCAAAGCCGCCCGATCGCCGACAATCCCGATAGGAGCTGCACATATCTCGCTCTCGTGGCAACACCGATAAGCGAAGCGTCAGAACCGACGTAACCCAAGTTGCCAAGGGATGGTCCCGACGGTGCTCTAGTTTGGACCAACGCTAGACAAGCAATCGCCCGGGGCTATAAAAGATGACCCTCGAGAGAGCGACTCCCAAGGGAAAAGTAGGTGGTGGTGAGGCAAATGGTAAAAGGCAATGTTGGGCCTTGCCGGACAAGTTTTATTCAAAGCGAACTGTCGGGGGTCCTATAAATCACCCGACCGCGTAAGGAGCACGCAAAATCCGGGAACATAACACGGTATGACGGAAACTAGGGCGGCAAGAGTGGAACAAAACACTGCATAAGGCCGAGCCTTCCACCCTTTACCAAATATATAGATGCATTAATAATATAAGAGATATTGTGATATCCCAACATAAACCCTGTCCCACCATGGAGAAATCTTCAACTTCACCTGCAACTAGCAACGCTATAAGAGGGCTGAGCAAAAGCGGTAACATAGCCAAACAACGGTTTGCATAGGAATGGTGTCAAAGGTTAGGGTTTCATGGCAATATGGGATGGCTGGACAAACAGTAATAGGTAGCGCAGATAGCGAAAGAACGAGGCAACTAGCATAGCAATGATAGTAGTGAGATCCAGGGTAGCGGTCATCTTGCCTGAAATCCCGCAAGGAAGAAGAACGAATCCATGAAGAAGATGAACGGATGAAGCCGAACCAAACGTGAGCGAACGAATCCTCACGAACGCAACGAAAACAGAACTAACAAGAAGAAGCACACAACATAGGTAAACACACCACACATGAACAAGACATGATGCACAACAAGCATGATGCATGGCAAAACTAGATGAAGCTACTCATGGCAAAAGATGATGCAAACAAGAACAACACATCAAGGCAAGTTTAAATGAGGCCGAACAACATATAACAATTCCTAGTAAGTCCTCATATGCAAATTTCGAAATGGGTCCAGAACTGAATAAACCTTATGTTGAAGTTGTTAAACAGCAAGTTAAAGATCACCAAGATGTTCTACACGAAATTCTAGTCAAGTTACATATAAAGTTCATTAGATTCGGAGCTACGGGCTAGAAGATATGAGCAAAACAAGTTAAACATGGCATTGATGCAAAATGCACCCAAACATCAAGCAAACACACCAAAACAAGGATGCAACATGATAATATGAAGCTACATACAAAAACAAGCAAGTTTCATATAGAGCACATTCAAAACGGAGCAACGGTTCAACACCCACACACTAAACAAGTCATAGCAACAATCTGCCCAAAACAGCAACTAGGCATCTTACAAGCATCAAAACAACAAGCTACAGCACCCCAACATAATAACAAAAGGCATGGGCACGAAGTACACGTGAAGCATAACAAAACATGAACACTGAGCTATTTCCAGAAACAACTAGAACATGCTCAAAATGACATGGAGATATTGCAAGTAATAACAATTTCAGACTTTAGCAGAAATAACAACAGTTGCAATGTTTAGAGCTATCAAACAACATGTTACAGGAACTTATCATGGCAAACAAAGGCATGGCATGAAACTACTAATAGCATATATCAAAAGACCCTTACTGATCATCAGCCAAAAAGGCACGGAAAATATGATGGCACCCATGTAAACATGGCAAGTTATATTACAGATTTGAACATGGCAGAAACAACGATTAGTAGGCATGTTCGTGAGCTTGAACCACTCACTACAGAGCAATACATAGCATGGCAAGGCAACCAACAGCAAGAAGGCATGTTTATGAAGCTAAGCATGGCAAGAGCAAGTTCATAGCATACATGGATCAACTACAACGACCTCGTGAAAATTGAATCTCATGCAAACAATCTGTCAGGAAACATTTTCAAGCAACTTTGGAGCAAGAAATGAACATGTTCCAGCAGGCTATAATTGCAACCAAGACCATGAATGGATAGAGAAAGACATGTATATCAAAACATGTTTATAGATCATCTCCAGATTATGCATAGAATGATTACTGGAAGCATGTTAACATGGCATCAAAATATAACAGAATCTGTCAGAAAACAAAGAACAACTACCCTACTTTACAAGCTTGATACACTCAGCACACAAGTCACAAAAATACATGGTCAACACCTATGGAAAGGTGGCATGGCAAAGTTCAACATTCATGTAGAGCTCATACTCATAGGGTGCACACATAAATCATGGCAAAAATGACAAAAGAGCTCGAGCTGATAAGATTCTGGAACTAACGATCTGAAGCCCTCTTCCAACAGCATTTAGGGCATCAAGATGAGCTCAAATGCAAATGACGCAATGGAATGAAATGATGTACTCGTCGAGATGAACAATGTGACATATTATACGCGCAAAACGGAGCTACGGGTGCGGAGATGTGATGCAATGAAAATGGCATGAAATTACACAGATTCGGGGACTTCGTCAGTTTTATCACCTCCGGAACTGGCGGGCACGCGGATCGAGGCGGCGGCGGCTCCGGTCAACGGCGTCGAGGGAGATGGCCGGGGAAAGGTCGGGGACGACCGGCGGAGGGGCGCCTTCCGGATCCGCCGGATCCAAGGCAGGCGGCCGGAAAGGGCAGCGCCGATGGTGGGCGAGGGCCGACGGCGGGAGGCGGCGGCGTGCGGGGACAGGCGCGGCTGGGCGCGACTTCGGGCCAGGAGGCTCGGGCCCCGCGGGCGAACGGCGACGGCGCTGCTGGCCGGGAGGGCCTCGCTGGCCCGGCGGGCTATCGGCGGCGACGCCACGCGGCGCGACGCGGCGGTTGAGCGAGGCGGAGATGGTGACGTGGCGGCGTTGATTCGCCGGGTGACGCGTCCGGCGGACGTGTCCGGCGCGGCGGACACGTCCGGCGGCCGAGAGGGATTTTAGGGTTAGGGCGAAATCATCCGGATTTGGAAAAGGGGTGTATATATAGGCATAGAGGAGCTAGGAGAGTCCAAATGAGGAGCGGCTGCCACGCGATCGTGATCGAACGATCGAGAGCATGGAGGGAGTTTGGTGGGTTTTGGGCCACTTTGGAAGGGTGTTGGGCTGGAAACAAAGAGGCTTTATGGTTACCCTGTTAACTGTTGAGTACCAAACGACCTCCAAATGGCACGAAACTTGACAGCGGTTCACGGTGCTATACCAAGGTCATGGCAAACCTCGCCATTCCGAGAAAGTTTAATACCCGCACAAGAGAAGAGAGAAGAGGGAACGACGGGAGACATAGGAGCGCCGGATTGCAAAACAGACAACGGGGAAAATGCTCGGATGCATGAGACGAACACGTATGCCAATGCGATGCACATGATGACATGATATGAAATGCATATGATGACATGGCAAAGTGCAACACGCAAGCAAATGACATGGCAAAGAGGGCGAATAACTGGCAGACAACTGGCGCATCGGATCCGAGGCGTTACACTTCGTCTACTTCCGCCATCTTGATTTGATGATAGCCAGAGTATGTGTCCAGGAAGCACAACGAATCGTGCCCTGCTGTAGAATCGATTATTTGATCGATGCGGGGGAGAGGGAAGGGATCCTTTGGGCAAGCCTTATTGAGGTCTTTAAAATCGACACAAAGGCGCCACGATTTATCCTTCTTTGGTACCATCACCAGATTTGCTAGCCAGTCCGGATGTTTGATATCTCAAAATCAATCCGGCTTCCAGTAGTTTGGCTAGCTCTTCTCCCATTGCCTGTCTTTTGGGTTCGAAAAATCGTCGAAGAGCCTGTTTGACTGGCTTAAATCCTTTTAGGATGTTTAGGCTGTGTTCTGCCAACTGCGTGGGATTCCGGCATGTCCGGGATGCCAGCGAAGATATCCCAATTTTCCCGAAGGAATTCGCGTAGTGCGGCGTCTACTTCGGGGTTCAATTGTGCCCCAATGGAGGCCGTCTTTGTTGGGTCCGTTGGATGGACCTGGAATTTTATTATTTCATCTGCTGGTTTGAAGGAGGTAGACTTGGATCTTTTATCGAGTATCACATCGCCCTGTTCACCGTGAGAGAGCGGTAGCGGTGAGTTCTTCTGCCGCTAAGGCTTTGGATAGTGCCTCGAGGGCTAGTGCGGCTGTCTTGTTTTCGGCGCTGAGTGCTATGTCCGGATCACTAGCGAGAGTGATTATTCCGCTGGGCCCAGGCATTTTGAGCTTCATGTACCCATAATGAGGTATGCTTGAAAAATTGTGAATGCCTCTCGTCCTAATATGCCGTGATACCCGCTGCTGAACGGGCCACCGAACGTGATTTCTTGGATCTGTAATTGTCCGGAGAGCCAACACCACATTGAGTGTGATTTTTCCAAAGGCAGCGCTTCCCGGCTAGGGATTATTCCTCTAAAGGTTGTGCTGCTTCGCTCAATACGGCTCCAATCGATTTCCATTTTTCGCAGAGTTTCCTCGTAAATGAGGTTTAGTCCGCTGCCGCCATCCATGAGGACTTTTGTCAGTCGAAAGCCGTCCACTATGGGACTAAGTACCAGTGCAGCTGGTGCTTTGGTTGTTCGGAATTTAGGCTCGTCGCTGGCGTTGAAAGTAATAGCTGTGTCGCTCCATGGATTTGTTGTTGCTACTTGGTAGACTTCGGCGAGTCCGCGGATTGTTCGCTTTCGCATGTTGTTTGATGCGAAGGTCTCGAAGACTGTTGATACCGTGCTGGTATTGTTGGAGTGGTTTCCCGGAGCTAGAAGTTCCTCGCCACTTTTGGCCACCTGCCGTAATATCCAACATGCCCGAAGGCTATGTGTTGGGATGGCTCCCTCTGTACTATGAAGTTTACAGGGTCCATTGAGCCATCCCTCCAGTACGGTTCCGTTTCCCTTATTGGGTTTCTGTTTTTTCGTTTTTGCATCTGGGGCCTGAATGTGAGGCGCCCTTTTACGGACTGGGTTTGGGGCCGGATTATCCCAAAATTGATTTTCAGTTTTCCGGAAACTTTCCATCGCACAGTATTTTCGTACTATGGACGCCAGATCGCTGAAGCGCGTAATTCTGCGACGATCAATGGCGTTTAGGATTCCCTTGTCCGTGCAGTTGTTGCAGAAGATTGAGATTGCGTTTTCCTCTCGGCAGTCCTTTATCCTGTCCATAACCAGGAGGAATCTGGCCCAGTAATGATGTATTGTTTCTAAAGGCTCTTGCCGTATTAGAGATAGATCGCATATGTCTGAGCGGGTGGGTGGACTAAAATCCGGATCCCTGCCCATCTTGGGGCTCAAAGGCCGAGGGGTTTCCGAATTCGGAAGCTTGGTTCGCTGGACACAATCCGGCAAGTCCGGAGCGATGCATGATTTTAAGTTCAATGCTCGATCGAAGTCCGTCCCTCCGTGGGAATCCGGCGTGGAGGGTTCGGGAATCCGGATATGAATTGTTTTTAACACAGGCAAAGAGTTGCCGTGTTGCTCTTCCACCACTGCGATGCGGTGGGTGGCCTAGGGAGAGTTAATCTCTCTCAGATCGGTTTTAAGCCCAATCTGGTTGTAGTCCGTAGCGACTCCCAGGGCAGCGATGCGATCCAAGAGCTCGTTAACAGACGAGAGCTCTATTGGGTCCAACTGTTCGGTAGCTTTAGGGCTGACGCGAAGATTGCTTCTGACGACTTGCGAGGTCATTGTCGAAGCGGCGGCCGGACATGCGTTCATAAGAAAACCACCGAGTCGGATAGTTTGGCCGACGGCCAAGGCCCCTTTGGCGAAAACACCGTCTTTGAAGACGGGTGGAGGCATCCGCTCTATCGGTGACGACACAGAGGAACTCTCAATGAAAGCACCAATGTCGGTGTCAAAACCGGTGGATCTCGGGTAGGGGGTCCCGAACTGTGCGTCTAGGCGGATGGTAACAGGAGACAAGGGACACGATGTTTTACCCAGGTTCGGGCCCTCTTGATGGAGGTAAAACCCTCGTCCTGCTTGATTAATATTGATGATATGGGTAGTACAAGAGTGGATCTACCACGAGATCAAGGAGGCTAAACCCTAGAAGCTAGCTTATGGTATGATTGTTGTAATGTATGTTGTCCTACGGACTAAAGCCCTCCGGTTTATATAGACACCGGAGGAGGCTAGGGTTACACAGAGTCGGTTACAATGGTAGGAGATCTACATATCCGTATTGCCAAGCTTGCCTTCCACGCCAAGGAAAGTCCCATCCGGACACGAGCCGGAGTCTTCAATCTTGTATCTTCATAGTCTTGGAGTCCGGCGGATAATGATAGTCCAGCTGTCCGGACACCCCCTAGTCCAGGACTCCCTCAATCTTTATCAGTCAAACCGCATAACAGCATACATTGTTCCCTTTGTCATCGGTATGTTACTTGCCCGAGATTCGATCGTCAGTATCATCATACCTAGTTCAATCTTGTTACTGGCAAGTCTCTTTACTCGTTCCATAATACTTCATCCCACAACTAACTCATTAGTCACAATGCTTGCAAGGCTTATATTGATGAGTATTACCGAGAGGGCCCAGAGATACCTCTCCGAAACACGGAGTGACAAATCCTAATCTCGATCTATGCCAGCCCAACAAATACCTTCGGAGACACCTGTACAACACCATTATAATCATCCATTTACGTTGTGATGTTTTGTAGCACACAAAGTGTTCCTCCGGTTTTCGGGAGTTGCATAATCTCATAGTCTGAGGAACTTGTATAAGTCATGAAGAAAGCAGTAGCAATGAAACTGACACGATCATAATGCTAAGCTAACGGATGGGTCTGTCCATCACATAATTCTCCTACTGATGTGATTCCGTTCATCAAATGACTACACACGCCTATGGTTAGGAAACATAACCATCTTTGATTAACGAGCTAGTCAAGTAGAGGCATACTAGGGACTATATGTTTTGTCTATGTATTCACACATGTACTAAGTTTCCGGTTAATACAATTCTAGCATGAATAATAAACATTTATCATGAAATAAGGAAATGAATAATAACTTTATTATTGCCTCTAGGGCATATTTCCTTTGGTCTCCCACTTGCACTAGAGTCAATAATCTAGATTACATAGTAATGATTCTAACACCCATGGAGCTTTGGTGCTGATCATGTTTTGCTCGTGGAAGAGGCTTAGTCAACGGGTCTGCAGCATTCAGATCCGTGTGTATCTTGCAAATCTCTATGTCCCCTTTCGACACTTGATGACGAATGGAATTGAAGCGTCTCTTGATGTGCTTGGTTCTCTTGTGAAATCTGGATTCCTTTGCCAAGGCAATTGCACCAGTATTGTCACAAAAGATTTTCATTGGACCCGATGCACTAGGTATGACACCTACATCGGATATGAACTCCTTCGTCCAAACTCCTTCATTTTCTGCTTTCGAAGCAGCAATGTACTCCGCTTCACACATAGATCCCTCCACTACGCGCTGCTTGGAACTGCACCAACTGACAACTCCTCCATTCAATAAAAATACGTATCCAGTTTGCGATTTAGATTCATCCAGATCAGTGTCAAAGCTTGCATCGATGTAACCGTTTACAACGAGCTCTTTTTCACCTCCATAAATGAGAAACATATCCTTAGTCATTTTTAGGTATTTCAGGATGTTCTTGACTGATGTCCAGTGCTCCACTCGGGGATTACTTTGGTGCCTCCCTGCTATGCTTATAGCAAGGCACACATCAGGTCTGGTACACATCATTGCATATATGATAGACCTATGGCTGAAGCATAGGGAATGACTTTCATTTTCTCTCTATCTTCTGCAGTGGTCGGGCATTGAGTCTGACTCAACCTCACACCTTGTAATACAAGCAAGAACCATTTCTTTGACTGATCCATTTTGAACTTCTTCAAAACTTTATCAAGGTATGTGCTTTGTGAAAGTCTAATTAAGCGTCTCGATCTATCTCTATAGATCTTGATGCCCAATATGTAAGCAGCTTCTCGTAGGTCTTTCATAGAAAAACTCTTATTCAGGTATCCCTTTATGCTATCCATAAATTCTATATCATTTCCAATCAACAATATGTTATCCACATATAATATAAAAAATTCTATAGAGCTCCCACTCACTTTCTTGTAAATACAGGCTTCTCCAAAAGTCTGTATAAAACCATATGCTTTGATCACACTATCAAAATGTTTATTCCAACTCTGAGAGGCTTGCACTAGTCCATAAATGGATTGCTGGAGCTTGCACACTTGGTTAGCACTCTTTGGATCGACAAAACCTTCTGGTTGCATCATATACAACTCTTCTTCTAGAAATCCATTCAGGAATGCAGTTTTGACATCCATTTGCCAAATTTCATAATCATAAAATGCAGCAATTGCTAACATGATTCAGACAGACTTAAGCATCGCTACGGGTGAGAAAGTATCATCATAGTCAACTCCTTGAACTTGTCGAAAACCTTTCGCAACAAGTTGAGCTTTGTAAACTGCAACATTACTGTCTGCGTCAGTCTTCTTCTTAAAGATCCATTTATTTTCTATGGCTTGTCGATCATCGGGCAAGTCCACCAAAGTCCACACTTTGTTGTCATACATGGATCCCATCTCAGATTTCATGGCCTCAAGCCATTTCGCGGAATCTGGGCTCATCATCACTTCCTCATAGTTCGTAGGTTCATCATGGTCTAGTAACATGACTTCTAGAACAGGATTACCGTACCACTCTGGTGCAGATCTTACTCTGGAAGACCTACGATGTTCTGTAGTAACTTGATCTGAAGCTTCATGATCATCATCATTAGCTTCCTCACTAATTGGTGTAGGAACGACGGGAACTGATTTCTGTAATAAACTACTTTCTAATAAGGGAGAAGGTACAATTACCTCATCAAGTTCTACTTTCCTCCCACTCACTTCTTTCGAGAGAAACTCCTTCTCTAGAAAGGATCCATTCTTAGCAACAAAGATTTTGCATTCGAATCTGTCGTGGATTTGTCACGGCAGATGTCCTAGTGAAAGGACTTAGTCGTGGAGCCATCGCTACGGGTTTACTTGAAGGGGTTAAAGCGGACACAAAGACACTAGGTTTTATACTAGTTCGGCCCCTTCAATGAAGGTAAAAGCCTACGTCTAGTTGTGATGGAACTGATGTGATCTCGATGGCTAGGGAGCAAACAAGCTTCGCCTAGGCTCGAGTTGTGGTTGTCTGTCTTGAACCGCCGCCGGGTCGCCCCCTTATAAACACAGGTGACGCCCGTCGGTCCTCAGAGTCCCAACCGGTTCATACTCGTATCCCGGTTGGTTCCTCTCTATTCCTAACTTACAATACAAGTTATACATTAGGCCGGTTTACGGCTACAGGTTCTAAATCAACTACAGGCCTTGGGCCTTCATCTGTTTATACCACTAATGAAGCTAACCCGGCCCAAGTAAGCCGGTTTACGCCTAGTGGTAATATCCCCAACATTAGGCCCCATATTGATTTGAACCGGTTCATGTCAATCCTTCACAAAATCTTTTGTCTTGGACATCTTCTGGTAATTGGTAAACCGCCATGTCGTCATCATTTCTGGTTGTTGTAAACCGGCATGACGTCATCATGAAATTTATCATTTATAACGCCCTCCTTTAACAATAGCTCCTGGATTCGCACGCTTGACCTAACTCTGTTGCCTTATAAATAAGACCGAAGGGTCATTTCCTTTCCTTTCCTTCGTCCCTTCTTCTTCGTCTTCCTCGCGCCGCCACCTTTTGAGCTCCGCCACCGCCGTCGACCTCTGCTTCGTCTTGGGCCGCTGCATCAACCTGAACGCACCAGAGCATTGTGGTATCCTTCCGCATCTTCTCCGTTTCCAGTAAGCTTTCTCCTCTTCTTGACCTAGATCTGTATTTAGGGTTTCATGTTCGTGCTGTGTTCGTCGCTTGCTCATACTTGTTCTCTGACTCTTGAATGAATCTGTGAACCCCTGCTGTGTTTAGTAGTAATCTTTAAACATCCGCCTGTAATTTCTCATCTAAGTCCATAGATCTCACGCACATACCCGCTCAATGGTTCACTTCCATTCTGCCTTACTCTTCGGAATATTTTCTGTTTTTGTGAGCTTGCTGTAGATCCGCGGCTGTAATAGGATCTTGTGAAACCTGTTTCTGCATACCTAGCTGTCCACAACTTCAATTGCTTCCGATGCTTAGGTCAGGCGGTTTAACTTACCATAGAAAAAAGTTACTAAACCGGTATATACCATTAGTCCCCTGGTTGAACCGCCAGAATCCATATGATGCCGTATTGTAGAAGACCGGTTTATAGGTATTGCCTCCGGTTTATCGTTGTTTAGATCAGCACCTTCTTTTATCCAACATATTCTTGAACCGGATCACCTATTTCTTGTAGATCTCACCATGGCCAAACAAGTATATGAGTGCAATTGGGTTCCCTCTCGCGTCACAGAATCTCAGTTGGATAATCTAGTCCTGATCGGCGCTTTAGACAATAAAGATACGATCCACTAGAGGGTTCCTGGAAATGAATGTCCTCCCACACCTCAGGAGGGAGAGGTTGTGGTCTTTGCAGATCACTTGGCCCGGGGCTTCAAACCGCCCGGTTCTAAATTTTACCGGGATGTGTTAGCCAATTTTCAGCTCCGTCCACAGGATATTGGCCCCAATTCCGTTACCAATCTATGTCACTTTCAAGTGCTCTCTGAGGTATACCTTCAAGAGGAGCGTTCAGTCGAGTTGTTTAGAGATTGCTTCCATTTAAACCGCCGCACTGAATTTACCGACGGCCCCAATACTGAATTGGGCGGTATGGCCATTCAGAAGAGGAAAGAGATCACTTATCCCCACGTCAAACTCCATACTCACCCCAAGGAGTGGAATGCAACTTGGTTTTATTGCAAGGATACCTCCCCTGACAATGAAAATCCCTTGCCTGGCTTCCGTCCGGAACGGCTCAGGAACACTCACCCTTTTCCACAAAGACTAAGCGCCAAAGAGAGAATTAAATATGCTCATAATCGCCCAAGCTCCGAGCCTTTATGGCCAACGGTTTAACGGAATAGACCTTGCACGCTGTTGGATATCATGGAGCATACTGCCTCTGAGCCGGCGCTCCGGTTTGATGTGCAAGTACACTGATAGTGTCGATGACCCACTCCGACACACTAAAATCCAACTCTCCGATGATGAAGTCACAGATTCTGTAAAGAAGATGCTGAATGAACCGGAGCACCTCTGTGCTCAAACCGGTCTGCTTCCTTACTGCACCACCAACAAACCGCCAGCGGTAAGATTTTAATTGCTCTATTGTTGAACCTGTTACTGCTTTATCCATCTGACATTAAATTACTGCTGATCCAGGGCGATAATCCGTTTTGGAGCAAGAAACTTCCACAAGACAAAACGGAGAAGGCAGGGCGGTCAACCCGGCCCAAGACCAAGGTTATCAAGAAGCCAGCTCACAAGAGAAAAACCACCACTTCATCTGATCCAGCTATTGATGATGATGTGGGTAACCCGGACCTTGAGGTAGAACTTGATTCACTTGGCTTACTTTTTACACGCCTTATTGATGATGATGGTTGTCAGGACGACGCTGAAGCCAGCAATGCGGAATTCGTTGAGGTAACTATTCTCTCTTCCGATTCAGAAATCTTGCCTTTGCCAAAATTTCGCCAGGCAAACCGGAAAGTTAAATTTTCTCATCCTCTTGCTTATTTGGATCCCAAATTTCTTATGAAGACTCAGAACATGAAGCTCGCCGCACAACCCGCAAGACAATGGCGTGTAGTTACCTCCGCCGGTTTACCAAACAGTCCGGTTCGAAAATGCCGCTCTGAGGTCTCCGACCTTTTTATTGATTTAAATCCTAAAGCGGGTTTCTTCCGTCAACCTCTTAATCCATCCGACTCCGATTACCAGGTTACTTCTCATTCATCTTCTGGTGAATCGTCGGCCACTCAGCTGCCACCATTGAAAACGGTTCTTGGGTAAGCTAAGCTGAACATATGCTTCCAGTATACTATGTAATGGCTTATGCTTTTCCTTGACTCTTTGATTTTCTTTCAGGGCCAAACCTAAACCAAGCAAGAAAGCCCGCCTGGATAAAGCGGCTGAAGAAGATGTAGCCCCAGAACATGACAAAGCGCCAGATCTTGAAGCGTTTGCTCCTGAGGATATTCCCAATGATCCTCTTTTGCAAGACGATGCTATTTCCGAAGAAAGGCCTATTAATACTTCACTCTCTGCTGACCCGCCTGCCAGCTCCGTCCGGATTGAGAAATCCCACAGTCCTGCTGACAAATCGACCGCACCAACACAAACCGGCGAGTCCAAAGATGATGATGTTGTGATTACCGGTGTAGGCCGCTTTGAACCCGGGAATCCTGTCACCTTAACCAAGCATACCATAAAGGAGGATTTTTCCGCTCTGAACAAAGGAAAATGGGATGTTGAACTGGAGACATATGCTGCTCTGAGTGCCCAAGATCTTCATTCCGGCTATTTAAACTGGCTTTATACTAGCCGTGACTGTGAAGCTGGTCTGGTAAAGATGATGAGGGATAAATTTGAGGTAACTTACTTCTTTACTTACTGACATTGTATAAATCCTCCTAGCCCCCAAGGGTCGGTTTGTAACCGTCGTCAAACCGAGACTTGAATACGATCCTCAACACTTTGAAATCCATCAATATAGCCCCCAAGGGCCGGTTTAACTTAGCATAATTAAACCGGGGCTCCGATTGAAAACTATCCTTAGAACATAATTTGATCAAATAGCCATTAGCCCCCAAGTGCCAAGTTGAATACCTGTATCGAGCTTGGGACTTTGCAATCTAGTAATATATGAAAATTGAAGGTGCATTAGCCCCAAGTATCAAAGCGATAACTTTGTTATGTGGTTGATACTTCAATTTCTCGACCGCTTGTTTAAAGCTAAATGTTTGTCAGATGCAGCTGAGGTGAGAATCAAGGAGGACCGGATTGCCGATTTGTAGGAGATCTTGAAAACCCAACAGGCTGAAACAGACAAGGCAAGGGAAGAATTAACCAACGCCTTGAGCATCACTGAATAGCTGAAGGAAGGCTTCAAGAAAGAGCGGGCTGATTGGGCCATTGAGAAGGCCATTTTAACCAAAAGAGCTGAAAATGCTGAAGCCGCTCTTAAACCGGTGGTGGATGAACTTACGGCCGTAAAGCGGCAAATACACTCCATGACCGTTGCGATCTTTGGTAAGCTCCTTTTAACATCTGTGATAACTGGAACCTGTTGTAGTATAAATCCGGTTTGAGACCGTCCCTGTATTGTTGCAGGTACACGCATCGGGCACTTAGGATCCGATGTGCGGAAGAAACTGAAGGCTGCCTACACCTTAGTGGAACAACTGTATGCCGGAGCCCAGCGGATCATCACCACAGCCTCTCATAACAACCCGACACCCTCTTTAATCCAGGACACTCTTAACAGGTTGTCAATGCTTCCGGCCCGGATTGAGGAGCTGAAAAAATCCGCTGCACGAACCGGAGCTATTAATGCCTTGATCCGGGCAAAGGCATGGGTGCCAGATTTCGACCCTGTGGAGGCAGCTCAAGGCTATCCCAGCCTGAAGGAAGATGGCTCTGAATTCAACGAAGATGATTTGGGGGTAATAAACCGTGAAGTGCGCCCTCTGGCTTGTCAATTAGCTGAAGAGGCAGACTTGACGCATTATCAAGCGCAATACAACGATCAGAACAAGCGAGTGCCTGCCCCAACTCTTGAAGCGGAGAATCTGATTCCTCCAATCCGTAAGCATACTTACGCACCTGATATTGAACCGTCTTCCCTGATCCATGAAGAGGCTGTTTTCCAAGCTTTAATGGGAATCGACCGGACCACTGTTGATTTCCAGCCAATGGATAGAGACAAGGAAGCTGAAGCGGCGGATGACGAGGAGCAGGCTTAAACCGGAAGCCGGTTTGGATAGCTGTCTTTGGCATCATTCCAAAATAACAATGATCTTATGTGGGCACCGTGTTGCCTTGTAATAGGATAGTTAATATTTCTACCTTGAATATACCTTCGTGCATAAGTACTGAAGCTTTTGTTCGAAAAACCTCAATTCATATTTCCTGTAATCAGAAAAATTTGAACTTCGGTGGCGGTTATACCGCCAGCCGGTTTATGATCTTGATATGTGTATCAATAATGTAACAAATAGGTGATAGAAAATACCTGCCATGTCTGGGCATGAAGCTGGCTTAGCCAAGCTTGAAGCGGAGGTTTTATAAACCATTACCGTCAAAAAAGGGGGGAGAAAACAGCTCCCGTATAAACCGTACTGAGTCAATACGAACCCCCTTGTTACTCCATGATGCTAACAGGAAAAGGTAAACCGGGGATATTTCTCAGGATTAAAGGGGAATCAAATCCATCGACTGAACCGGAAAAAAGGTGTTGTCGACATAAAAGAAATACAACAAAAACAAAGAAAAAATAGGCCATGAAAATAACATGGAAACAAAGGCAATGATAAAGACCGTTTGCAAAAATATGCTATACTGAGCTGATCAGATGGTGTTACCATGGTCGGACAGGACCAAGCCCCCAATAGGAGTGACAATGATTCAAGTCAGCCAGGTCCCCAAATGAAACCGTGGCATATTTGCCAATCAAGAGGCGTGGCAATGGTTCGGGTTCGACCAAGCCCCCAAGTGATTTTGTGGCCTTAGGCCGATCAAGAGGCGTGACTGGTTCAGACTTGACCATGTCCCCAAGTGATCTGGTGGCTGTCGCCTATCAAAAGGTGTCGCGTTGGTTCGGACACGACCAAGGCCCCAAGTGATATATAAAAAGCAAATGTCAAGGGGTAAACCGGAGGCCGCTTTAAAAACAGAACCACTCCATGTAACCACGCATGATAAGAAAAGACAGAGACCCCGCTTTAGCTGAGGCTCCGGTTTTATTATATCAAAGATAATATATACACTGTCATGATATGTACATAGATAGAGCCGATGGCTCAAGTGTAGTAAGGCCGAAGATGAGCTATGTTCCACGGCCTGTTGGTCTCCTCCTCTGATGTGCGTGAGTCTTTATGCTCTCGAATATCAATCAGATAGTACGACCCGTTGTGCAGATTCTTGCTGACTATGAAAGGTCCCTCCCAAGGTGAGGATAACTTGTGCATATCTGTCTGATCTTGGATGAGTCGAAGCACCAAATCTCCTTCTTGAAAAGTTTTGGTTCTAACCCGCGATCGTGATAGCGATTTAAGATCTTGTTGGTAAATCGCCCGAGCGGCAGCCGCTATATCACGCTCCTCGTCCAATAGGTCCAAAGCATCTTGCCGTCTTTGTCTCATTGTCCGCTTCAACATAAGCTGCCACACGAGGCTTAATCGTGCGGATATCACTAGGGAGAGCTGCCTGCTGCTCCGTAGACCATGAAAAATGGTGTGTACCTGTGGATCGGTTTGCGTAGTATTGATACTCCATAGCACGGATGGTAGTTCTTCAACCCAACATCCTGGTGTTCTTTGCAATGGGACCATAAGCGGGGTTTGATGCCTCGCAAGATCTCTTGATTAGCTCGTTCGCTGCTGTCCATTGGATTGGGGTGTGCCATCGACGACACGCCAAGTCGGATGTGCTCACGCTCACGTAACTCCTTCATAGCGCCTTTGGATAAATTGGTACCATTGTCGATGTGATACTGTGGAAAGCCAAACCGGAAAATCACCTTTTTGATGAACTGCACCGCTATTGCTGCATCACACTTGCTGACAGGCTCCGCTTCAACCCACTTGGTAAATTTGTCAATTGCCACCAAAAGGTGGGTTTTCTTATCCTTGGATCTTTTAAAAGGTCCGACCATATCCAGCCCCAAGTTGCAAACGGCCACGTTATTGGGATCATCCTCAATTCCTGAGCCGGCACATGAGCACGCCTTTGAAAATTTCGACATCCATCACACCGCTTAACCAAGTCCTCCGCACCAAGACATGCGCCATCAACCAAGAGAACCCATGACGAAACGCTTTGCCACCAGAGACTTTGAACCGGCGTGGTGTCCACAATCCTTCATGGATTTCTCTTAAGATTTCACAGCCTTCCTCAGAGAAACACAACGTTGAAACGCATACGATACCTCGCAATGATGCAATTCACCATTGACAATCGTCATAGACTTGGATCACCGGACTATCTGCCTGGCTAAAATCTCATCCTCTAGTAACTCCCCCCGGTTCATGTACGCAAGATAAGGAACTGTCCAATCCGGAATAACATGCAGGGCTGCCACCAATTGAGCCTCCGGATCAGGAATAGCCAAATCCGCTTCACAGGAGCTTGACCGACGGGTTGTGCAACACGCCCGTAAAGATATTAGGCGGGACCGGTTTGCGCTGAGAGCCCAACCGGCTTAAAGCGTCCGCCGCTTCATTCTTCCGACGGTCCACATGATCCACTTGATAACCCTTGAAGCAACCCGCAATATTATCCACTTCCCGACGATATGCAGCCATGAGCGGGTCCTTAGAATCCCAAGTGCGAGACACCTGTTGAGCCACGAGGTCCGAGTCACCGAAGCACTTAACCCGGCTTAAATTCATCTCTTTAGCCATCCGGAGACCATGGAGCAAGGCTTCAGACTCAGCTGCATTATTAGTACAAGGGAACATTAAGCGGAGAACATAACAAAACTTATCACCTCGTGGGGAAGTTAATCGATTCCAGCCCCGAGCCTTCCAATTGCTGGATCCATCAAAATGAATAGTCCAATATGTGTGATCCGGCTTCTCCTCTGGTGCTTGTAACTCCGTCCGGTCATTGATGAAATCAACAAGTGCTTGAGACTTCACCGCCGTCCGAGGTACATACTTGATCCGTGTGGCCCAAGCTCTATAGCCCACTTATAATCCGCCGATCGCCTCCGGTTCAGATGATATCACCCAAGGGAGTCAGATCGACCATCGTGATGGGGTGCCCTTGAAAATACTGCTTCAACTTCCGGCTGGCCATGAAGACACCATAAACCAGCTTCTGCCAATGCGGATACCTTTGCTTGGATTCAATAAGCACCTCGCTGATAATAATAAACCGGACGCTGAACCGGATATTCCTTACCCGCCTCCTTGCGTTCCACCACAATAGCCACGCTAACTGCCCGAGCATTGGCCGCTACGTATAATAATAGTGGCTCCTTGCCAACCGGAGCTGCAAGAATAGGCGGATTGGCTAATTGCCGCTTCAAGTCCTCAAATGCTTCATCGCCAGCGGACTCGCATTTAAATGGTCTGTCTTCCTCGGCATTTGGTACAAAGGATGGCCTTCTCTCGAGGCGGTGATAAACCGGCTCGATCTTGGCGATTCGCCCGCCAAACGCTGAACATCGTTGATACACTTCGGTTTAGCCAGGGAGGTAATAGCCGTAATCTTCTCCGGATTAGCCTCAATTCCTCTGTTAGACACCAGGAAACCCAGTAACTTGCCTACCGGAACACCAAAGACACACTTGGCCGGATTAAGCATCATCTTGTAAACTCGCAAGTTGTCAAAGGTTTCCTTCAAATCATCCACCAGCGTCTCCTTCTGCCTTGACTTCACTACAATATCATCCACATAGGCGTGCACATTGCGGCCGATCTGCTTATCTGAGCAATTCTGTACACACCGTTGATAGGTGGCTTGGGCACTCTTGAGCCCGAAGGGCATAGATACATAGCAGAAGGCTCCAAAGGGAGTAATAAACGCTGTTTTCTCCTGGTCCTTAACCGCCATTTTGATCTGATGATATCCAGAGTATGCATCCAAAAAACTCAAACGCTCACAACCCGCCATAGCATCAATGATCTGGTCAATGCGGGGGAGGGCAAAAGGATCCACCGGACAAGCCCTGTTAAGATCCGTGTAATCCACACACATACGCCAAGTGCCGTTTTTCTTAAGAACCAGCACCGGATTAGCAAGCCACTCTGGATGGAACACCTCAATGATAAAGCCAGCTGCTAAAAGCCTGGCCACTTCCTCTCCAATGGCTTTGCGCCTTTCTTTGTTAAACCGGCAGAGGAATTGTTTCACCGATTTATACTTAGGATTCACATTAAGGGTGTGCTCAGCAAGTTCCCTCGATACACCTGGCATGTCAGACGGTTTCCATGCAAAAATGTCTCGATTCTCATGGATGAACTCGATGAGCGCGCTTTCCTATTTGGGATCCAGATTGGCACTGACAGTGAACTGCTTGGACGAATCGCGGACACGAAGTCAACAAGCTTGGTCTCACTGCCGATTTGAACTTCAGATCCGAATCATGCTCAGTAGTTGGCTTCTTCAAAGGGTCATATCCGCCGGATCAACATTGTCCTTATAGTACTTCAACTCCTCGTAGCACGATCGACTCTGCATAAGCCGCATCACCTTCCTCACATTCCAAAGCGACCTTCGGCTCCCATGAACCATTATTGTCCCTTGTAACCCGGCATCTTGAGCTGCAAGTAGATATAACAAGGCGCGCCATGAACTTGGCATAAGCCGGCCGCCCAAACAAGGCGTGATACGGGCTCCGGATCTTCACTACCTCAAAGGTTAGTTTTTCATACCGGGAATCGTGTTCGTCCCCAAAAGCCACATCCAGGGCTATCTTACCAACAGGATATGCAGATTTGCCAGGCACCACACCATGGAACACCGTATTAGACGGTCTGAGATCCTTGTCCGTTAGACCCATGCGGCAGAATGTCTCATAGTATAGTATGTTAATACTGCTCCCTCCATCCATGAGTACCTTGGTGAATTTATAACCCCCCACCTGAGGGTCTACCACTAATGCTAGCTGGCCCGGATTATCAACCCGGGGAGGGTGATCCTCTCTGCTCCACACGATAGGCTGCTCCGACCAGCGTAAGTAACGTGGTAAGGCCGGTTCAACAGAATTCACCGCTCGCTTGTGGAGTTTTTGATCGCGTTTATCCAAGCTAGTTGTGAAAACATGATATTGCCCATTGTTCAACTGTTTTGGCTGGCTTTGATAACCCGTCTGCTGCTGCTGCTGCTGGCCGTTCTGATTATTCTGGTTGTTGTGACCGCCCTGATTGAGACCTGAACCGGAAGCTCCATCGTGGCCTGGCCCGTGGAAACCGGATCCTGAACCGCCACCTGACCCGCGGTCATACCGGAAGGCATTAGAGTTTTTAAACTCCTGCATAATATAACAATCCTTCCAAAGGTGGTTAGTCGGCGCCTCCTTCGTCCCGTGCTTTGGGCAAGGCTGGTCCAACAAATAATTCAAACGATCTACGTTAGGATTGGGAGCCCCATTACGATTCGCCGCTTTACCTCTGCGCCGCTGCCCCCTGTCCTGTGCATTAGTGTTAGCCACAAAGTCTATGCTGCCATCCGCCTTTCGCTTGCCTCCGTTTCCATAACCCGTCCGTTTGTACTGTTGCCCCTTGGAGTTGCTATTCTTCTTTCCTTCCTGCTTCATCATCATCGCCTCTCGGGATCCTTGGTACTGTCGAATCAGCATACTTCACTAAAGCGCCATGAGAGTTCCCATGTCATTCTGAACCGCTTCATCGTCCCAATTTCAATTTTAAAGGCTTAAACCGGCAGCTTGCCTTCGGTGTTAAGATCGCAGAGTCGGCATTGATCCCGCTGACAAGTGCAAAACTTCGAAACGCGCGCACCCAATGGGTCGTAGATTCTCCGTCCTCCACGACACAAGCCGCCAGTGTCTACTATGGACTTGGGCTGCTTACATGTATCCTTGAAATTCGGATAAACCGGGCCCGCAACTGGGCCCATGAGCTGATAGAATTGGGCGGCAGGCTCTTCAACCAAGTATGAGCCGTGCCTTCAAACATCATGGTGAAGTATTTTGCACACGCGGTCTCATCCACATCTAGCATCTCCATGGCCATCTCATAACTCTCTACCCATGCTTCGGGAGAAAAATCAGTGGTGTAATTCTGCACCTTGCGCGGACCCTTGAAATCTTTGGGCAGGCGTACATTGCGTAAAGCGGGGATTAAACAAGGCACTCCCAAAGCGGATGCGACCCCTGGTCCGGCGGAGGTGGTAGGACGAACCGGTGTAAGTTGACCCGCATCATTCTGTGCTGCTAACTCGGCCTCCCTTCGTGCCCGGGCCCGGTCCACCACATCCTGAGCATCGCGAACTCCACCTGCCGGGTTATTGCCACGGGCCGCTTCACAGCCTCGCGCATTGCTCGATATGGCCGGTTCATCAATGCACCTGCTATAGCTCCGGCTTGGACAGGGCGTGGAGTGAATCCGATCACGGCTGTACGAATATGCTTCCTGCTGAATCAGCGCGGTCCGGAGAAGCTCCTTAACCCGGCGCATCTCTATCGCTTGCGGAGAGTCCCCTTCGATCGATAGCCTCTAATCGGCGGCGGCTGCAACAAGGTTGTCCATAGGATTAGAATAATGACCGGGCGCTCGGACGGTGGAGGAACCACAATGTTCTATTGAGGAGGTTCCATCGAGCGAGGTTGGACCGTCGCCCACGGTCCCGTGCCTCAATCCGGTTTGTCTCCAGTCTCGCGGCGGATTCTTGGGTCCAGCTCCTGGAGTGTGAAAGAGATTTCGAGGGTCAAACCCTAACGGCATGCGTGATCTGTGCTTCCGCTTCAAGACCTCTTGTGATGCGTTCTGGTCAAGCATGAGCTTATAGGCCTGGGCGTCCAAAGCGGCCCGCTCTGCAGCAAATCCTGTCTTTTTCTGCCGCCAGATCCATTTTGGCTTGCACGATCTGCTCTCTCACCTTTGCAATCTCTGCATCATGGGCCTCCTGATCCGCCGGATTGGCCTCTGCCATAAGCACGGCTAGTGCATCAAACAGATCTGATAGAACTTGAACCGGCGGGCGCACCAGGCCTCCTGCCCCTGCTGCCGCTGCCGCTGCTGATCCGGAGAGCATCGCTGCGGCGGTCGAAGAGTGATTCGCCGCCTGGGTGCCGGCCATGAATATTCCAACCCGGTTGACCTGGCTCGGGGGGTCCGGAATACTGTCGCCATCGGAACAGCCCCTAACCTGGTCGTCTTGCAACTGGTATAGTGATTCGGTCTCTCCGGTCGAGGACTCGTCGCCGGAATAGATGACGGTCTCGCTACCGTGTTCTGACTCGTCCTCACGCTCTCCTCCGTGGATAACTCCAACGAAGGCACGCTTCACGGCCGGTTTAGCCTGGGTAGATCTCGCACGCTGAGCCGTCTCGACGAGGTCGGTGCAGATGTCCGGCTCAGGCCCAGGTTCACCGATCTTGCCGATGAAAACGTGTATGCCACCAAAGGGGACCCGATACCCGTACTTGATCGAATCAGCCTCGGGACCCCATCCTGCGTCGTCGATGTAGATCTTGCCACGACGACTCTTGGTCATCCGGCCCACAGCATAGCCTTCGAGTCCTTTGAGCTTGCCCTCCAAGATCGCCAAACCATCATGCGATAGCCCCACGGTGGGCGCCAACTGTCGTGGATTTGTCACGGCAGATGTCCTAGTGAAAGGACTTAGTCGTGGAGCCATCGCTACGGGTTTACTTGAAGGGGTTAAAGCAGACACAAAGACACGAGGGTTTATACTAGTTCGGCCCCTTCAATGAAGGCAAAAGCCTACGTCCAGTTGTGATGGAATTGATGTGATCTCGATGGCTAGGGAGCAAACAAGCTTCGCCTAGGCTCGAGTTGTGGTTGTCTGTCTTGAACCGCCGCCGGGTCGCCCCCTTATAAACACAAGTGGCGCTGTCGGTCCTCGAGTCCCAATCGGTTCATACTGTATCCCGTTGGTTCCTCTCTATTCCTAACTTACAATACAAGTTATACATTAGGCGGTTTATGCTCTGTGTTCTAAATCAACTACAGGCCTTGGGCCTTCATCTGTTTATACCACTAATGAAGCTAACCCGGCCCAAGTAAGCCGGTTTATGCCTAGTGGTAATATCCCCAACAGAATCTGTTATAGAAGGTGTACCCAACAGTTTCCTTTGGGTATCCTATGAATACGCACTTCTCCCGATTTGGGTTCGAGCTTATCAGGTTGAAGCTTTTTCACATAAGCATCGCAACCCCAAACTTTAAGAAACGACAACTTTGGTTTCTTGCCAAACCATAGTTCATAAGGCGTCGTCTCGACGAATTTTGATGGTGCCCTATTTAAAGTAAATGCAGCCGTCTCTAAAGCATAACCCCAAAATGATAGCGGTAAATCAGTAAGAGACATCATAGATCACACCATATCTAATAAAGTACGGTTACGATGTTCGGACACACCATTTCACTGTGGTGTTCCAGGTGGCGTTAATTGTGAAACTATCCCATGTTGTTTCAAATGAAGACCAAACTCGTAACTCAAATATTCTCTTTCACGATCAGATCATAGAAACTTTTTTTTTTGTTACGATGATTTTCCACTTCACTCTAAAATTCTTTGAACTTTTCAAATGTTTCAGACTTATGTTTCATTAAGCAGATATAACCATATCTGCTTAAATCATCTGTGAAGGTAAGAAAATAACGATACCCACCATGAGCATCAACACTCATTGGACCGCATACATCGGTATGTATTATTTCCAACAGGTCAGTAGCTCATTCCATTGTTCGGGAGAACGGAGTTTTAGTCATCTTGCCCATAAGGCACGGTTCGCAAGCACCAAGTGATTCGTAATCAAGTGATTCCAAAAGTCCATTAGCATGGAGTTTCTTCATGCGCTTTACACCGATATGACCCAAACGGCAGTGCCACAAATAAGTTGCACTATCATTATCAACTTTGCATCTTTTGGCTTCAATACTATGAATATGTGTATCATCACTATCGAGATTCAACAAAAATAGACCACTCAGCAAGGGTGCATGACCATAAAAGATATTACTCATATAAATAGAACAACCATTATTCTCTGATTTAAATGAATAACCGTCTCGCATCAAACAAGATCCAGATATAATGTTCATGCTCAACGCTGGCACCAAATAACAATTATTTAGGTCTAAAACTAATCCTGATGGTAGATGTAGAGGTAGCATGCCGACGGTGATCACATCGACCTTGGAACCATTTCCCATGCGCATCGTCACCTCGTCCTTAGCCAATCTTCGTTTAATCCATAGCCCCTATTTTGAGTTGCAAATTTGAGCAACAGAACTAGTATCAAATACCCAGGCGCTACTACAAGCATTATTAAGGTACACATCAATAACATGTATATCATATATACCTTTCACATTGCCATCATTCTTATCCGCCAAATACTTGGGGCAGTTCCGCTTCCAGTGACCAGTCCCTTTGTAGTAGAAGCACTCAGTTTCAGGCTTAGGTCCGGACTTGGGTTTCTTCTCTTGAGCAGCAACCTTTTTGCCATTCTTCTTGAAGTTCCCCTTCTTTCCTTTACCCTTTTTCTTGAAACTAGTGGTCTTGTTGACCATCAACACTTGATGCTCCTTTTTGATTTCTACCTCCGCTGCTTTTAGCATTGCGAAGAGCTCGGGAATAGTCTTGTTCATCCCTTGCATATTATAGTTCATCACGAAGCCTTTATAGCTTGGTGGTAGTGATTGAAGAACTCTGTCAATGACACTATCATCAGGAAAAGTAACTCCCAGTTGAGTCAAGTGGTTATGGTACCCAGACATTCAGACTATGTGTTCACTGACAGAACTATTCTCCTCCATTTTTCAGCCGTACAACTTGTTGGATACTTCATATCTCCCAACTCGGGCATTTTCTTGAAATATTAACTTCAATTCTTGGAACAGCTCATATGCTCCATGACGTTCAAAACGTGTTTGAAGTCCCGATTCTAAGCCGTAGAGCATGGCACACTGAACTACCGAGTAGTCATCAACACGCGTCTGCCAGGCATTCACAATGTCTGTAGTTGCGGGTGCGGGTGGTACACCTAACGGTGCTTCCAGGACGTAATTCTTCTGTGCAGCAATGAGGATAACCCTCAAGTTACGGACCCAGTCCGTGTAGTTGCTGCCATCATCTTTCAACTTAGCTTTCTCTAGGAACGCATTAAAATTCAAAGGAACGGTAGCACGGGCTTGATCTACAATAACATAGACATGCAAAATAACTATCAAGACTAAGTTCATGATAAATTAAAGTTCAATTAATCATATTACTTAAGAACTCCCACTTAGATAGACATCCCTATAATCATCTAAGTGATCACGTGATCCAAATCAACTAAACCATGTCCGATCATCACGTGAGATGGAGTAGTTTTCAATGGTGAACATCACTATGTTGATCATATCTACTATATAATTCACGTTCGACCTTTCGGTCTCAGTGTTCCGAGGCCATATCTGCATATGCTAGGCTCGTCAAGTTTAACCCAAGTATTCTGCGTGTGCAAAACTGGCTTGCACCCGTTGTATGTGAACATAGAGCTTACCACACCCAATCATCACGTGGTGCCTCGGCACGACGAACTGTAGCAATGGTGCATACTCAGGGAGAAAACTTGTATATTAAAATTTAGTAAGGGATCATCTTATAATGCTACTGCCGTACTAAGAAAAATAAGATGCATAAAAGATAAACATCACATGCAATCAAAATATGTGACATGATATGGCCATCATCATCTTGTGATCATGGTCTCCATCACCAAAGCATCGTCATGATCTCCATCATCACCGGCACGACACCTTGATCTCCATCGTAGCATCGTTATCGTCTCGCCAACTATTGTTACTACGACTATCGCTACCACTTAGTGATAAAGTAAAACAATTACATGGCGATTGCATTGCATACAATAAAGCAACAACCATATGGCTCCTGCCAGTTGCCGATAACTTTGTTACAAAACATGATCATCTCATACAGCAATTTATATCACATCATGCCTTGACCATATCACATCACAGCAAGCCCTGCAAAAACAAGTTAGACGTCCTCTACTTTGTTATTGCAAGTTTTACGTGGCTGCTACGGGCTTCTAAGAACCGTTCTTACCTATGCATCAAAACCACAACGATTTTTCGTCAAGTGTGTTGTTTTAACCTTCAACAAGGATCGGGCTCAGCCACACTCGATTCAACTAAAGTTGGAGAAACAGACACCCGCTGGCCACCTATGTGCATAAGCACGTCTGTAGAACCAGTCTCGTGAATGCGGTCATGTAATGTCGGTCCGGGCCGCCTCATCCAACAATACCGCCGAATCAAAGTATGACATGCTGGTAAGCAGTATGACTATTATCTCCCACAACTCTTTATGTTCTACTCGTGCATATAACATCTATGCATAAACCTGGATCTGATACCACTATTGGGGAATGCAGTAATTTCAACTAAAAGAATCCTACGATCACGCAAGATCTATCTAGGTGATGCATAGCAACGGGGGGAGAGTGTGTCCACATACCCTCATAGACCGAAAGCGGAAGCATTATGTAACGTGGTTAATGTAGTTGAACGTCTTCGCGATCCAACCGATCAAGTACCGAACGCACGGCACCTCCGCGATCTGCACACGTTCTGCTCGGTGACGTCCCTCAAACTCTAGATCGAGCTGAGGCCGAGGGAGAGTTTCGTCAGCACGACAGCATGGTGATGGTGATGATGAAGTTACCGGCGTGGGGCTTCACCTAAGCACTACGACGATATGACCGAGGTGGAAATCTGTTGAGGGGGCACCGCACACGGCTAAAAGATCAACTTGATCAACTTGATCAACTTGTGTGTCTATGGGGTGCCCCCCTCCCCCGTATATAAAGGAGTGGAGGAGGGGGCCAGCCGGCCTCAAGGGGCGCGCCCTAAGGGGGGAATCCTACTCCAAGTAGGAGTAGGTTCCCCCTTTCCTAGTCCAACTAGGAGGGGAAGGAAGGAGGGGAAGGAGAGAAGGAAAGGGGGAGCCCCCCTAGTCCAATTCGGTTTGGGCTAGGGGGCGCGCGCCCCACCTTGGCCTGCCTCCTCTCTTGCACCACTTGGCCCATGAGGCCCAATAACGCCCCGGGGGGTTCCGGTAACCCCCCGTACTCCGGTTTTATCAGAAACTTCTCCGGAACACTTCTGGTGTCCGAACATAGCCGTACAATATATTAATCTTTATGTCTCGACCATTTCGAGACTCCTCGTCATGTCCGTCATCACATCCGGGACTCCGAACAACCTCCGGAACATCATATCACATAAACTCATAATACCAATCGTCATCGGACGTTAAGCGTGCGGACCCTACGGGTTCGAGAACTATGTAGACATGACCGAGACACTTCTTCGGTCAATAACCAATAGTGGAACCTAGATGCTCATATTGGTTCCTACATATTATACGAAGATCTTTATCAGTCAAACCGCATAACAACATACCTTGTTCCCTTTGTCATCGGTATGTTATTTGCCCAAGATTCGATCGTCGGTATCATCATACCTAGTTCAATCTCGTTACCGGCAAGTATGTTTACTCGTTCCGTAATACTTCATCCTGCAACTAACTCATTAGTCACAATGCTTGCAAGGCTTATAGTGATGGGTATTACCGAGAGGGCCCAGAGATACCTCTCCGAAACACGGAGTGACAAATCCTAATCTCGATCTGTGCCAACCCAACAAATACCTTCGGAGACACCAGTAGAGCACCTTTATAATCACCCATTTATGTTGTGATGTTTGGTAGCACACAGAGTGTTCCTCTGGTATTCGGGAGTTGCATAATCTCATAGTCTGAGGAACTTGTATAAGTCATGAAGAAAGCAGTAGCAATGAAACTGACACGATCATAATGCTAAGCTAACGGATGGGTCATGTCCATCACATCACTCTCCTAATGATGTGATCCCATTCATCAAATGACAACACATGTGTATGGTTAGTAAACATAACAATCTTTGATTAACGAGCTAGTCAAGTAGAGGCATACTAGGGACTATACCTTTTGTCTATGTATTCACACATGTACTAAGTTTCCGGTTAATACAATTCTAGCATGAATAATAAACATTTATCATGAAATAAGGAAATAAATAATAACTTTATTATTGCCTCTAGGGCATATTTCCTTCACCACCAATGTCGGAGTTGAATCTGGCGGATCTCGGGTGGGGGGCCCCAAGCCGGTGATCTTGGCTTAATGGAACCGTTCAAAGAGGGGCACGATGTTTTACCCAGGTTTAGGCCCTCTCGAAGAGGTAAAACACTACGTCCTACTTTTTTGTGTTGATTGTGGATGGAGTACAAAGTACAAGATGATCTACCTCGATATCTAATACGTCTCCAATGTATCTATAATTTTTCATTATTCCATGTTGTTATATCATCATTCTTGGATGTTTTACAATCATTTTATAGCAAATTTATATCATTTTTTGGGACTAACCTATTGACATAGTGCCCAGTTCCAGTTGCTGTTTTTGCTTGTTTTTTACTTCACAGAATATCCCTATCAAACGGAGTCCAAACACAGCAAAACTTTTTGGAGATTTTTTGGGGACCAGAAGACAACTTGGAAGCCAAGGAAGTGCACCAGGGGAGGCCCATGGGGCCCACGAGACAGAAGGGCGCGCCAAAGGCTCCTAGCGTGCCCTGATGGGTTGTGGGGCCCACGGGGGTCTCCTCCACCGCCTCTCAGCTCTATAATCCAAATATTCCAGAAACCCTAGGGGCATCAACGAAACACAATTCCAGCCGCCGCAAGTTCTAGAACCACGAGATCCAATCTAGAGCCCTATTCCGGCACTTCGCCGAAGGGGAACACGATCATGAAGGGGTTCATCATCCTCATTGGTGCTCCTCCGATGATGCGTGAGTAGTTCACCATAGACCTACGGTTCCATAGGTAGTAGCTAGATGGCTTCTTCTCTCTTTTAGATTCTCAATATAATGTTCTGCTCGATGTTCTTGCAGATCTATTTGATCTAACGACTTTTTGTGGTGTGTTTGTTGGGATCCGATGAAGTTTGATTTTATGATCAGTTCTATCCATGAATATTATTTGAGTTTCTTTGAGCTCTTATATGCATGATTGTTATAACCTCGTATTTCTTCTCCGAATATTTGGTTTAGTTAGGCTAACTAGATTGATTTTTCTTGCAATGGAAAGAGGTGCTTTGTGATGGGTTCGATCTTGCGGTGTCCTCACCCAGTGACAGAAGGGGTAGCGAGGCACGCATGTAAGGATAAAAGGATGGGGGTCTATTCCTACATGAATAGATCTTGTCAACATCATGTCATCGTTCTTATTGCATTACTCCATTTCTCCATGAACTTAATACACTAGATGCATGCTGGATAGCGGTCGAGGTGTGGAGTAATAGTAGTAGATGCAGAATCGTTTCGGTCTACTAATCTTGGACGTGATGCCTATATACATGATCATTGCCTTGGATATCGTCATGATTATTTGATCTTCTATCGATTGCCCAACAGTAATTTGTTTACCCACTGTATGCTATTTTCTCGAGACAAGCCACTAGTAAAATCAATGGCCCCTGGGTCTATCTTTTATCATATTGCTTTCAAATCTATCTTTTATCATTTTGCTTTCAGATCTATTATTCCAAAAACCCAAAAACACATTGCTGCACTTTTTATTTGCATCTTTTATTTTGTGTTTTTGTGAGACCTATTTATCCAAACCCATACAAATTAATCTATCTTTTTTACCGAGGAGGGACTGACAACCCCTCTTACACATTGGGTTGCGAGGATTGTTGTTTGCGTGCAGGTACCGTTTACATAGTGTTGCTTGGTTCGATTACCTTGGTTTCATAACTGAGGGAAATACTTGTCGTAGCTATGTTGCATCATCCCTTCCTCTTTGGGGACATACCAACGTAGATTGAAGCCGCGTCAGTATCGTATGTGAATGAACCTAACCCTATGGTCTAAACCCCTCGGCTTATATAGGCACCAGGGGTACCTAGGGTTACATGTAGGTCGGTTACATCAAGGGATAAACATATCATTGATTCAAACATGTCTTGGAGTATGCGCCAAGTCTTCGAAGGATTCAGACCTTGGTATGCCGTGGGGCATGCAATCGTGGTCCACTTTGTCGGTTGTCTGGGGGGTCTCGGTCCAGGGGACCAACGTGGCTAGCACCCCCTAATCTAGTACACCATCATCAAGGATGAGCATGCCAAGATTCTTAGAAATAAGTGTCTTGGCTTTAAAATCTTGTCCCAAAGTAATTTCCAAGCCGACCAACTCGCTTTTCTGAAAAGGCTTTATAAGAGTAATTTTCTCCACAGAGATATCTTTGTGTTGGGCACAAGATTTTGGGACAACACTTGGCAGGGACATTGCCCCTAGCCATGCAACACTCAAGCCTTCATAATGATGTTCAACGGAAAGAAGTTTCCGTTGCTTTGGTGCTGGGGCATGTCCCGCTGAATATTAGATACCGTCTAGGATATCGATGGTAATAAATGGACGGGTTGGTTGCACTTGACTAACATGTCGATGGTGGCTAGCTCACAGGAAACATACACATTTTGTCCAAAGCTTCACACCTCCATCATTTTCTTTGCTAAATCCATATATACATACCTCATCAATGATGGCCTGCCTTTCCTTCAATTTACATGGAAATTAAAGTACCATTGAAAAACATTATTTTTTTCCATGTGGTGCTTAGTAGGAGGGCGATATTAACCAAGGACAACTTGAAAAGGCGCACATAGTATGGCTGCACAAAATTTTATGGCAACGGGGCATCTATTCGACACTTGTTCCTACAAAACCACTCGCAAAGTTTTTGTGATACATTGTCCATGTCGCCTTTAATCTATCACCACCCATGAGTAGTACAAATATGTTAGGCAATTTGTTAACCGAGAGGGTCATCCTAAGTTGAAGCCTCAAATTCTTGTGCGAGTTTGTGCTTTACTTTGAGCTATATGGAATAGTTGTAATGATTGTGCTTTTTCTAGGAAAAAGGTCCCATTTTTTTGTTGGACATTTTCAAGGCTATCAATTGGATCCATATTTGATCCTACCTTCACCAGGAGGAAGGCTTGATGTCCTTGGTGTATGGGTGCAACCTATGAGAGACGGTCAATCAAGGTTTATGCGGCTGGTCTGAGGTGCGGCTTGGTAATATAATATGTGACACATGAGATTTCATATTTCTTGTTGATCTCATGTGGCCCTTTTGTATGTCTATTTGAGTTATTTGGATATTATAAGCAATGCAATAATTAAACGAAGCATGTGTGCATCAATGGACGCAAATGCTTGCCCCTGTTCTGAAATGAAGGTCAAAGCCTGGATTCCGTGGGGTTGGAAGTTCAAACCTTGAACTCCAAGTTCAAGGTTCTCCATCTCAGAGTTGTAACCTGCCACCTTTTGTGTGTTTTAGAGGAGTTCAAACCCGATTTTCATTGTGTCTGAAAGTATAAAATATTCTATAATGGATTTGTATCATTGGATGATCACACACATCACTATTATGCTGAAGACGATACTGGTGATCTGTGAACACATGTGGCAGCATCCGACGGATCAGATAAGATTCGCAAAAAATGGTTTGCTTAGCCGCTTAGCCTTACACCTAAGCCATCCACTTCATAACAAGCTTGTATCTATCAATCAGCGAAAGAACTAAACACAGAGGCACTCAGCAACAAACAGTTCAGCAATAGAGATGATGCAACTTAACACCCCAAAATGCTTAGAACATCTGACACTTGTTTCGTTTAATTATTGCATTTCAGCACCATATTATTTGTTTTGGATGTTTTATATGCATTAATATGCTATTTTATATTATTTTTGGGACTAACCTATTAACCTAGAGCCGAGTGCCAGTTTCTGTTTTTTCCTTGTTTTTGAGTTTTGCAGAAAAGGAATATCAAACATAGTCCAAACGGAATAAAACTTTCGCGATGATTTTTCTTGGACCAGAAGACACCTACGAGACTTGGAGTCCAACTCAGAAGACCCTCGAGGAGACGACAAGCCATGGGGGCGCACCCCGGGGGGGCTAGGGCTTGTCTCCCCCTCGGAGGCCTCCTGACCTCCTTCCTTGGCCTATAAATTCACATATATTCCAAAACCCTCAGGGGAAGCCACGAAAATACTTTTCCACCTCCGCAGGCGTGAGATCCCATCTGGAGGCCTTTTCCGATACTCTGCCGGAGGGGGATTCGATCACGGAGGGCTTCTACATCAACCCTATTGCCCTTCTGATGAAGCATGAGTAGTTTACCTCAGACCTACGGGTCCATAGCTAGTAGCTAGATGGCTTCTTCTCTCTCTTTGATTCTCAATATATACCATGTTCTCCTCGATGTTCTTGGAGATCTATCCGAGGTAATCTTCTTTTGCGGTGTGTTAGTCGAGATCCGATGAATTGTGGATTTATGATCAGATTATCTATGAATATTTGAATCTTCTTTGAATTCTTATATGCATGATTTCATATCTTTGTGTTTCTCTTTGACTTATCGATTTGGTTTGGCCAACTAGATTGGTATTTCTTGCAATGGGAGAAGTGCTTAGTTTTGGGTTCAATCTTGCGGTGTCCTCACCCAATGACAAAGTAGGGGTAGCGAGGCATGCATTGTATTGTTGCCATCAAGGATAAAAAGATGGGGTTTTCATCATATTGCTTGAGTTTATCCCTCTACATCATGTCCTCTTACTTAATGCATTACTCCATTCTTTATGAACATAATACTCTAGATGCATGTTGGATAGAGGTCGATGTGTGGAGTAATAGTAGTAGATGCAGAATCGTTTCGGTCTACTTGACACGGACGTGATGCCTATATGCATAATAATGGCCTTGGATATCGTCATAACTTTGTGCTTTTCTATCAATTGCTCGACAGTAATTTGTTCACCCACCGTATTATTTGCCTTCATGAGAGAAGTCTCTAGTGAAACCTATGGCCCCGGGTCTATTTTCCATCATATTTGCTTTCCGATCTACTATTTTGCAATCTTCTATTTTCAGATCTATAAACCAAAAAACCCAAAAATATTTAGTTACCTTTTAGTTTTACCTATCTCTATCAGATCTCACCTTTGCAATTGACCATGAAGGGATTGGCAACCCCTTTATCGCGTTGGGTGCAAATATTTGATTGTTTGTGCAGGTGCATAGATTGGGGACTTGCTTGTACCTCCTACTGGATTGATACCTTGGTTCTCTAACTGAGGGAACTACTTATCTATACTTTGGTGCATCACCCTTTCCTCTTCAACGAAAAAACCAACGCAAGCTCAAGAAGTAGCACTTGTCATGCTGATTAATTAGTGAGTTAGACCGATTAATCAGTTGTTAGGCCGATTAATCGCTACTGACCCATTACCTTGTGGGCAAACAAAGCCCAACATTTCGCCCCGTAACCCCTCCCATCCCCCTTTCTCTCCTCAATAGTTAGGGTTCGATTAAATAGTAGCATATTAAGGTATATTGCATAGGTGAGAGCATTAGAATACGGTATAATACATAAAAACTAGATATATGTAGGCAAGTTGCTATTTAATTTACTGATTAATGGTCGACCAATTAATCTAGTTAATAGGCCGATTCACCAATTAATCACTACTCATAAGCTGACCGAGCAGCTACCAGTTACCGATTTCCTAAACAATGGTATTTAGTATTTACTCCACAAACCTCTCTGTAAGGAACAAGGCCCATTTTTGTTGTTATTATAGTGTGTTACTTTTCAGGCATCCATGGTGAATTGGTCATAACAAACTTGTCACTCAACTAGATTAGCCAAATTCAGTGTTATTAAGCTTTATGTACTAGCCAACACAAGCAAAAGTCCAAACTGATGAATACGTCTATGCAATCCACATATACACTTCAACACTCTCTCACACATGTGATGCAAGAAGTAAACACGTGAATAGACTCAGATGCATGGTTCAAGAGGCATATACGTGGATATGAGGGAGCAACACCAATTTTTTGATATATTGCGAAAGTCGGGACTTGAACTCAAGACCTTAGACTATGATACCCATGTTAAGCTTCATGCACTAGCCATTAACAACCAAAAGTGCAAACTAATGAAAAGGGCTATGAAATCCACATATACACTTCAACAAATGTAAAAACATTATAGAATTGATGGATGTCCTCTCCCCTACACCTCTTTGCCACGCAAAAACACACAATGCCCTAGAGGAGGAGTAGCGGTGGAGAACCAAGGGCGCCAGAGCAGGAGACGAATGCGGGCAGCGCGCGTATAGGCTGGAAGCGACAGTGGTGAGCTGAAGAGATGAAGAGCCAAAGAAGGGTCTGGTTAGGCCTTCAGCGACGATCACGAAACAACGTCAGAAGTTTAGAGTGTCCTTACCTTGTAGAGAGGCCCGGGGAGCGAGGACGGCAGGAGAAAATCCAGAGAGTCATACGAGCAGCGGCGGAGGACGCTGAGCGCGACCGTCATGCCATCACTTGCAGGGGGATCGCGCGGGGGGGGGGGGGCGAGGGGGGTGTTGCTCACGTCACTACTACGCTAAAGAAACATAACAATGAAGATTGCGGAAGCAATATCCGGCTTATAATGAGATAGAAGCTCCTCTCGCTTGAAGGGTTTTCGGGTAGCTACAGTCCGGGTCGGGCTATTTTGAGATTACTTTGCAGCGGATTTTGAGTGCGGTCTTTTCCTGTAAGTTTTCTATGTGGATTTATGTCGATATTTTGTGTTTTTTTAGTTGTTTTCTTCGAGGTTTTCTTCTCTCTCTTTTTTGGTTTTTTCTGTTTCAGTGGGTTTCTTCTTTTTTTTCTCTGATTTTCACTATTATGCATCATTTTTTTTGTTTTCTTTGTTTCTTCACCGGTTTATCGAGTTTTCTTTTATTAATACATGATTTTTTCGAACACATCTACATTTTTAGTGTACACATTAAACATTTTTTATGCACATGGAACATTTTTCAACTATACGATGTGCATTTTTTGTATACGTCAGTAACAATATTTATACACATTTAACAATTTTCAAAAACATAATTATGATTTTTAATTATATTTTTATGTCTAGTTTAATCATATGCACCACACATTTTCGTATACATATATTTGTCAAATACATTTTTCAAACACATATTTTTTAAACAATTAAAGGATTTTAAATATTTTTCAGTTAGATGTTGATTTTCTTAAAAATGCCAAGATTTTATTTTCATTTCGTAAACAATTTTCTAAATGTTATAGACAATTTTTGAAATATTTTTTAAAATGTACTTACATTTTTTCGATTGGTACAAAATTTTGGTTTTAAACTTCATAACAAATATTTCATTTACATTGAATAAAGATTTCTACAAAGATACCATTTCCATTTATTGAAACACGTGAACATTTTTAACTATCACCAACATTTTTTTGAGTGTTATCAACATTTTTGTAAAATTATGCTAACAATTTTATACACTGCATTAACATTTCTCGAAAAAGCATTTTTTTAGTTTGTAAGTAAGTGCAAATTTGAAGTACGTGTATTTTTTTCTAAAATATGAATAAAAAAAGAAAACACATTAATCTACAGGAGGCTAATTGGGCTGGCCCAACTAGCTGAGTTATAGACACACCCGGCAGAGAGACCTCCTTCACAACACGTAAAGCGTGAGGTAAAGGAGCCAGTGCTCACACGCCCCCACTCCATCGGCCGGCCAAATAACTAGGCGAGCCCTCTACCTCGACGCGTGGTTCTCCCATTTCTCTGGTTGTTCGGTTTGGCAGTATACTGGTCGCGGTTGAGGGTTCACCGTTGACTAGTTGACCATTAACTTCTCAGGAAAGTGCAGAAAATTCTAAAACATCAGGAATAAAAACAAATGCTCAGACAAAAAAATTCACAAATTCGAAAAACCATAATGGTTTTAAAAAGATCGTGTATTCAAAAAAGTTCATGCACAATGAATAGTGCATAGATTCAAAGAATGTGGAATTTGAAAAAAGATCTTGGATTTTTAAAAAGTTCATACATTTGAAAAGTACTCATAAAATTGAAAACAAATCATGGATTTGAAAAAGCTTCATGCATTTGAAGAAGATCACAAATTTGAAAAAGTTCATGGCCTTGCAAAAGTTCATGACCTTGAAAAAGTCCGTGGATATGAATTTCGGAACAAATCATGGATTTGATAAAAAAATGTGCATTTTAAAAAGTTCATCAATTTGAAGAAAAAATCATAAATTGAAAAAAAGTTTAGGAAATGAATAAAAAACATATAAACATATAAAATGGCAATAATGAAAAGAAAAAAACAGATGGAAAACAAAAAAAAACTCGGAAGCTTCACATATCAGGGTGGGTAAGCTTAGGGGGAAAAGCAAAACCGGCCGTTATATTGGCCGGCCCATTCACATGTGATGCATACGTTTCAGATTGGCTCAAAAATGCTGGTGAGAAAATAAATAAAAAATCAAATTGGCCCGACGTATGGTGGAGGAGTGCTCCTACTGTGGTCCAGCCCAACAGGAATATGTCCTGTAGCTAGAACATCTACGGCGGTATCTATTTTATTCTAGCTTCCTTAGTCAGCCTTACAAACTAAAATGTGCACTTTTCTTAGCAATGATATCATTTCAAACAAATTTTGAATTTTCCAATCGTAGCTTGAAAGTTCCGAAAAAACTTTCTTTCCAGTATACGGGAACAATTTTCTAGTATATGGTGAATATCCTAGAAATACTTAGTTAATAATTTCCATTATGGTGAACATTTTTAAAATACATATTGGATACTTAAGATGATTTTTTTGTAATAAGTACATGATGAACTTTTTAAAATACATATTGAACCTTTTGATTATATACGATGAATATTCTTATAAAACTCACTGAACTGTTTATGAAATTCTAATTAATTTGAAAAACACAACCCACTTTCAAGAAAAACAAAAGAGAAGAAATGAAAAATCCAAAAACAAACAAACGGAACGGAAAAGGTAAAGAGATAACTCGAACTGGGCCGGCCATGCATGTCTCTAACTGGTGCTAAGGAACCAAATGATGCGCGGCGACTATAACTCGCTTCACGCAAGTGCTAGATCTGTCTCACTGAAGCACATACCCCGCCGTGTAGCTACTAGGAAGGTCCGTTAGCGCATGTTTAAAACAAAGGGAGGGGAAAAGGAGGAACGCAACCATGATTCGATTCTAAAAAAAATAACATGATATGACCCAGGGTCTCCGGGCTGCAGGGCAATTCTGGTAGGCACTGAGCTAGGATCAGCTTTCAGGAAAATACTAGGGCACGTCGCAGTTGATGCTAATAGAGCCAGGTTTCCAGTAGATTTTCCAGGGTTTTCGTGTTTGTTTTGTCTTTTTTTTCATCGGTTTTCTTTGTTTATTTCTTTCTTGTCACTATTTTTTTATTTTGCTTCATTTTCTTTGGTTTTATTTATTTGTTAGTTGGTTTCTTATTTTTATTTTCTGTTTTCCATTTTTACTTAGGTTCAGTTTGTTTCTCGTTTTTTTTAGCGATTTCCTTTGTTTTCTCTCGGGTCTCACTGGTTTTTATACACAATTTCGTATATATATATATTACGTGTTTAATACATGTTTAACATTTATTAAATGCCTGATTAACATTTTTCAATACATTGTCAATATTTTTCTCTATAAACATTAAAAATATTCTTCAAATGCTAGACTAACATTTTCCAAATAAAAGTTTATTTTTTGGTACATAGTTATTTTTTATACAAATTAAATATTTTCAAATACAAGTTTAGTTTTTAAAATACATGGTCAATATTTTTATATACATGTAACATTTTTAAATACATGTTAAAAAATTAAATACAAGGTAAACAATTTTTCTATACACATTTAAAAATTTCAAATACAAGTTTAACATATTTAGTACTTTGTTGACAGTTTTTCTATACACATTTTGGTATATATCTCTTACGTGTTTTATACACATTTAATATTTTTTAAATGCTTAATTAACATTTTCTTCAAGTACAAGTTTAAACTTTTTCAAATGCGAGATTAATATGTTTTAATGCCTGGTCATTATTTTCAATAGGTATATTTGATTTTTTTAAATGCTTGATTAGCATATTTTTAATACATGATCAATTTTTGTCACATACATTTTATCTTTTTTGTATATATTTTTGTATAGATTGTCAAAAAATTTATGTACACATTTAACATTTTTCAAATACATGATTAAGATTTTTCTAAAATTATGTTAAGCTTTTTCGTAATATACTTTCGAATTTTTAGAAGGTAAACAAATGTAATAAAATAAATGAAAAAACGAAAAAAAATGAGGTTGATGCCTCTAGCGCCACTGGGCTGGGCCATGTCACGCTACCCTTACATCAAAGTGCATTTCCTAGGAAGACATAGCGTTTCCTAGGAATTCCATATTGGACGCCCATTGCGCCAAAGTGTCGACCTTTCACACAGACTTAGGGCTGGGCCGGCCCATTAACAGGTTGCAGCGTTTCCTGTTTTGGGAACCTTCTAGAGTTTCCCGGCCAGTTTTTCTTGTTTTGGAAACCTTCTAGATGGTTCCCTAAATCTGTTTTCCCATTTCTTTTTGGTTCTTGGTCTTTTCCTTCTTAGTGTTTCTGTTTATTTTTCTTTTTTCTTGTTTCATTTTTCTTTTATTTTCCTTTTGCTGTTTCCTTATTCTTTTTCATTTATTTTCGACTTCCTCCTCTTTCAAAAAAAAATTCAAATTTTAAAATATGTTCCACTTTAGAAAATGTGTCCATAAATTGAAAAAATACACAAGATATTCAAAAAATGTTCATGTATTTGAATTGTTTTTGTTCACATACTTAGAAAATGTTTATATTTCAATAATACTTCTGGAATTGTAAAACAAAATCGTGGTTGCAAAAAATTGGACCGAAATTCAAAAAAAAATGCGTTTGAAAAGGTGTTCAGGAATTTCAAAAAATGTTCGTGGTTTCAATTTTTTTTTGTTAGATATTTCATGAAGTTACACTTTTTGTTTACAAAATCAAAAACTGTTAGCGGTTTCCTATTTCCGTAATTTCATCAAATGTTCGTTCAAATATTCAAAACATGTTTGCAGTTTAAAAATTGGTTTGGAATATCATAATTTTATCACAACTTCAAAAGTCAAAAACTTTTTTTGAAAAAAAATATCTTCAGTTTCAATTTTTTTTGTTCGCATGTGCGAAAAAATGTTCTTGTCTACGATTTTTTTTCGCAATTTAAAAAATGTTCACAGTTTTTCAAAATATACATTTTCAGAAAAAATGTGCATTTTTTTTGAAGATTTTCACTAGAGTAACTAATTCCGGTTCGATACAGTAGACATGTCGAGTTGGACGGTTCTGCTAGGTAGTTGTCGGTTGGATTCCTTTCATCGCGCCCGCCTTACTTTTTTTGCTTTCTTTTCCTTCGAATAGTACAGCTCCATGGGCCGGCCCAGTCAGGCTGCCTCCCTGTGCGTCCGGACGACAATTTGACGCAAAGAGCATCCTATAGGAGCTCCAGTATTTCCTACACGGCGCCGTAAGCGCCGCCTAGAGCCTTGATCGCAAAGCAGCGCACACGCGTTGTTCCCAGTTGGGTCATCCCATTTTCCTTTTTGCTTTTTCTGTCAAGCTGCAAAAAAGGTGCGCGCCTGCCTAGAATCGAACTCGCAACCACTTCCTCACAAACAATCCGAGGCAACCACTAGGATAAACAAGCTTTGAGCTCTCATTTTATTCTTTTTATAAGCTCGCAGACAATCCTGGTTTAGGGAAGCTTTTGAGTTTGGTTTTTTTGGGTCACTGGACAGTTTCTGGTTCGTAGAAAGCACCGGTTTTCTACACCATTTGCTTATTTTATTTTTCCAGTTTTTCTTTTCTAAATGCTATACTTTTTCAAATTTGATGAAGTTTTCGAAAAAGACATGATTTTTTTCAAATTTGATGATTTTTTTTTCAAATTTGTGATCATTTTTTAAGAATCTATGACCATTTTTTAGAAATCAATGAACTTTTTTTCAGATCGATGAACATTTTTCAAAATTGGTGAACTTGTTTTCAAATCAAAGGATTTTTTTTTGAAATTCATGATTTTGTTAGAAGTCAATGGTTAACGGGAATAAAATGGTCAACTATGAACATGTGAGAGGTCAAAAGCCAACTGTTTTTTAGCACACAAAAAATGAAGCAGAAATGAATGATCAGAGCAGGGAACGATCGAAGCAACGAACGGTTTAATGAGTGGGCTTTCTAGATACGGCCCACTTAGACAGGGTAGCGGGCGCCAGTTTACTTGGCGCGTAGGGGCCCGAATAGCGAGCAGACGCGTAACCCCTCCTACAGCATCAACTCCTTTTTTGGCCAGCCTATTTCGAGATTCCTTCCCCACTGGCTTTGGGAAGATTCAATAACCGTTTTTTTCGTTATTTCTTCCTGTTTTTCCTTCTTTTTATTTTCTTTTTTCGTTTAAGTTTTTTGCTTTTTCGGTTTTCTTTATTGTTATTGTTTTCTTGTTCTTTTTGTTCCTTTCATATTTTTTTACTTGTTCCTTTTCTTTCTCCTTTTTCGACCATCTTTCAAATTTGTGAGCATATTTTCCCAAATCTTGAACAAGTTTTGTAAATGATGAATTTTTTTTGAAATCATGAATATTTTTTACAAATTTGCAAACATTAGTAAAATCATGAACATTTTTTGATTCGACAGAATTTCCAAGATTCACAAATATTTTTGAAAATTTTTAACATCTCTTTATGGAACCCGTGAACGTTTATGTTGAAACGACCAACATTTTTCATAGAATACAGGAACAATTTTTGTAATTCATGAGCATTTGTGTATTGACGAAACGTTTTTTGGAACGCATGAACATTTTTTTGAACACATGAATTTATTATCAGAAAACATTTGTGAATCAATGAACTTTTTATGTATCATGTACATTTTAGAATTTTCTGAACATTTTTAGAAGAACTAATTTTGAATCTGGAAACATTTGTCCAATTTCATAAAAATTTTAATACACTCATTTTTTCATATCATGAACAGTTTTTGATTTTCCGAACTTGTTATCAAAATCGTGAACATTTTTTAATATGTGATATTTTGTAAAATCACGAACATCGTTTGAATCTGCGAACATTTAATGTTTTATTGAATATATTTTTCCTAAATGCAAATTTTTTAATTTCAGAACCTTTTGTATGCCAAATTATTTATAATTGAAAAAAACAAACACAGAAATGAAAAAGAAAGTAAAAAAACTCGAAACTAAGAAAATAGAGGGCCCCGCAAATGGGCCGGCCCAACCGGGCGCGCTGGTGCGCGAGCTGTGCGCGCTACAGCCCCTCCCAGCGCGCACCGCGCCGAACCCCAAAATGGTGAGGAGGAGAAAAGACAAGCATGGTCGTGTTGGGCTGGGCCGGATTCAGGCCATGGTAGAACGCTCCTGCCCAGAAACTAGTGGGATGTCCAATAATGCTCCCACTGCTCCTCCCCCTCAATCGGCCGTGTTCTTCGGTTACAAAAACCTTCTATACCCTTTATTTATAGATTTATAAAAAGGTGTATTATTCAAAATCAGTTAAAAGTAATATGAGAAATATAATGTCTGTAGCTTGAAAATATTCATACATAAGAGAAAAATTGTGGTGGATTTTTTAACTACATGTATATTAGCAAAAAAATTTCATGCATTTTAAAAATGGTTGAATGTATGAAAAAAGGAAAAATGTGATTGAAAAAAACTTATACCTTTAAAATAATTAGAAAAAGATCATGTGTTTCAAAAAAATGTTCGTATGCTTCGAAAAGAATTACGTATATTAGAAAAATGTACATAAGACAGTGGCCGGCAGTCAGATGCGGCGGAGATGGCGTCGGTTACGAACTTGCAGAGCACCCGAGGTCGCAATCTTCGGCATGGCGATGCTCTGCTTGATGGCGGGGCTCGAAGACATGGTGGTGCGGCGGCTCGACGTCATTGGCCATGGGAACAGCGGCGCTCAGGGTGAGCGACATGCACTTTGCCTTGACAAAGGAAGAAGATGACCAACAAGTGGGCTCGGCCGAGTGGACCATCCTGGGCCAAAAGGTAAGCACGTGCACTCTCTCTTCTCTTCCAATTTCTGTTTTTTAGGGGCAAAAATGTCTAGCAAACGCCTAGAATTTCAATAAGTGCAACTGATGGTAGAGGGGCAAATTTAAGCATGTTTCAAAATTAATGGCAAATCTGAGTAGTGGATTCGAGTTAGGGCACAAATGCAAATGTCCCTAAGTTTTAAAACTAATGACCACGCGATTGAAAAATGTTCATGTGTAACACAAAGAGTTTGTGCATTAGAAAAAAATTGTTTGGGTGAAATGAAAAAAAATGTTCACATGTCTTTCGAAGTTAAAAACAAACAAAAAGAAACCTTGAAAATGAAAAAAGTACCGGAAAAAGGCAAAAGAGGAAGGAAATCGGCAAAGAGCAAACGTAGAAAGGAAAAAATAACTGCAAAGAAACCTATAGAACTGTATACGCTCATGGCCCCCCAAATCTCCTGAAGTGCATCGCCCATGATGCTCGCCTGCTTAGAGCATCTCTAGCCGACCCCGTATAATGTCGACCCATAAAACACGTTTACTGTTCGCGGAAAAACAACTTTGCCGGGCGGCGCGGGCGGCGGCTGAGTCAGACCCCGCACAACGGACCCGTAAAAAGGATATTCGTAGAAGATGCTCTTTTACGGGTCGGCTACGCGGGGTCTACTCGGGCGCCGCTGCGTCGACCCGCAAACCGAGAACCCCCAATAAGTGAATTTGACAGCGGTTTTGACAAATGAGTTCATATTCAAACAATAAAACATAGTACACGCGCAAATAAAAGCATAGTTTTGTTGGACAAACGCAAAAAGACTTCATCTTGGTCGCTTTTCATCCGTCGTCATGATCTTCACTCCGCACCACCTTCAGCGAGATCATCGCCGCTGAAAGATCGAGGATGTCGCCTAGAGGGGGAGGTGGTAAATAAATGCTTTAAAATAATTACGGTTTAGACTTGAACAAATGCAGAATAAACCTAGCGGTTAATTTATCAAGCGCAAAACCTACAACAACTAGGCTCACCTACGTGCACCAACAACTTATGCTAAGGAAGGTAAACAACTAAGTGATAGCAAGATATATGACAAGAAACAATATGGCTATCACAAAGTAAAGTGCATAAGTAAAGGGCTTGGGTAAGAGATAACCGAGGCACGCGGAGAGGATGATGTATCCCAAAGTTCACACCCTTACGGATGCTAATCTCCGTTTAGAGTGGTGTGGAGGCATAATGCTACCGAAGAAGCCACTAGGGCCACTGTAATCTCCTCACGCCCTTGCACAATGCAAGATGTCGTGATTCCACCAAGGGACCCTTGAGGGCGGTCACTGAACCCGTACAAATGACAACCCTTGGGGCGGTCACCGAACCCGTACACTTTGGCAACCCTTGGGGCGGTCACGGTGCAGATCAAATTGCTCAGGCGATCTCCACAACCTAATTGGAGACCCCGATGCTTGCCCGGAGGTTTACACCACAATCATTGAGCTCCGAACCATCTAGGGCGCCCAAACACCCAAGAGGAACAAGCTCTAGGGTACCAAGAACCCAAGAGTAATAAGCTCTCAACTTGTAACTTCCAAGTATCAGCGTGGAGAACTCAAGCCGATGCAACTAATGCAATGGCAAGGGCACATGGAGTGCCCAAGTCCCTCACTCTCAAATCCCACCAAAGCAACAAAAGCTATGGAGGAAAAAGAGAGGAAGAACAAGAAGGAGAACACCAAGAACTCCAAGATCTAGATCCAAGGGGTTCCCCTCACATTGAGGAGAAAGTGATTGGTGGAAATGTGGATCTAGATTTCCTCTCCCCCCCCAAAACTAGCAAGAATCCACGAAGAGATTGATAGATAGCAAGCTCGAAGAAGGTCAACAATGGGGGAAGAACACAAGCTAAAGAGATAAGGTTCATTGGGGAAGAAGACCCCTTTTATAGGCACCCCCGAATCCAACCATTATGCACTCAGGTCGCACACGGCAAACTTGATGACGATCACCACTTGATGTCATCCTCTCCATGGGTTGTATGATATCTTCCTCTTGACGCAAGCCCATGGAAACATACCTAACCCCACATAGAACTCTCATGTAGACCATGGGTTAGTACACAAAGCGTAATGGACAATGCTTACCATACCTTGAGATCACTTGATCCCACTCGGTACATCTTCTATGCTTTGTGTGTTGATCAACTTGAATCACTCTTGTACTTAGTCTTGATCAACCATATCATGACCAATCTTTATATAATTCCTTGAATAGCAACTTGGTCAACACATAAACTCCTTGAAATAGTCTTGATCAACCATATCATGACCAATTTTTATATAATTCCTTCAATAGCAACTTGGTCAACACATAAACTCCCTGAAACCAACACATGGACTTCAATACAAGCTTATGGACAAATCCTTCAAATAAAACTCAAGGAAACCATTAGTCCATAGAGAATGTCATCAATTACCAAAACCAAACATGGGGGCACCGCATGTTCTTTCAATCTCCTCCATTTTGGTAATTGATGACAACCACTTTCAAGAGAGTAAGGAATAATGCATCACAATGCAATGCAACAACCAACAATGCATGTATGATATGCAAATGCTTTAGGAACAAAACCAAAGCAAGAAGAATTGACTCTCTAAACTTCTCCACAAAACTCTCTAAAACTTCTCCCCCATTGGCATCGATTGCCAAAATGGGCGAAAAGCTTAGAGGGACAATATAAATTGTGTTCCTCCATAAATTGTGCATTTCTCAACAAGAGAGGGGAAAGCAATAACATATCCAAAGGTAAATACTTGGAGGAAGATAAACTACATTGAGGCTCAAAGATTGCTAAAGAATGATATGCCATAAAGACATAACAAAGAGATACACAAGCAATCAAGCAACCAAAAGATACCAATTAAAGCAAGCAATCAAAATATACCAATTGAACCAACTAGACCAAAGATCCTATGAGCCACATGAAAAAAAATGATATTATGATATGAGCAAAAGTGTGTTCTAAAGAGACTAGAGAAGCTCCCCATGATTTGTGCACAAAATAGGATTATCACTCCCCCAAAACCAATATAAACTCACAACTAGTGTAAGAGAGTATAAATGAATCTAATCCTATCACTTGCAACAAACAAATGGTTGAGCAACATGTCAAAGAGGCTGCTGGGGAACGTAGTAGAAATTCAAAAAATTTCTACGCATCACCAAGATCAATCTATGGAGATACTAGCAACGAGAGAGAGGGGAGTGCATCTTCATACCCTTTAAGATCGCTAAGCGGAAGCGTTCAAGAGAACGGGGTTGAAGGAGTCGTACTCATCGTGATTCAAATCACCGGAGATCCTAGTGCCGAACGGACGACACCTCCGCGTTCAACACACGTACAGCCCGGGGACGTCTCCTCCTTCTTGATCCAGCAAGGGGAGAGGAGAAGTTGAGGGAGAGCTCCAGCAGCACGACGGCGTGGTGGTGGAGCTTGCAGTTCTCCAGCAGAGCTTCGCCAAGCACTACGGAGGAGGAGGAGGAGGTGTTGGGGAGGGAGAGGGCTGCGCCAGGGGAAGGGTGAAGCTCCCATGCGCCTCCCCACTATATAGGGGTGGAGGGGGCTGGTTTCTTGCCCTCCAAGTCCATTGAGGCATTGGCAAAGGTGGGAGGAAAGAAATCCCATCATTTCCTTCCCCACCGATTGTTATCCCCTTTTTAGGGATCTTGATCTTATCCCTTCGGGATATGATCTTATTCCTTCTAAGTGGGGATCTTGCTGTGCCTTGACCAGGGGTGTGGGGCCTTGCCCACACTACCCACGTTCATGTGGGTCCCCCCATGCAGGTGGGCCCCACTCCGGAAATTTCTAGAACCTTCCCGGTACAATACCAAAAAATCCCAAACATTTTCCGGTGGCCAAAACAGGACTTCCCATATATAAATCTTTACCTCCGGACCATTCCGGAACTCCTCGTGACATCCAGGATCTCATCCGGGACTCTGAACAACATTCGGTAACTGCACACTAATTCCGATAACAACTCTAGCGTCACCGAACCTTAAGTGTGTAGACCCTACGGGTTCGGGAATCATGCAGACATGACTGAGACAGCTCTCTGGCCAATAACCAACAACGGGATCTGGATACCCATGTTGGCTCCCACATGTTCCACGATGATCTCATCGGATGAACCACGATGTCAAGGATTCAAGCAATCCCGTATACAATTCCCTTTGTCAACCGGTATAGTACTTGCCCGAGATTCGGTCGTCGGTATCCCGATACCTTGTTCAATCTCGTTACCGGCAAGTCTCTTTACTCGTTCCGTAACACATCATCCCGTGATCAACCCCTTTGTCACACTGTGCACATTATGATGATGTCCTACCGAGTGGGCCAGAGATACCTCTCCGTTTACGGAGTGACAAATCCAGCCTCGATTCGTGCCAACCCAATGAGATACTTTTGGAGATACCTATAGTGCACCTTTATAGCCACCCAGTTACGTTGTGACGTTTGGTACACCCAAAGCATTCCTACGGTATCCGGGAGTTGCACAATCTCATGGTCTAAGGAAATGATACTTGACATTAGAAAAGCTTTAGCATACAAACTACGATCTTTGTGCTAGGCTTAGGATTGGGTCTTGTCCATCACATCATTCTGCTAATGATGTGATCCAGTTATCAACGACATCTAATGTCCATGGTCAGGAAACCGTAACCATTTGTTGATTAATGAGCTAGTCAACTAGAGGCTCACTAGGGACATGGTGTTGTCTATGTACCCACACATGTATCTGAGTTTCCTATCAATACAATTATAGCATGGATAATAAACGATTATCATGAACAAGGAAATATAATAATAACTAATTGATTATTGTCTCTAGGGCATATTTCCAACAGTCTCCCACTTGCACTAGAGTCAATAATCTAGTTCACATCGTCATGTGATTAACATTCACACGTCACATCGCCATGTGACCAACATCCAAAGAGTTTACTAGTGTCATTAAACTAGTTCGCATCATCATGTGATTAAGACTCAATGAGTTCTGGGGTTTGATCATGTTTTGCTTGTGAGAGAGGTTTTAGTCAGCGGTCTCGCAACTTTCGGATCCGTATGTACTTCGCAAATCTCTAGGTCATTCGTAAATCTGCTTCCACGCTCCACTTGGAGCTATTCCAAATGGTTGCTCCACTATACGTATCCGGTTTGCTACTCGAGTCACTTTCGGATAGGTGTTAAAGCTTGCATCGGCGTAACCCTTTACGCCGAACTCTTTATCACCTCCATAATCCGAAACATGTCCTTATTTACTCCAAGGACAATTTTGATCATGTCCAATGATCCATTCTGGATCATTCTTGTACCCTCGACCGACTCATGGCAAGGCACACTTCCGGTGCGGTACACAGCATAGCATACTATAGAGCCTACGTTTGAAGCATAGGGGACGACCTTCGTACTTTCTCTCTCTTCTGCCGTGGTCGAGCTTTAACTCTTAACTTCATACCTTACAACTCAGGCAAGAACTCCTTCTTTGACTGATCCATCTTGAACACCTTCAAGATCATGTCAAGGTATGTGCTCATTTGAAAGTAACATTTAGCGTTTTTGATCTATCCTCATAGATCTTGATGCTCAATGTTCAAGCAGCTTATTCCAGGTTTTCTATTGAAAAACACTTTTCAAATAACCCTATATGCTTTCCAGAAATTCTACATCATTTATGATCAACAATATGTCAACAACATATACTCATTAGAAATTCTATAGTGCTCCCACTCACTTCTTTGGAAATACAAGTTTCTCATAAACTTTGTATAAACCCAAAATCTTTGATCATCTCATCAAAGCGTACATTCCAACTCCAAGATGCTTACTCCAGTCCTTAGAAGGATTGCTGGAGCTTTGCATATTTGTTAGCGTTCTTCAGGATTGACAAAACCTTCTGGTTGTATCACATACAACCTTTCCTCAAGGATATCATCGAGGAAACAATGTTTTGACATCTTATCTGCAAGATTTCATAAATCATGCAGTAATTGCTAATATAATTCCAACAGACTCTTAGCATCGCTACGAGTGAGAAAGTCTCATCGTAGTCAACTCCTTGAACTTGTCGGAAAACATCTTAACGACAAGTCGAGCTTTCTTAATGGCGATACTTACCATCATTGTCTGTCTTCCTTTTAAAATCCATCTGTACCCAATGGCCTTACAACCATCAAGTATTTCTTCCAAAGTCATGGATCCTCTCTCGGATTTTATGGCCTTGAGCCATTCGTCGGAATCCAGGCCCACCATCGCTTCTCCATAGCTCGTAGGTTCATTGTTGTCTAGCAACATGACCTCTAAGACAGGATTGCGTACCACTCTGAAGTAGTACGCGTCCTTGTCGACCTACAAGGTCCGATAGTGACTTGATCCGAAGCATCATGATCACTATCATCAGCTTCCACTTCAATTGGTGTAGGTGCCACATGAACAACTTCCTGTGCCCTGCTACTCACTGGTTGAAGTGATGGTTCAATAACCTCATCAAGTCTCCACCATGCTCCCACTCAATTCTTTCGAGAGAAACTTTTCCTCGAGAAAGGACCCGATTCAAGAAACAATCCCTATTGCTTTTGGATCTGAATTAGGAGGTATACCCAACTGTTTTGGGTGTCCTATGAAGATGCATTTTATCCGCTTTGGGTTCGAGCTTATCAACCTGAAACTTTTTCACATAAGCGTCGCAGCGCCAAACTTTTAAGAAACGACAACTTAGGTTTCTCCAAACCATAGTTCAAACGGTGTCGTCTCAACGGAATTACGTGGTGCCATATTTAAAGTGAGTGCGGTTGTCTCTAATGCCTAACCCATGAACGATAGTGGTAATTCGATAAGAGACATCATGGTACGCACCATATCCAATAGGGTGCAACTATGATGTTCGGACACACCATCACACTATGGTGTTCAAGGGGGTATTACTTGTGAAACAATTTCCACAATGTCTTAATTGCGTGCCAAAGCTCATAACTCAGATACTCATCTCTATGATCATATCATAGACATTTTATCCTCTTGTCACGATGATCTTCAACTTCACTCTGAAATTACTTGAACCATTCAATAATTCAGACTTGTGTTTCATCAAGTAAATATACTCAGTATCTACTCAAATCATCCGTGAAGTAAGAACATAACGATATCCATTGCGTGCCTCAGCACTCATTGGACTGCACACATCAAAAATGTATTACTTCCAACAAGTTGCTTTCTTGTTCCATTTCTTTGAAAACGAGGCTTTCACATCTTGCCCATGTGGTATGATTTGCATGTCTCAAGTGATTCAAAATCAAGTGAGTCCAAACGGTCCATTTGCATGGAGTTTCTTCCTGCATATACACCAATAGTCATGGTTCGCATGTCTCAAACTTTTCCAAAAACGAGTGAGTCCAAAGATCCATCAACATGGAGCTTCTTCATGCGTTTTATACCAATATGACTTACATGGCAGTGCCACAAGTAGGTGGTACTCTCATTACTATCTTATATCTTTTGGCATTAACATGTGTATCACTATGATCGAGATTCAATAAACCATTCATTTTGGGTGTAAGACCATTGAAGTTATTATTCAAATAAACAGAGTAACCATTATTCTCCTTAAATGAATAACCGTATTGCGATAGACATAATCCAATCATGTGTATGCTCAACGCAAACACCAAATAACAATTTGTTAGGTTTAACACCAATCTCGATGGTAGAGGGAGCGTGCGATGCTTGATCACATCAAGCTTGGAAAACTTCCAACACATATCGCCAGCTCACCTTTAGCTAGTCTCTGCCTACTTCGCAGCCTTTTATTTCGAGTTACTAACACTTAGCAACCGAACCGGTATCTAATACCCTGGTGCTACTAGGAGTACTAGTAGAGTACACATTAACATAATGTATATCCAATATACTTCTATCGACCTTGCCAGCCTTCTCATCTACCAAGTATCTAGGGTAATTCGCTTCAAAGGATGATTGTTCCCCTTATTACGTAAGCACTTAGTCTCGGGTTTGGGTTCAACCTCGGGTTTCTCCACTAGAGCAGCAGCTGATTTTCTGTTTCATGAAGTATCCCTTCTTGCCCTTGCCCTTCTTGAAACTAGTGGTTTCACTAACCATCAACAATTGATGCTCCTTCTTGATTTCTACTTTCGCGGTGTCAAACATCATGAATACCTCAAGGATCATCATATCTATCCCTGATATGTTATAGTTCATCATGAAGCTCTAGCAGCTTGGTGGCAATGACTTTGGAGAAACATCACTATCTCATCTAGAAGATCAACTCCCACTCGATTCAAGTGATTGTTGACTCGGACAATCGAGCACAAGCTCAACGATTGAGCTTTTCTCCCTTAGTTTGCAGGCTAAGAAAATTGTCGGAGGTCTTATACCTCTTGGCGTGGGAACGAGCCTGAAATCCCAATTTCAGCCCTCGAAAACATCTCATATGTTCATGACGTTTGAAAACGTCTTTGGTGCCTCAACTCTAAACCGTTTAACTGAACTATCATATAGTTATCAAAACGTGTATGTCCGATGTTCGCAACATCCACAAACGACGTTTGGGGTCCAGCACACTGAGCGGTGCATTAAGGACATAAGCTTTTTACTGTCCGCATAATCGCTACTGTCAACTTTCAACTATATTTTCTCTTGGAACATATCTAAACAGTGGAACTAAAGCGCGAGCTTACAACATAATTTGCAAAGATCTATTGACTATGTTCGGGATAATTAAGTTCATCTTATGAACTCCCACTCAGATAGACATCCCTCTAGTCATCTAAGTGATTACATGATCCGAGTCAACTAGGCCGTGTCCGATCATCACGTGAGACGGACTAGTCATCATTGGTGAACATCTTCATGTTGATCGTATCTACTATACGACTCATGCTCGACCTTTCGGTCTCTTGTGTTACGAGCCCATATCCGTACATGCTAGGCTCGTCAAGTCAACCTAAGTGTTTCGTGTGTAAATCGGCTTACACCCGTTGTATGTGAACGTAAGAATCTATCACACCCGATCATCACGTGGTGCTTGAAATGACGAACTTTCGCAGCGGTGCACGCTTAGGGGGAACACTTTCTTGAAATTTTAATGAGGGATCATCTTATTTACTACCGTCGTTCTAAGCAAATAAGATGCATAAACATGATAAACATCACATGCAATCAAAAAGTGACATGATATGGCCAATATCATATTACTCCTTTTGATCTCCATCTTCGGGGCTCCATGATCATCATCGTCACCGGCATGACACCATGATCTCCATCATCGTGTCTCCATGAAGTTGTCTCGCCAACTTATTACTTCTACTACTATGGCTACCAGTTAGCAATAAAGTAAAGTAATTACATGGCGTTGTTCAATGACACGCAGGTCATACAATGAATAAATACAACTCCTATGGCTCCTGCCGGTTGTCATACTCATCGACATGCAAGTCGTGATTCCTATTACAAGAACATGATCAATCTCATACATCACATATCATTCATCACATTCTTCTTGGCCATATCACATCACATAGCATACCCTGCAAAAACAAGTTAGACGTCCTCTAATTGTTGTTTGCATGTTTTACGTGGCTGCTATGGGTTTCTAGCAAGAACGTTTCTTACCTACGCATAAACCACAACGTTATATGTCAATTGCTATTTACTCTTCATAAGGACCCTTTTCATCGAATCCAATCCGACTAAAGTGGGAGAGACTGGCACCCGCTAGCCACCTTATGCAACAAGTGCATGTCAATCGGTGGAACCTGTCTCACGTAAGAGTACGTGTAAGGTCGGTCCGGGCCGCTTCATCCCACGATGCCGCCGAATCAAGATTGGACTAGTAACGGTAAGCATATTGAACAACATCAACGCCCACAACTACTTTGTGTTCTACTCGTGCAAAGAATCTACGCAATAAACCTGGCTCTGATACCACTGTTGGGGAACGTAGCAGAAATTCAAAATTTTCTATGCATCACCAAGATCAATCTATGGAGATACTAGCAACGAGAGAGAGGGGAGTGCATCTTCATACCCTTGAAGATCGCTAAGCGGAAGCGTTCAAGAGAACGGGGTTGAAGGAGTCGTACTCATCGTGATTCAAATCACCGGAGATCCTAGTGCCGAACGGACGGCACCTCCGCGTTCAACACACGTACAGCCCGGGGACGTCTCCTCCTTCTTGATCCAGCAAGGGGAGAGGAGAAGTTGAGGAGAGCTCGGCAACACGACGGCGTGGTGGTGGAGCTTGCGATTCCCAGCGAGCCGCCCAAGCACTACGGAGGAGGAGGAGGTGTTGGGAGGGAGAGGGCTGCGCCAGGAAGGGTGAAGCTCCCATCGCCTCCCACTATATATAGGGGTGGAGGGGGCTGGTTTCTTGCTCTCCAAGTCCATTGAGGCGTTGGCAAAGGTGGGAGGAAAGAAATCCCATCATTTCCTTCCCCACCGATTGTTATCCCCTTTTTAGGGATCTTGATCTTATCCCTTCGGGATATGATCTTATTCCTTCTAAGTGGGGATCTTGGTGCGCCTTGACCAGGGGTGTGAGGCCTTGCCCCCACTACCCACGTTCATGTGGGTCCCCCCATGCAGGTGGGCCCCACTCCGGAACCTTCTAGAACCTTCCTGGTACAATACTGAAAAATCCCAACATTTTCCGGTGGCCAAAATAGGACTTCCCATATATAAATCTTTACCTCCGGACCATTCCGGAACTCCTCGTGACGTCCGGGATCTCATCCGGGACTCCGAACAACATTCGGTAACTGCACACTAATTCCCATAACAACTCTAGCGTCACCAAACCTTAAGTGTGTAGACCCTACGGGTTCAGGAATCATGCAGACATGACTGAGACAGCTCTCTGGCCAATAACGAACAGCGGGATCTGGATACCCATGTTGGCTCCCACATGTTCCACGATGATCTCATCGGATGAACCACGATGTCAAGGATTCAAGCAATCCCGTATACAATTCCCTTTGTCAACCGGTATAGTACTTGCCCGAGATTCGGTCGTCGGTATCCCGATACCTTGTTCAATCTCGTTACCGGCAAGTCTCTTTACTCGTTCCGTAACACATCATCCCATGATCAACCCCTTTGTCACATTGTGCACATTATGATGATGTCCTACCGAGTGGGCCCAGAGATACCTCTCCGTTTACACGGAGTGACAAATCCCAGTCTCGATTCGTGCCAACCCAACAGATACTTTCGGAGATACCTGTAGTGCACCTTTATAGCCACCCAGTTACGTTGTGACATTTGGTACACCCAAAGCATTCCTACGGTATCCGGGAGTTGCACAATCTCATGGTCTAAGGAAATGATACTTGACATTAGAAAAGCTTTAGCATACGAACTACGATCTTTGTGCTAGGCTTAGGATTGGGTCTTGTCCATCACATCATTCTGCTAATGATGTGATCCCGTTATCAACGACATCTAATGTCCATGGTTAGGAAACCGTAACCATCTGTTGATTAACGAGCTAGTCAACTAGAGGCTCACTAGGGACATGGTGTTGTCTATGTACCCACACATGTATCTGAGTTTCCTATCACTACAATTATAGCATGGATAATAAACGATTATCATGAACAAGGAAATATAATAATAACTAATTTATTATTGTCTCTAGGGCACATTTCCAACAGAGGCACCTTAAGAATATGCTCAACCAAAAAGATATGTGTGAGTCATGGCAAAGCACTTGAGAAGACTAATATAAGGATGAGCATTAAGCATCAACATAGTCTTGAATAGTTGAGATAGAAGGTGCATGACACGTCCTTCCCACACACACACAACAGGAAAATGGGTTCACAAGCTCACTACTAGCAAAAAAAGAACCAATGCTTATGACAACCCATGGTGAAGATAGAAAATGAAAGCCTCATCAAAATGAGGGATACCAATTAAGATCGCAAAGGCCTCGTCAAGACAAGCATGAGGAAAATGATCTTCACCACAAAAGAGTGCATCAAGATGCAATGAGATAAGACCCGCACTCAAGGCACACACCTTCACGGAGCCACCAAAGGAATAACATGAGAAAGAAACAGTGGTTGCGAAAGACAGGGATATCAACTAGATATGCAACTTCTCTCAAGTGTATAAGATTCTAGGTAGATGAAGATCATGATACCAGTCCACAAAGAAGGATGTACACACGAAATAGTTACAAAAATGAAATAACAAGATATCCACAAAAAATTCATGAATATACCAATAAGATATTTCCTTGAAAGCATAGCACATGGCTAGATATGGTCTTATGGTATATAAACGAATTCCAACCACACGACCATCAAAGACATCACAGCTAGCAACAAGAGATTATTTTGGGGATGCTTTGAGAAAGGAAACAAGTAACACAAGAATGAATGAATTACATGCCATGATGCAACCTACACAAGGTTGATGCAAGAAATGTGTGCATGAAGTAGATGATGATACTTGTTACCGAGATAACATTGGAAGATGTAGTAGATACCAATTGAATGTAATAGATAGTAGTTCATTTATCATCCTAGCTTGACTCCGATAAGCACATGGTGACAACACCTTCCTTGTGAGTGAGCCGAGCATCCAATGCATCTCCAGTTGTTCGTAGAACAACAACACAAACAACATGGTACCCAAACTCATTGGGACCAATAAACACCAATACATAGGACAAACTCCACACACACACACACACACACACACACACACATATATATATATATATATATATATATATATATATGGAAATAAACTTCATGCACATCTCATCCAAATTGAGACTTGGTGGAGTTTCCCCTATATATTGGGTCAAAGAAAGAAAGCATGCCAAAGAAAATACATGAAGTAAATATGCATGCTAAAGACTTTCAAGAACGACACCAAATGAAATAAATACCAAGTGAAAAGGATACCAGAAGGAGAAATCATCACTTGGAAGATACCAATTAAAAGATACATCAAGGCATGAGATATCCATTGATACACGCAAAATGAAAGATATCGAACTACCAAAAGAGAGAATGGTTCCAAACAAACCAAGCCCTCTACATAGTTTCATGATGGCACAAAGTACCAAAACGAAACGGTTTGCATTCCACCAACACACACTTGATAAGGATCACAAGGTGAGTGTTCTAAAGGAAATAGGATAGCTCCCCCAAGAGTTGTGCATTATAGAAAAATTGCATCTGAATACAAAATGCACAAGATGGGATCACCACTTTCACTATATCAATAAAACCACTAGACAAGATCAAGAAATTAACAAGATCCACAATTGGTATGGAAGACAAGGGAGTTGACACAATCCTAGGCAAGAGATAAGGCAAATAAAAGCAAAAGCAAATGTAAAGATGATCAATAATTTCTACGACACATAAGTGAGTACCAATTCTCAAAGACAAGAAGTATTTGGAAATAATTCCCGGTGGTAGATATCAAGGATATGCAACATCATCTTCACACCAAACACAAGCAAATTGCAACTTGTAGAGCTAACATGCCACCTAGGAACAAGATAATTTACAATATCAATTCTAGGTGACAATATCTCAAATGTACACATTTTCTAGGCTTGTAATATGCACATAGCAAATTACTCTCCCATAATGTGATAACAAACAAACCTTAACAAGAGGCAATAAGGAACCAGCAAGAGATAATTCATGGACTGTTTAGAATTTGAATTTATCATGAGAAGACATACCACATAGACACTAGATAATCTTGTAATATCCATACTAGGTGGTATTCCTCATATACGCACATTTGTAGGACCGTGAAATGCCCAAGGCACATCACTACCTCAAAGTGGGATGTTCCATTAATCTTTCACAAGAGCCAACTAAGATAAAAACAAGAAGCGTAAAGGCTCAACTCATGACACACACGTACATGATGTGCAAACCAACACACACACGCACACACACACACACACACTTGATTGCTCAAGATAAGCAAATTGGAAGCACAACATAACAAACACATGCAAGGTACAAAACCAAAACATGCAAAAGGAGCAAGTAACTTTCAATGTAGACAATTTAAGTACAAGTTGCCTCAAGGAGGCACATTGGATATAAGATAGAAACTTGATAACCCAATTGACTTGGCTTGAGACAATAAGAATGATGAAGTCCCCTTAATTCTTCATAATATATCCAAGTCTCCAATACCCTCCACCAACACCTATTGATCAAGTTTGAGCTAGTTGGTCCCCAACCAAGTTGGGTCCTAAGAGGTTAGTCCAATAGGCTTGGCTACCCAAATGGTTCTTTTCTTGACACCACTTTGAGTACCAACAAATTTGGCAAACACATTGTCAACCTTATCTGTAACGCCCCGGATGTAGCTTTCCATATTCGTAACTCCAACTCCTGCCTTTTCCGGAGATGCGATATATTATTTTCCTCCGTGGTTGGGTTTTTGTTTTTTTGTTTGTTTTTGTTGTTTTTGTTTTGCATTTTGTTCATGTCTTGCATTTCATCATCGCATCATTCGCATTGCATCGGCACTCCGTTGCCGTCATATTTTAAAACTTGCATTAGCTTCGTCGTTGCCGTTTCTCCTTTGCCTTCATCACCTTCCTCGGATCGCCTTGCCATGACCGTTCCTGACCAACCGGTTTTGCTTCCCTCTTGACCGTGACCACCTAACCTCTCTTGCCAGCTCGCAGCCCCCTCTCGGCAGCGTCCAAACTCCCGAACATGACCCGTTCTGTCGTGACCATTGGATTCGGATCATCCCCAAACATCTACAAAATATCTCCGTTTTCTTTGTTTGGTCTCCCTAGCATATTTATCCGGAACCGTCCGATTTAATCAGAGGGACTAAAAACCCCAAACCCTAGCCTCTTTGGCTATATATAGACCCCTTCTCTCCATTTTTGGCCTCCTACCTACCCCCTCCTCAATTCCCGCAGCCGCCAGCCTCCTTCTTCCTCAAATTCCGCACCGGCCCTCTCCCCCGCCGCCACTTGTCGCCGCCACCTCGCCTGCACCGCCGCCTTCCACCTTCTCCTACCACTTGGCGCGCCCGGAATGGCCAGCCGCCGCCGGCCTCTCGCCCTCGCCCAACCCGCGCTCTCCACGTCGCGCCCCAGCGCACCCCCTGCCCGCCTCTAGCCGCCGCTGCCTGGCGAGCCCATCCGGGCCCGCCGAGCCCATCGGACCAGACCGCACCGCCCTGCGCCCAGCTCCAGATCGGGAGAGGAGCTCCCGATCGAGCCCCGCCGTTATCGTGCCCGCCGTCTGGCGTCCGCGTCGTCGTCGCCGATGGTCGCCGTCCTCGCTGGCGAGCGCCCCGCCGCCCTCTCGTTCCTTCTCCTTTCTTCTCCCTCTCACTCATGGCGTCTCTCTCCCCCCCTTTGCCCGCAGGACCTCGCCGCCCTTGGAGCTCCTCGCCGGAGTCGCCCCTGCCGCCGCCGCCACCGGGAATGGCCCCCTCCGTCCCGGATCTGGAGGATCCCGGCCTCCCCTGCCCGTCCTCGACCCGCCTGCATCGCGCCGCCGCGCCAAGGGACCCCTGCCGCCGCCGCCATGCCCTAGCGGGAGCGAGCAGAGGAGCCGCTCGCTCCCGGTGCCCGTTGACCGCGTCTCTAGCGCTGGGCAGCCTCCTCGAGCCCAGCGCCCCTCACAGGGCCTCCCACAGCAACCCAGCTTCTCCACCGAACCGGCCCAAGGCCCAGGGTGAGCAGCCCCCTCCAGATCCCCCTCCTGTGCACTGTTGGGCCAATCAGTTTCGGCCCGCGTAGGTTTTTTTTAGCATCTGTGAATTTGTCTAATTATCCAGCGATTTATAGTTTTACAGAAAACCCCATGTTGTTTATGCATTTAATAACTCACAAACGGTGCATCGGATTAAAACAAACTTTATATGTAAAATGCTTAGTTTTCCATCTAGTTTCATAATATGCTGTTTTCATCCATGTTTAAAATGCTTAAAATGTTGTTTGTTTAAATTTGCTCAATGCCATGTTAAAATGATTTATTTCATAACTAAATAACCGTTGCTCCGTTTTAAATAAACTTTATATGTAAATGGGGTGGAAAAATGCCTAGTTTAACATGGTTAACTTTATTTTCTTGTTTAACAACATTAAAATGGTGTTTAGGGCAGAACAGTACCGAATCGAAAATATGCACATGAGGATTTTCTGGAATTGTTGTTTATTCTTCCGTTCTCATTTAAACTTGCTTAAATAGTTAGTTTCCATATGTTTCACCTCTTGCCATGTTTAACAACATTTAATATTGTTTGGTAGCTTAAACAAGATCAAACTAAATAATTGCATGTGGTGTTTTTTCAATATGCAACGCGTTGCATATTGAGCTCCACTTAACTTGTAGTATTGTTTGCTGCACTTTGCCATGCCATGCCTCATTAAACCGGACATGCATCATACTTGTTTGTGCATCATGACATGCTTATGCTTGTGTGTTTACTATGTTGTTTGCTTCTTTCCGGTTTGCTTCTCTCGTTAGCTTCGGTTTCGTTCCGGAGTTGTGAGGATTCGTTCGACTACTCCTGTTCGTCTTCTTCATGGACTCGTTCTTCTTCCTAGCGGGATTTCAGGCAAGATGACCGTTACCCTGGATCTCACTACTATCATTGCTATGCTAGTTGCTTCGTTCTATCGCTATGCTGCGTTACCTATCATTTGCTCTTCAAGCCTCCCAAATTGCCATGAACCTCTAACCTTTGACACCCTTCCTAGCAAACTGTTGCTTGGCTATGTTCCCGCTTTTGCTCAGCCCCTCTTATAGCGTTGCTAGATGCAGGTGAAGTTGAAGATTTCTCCATGGTGGACAGGATTTTGGTTGGGATATCACAATATCTCTTATATTATTAATGCATCTATATACTTGGTAAAGGGTGGAAGGCTCGGCCTTATGCCTGGTGTTTTGTTCCACTCTTGCCGCCCTAGTTTCCGTCATACCGGTGTTATGTTCCCGGATTTTGCGTTCCTAACACGGTCGGGTGATTTATGGGACCCCCCTGACAGTTTGCTTTGAATAAAACTTGTCCAGCAAGGCCCAACATTGACTTTTACCATTTGTCTCACCACCACCTACTTATCCCTTGGGAGTAATTAACCCAAGGGTCATCTTTATTATAGCCCCCCCCGGGCCAATGCTTGTCTAAGTGTTGGTCCGAACCGAAAGAACTCTTGAGGCCACCTCTTGGCAACTCGAGGGCTAGTTTTACTCGTAGCTTGACTTATCCGGTGTTGCCCTGAGAACGAGATATGTGCAGCTCCTATCGGGATTGTCGGCGCATCGGGCGGCTTTGCTGGTCTTGTTTTACCATTGTCGAAATGTCTTGATGTACCGGGATACCGAGTCGATCGGAGTGTCTCGGGTGAAGGTCTATTCCTTCGATGATCGCGAGAGCTTGTCATGGGCTAAGTTGGGACGCCCTGCAGGTTTAAACTTTCGAGAGCCGTGCCCGCGGTTATGTGGCGATGGGAATTTGTTAATGTCGGTTGTAGATAACTTGACACCAGATCCGAATTAAGACGCATCAACCGAGTGTGTAGCCGTGATGGTCTCTTCTCGGAGTCCGGAAGTGAACACGGTTTCGGGTTATGTTTGGCGTAAGTAGGTGTTCGGATCACCTCTTGATCATTGCTAGTTCACGACCGTTCCTTTGTTTCTCTTCTCGCTCTCATTTGCGTATGTTAGCCACCATACTTGCTTAGTCGCTGCAACCTCACCACCTTACCCATTCCTTTCCCATTAAGCTTTGCTAGTCTTGATACCCATGGTAATGGGATTGTTGAGTCCTCATGGCTCACGGATACTTCAAAACCAGTTTGCGGTGGCGCAACCAAGCTCAAGGAGGAGCTCGATGAAGATCTTGCCCTTTGTGTTGTTTCGTTCTAGTTGATCGATAGTGGAGCCCGGTTGGGGTCGATCGAGGACCTTTATCGATTTGGGGTTCTTCTTTTATTTTGGTTCCGTAGTCGGACCTTGATTGTATCTGGATGATGTAATGCTTTATTCATGTAATTGTGTGAAGTGGCGATTGTAAGCCAACTATGTATCTCTTTCCCTTATGTATTACATGGGTTGTGTGAAGATTACCTCACTTGCGACATTGCTTTCAATGCGGTTATGCCTCTAAGTCGTGCTTCGACACGTGGGAGATATAGCCGCATCGAGGGCGTTACATTATCCTTCCCAAGAGAATAGATATCATCAATTAGAATAGGGTTGGATAAGGTACCATTCGTGCATGAAGAAGCGACCTGACCTTTCTCACGACATAGGTAGCAACGTCTACTCTCACTTTCTTCTCACTTGATTTCTCAACTTGAGAAGCACTAGCTCGAGTCTTCTTGGGAAGAGGCCTTTCTTCAACTTGAGGTTGAGCATGAGAGTGAACTTGTGCCCGCTTCCCTTGTCGCTTGTCACTAATGGACTTCTTCTTCACTGGGCAAGATCTAACATGATGCCCTTCAATTTTGCACTTGAAGCAAATAATCTTGGCCAAATTCTTGACTTGTTCCTGGCCCTTCTTCTTGTTGATCTTGGACTTTTTCTTCTTATTGGAGTTGAATCCAAGTCCACCTTTGCCATTGGGGGATTTTTACACACTCAAGATATTGTTGAGTGTGGACTTCCCTTCATGACCCATAATTCTGCAAGAATAAATTTTCTCTCATTCTTTTGGCGTCACAGATCCAATTATTCGGATCTGACGAGTTTATGTTGTTGTGCCAAGCTTTTTCTGTTGGTCTGATTCTTTGTGAAGGTGAAATCTTTCACCGACACATGGTGAAGATATAGTGATTCGATGACCCACACTTCTAGGGAATCATCCCCGGTCCAAGTACATTCATCGATCAAGGCTTCTCATCATTTTGGAGGGGCGACTCAAGGCGCTTTCAAAAACCATTATTGGTAATGTCCGTGCGGGTAAAAGAGTGATAACATCATTGCTCCAGTCCAACTGCAACCTCTTTATCGAAGTGTTCGGGATATTTCTTCAAGCAGAGATTAATACAGCGAAGAATGTACTTTCAAGAGATTTCATTGTAATTCTTAGTCATAAGAATTACTCTGTATTTATTGGATCTTAGGTCAGTGTACCTGTAATTTTTGTGAGTACAAATAAAGGTACATGTGTTTGTAAAAAAAGTCTTCCGACACCAACTCTTATAGGCATGTTATTGTTGACGTGAGGGAGTAGGCAAAATCCTTCTGAAAGATATCTTTCATGCATGAAAACAGAGCTTTGAACATGCGTCGAGACACATGATTGCCTCACTCTACTTTACATATGTCTGTCGGCCTTCATGTTTGATTAACAGTCATTTCAGCCCCCAAAATCTTTTTTTTGGCATCAGTTGGATGTAAAAATGAGCTCCTACACCTTTTTTTAGGGTATGAGCTCCAATAGCTGCCCTAAGCACAAAATTATGTGGTGCCATTTTTGGGCTGCCCAAAAGCCCCAAGTGATGTAAATTTACATGGTGGCTGCCCAAACGCAAAAAATCGAAAGTGTGCGATGCTCCAACCGTCAGATGAAAATTCACGTGTGCAGCTGGCCCGCTTCTGCCTCCGACCACTGCTGCTCGATTTCGGCCATAGCCACCACCGTGATGTTCCTACGCCCGGCCCTGGCCCCGGCCCTACCACGACTCCGTGGACCAACCCCAGCCGCTCTGACTGGACGTGGGCAGCCCGCCAGTGCACTGATTTGGGATCCGCCGCTGCGCTGGATTCAAGCGCGATACCGGTCGGTTGCTGCCCTCCATCGCCTGTAATGGCATTCACCATCCCGTAGCAGGCCACAAAAAATGCACTAGTGGCTACGGAAGACCTCCGATTGCCTCGTGACCGCCGCCATCGAGTACAGTCCCTGCTGCTTTGGCCATCGTCAATGGCGTGGCGTGGCCGTTTTTTGGCCGTGAAGTTCACTTGTCTGCGGCTACGACTACGAGGCCCTTCCCGACGTCTATGCGACCAATTCGTCCTCGCACGACAACTGTCAAGGATATACCCCGCAGCGTGACCCGGCCGGAGATATGACCAGGCTGAGACTTGATGTTTCATTGGTGACCCGACAGACTATAAGCCGGCGGGAACACTTAAGCAGGTTAAGCTGGCGGGAACCGTTAAGCATGTTAAGCCGGCAGGACACAATTAAGCCAGACAGTTAAGCCAGATGGTAAGCCAGATTGTAAGTCAGATTGTAAGATGGATTATAAGCCGGCTTATGTTACGAAGACCAAGACGTTAAGAAGCCCATGGTAAGATGTCAAAATAGGTTAAGTCCTAATCCGAGTTTGACTCTACATGTAACCCACTCCTTCAACTTATATAAGGAGGGATGGGGCACCTCAAGAGGGGAGAGCAAGAAAATAATCGTTAAGGCTAGGCACAACTAAAGGAGAGCCGGATTTATAGCGTCTCCCTCATGAGCACAATGAGACCTAGCCACAAACAACATGTAGGGCTATTACCGGATGATGTTTCCCGGGGCCCGAAGCTGTCTAAATCCTTGTCTTGTGTGTTGCGTCTCCCATCCCGATCAACCCCTCTCAAGCTACCACATAGATGCGTTGGCCTCATGACTAAGTACCCACAGTAGGACATCTGTCGTGACCTTTCCACGATAGTTGGCGCCCACCGTGGGGCCTGCGCACGGTGGTGATGAGTTCTTGGAGGGATCTCTTTCAGGGATCAAGAAGTTCACAATTTCTTCGGATGAAGAAGAATCGCCGCGGAAGGATTTACATTGTCTCCAAAGCGAGCACTCAGATCTAATACTCGTACGAGGTCTGGATTCAAGAAAGATTAGGGTTGCATGGTGAGCGTCGCCACAACTAGATGGTCCGTCGAATCCGGGTTAGTTTTTGTTGAGCTGTCAACCGAGGCGAAGCAAATTGCATGTTAAAAGTTCCGAGATAATCAGGCGTTGCAAAAAATCACGAGGAGATTGGACAAATCATTACTGCTACTTTGATCACCTGATGGTAACAAGTGAAATGAAAGTTTTCCGATTGAAAACATTAGGGAGGAGGCTATGACTCGGACATGGATACAGTCGTGGCTTTGTTTCGAGCAGACTGTTGCCGCCATACCAGGGGCCGGCCGGCCCGCCTCCGCCACGACTCCGAGTCACCTCCACCGGATCTTAAGTCGCTCGTCTCGCAACGAACCGCCCCCACCAAGGTCGCTGGGCTACGTCGCCTTGAATCATCCACCATTGTGGTCTTAAACCGCCCTCGCTCGCCTCGGTAACAAGCCGCCTCTGCGGAGGCTCCACTTCGGCCTCACTCTGGCGGATTCCGCTAAGACCTGTCCGCGAGCCGCTGTCTTCGCCTCTGCCTCGGCCTCACTCTGCCTTCCGGGTTGCGCCTTGAGCCGCCCCTGCTATGGCATCAAACTGGACTGCTCCACTGCGGCCTCGTCTTCAATGTGATTTCAAGCCGGACCGCACTTCTGCGGCCTCTTGTTTGTCCGTGCCGGTGCCCGTTAGCTGCTGTACTCCGACGACGGCTCACCTGTGACCCCCTGGCCTATCTCTGTTTCACCGCTCAAGCCGCCACAGCCGTCGTGTATTTTTTGCCTTGAGTCGCCGGATGCTTCCGCCACAACCTTTGCTGAATCGCCGGCCCTCATTTGCTCTTGACCACTGTAACTACCTCGCTGCGCTCCTTTGCATGACACCCGCCGGCCTGGTCTCCGTGATCCTCTGAGCCGCCGTGGCAGTGTATGTCACCAGACAACGAGATGCGTGGTTGCGCCGAGCCAACCTCAAGTCTCCGCTTTACGCCGCTCCAAGTCGCCTTTGTCGCTGCAACCTCAGGCCGGCCACGCCTCCGCCGTCGTGGTCTCCACGACCCGCCTGGCTCTGCCGTAGCGGCCCATCTCATCAGTCCGTTTCCTGAGATCTGGCCTAGCAGCCATCTGAGCCGCCGAAGCATCGCTAAACATGCCGCGTACTCACCTCTGTTGCTGTGGCCCGTTCTCAAGTCTGGCCGACTCAGAGATGCAACTGTGCCTGACCCGTTGAGCCGCCGGCCGCTTCTGCCGCCACCCTATGATGCTTCAAGCCGCCACCGAGGCCCTCGCCCAGCTGGTTCTAAACCCACTGCGGCGTCCCTCTTCGACCCGCCGTCTGCGTGCCCCGATTGAGTCGCCCTCCAGCCGGCTCCGATGTGCCCTGCTTGGCCTTGTTTCAAGTCACCGAGCTTGAGGCCGCGCCTCGTGCCATCTCCTTGTGCGGTCAAGGCGACATGCTCGTTTCTGCTGCCTCCATCGAGTGAGACAAGTTTTTGGTCCATTGTGGCCTGGTATGGATCATGGGGATTTCTGGCCTGCCGCCTGTGCAGGTTCCTGATTGTTGGCATGTTGCGTCTTGAAGCAACCTCAAGTTCTCGTGTGACACAACATGTGATACTAGAGACAAGTTAACAAAGATGGCAATAATGTAAAAAGGAGTCCTATGCACGTGAGTGACATGTTACTGCAGAAGGGGGACATGCATGTCCCAAATGTTATGCGCAAGTGGTACCCTGCTTAAGATGATACAGCAATTGCATGCAACCGCCGATCATCAAATGTTTACATTAGATGAGTTGTACCATCGCCAGGTTGTCTGCGGGAGTTACATACGGACCATTTTGATATCCGGCCAAATCAGGTGAAATCCATCTAATCTATTTTTATTAGCACATATTGTTTTCATCAAAGATCGATTACTTTGGCTTGCAAGTTCTTCAATGCAGGATTCAAAACGGTCTATATCACGGTCAACTATGGAGAATTTCGAGCCAAGTCATTGAGTCGTCTTCAGACTCGGGGGCTCCATGGACATGGCTCAGTAAATGTTGCCAGTTTAAAGGCTGTTAGAAAAAATTCTGGCTCAAAATGAAGAATATACGGTTTAAAATCCGGTTCAAGAGAAATCTGTCTCTTACAAAGCTTTGAAGCTCTCCGGTTTAAAATTTCGGCTCAAGAAGAATTTATCTCTCGCAAAGTTCGAGTTCTCAGGAAAAATTAAAGGGACCGAAGAGAGTCTGTTGGAAAGCACGACTCAAACATAGGTACCCCGCTTCAATGACCATTGGGGGCTGATCGTATTCGAATCTAGCTTAACCCCTTTGGCACAGCTTCCTGATCGTATTAGAATCATAGCTGTTCAAACCTCTTGATCATTTGGGGGCTCGATTGTATTCGAATCATAGCTAACCCCTTTTGGTCCGACCCTAATCGTATTCAAATCAGAGTAGTTAAAAAATTAGACCACTGGGGGCTGATCGTATTCGAATCTAGCTTAACTCCTTTGGCACAGCTTCCTGATCGTATCCGAATCATAGCTATTCAAACAACTTGATCATTTGGGGGCTGGGTCGTATTCGAATAATAGCTTAACCCCTTTCGATCTAACTTTGATCGTATTCGAATCAGAGTCCTTAAAAAAGTCTCAAGGTCATTTGGGGGCTTCCTGTTCAAACATAGGTCGTATTCAAACCAAAGAGAACATAGCTGTCGGTACCATCTTGATTGGTGCAATGCCAAACCCAGTAGGGGGCTTCCTGATCGTATTCGAATCATAGCTTAACCCCTTTTGGTCCGGCTTACTGATCGTATTCGAATCAGAAGCCTTGCTTTTTTTCTCTCTGTTTGACTTAAGTTTTTTGAAAACAGTCTTTCAGGTTTCTCTTGATACTTTTTGATCATATCTGAAGCATATATGTGGTTTAGATTAACCCGACTTGACTTTGGATGATAATTCGCCAACATATTATTTGGAAGTGTTGGCTTCTAAAGATTGGGTTATCAACCTTACTGCATTGGTATTATAAGCCGACAGTACGATTCACTATCACAGGAACCGGTTTTCAAAACGGGTTATATTATTCAAATCTTTAATAACCAACATGGCTGGATTTTTATTATGGTTATCAATAACTAAATATTGAGATGGAGGTCTTCAAAGTCGCTTCAGCGCAATGGCTGTTATTTATCAATGGATATGATTTATTTTACAATGGAGGGAATAGTCTTGAGTCGCTGCAGGCTTACGACCCGGCACTTGGGGGCTATATTATTCAAGTTGAGGTTACATCAAATATGCGAGTCCCATGTCACTACCAGCATGCACCATGGCACTTGGGGGCTAATGCAAAGTCATTTTTGCTCAATTTACTGAAGATCCGACTCATCACATGGTAATGAGCAGGCCCTTGGGGGCTACCAATTGCTCCTGTCAAAATTCAAGGTACACAAGCCTTAATCCATTATATTGAAAGGTCCACTACTCAGTTGGTAGAGTACAAAGCTCTTAACCTTGTGGACGTGGGTTCAAGCCCCATGGTGGAAATTACATCATATGATGTTATTATCAATGAATTATATACAAAGTCCCAGCTTAGTATTATCTTACTAAGACGACACTTGGGGGCTACACGTTGCTGCTCAAGTCTACATGATCATATCTACAAAGTCCCTACTCATTATTGCATAATGACCTGGCACTCGGGGGCTACAAGTGATATGAATATAATTGAGGTACATTTTCAAGTTTGATGTTAGCGACAATTATAACCCGATGCTATCAATATTTACAAACCGGATATTTTGGCAATGATAAATCGGCAAGTTCTACATCTTCAAGCTGGCTGAAAATCAGATGAGTATTTCATGACCAATGTTTTTGATTATGAAGTTGGCCTATTGACCTGGATTTTCTAGAAGAAGGAAATACCAAGGAGTTAAGGATGATCAGGTGCCGGCTTACAAGAGTTTTTAACCCGGAGCATAATCTGTCAAAATTGTTCTTGTGTTTGTTTTACAGGATCAGTTTAACATGGATGAATCTAAATTAATCTGGGGGCTAATGTCAGGGATATACCCCGCGGCGTGACCCGGGCGGAGATATGACCACGCTGAGACTTGATGTTTCATTGGTAACCCGACAGACTATAAGCCGGCGGGAACAATTAAGCAAGTTAAGCCGGCGGGAACAGTTAAGCAGGTTAAGCCGGTGGGAACAGTTAAGCAGGTTAAGCCGGCGGGAATAGTTAAGCAGGTTAAGCCGACGGGACACAATTAAGCCAGACAGTTAAGCCAGATTGTAAGTCAGATTGTAAGCCGGATTGTAAGCCAGCTTACGTTAAGAAGCCCAAGACGTTAAGAAGCCCATGGTAAGATGTCAAAATATGTTAAGTCCTAATCCGAGTTTGACTCTACATGTAACCCGCCCCTTCAACTTATATAAGGAGGGACGGGGCACCTCAAGAGGGGAGAGCAAGAAAATAATCATTAAGGCTAGACACAACTAAAGGAGAGCCGGATTTACGGCGTCGCCCTCATGAGCATAATGAGACCTAGCCACAAACAACATGTAGGGCTATTACCGGATGATGTTTCCCAGGGCCCGAAGCTTCTAAATCCTTGTCTTGTGTGTTGTGTTGATAACCCACAAGTGTAGGGGATCGCAACAGCTTTCTAGGGTAAAGTATTCAACACAAATTTATTGATTTGACACAAGGGGAGCCAAAGAATATTCTTGAGTATTAGCAGTTGAGTTGTCAATTCAACCACACCTGGATAACTTAGTATCTGTAGCAAAGTATTTAGTAGCAAAAGTGGTATGATAATAAAGGTAACGGTAGCAAAAGTAAAGATAATTATTTTGGGGTTTTTGTAGTAGTTGTAACAGTAGGAACGGAAAAGTAAATAAGCGAAGAACAATATATGAAAAGCTCGTAGGCAATGGATCAGTGATGGATAATTATGCCGGATGCGATTCCTCATGTAATAGCTATAACATAGGGTGACATAGAACTAGCTCCAGTTCATCAATGTAATGTAGGCATGTATTCCGTAAATAGTCATACGTGCTTATGGAAAAGAACTTGCATGACATCTTTTGTCCTACCTCCCGTGGCAGCGGGGTCCTAGCGAAAACTAAGGGATATTAAGGCCTCCTTTTTATAGAGAACCGGAACAAAGCATTAGCACATAGTGAATACATGAACTCCTCAAACTACGGTCGTCACCGAGAAGTATCCCGATTATTGTCACTTCGGGGTTGTCGGATCATAACACATAATAGGTGACTATAGACTTGCAAGATAGGATCAAGAACACACATATATTCATGAAAACATAATAGGTTTAGATCTGGAATCATGGCACTCGGGCCCTAGTGACACGCATTAAGCATAGCAAAGTCATAGAAACATCAATCTCAGAACATAGTGGATACTAGGGATCAAACCCTAACAAAGCTAACTTGATTACATGGTAAATCTCATCCAGCCCATCACCGTCCAGCAAGCCTACGATGGAATTACTCACGCACAGTGGTGAGCATCATGAAATTGGTCATGGAGGATGGTTGATGATGACGACGACGACGAATCCCCCTCTCCGGAGCCCCGAACGGACTCTAGATCAGCCCTCCCGAGAGAGATTAGGGCTCGGCGGCGGCTCTGTGTCGTAAAACGCGATGAAATTTCTCTCTGATTTTTTTCTCCCCGAACGTGAATATATGGAGTTGGAGTTGAGGTCGGTGGAGATCCAGAGGGCCCACGAGATAGGGGGGCGCGCCCTACAGGGGAGGGCACGCCCCCTGTCTCGTGGACAGGCCGTGGGCCCCCTGGTGTATTTCTTTCGCCCAGAAATTCTTATTAATTCCAAAAAGTGCCTCCGTGGATTTTCAGGACATTCCGAGAACTTTTCTTTTATACACATAAAACAACATCATGGCAATTCTGCTGAAAACAGCGTCAGTCCGGGTTAGTTTCATTCAAATCATGCAAATTAGAGTCCAAAACAAGGGCAAAAGTGTTTGGAAAAGTAGATATGTTGGAGACGTATCAACTCCCCCAAGCTTAAACCTTTGCTTGTCCTCAAGCAATTCAGTTGGTAAACTGAAAGTGATAAAGAAAAACTTTTACAAACTCTGTTTGCTCTTGTTGTTGAAAACATGAAATGCCAGCATTCAAGTTTCAGCAAATATTATGAACTAACCATACTCGATATAACACTTAGGTCTCATAATTACTCATATCAATAGCATAATCAGCTAGCGAGCCATAATAATAAAACTCGGATGACAACACTTTCTCAAAATAATCATAAAACATGATATAACAAAATGGTATCTCGCTAGCCCTTTCTGAGACCGCAAAACATAAATGCAGAGCACCTTTAAAGATCAAGGACTGACTAAACATTGTAATTCATGGTAAAAGAGATACAATCAAGTCATACCCAATATAAACCAATAGTAATGAATGCAAATGACAGTGTGCTCTCCAGCGGGTGCTTTTAATAAGAAGGGTGATGACTCAACATAAAAGTAAATAGATAGGCCCTTCGCAGAGGGAAGCAGGGATTTGTAGAGGTGCTAGAGCTCGATTTTAAAATAGAGATTGAATAACATTTTGAGTGGCATACTTTCACTGTCAACGCAACAACTATGAGATGGCTGTATCTTCCATAATACATGCATTATAGGCAGTTCCCAAACAGAATGGTAAAGGTTTATACTCCCCCAACCACCAACAAGCATCAATCCATGGCTTGCTCGAAACAATGAGTGCCTCCAACTAACAACAGCCCTGGGGGAGTTCTGTTTAATTATTTTGATTTGCTTTGTTCTTTTTGGATCATGGGACTGGGCATCCCGGTTACCGGCCCTTTCTCGTGAATGAGGAGCGGAGTCCACTCCTCTTGAGAATAACCCACCTAGCATGGAAGATATAGGCAGCCCTAGTTGTAACATGAGTTGCTCGAGCATACAAAACATAATTTCATTTGAAGGTTTGGAGTTTGGCACATACAAATTTACTTGGAACGGCAGGTAAATACCGCATATAGGAAGGTATGGTGGACTCATATGGAACAACTTTGGGGTTTAAGGAGTTTGGATGCACAAGCAGTATTCCCGCTTAGTACAGGTGAAGGCTAGCAAAAGAGTGGGAAGCGACCAACTGAGAGAGCGACAATAGTCGTAAACATGATTAAAATTAATTCACACCGAATACAAGCATGAGTAGGATATAATCCACCATGAACATAAATATCATGAAGGCTATGTTGATTTGTTTCAACTACATGCGTGAACATGTGCCAAGTCGAGTCACTTAATTCATTTGAAGGAGGATACCATCCCATCATATCACATCATAATCATTCTAATAGCATGTTGGCACGCAAGGTAAACCATTATAACTCATAGCTAATCAAGCATGGCACAAGTAACTATAATCTCTAAATGTCATTGCAAATATGTTTACTTCATAATAAGCTGAATCAGAAACGATGACTCATCATATTTACAAAAACAAGAGAGGTCGAGTTCATACCAGCTTTTCTCATCTCAATAAGTCCATCATATATCGTCATTATTGCCTTTCACTTGCACGACCGAACGATGTGTACAATAAAAAGAGTGCACGTGCATTGGACTAAGCTGGAATCTGCAAGCATTCAACTCAAGAGAGAAGACAAGTAATATGGGCTCTAAGTTAAATAAACAATCATGCATATAAGAGCCACTAAGCATTTTCAATATGGTCTTCTCAACCCCCAAAGAAAAGAAAAGAAAAGAAAACTATTTACACGGGAAAGCTCCCAACAAGTAAAAAAGAAGAACTAGAAATCTTTTTGGGTTTTCATTTTAATTCTACTACAAACAAGGAAATTAAACTAACTAATTTGTTTGGTTTTTTCTTAAAGTTTATCAAACACACACGAAGAAAACTAGAAAAAGAAAATTAAACTAAAATGATTAATACAATGAAAGAGTATGAGCACCGACGACTAGTGTGTGAACATGAATGTAAAGTCGGTGAGAAATACGTACTCCCCCAAGCTTAGGCTTTTGGCCTAAGTTGGTCTAATACCAAGGACCGCCTGGCTGATATCCATAAGTGAAACTGGGGTTGTACTGAGATGCAGCGGCAACCGCCTCCTGAGCTACAGCGTGTTGGCGAGCTGCCTCCGCTCCCCTCTCGTGTTCAGCTGCTTCCTCCCTGGTGACAACATATCTTCCTTTTGCCTGATAATCAAAAAGGTAGGGAGCAGGAAGAGTAACATGGACGACGTTGCGTCTGTCATAGATTAGTCGATAATGGAGGAATTGTTCATTCCTCGCAAGAAATTGATGATTGAACATAGCTTCTTTATCCAAATAAAGGTAAAATCATATCCCCCTCTCGTGGGGCTATATTAAGATAATTAGCCACACGGGTTGCATAAATTCCCCCAAATAAATTTCCCTTTCTACTATTATTCTGCAACCTACGTGCAACTATTGCCCCCAAGTTATAACCTTTATAACCTAACACAGCACTCTTGAGGACACACAGATCAGGGACGCACATGTGACATGCTTCATCCTTACCGTTAATGCATCTACCAATAAAGAGAGCAAAATAATGCATAGCAGGAAAATGAATGCTCCCTATGGTAGCTTGTGCTATGTCCCTAGATTCTCCCACAGTAATACTAGCAAGAAAATCTCTAAATACAGATTGTGAGGATCATTAATATTACCCCACTGCGGGAGTTTGCAAGCAGTTGTAAAATCCTCTAAATCCATGGTATAAGATGTATCATAGATATCAAATATGACACTAGGAGAATTACGCGGACAATTATATTTGAACCTCCGCACAAAAGAATCAGTCAATTGATAGTACTGCGGACACTTATCTTGTAAGAAGTCCTCCAGCTCAGCGTTACGCACATACGCGTCAAATTCCTCCTTGAAGCCTGCTTTGACCATAAAATCATTGGATGGCCACTCACAAGCTCGTACATCCGCGTCCCTCGGCAATTCAACATCTTGCTCACGTATGGCAATCATGGGCCCTTTCTTCACCGAGGAACCACCTTGATACATTCTCCTAGACATAATTCTTTTTTTGAAAAATTTCTGAAATTTTAGTAACTTCAAAATAAAAGTGAATAAAACTAAACAAGATTGGTAGCAAGTACTCCTACAAGTGCCTAGAGCCTATATCATGCATTAGAATTGCTTGGGACCTCATAAATTTAACATGCAATCTCAATAACATGGTCACCTATGCAACAAAAATATGCAATGAATAAAGCACTAGAACAAAAACTAATTGGACCAATGGAGGAGTCACATACCAAGTAACAATCTCCCAAAGCAGTTTTGTGAATGGAGCTTTGAGCAAGGAGATCGAAAATCGCAGCAAAATGAGCTAGAACTCGTGTTTGAGCTGGATGGGGATTTTTTTGGGTAGATGATGAAGTGTGTGGGTGCTGGCATAAGTGGGGGGGCCACCAGGGGCCCACGAGACAGGGGCGCGCCTATAGGGGGCGCCCTCCACTCTCGTGGCTGGTGCTTGCCCTCCTACAAGGATTTCAATGCCTAAAACCTCAAATATTCTAGAAAAAATCATACTAAATTTGCAGGCATTTGGAGCACTTTTATTTTCGGATATTTTTAATGCACAGATAATTCAGAAAATGCATGATAATACTATTTTTGCTTTATTTATTCTAAATAACAGAAAGTAAAAAGTGGGTACAGAAGGTTGTGCCTTCTAGTTTCATCCATCTCGTGATCATCAAAATGAATCCACTAACAAGGTTGATCAAGTCTTGTTAACAAACTCATTCCGAATAACACAGAACCGGAGAAATTTCGAATAACACTAAGTTACCTCAACGGGGATATGAAATCCCCAAAGAATATCATACTTTTTCTTGACAGTAGGGAGAGGAAATTCAAAACCTCCAATGATAATAGTTGGAACTTTTCCAATAGAATTGATGCTATGAACTTGAGATTGTTTCCTCGGAAAGTGTATCGTATGCTCATTACCATTAACATGAAAAGTGACATTGCCTTTGTTGCAATCAATAACAGCCCCTGCAGTATTAAGAAAAGGTATACCAAGAATAATAGACATACTATCGTCCTCGGGAATATCAAGAATAACAAAGTCCGTTAAGATAGTGACATTTGCAACCACAACAGGCACATCCTCACAAATACCGACAGGTATAGCAGTTGATTTATCAGCCATTTGCAAAGATATTTCAGTAGGTGTCAACTTATTCAATTCAAGTCTACGATATAAAGAGAGAGGCATAACACTAACACCGGCTCCAAGATCACATAAAGCAGTTCTAACATAATTTCTTTTAATAGAGCATGGTATAGTTGGTACACCTGGATCTCCAAGTTTCTTTGGTATTCCACCCTTAAAAGTGCAATTAGCAAGCATGGTGGAAATTTCAGCTTCCGGTATCTTTCTTTTATTTGTGATGATATCCTTCATATACTTAGCATAATGATTTACTTTAAGCATATCAGTTAAGCGCATACGTAAGAAAATAAGTCTAATTATTTCAGCAAAGCGCTCAAAATCCTCATCATCCTTTGACTTGGATGGTTTGGGAGGAAAGGGCATGGGTTTCTGAACCCATGGTTCTCTTTCTCTACCGTGCTTCCTAGCAACAAAATCTCTCTTATCATAACGTTGATTCTTTGATTGTGGGTTATCAAGATCAACAGCAGGTTCAATTTCTACATCATTGTTTTTGCTAGGTTGAGCATCAACATGAACATTATCATTAGCATTATCACTAGGTTCATGTTCATCACCTGATTGTGTTTCAACATCAGAAATAGAAATATCATTGGGATTCTTAGGTGTGTCTATAGTAGGTTCACTAGAAGCATGCAAAGTTCTACCATTTTTCTTCTTCTTCTTTTTAGAAGAACTAGGTGCCTCTAAATTATTTCTCTGAGAATCTTGCTCGATTCTCCTAGGGTGGCCTTCAGGATACAAAGGTTCCTGAGTCATTCTACCAGTTCTAGTAGCCACTCTAATAGCATAGTCATTTTTATTATTTAATTCATCAAGCAAATCATTTTGAGCTTTAAGTACTTGCTCAGCTTGAGTAGCAACCATAGAAGCATATTTGCTAACGAGTTTGAGTTCATCTTTAACTTTAGCTATATTATCGCCTACGCGTCCTATCTCGAAAGCATTATTCTTTAACTCTCTACAACATAAGCATTAAAAATTTCTTGTCTAGCCATAAAGTCATCAAATTCATCTAAGCATGGGCTATGAAATTTATTAGAGGGGATTTCAACTTTATCATATCTATAGAGAGAATTTACCTTTACTACCTGTGTCGGGTTATCAAGACAATGCGGTTCTTCAACAGGTGGTATATTAAGACCATGTATTTCTTCAATAGGAGGTAAATTCCTAACATATTCAGCTTTAATACCTTTTTCTTTCATTGATTTCTTTGCCTCTTGCATATCTTCAGGACTGAGAAATAAAACACCTCTTTTCTTCGGAGTGGGTTTAGGAATAGGCTCAGGAGTTGGCTCAATTGGTTCAGGAATTGCCCCAGGAATTGGCTCGGGAAGAGTCCAATTATTTTCATTAGTCAACATATTATTCAATAATATTTCAGCTTCGTCAACTGTTCTTTCCCTGAAAACACAACCAACACAACTATCCAAGTAATCTTTGGAAGCATCGGTTAGTCCATTATAAAATATATCAAGTATTTCATTTTTCTTGAGAGGATGATTGGGCAAAGCATTAAGTAAACGGAGAAGCCTCCCCCAAGCTTGTGGGAGACTCTCTTCTTTGATTTGCACAAAATTATATATTTCCCGCAAGGCAGCTTGTTTCTTATGAGCAGGGAAATATTTAGCAGAGAAGTAATAAATCATATCCCGGGGACTACGCACACAACCAGGAGCAATAGAATTATACCAAGTCTTAGCATCACCCTTTAATGAAAACGGAAATATCTTAAGGATATATTAATAGCGAGACTTCTCATCATGAGTAAACAGGGTAGCTATATCATTCAACTTGGTAAGATGTGCCACAACAATTTCAGATTCAAGGCCATAAAAAGGATCAGATTCAACTAAAGTAATAATTTCAGGATCAACAGAGAATTCATAATCCTTATCAGTAACACAGATAGGTGAAGTAGCAAAAGCAGGGTCGGGTTTCATTCTAGCATTAATAGACTGCTGGTTCCATTTAGCTAATAATTTCTTAAGATCATATCTATCATTGCAAGCAAAGATTTCCCTAGCAGCTTCTTCATTCATAACATAACCCTTAGGAACAACAGGCAATACATAATCATTGGAAGAACCTTCATCATCACTATCAATAATAGCATCTTCAATAATTTCATTCCCCCTAACTCTAGCAAGTTGTTCATCAAGAAATTCACCTAATGGCAAAGTAGTATCACACACAGAAGTAGTTTCATCATGCATAGCAGAAGTGGCATCATCAATAACATGCGACATATCAGAATTCATAGCAGTAGCAGGTTTAGGTGTCGCAAGCTTACTAATAACGGAAGGAGAATCTAGTGCAGAGCTAGATGGCAGTTCCTTACCTCCCCTCGTAGTTGAGGGCAAAATCTTGGTTCTGTCGTCTTTCAAGTTCTTCATAGTGATCAATAGATATAAATACCAAGTGACTAAGAGAATAGAGCTATGCTCCTCGGCAACGGCGCCAGAAATTAGTCTTGATGACCCACAAGTGTAGGGGATCGCAACAGCTTTCGAGGGTAAAGTATTCAACCCAAATTTATTGATTCGACACAAGGGGAGCCAAAGAATATTCTTGAGTATTAGCAGTTGAGTTGTCAATTCAACCACACTTGGATAACTTAGTATCTGCAGCAAAGTATTTAGTAGCAAAAGTGGTATGATAATAAAGGTAACGGTAGCAAAAGTAAAGATAATTGTTTTTGGGATTTTGTAGTAGTTGTAATAGTAGCAACGGAAAAGTAAATAAGCGAAGAACAATATATGAAAAGTTCGTAAGCAATGGATCAGTGATGGATAATTATGCCGGATGCGATTCCTCATGTAATAGCTATAACATAGGGTGACATAGAACTAGCTCCAGTTCATCAATGTAATGTAGGCATGTATTCCGTAAATAGTCATACGTGCTTATGGAAAAGAACTTGCATGACATCTTTTGTCCTACCCTCCCGTGGCAGCGGGGTCCTAGCGGAAACTAAGGGATATTAAGGCCTCCTTTTTATAGAGAACCGGAACAAAGCATTAGCACATAGTGAATACATGAACTCCTCAAACTACGGTCATCACCGAGAAGTATCCCGATTATTGTCACTTTGGGGTTGTCGGATCATTACACATAATAGGTGACTATAGACTTGCAAGATAGGATCAAGAACACACATGTATTCATGAAAACATAATGGGTTCAGATCTAAAATCATGGCACTCGGGCCCTAGTGACAAGCATTAAGCATAGCAAAGTCATAGCAACATCAATCTCAGAACATAGTGGATACTAGGGATCAAACCCTAACAAAACTAACTTGATTACATGGTAAATCTCATCCAACCCATCACCGTCCAGCAAGCCTACGATGGAATTACTCACGCACGGTGGTGTGCATCATGAAATTGGTGATGGAGGATGGTTGATGATGACGACAGCGACGAATCCCCGTCTCTGGAGCCCCGAACGGACACCAGATCAGCCCTCCCGAGAGAGATTAGGGCTCGGCGGCGGCTCCGTGTCGTAAAACGCGATGAAACTTTCTCTCTGATTTTTTTCTCCCCGAATGTGAATATATGGAGTTGGAGTTGAGGTCGGTGGAGATCCAGGGGGCTCACGAGATAGGGGGCGCGCCCTACAGGGGAGGGCGCGCCCCCTGTCTCGTGGACAGGCCATGGGCCCCCTAGTGTATTTCTTTCCCCCAGAAATTCTTATTAATTCCAAAAGGTGCCTCCGTGGATTTTCAGGACATTCCGAGAACTTTTCTTTTATACACATAAAACAACATCATGGCAGTTCTGCTGAAACCATCGTCAGTCTGGGTTAGTTTCATTCAAATCATGCAAATTAGAGTCCAAAACAAGGGCAAAAGTGTTTGGAAAAGTAGATGCGTTGGAGACGTATCATGCGTCTCTCGTCCCGATCAACCCCTCTCAAGCTACCATATAGATGCGTTGGCCTCACTACTAAGTCCTCACACTAGGACATCTGCCGTGACCTTTCCACGACAGCAGCCACATAAGTTCCGATGCGCCGTCGACCGTTTCCTCCTCCTCACACTCTAGGTGTTTGCAGAACTATGTAGAATGTAATTTATCTTTGCTTCTTTCTTTATTCTTGTGGATTGTAGAGAAATGAGTAGATGGTGGTTTTGTTTTCGGGCATGGGTTGATTCGGAGGGGTAGGAAAGAGGCACACAATAGATTGATGCGCAACTATTTTTGTCCATCTTTCGTGTATCCCGAGCGATACTTTCGCTGCTGGTTTGGATTCTACAGATTTGTTCCACCACATTGCTAATTGTGTGGAGCAACATGATTGGACCTTTGCTAGAGGAGGAATTGCATCGGAACTTTGGACATAGCACCATCCAAAAGGCGACTTCTGTATTGCGCATGATGGCATTTGGTGTTCTGTCTAATTTCATTGATGATAACGGCAATGGGAGAGAGGACTTCAATCTTTTATGACAAGAAATTTGCAAAGGCGATGCTTGAGGTGTTCGGGCCAGACTATTTGAGAGCACCCAATGCTCAGGACATGACAAGGCATTTTGAGATGAACAAATCCCATGGATTTTCAGTTATGTCTGGCTCCATTGATTGCATGCACTGGAAGGGAAAGAACTGACCTAAAACATGGCATGGGCAGTTCAAATGACATTCTTGAGGCCGTGGCTGGTCAAGAGACATGGATTTGGCATGCATACTTTCGAATGGCTAGTTCTTGCAATGACGCCAATGTGCTCAAGCGGTCACCTATCTTTGTCAAGTTAGCCAATGGAGATTCACCACCAACGGAGTTACAAGAAAATGGCCGCATATACAACATGGCTACTACCTTGGGGGCGAAATATATCCTAAGTGGGTTACTTTGTGAAGCCAATTTCAAGCCCCGAAGGTAAGAAAGAACACTACTATCATAATGCTCAAGCAACCGCTGGGAAATATGTTGAGAGGGCATTTGAGATTTTGCAAGCCCAATTTGCTATTGTGCAAGGAGCCGAGGAGCGACTAGGTTTTGGGATCAAGACATCCTTCAGTACATCATCATGACCTATGTGATCATGCACAACATAGTCATTAAGAATCGGCATGCGAAATGTTTGGATTACCGGTGCAGCCAGTAGAAGGGAAGACCAAATCTAATGATTTCTTAAAGCATACCAAGACATTTGATATCCCGATACACATGAAGATCTTCAAAAGATATCATGGATGAATGATGGACATGGCATGTGGAACAACATCCTTTGTTTTATGTCTATGTTTGTTATATCATGTGATGAACAGTTTGTGTGATGAACAATGTAATAATTTGTTGTTGTGGATTAATGAGTTTGATGTTATGTTTGTAGTATTTGTGTTTCATTCATTTTGGATTCATCTGAGATGAGTTTGATATGAATATGTTTCAGTTTGCATGCAATTGTAGTGCCCTATTTTAGGGCAGCTATTGGTGCACTTTATTGCCCAATTATAGGGTTGTTGTTGGAGCAATTTGTTTTTCTCCATAAGATGTAAAATTCACTTTTTGGTGCCCTACTATAGGGCTCTTTTGGGGATGCTTTCAGCGAATACAGTCATAGCAGTTAGAAAAAATAAGGGCATCTCCAACGTGGACCTTCAAAATCGTCCACAAATGTCCAGACTGAGCTGTCTGGACCACCACCATGTACACATCCGACCCTGGTCCCACCCAAAATCACCCCCCACATCCGCACACTCTCTAGCGCCAATGCTCTCCTCTGTCGCATTCATGTCGGCCAAGAGCACCGCATGCATGTCAGTCCAGATCGGACGCGACCGGTCACTAAAGTCGTCATTGAAGCGTCGCCTGCGCCTGCTTCCCAATCTTTGCGCCTATTCAGTGTCGGATAGTGATACGGCTCCAATGTATCTATAATTTTTGATTGTTCCATGCTATTATATTACCCGTTTTGGATGTTTATGGGCTTTACTAAGAACTTTTATATTATTCTTGGGACTAACCATTAACCGGAGGCCCAGCCCAAATTCCTGTTTTTTTCCTATTTCAGTGTTTCACAGAAAAGGAATATCAAACGGAGTCCAAACGGAATGAAACCTTCGGAGAGATATTTTTGGAACAAACAGAATCCAGGAGACTTGGAGTGGACGTCAAGAAGCAGACGAGGAAGCCACAAGGCAGGAGGGCGCGCCCCAGGGGGGTGGGCGCGCCCCCCACCCTCGTGGCTCCCCTGACCGACTTCCTTCGCCTATATATACTTGCATACCCTGAAAACATCCAGGAGCACTACGAAACCCTATTTCCACCGTTGCAACCTTCTGTACCCGTGAGATCCCATCTTGGAGCCTTTTTTGGCGCTCCGCCGGAGGGGGAATCGATCACAGAGGGCTTCTACATCAATGCCAAAGCCTCTCCGATGAAGTGTGAGTAGTTTACCATAGACCTTCGGGTCCATAGTTATTAGCTAGATGGCTTCTTCTCTCTCTTTGAATCTCAATACAATGTTCTCCTCGATCTTCTTGGAGATCTATCGATGTAACTCTTTTTGCGGTGTGTTTGTCGAGATCCGATGAATTGTGGCTTTATGATCAAGTTTATCTATGAGAAATATTTGAATCTCCTCTGAATTCTTTTATGTATGATTGGTTATCTTTGCAAGTCTCTTCGAATTATTAGTTTGGTTTGGCCTACTAGATTGATCTTTCTTGCAATGGGAGAAGTGCTTAGCTTTGGGTTCAATCTTGCGGTGTCCTTTCCCAATGACAGCAGGGGCAGCAAGGCACGTATTGTATTGTTGCCATGGAGGATAAAAAGATGGGGTTTATATCATATTGCTTGAGTTTATCCCTCCACATCATGTCATCTTGCCTAATGCGTTACTCTGTTCTTATGAACTTAATACTCTAGATGCATGCTAGATAGCGGTCAATGTGTGGAGTAATAGTAGTAGATGCAGAATCGTTTTGATCTACTTGTCGCGGATGTGATGCCTATATACATGATCATGCCTAGATATTCTCATAACTATGCACTTTTCTATCAATTGCTCGACAGTAATTTGTTCACCCATCATAATACTTATGCTATCTTGAGAGAAGCCACTAGTGAAACCTATGGCCCCCAGGTCTATTTTCCATCATATAAGTTTCCGATCTACTTTATTTTGCAATCTTTACTTTTCAATCTATATCATAAAAAATACCAAAAATATTTATCTTATTATTATCTCTATCAAATCTCACTTTTGCAAGTGGCCGTGGAGGGATTGACAACCCCTTTATCGCGGTGGTTCAAAGGTTCTTATTTGTTTTTGTAGGTATGAGGGACTTGCGTGTAGCCTCCTACTGGATTGATACCTTGGTTCTCAAAAACTGAGGGAAATACTTATGCTACTTTGCTGCATCACCCTTTCCTCTTCAAGGGAAAACCAATGTAGTGCTCGAGAGGTAGCAAGAAGGATTTCTGGCGCTGTTGCATGGGAGGTCTTTACTCAAGTCAAGACATACCAAGTACCCATCACAAACTCTTATCCCTCGCATTACATTATTTGCCATTTGCCTCTCGTTTTCCTCTCCCACTTCACCCTTGATGTTTTATTCGCCCTCTCTTTCCCGTTCGACTCTTTTTCGCTTGCCTTTTGTGTGCTTGTGTGTTGGATTGCTTGTCACGATGGCTCAAGATAATACTAAATTGTGTGATTTTTCCAATACCAACAATAATGATTTTCTTAGCACTCCGATTGCTCCTCTTACCGATGCTGAATCTTGTGAAATTAATGCTGCTTTGTTGAATCTTGTCATGAAAAATCAATTCTCTGGCCTTCCTAATGAAGATGCCGCTACTCATCTAAACAACTTTGTTGATTTATGTGATATGCAAAAGAAGAAAGACATGGATAATGATATTGTTAAATTGAAGCTATTTTCGTTTTCGCTTAGAGATCGTGCTAAAACTTGGTTTTAATCTTTTCCTAAAAATAGTTTTGATTCATGTAATAAGTGCAAAGATGATTTTATCTCTAAGTATTATCCTCCCGCTAAGATCATCTCTCTTAGAAACGATATTATGAATATTAAGCAACTTGATCATGAGCATGTTGCACAATCTTGGGAGAGGATGAAATTAATGATTCACAATTGCCCTACACATGGATTAAATTTATGGATGATCATACAAATATTTTATGCCGGATTGAATTTTGCTTCTAGAAATCTTTTAGATTCGGCCGCGGGAGGTACTTTTATGTAAATCACTTTAGGAGAAGCTACTAAACTCGTAGATAATATTATGGTTAATTATCCTCAATGGCACACCGAAAGATCTACTAGTAAAAAAGTTCATGTGATCTTATGAGTCTTATGAAATTGTTTTGAGTGGAAAGATGGATGAACTTATGAAATTGTTTGCTAATAAGAGTGCTCCTATTGATCCTAATGATATACCTTTGTCTACTTTGATTGAGAATAATAATGAATCTATGGATGTGAATTTTGTTGGTAGGAACAATTTTGGTAACAACGCGTATAGAGGAAACTTTAATCCTAGGCCGTTTCCTAGTAATTCCTCTAATAATTATGGTAATTCCTACAACAACTCTTATGGAAATTTTAATAAGATGCCCTCTGATTTTGAGATTAGTGTTAAAGAATTTATGATCTATCAAAAGAATTTCAAGCTTTGCTTGAAGAAAAATTGCCTAAGATTGATGAATTGGCTAGGAACATGGATAGAATTTCTCTTGATGTTGATTCTTTGAAACTTAGATCTATTCCACCTAAGCATGATATCAATGAGTCTCTCAAAGCCATGATAATTTCCATTGATGAGTGCAAAGAAAGAACCGCTAGGATGCGTTCTAAGAAAGATTGCTTTGTAAGAGCGTGTTCTTCTAGTTTTCATGATAACAATGATGAAGATCTAAAAGTGATTGATGTGTCCCCTATTAAATATTTGTTTTGCAATATGAATCTTGATAATGATGGGACTGGAGATGAGTCAACTTTAGTTAAAAGGTGTCCCAATGATTCGGAGTTTTTAGATCTTGATGCAAAATTTGGGAAAAGTGGGATTGGAGAGGTCAAAACTTTACATAGCAATGAACCCACTATTTTGGATTTCAAGGAATTTAATTATGATAATTGTTCTTTAATAGATTGTATTTCCTTGTTGCAATCCGTGCTAAATTCTCCTCATGCTTATAGTCAAAATAAGGCTTTTACTAAACATATCGTTGATGCTTTAATGCAATCTTATGAAGAAAAACTTGAATCAGAAGTTTCTATCCCTAGAAAACTTTATGTTGAGTGGGAACCTACTATTAAAATTAAAATTAAAGATCATGAATGCTATGCTTTGTGTGATTTGGGTGCTAGTGTTTCCACGATTCCAAAAACTTTGTGTGATGTGTTAGGTTTCCGTGAATTTGATGATTGCTCTTTAAACTTGCACCTTGCGGATTCCACCATTAAGAAACCTATGGGAAGGATTAATGATGTTCTTATTTTTGCAAATAGGAATTATGTGCCCGTAGATTTTATTATTCTTGATATAGATTGCAATCTTTCATGTCCTATTATTCTTGGTAGACCTTTCCTTAGAACGATTGGTGCAATTATTAATATGAAGGAAGGAAATATTAAATTCCAATTTCCGTTAAGGAAAGGCATGGAGAACTTTCCTAGAAAGAAAATCAAATTACCTTATGAATCTATTATGAGAGCCACTTATGAATTGAATACCGAAGATGGCAATACTTAGATCTATTCTCGCTTTTATGCCTAGTTAGGGGCGTTAAACGATAGCGCTTGTTGGGAGGCAATCCAATTTTATTTTTGTTCCTTGATTTTTGTTTCTGTTTAGTAATAAATAATTCATCTAGCTTCTGTTTAGATGTGGTTTTATGTTTTAATTAGTGTTTGTGCCAAGTAGAACATATAGGATCATCTTGGGTGATAGTTAATTTGATCTTGCTGAAAAACAGAAACTTTTGCACGCATGAGAATAATTTTAATAAATCACAGAAACATGATTTTTAGTTGATTATTTTTTCAGTAGATTAATAGACAAATTTCCTAGGACTTCCTATTTTTTAGGAGTTTTAGAGTTCCATAAGTATTCGGAAGTTACATATTACTACAAACTGTTCTGTTTTTGACAGATTCTGTTTTTCGTGTGTTGTTTGCTCATTTTGATGAATCTATGGCTAGTATCGGGGGGTATGAACCATAGAGAAGTTGGAATACAGTAGGTTTAAAAACAATATAAATAAATAATTAGTTCATTACAGTACCTTAAAATGGTGGTTTTCTTTCTTGCACTAACGGAGCTCATGAGATTTTCTGTTGAGTTTTGTGTTGTGAAGTTTTCAAGTTTTGGGTAAAGATTTGATGGACTATGGAATAAGGAGTGGCAAGAGCCTAAGCTTGGGGATGCCCAAGGCACCCCAAGGTAAATTCAAGGACAACCAAAAGCCTAAGCTCTGGGATGCCCCGGAAGGCATCCCCTCTTTCGTCTTCGTCTATCGGTAACTTTACTTGGAGCTATATTTTTATTCACCACATGATATGTGTTTTGCTTGGAGCGTCTTGTATGATATGAGTCTTTGCTTTTTAGTTTACCACAATCATCCTTGCTGTACACACCTTTTGGGAGAGACACACATGAATCGGAATTTATTAGAATACTCTATGTGCTTCACTTATATCTTTTGAGCTAGATAGTTTTTCTCTAGTGCTTCGCTTATATCTTTTTAGAGCACGGCGGTGGTTTTATTTTATAGAAATTATTGATCTCGCATGCTTCACTTATATTATTTTGAGAGTCTTTTAGAACAGCATCGTATTTGCTTTGGTTATAAAATTGGTCCTAATATGATGGGCATCCAAGTTGGGTATAATAAAAACTATCATATAGAGTGCATTGAATACTATGATCAATTTGATACTTGATAATTGTTTTGAGATATAAAGGTGGTAATGTTAGAGTCATGCTAGTTGGGTAATTATGAAATTGAGAAATACTTGTGTTGAAGTTGGCAAGTCCCGTAGCATGCACGTATGGTGAAAGTTGTGTAACAAATTTGTAGCATGGGGTGCTCTTTGATTGCCTTCCTTATGAGTGGAGGTCGGGATTGCGCGATGGTTAACTCCTACCAACCCTTCCCCTAGGAGCATGCGTAGTAGTACTTTGCTTCGACGGCTAATAAACTTTTGCAATAAGTATATGAGTTCTTTATGACTAATGTGAGTCCATGGATTATACGCACTCTTACCCTTCCATCATTGCTAGCCTCTACGGTACCGTGCATTGCCCTTTCTCACCTTGAGAGTTGGTGCAAACTTCGCCAGTGCATCCAACCCCCGTGATACGATACACTCTATCACACATAAACCTCCTTGTATCTTCCTCAAAACAACCACCACTACCTATTATGGCATTCCATAGCCATTCAGAGATATATTGCCATGCAACTTTCCACCGTTCCATTTATTATGACACGTTCCATCATTGTCATATTGCTTTTTGCATGATCATGTAGTTGATATCGTATTTTTGGCAAAGCCACCTCCATAATTCTTTCATACATGTCGCTCTTGATTCATTTCATATCCCGGTACACCGCTGGAGGCATTCACAGTCATATTTTGTTCTAAGTATTGAGTTGTAATTCTTGAGTTGTAAGTAAATAAAAGTGTGATGATCTTCATTATTAGAGCATTGTCCCAAGTGAGGAAAGGATGATGGAGACTATGATTCCCCCACAAGTCGGGATGAGACTTCGGACTTTATGAAAAATAAAAGAGGCCAAACAAGCCCAAATAAAAAAAAGAGGCCAAAGAAGCCCACCAAAATAAAAAATGAGAGAAAAAGAGAGAAGGGACAATGTTACTATCCTTTTTCCACACTTGTGCTTCAAAGTAGCACCATGATCTTCATGATAGAGAGTCTCCTATGTTGTCACTTTCATATACTAGTGGGAATTTTTCATTATAAAACTTGTCTTGTATATTCCAATGATGAGCTTCCTCAAAATGCCCTAGGTCTTCGTGAGCAAGCAAGTTGGATGCACACCCACGTAGTTTCTTTTGTTGAGCTTTCATAGATTTATAGCTCTAGTTCATCCATTGCATGGCAATACCTACTCCTCATGTTGACATCAATTGATGGGCATCTCCATAGCCCGTTGACTAGCCTCATCAATGTGAGACTTTCTCCTTTTTGTCTTCTCCTCACAACCTCCATCATCATATTCTATTCCACCTATAGTGCTATATCCATGGCTTACGCTCATGTATGGCGTGAAGGTTGGAAAAAGCTGAAGCGCGTTAAAAAGTATGAACCAATTGCTTGGCTGAAACCGGGGTTGTGCATGATGGGAGTATTTTCTATGACGAAAATGAAGCATGGCCTAACTATATGATTTTGTAGGGATAAGCTTTCTTTGGCTATGATATTTTGATAAGTCATGATTACTTGTTAGTATGCTTGAAGTATTACTATTTTTATGTTAATATGAACTTTTATCTTGAATCATTTGGATCTGAACATTCATGCCACAATAAAGAAAATTACATTGAGAAATAGCATTCCACATCAAAAATTCTGTTTTTATCATTTACCTACTCGAGGACGAGCAGGAATTAAGCTTGGGGATGCTTGATACGTCTCTAACGTATCTATAATTTTTGATTGTTCCATGCTATTATATTACCCGTTTTGGATGTTTATGGGCTTTACTAAGCACTTTTATATTATTTTTGGGACTAACCTATTAACCGGAGGCCCAACCCAAATTGTTTTTTGCCTATTTCAGTGTTTAGCAGAAAAGGAATATCAAACGGAGTCCAAACGGAATGAAACCTTCGGGAGAGATATTTTTGGAACAAACGCAATCCAGGAGACTTGGAGTGGACGTCAAGAAGCAGACGAGGAAGCCACAAGGCAGGAGGGCGCGCCCTAGGGAGTTGGGCATGCACCCCACCCTCGTGGGCCCATCGTGGCTCCCTTAACCGACTTCCTTCACCTATATATACTTGCATACCCTGAAAACATCCAGGAGCACCACGAAACCCTATTTCCACCGCCGCAACCTTCTGTACCCATGAGATCCCATCTTGGAGCCTTTTCCGGCGCTCCGCCGGAGGGGCAATCGATCATGGAGGGCTTCTACATCAACGCCAAAGCCTCTCCGATGAAGTGTGAGTCCACAGACCTTCGGGTCCATAGTTATTATCTAGATGGCTTCTTCTCTCTCTTTGAATCTCAATACAATGTTCTCCTTGATCTTCTTGGAGATCTATTCGATGTAACTCTTTTTGCGGTGTGTTTGTCAAGATCCGATGAATTGTGGGTTTATGATCAAGTTTATCTATGAGAAATATTTGAATCTCCTCTGAATTATTTTATGTATGATTTGTTATATTTGCAAGCCTCTTTGAATTATCAGTTTGGTTTGGCCTACTAGATTGAGCTTTCTTGCAATGGAAGAAGTGCTTAGCTTTGGGTTCAATCTTGCGGTGCCCTTTCCAGTGACAGCAGGGGCAGCAAGGCATGTATTGTATTGTTGCCATCGAGGATAAAAATATGGGGTTTATATCATATTGCTTGAGTTTATCCCTCCACATCATGTCATCTTGCCTAATGCGTTACTCTGTTCTTATGAACTTAATACTCTAGATGCATGCTGGATAGCGGTCAATGTGTGGAGTAATAGTAGTAGATGCAGAATCGTTTTGATCTACTTGTAGTGGACGTGATGCCTATATACATGATCATGCCTAGATATTCTCATAACTATGCATTTTTCTATCAATTGCTCGACAATAATTTGTTCGCCCACCGTGATACTTATGCTATCTTGGGAGAAGCCACTAGTGAAACCTATGGCCCCCGGCTCTATTTTCCATCATATAAGTTTCCGATCTACTTTATTTTGCAATCTTTACTTTTCAATCTATATCATAAAAAATACCAAAAATATTTATCTTAGTATTATCTTTATCAGACCTCACTTTTGCAAGTGGCCGTGAAGGGATTGACAACCCCTTTATCGCGTTGGTTCGGAGGTTCTTATTTGTTTGTGTAGGTACGAAGGACTTGCGTGTAGCCTCCTACTGGATTGATACCTTGGTTCTCAAAAACTAAGGGAAATACTTACGCTACTTTGCTGCATCACCCTTTCCTCTTCAAGGGAAAACCAACGCAGTGCTCGAGAGGTAGCAGAGAGACATGACTGGACGGGGCCGAGCGGCTTCAGGAGCATTCAAATCGGTTGCCCGATCATCTGCCTACTAGAATTAAACATGTGCGGCGGCCGAGAAACCAACTTCGACGCCCACACTGACACACCCCACCGCTTTGCCTAGCCAATGCTCACTATTTATACATTGACACATCAGCACCATCTGCAGAGCACCACGTATGATTTCTTTGCTCCTTGGTGCACCACCTCTGCCATGACCGTGAGCTATAGAGCGGTGGTAGAGCCTTTCGATGGAGTAGAAGCATGAGTTGGTTGCCCTTATGACTGGTTGGCAGGCTTGACAAGCGCCACAGATACAGGCCGACTTGCCGTCTAGCTTGTCGGAGATGGGCGAGGACGACCCGATGATGGAGGACGCACTGACACGAGCCGGCGCCCCTCCCCCACCGGTCCATGGCAAAGGAGCAGCCGACAATGCGCCCGTAGGTGTTGGCATTCTAGCAGACGCAAGAGGACCAACGCTACAACCTTTGGCTCCTCGACGAGCACCGGCTAGCAAAGGGACAAATTGCCGGCAGACAGGCGAACAGTGATACCGTCACGACGATGGTTATCCAGGCTTCCTGGATGAGAAACGGGCGCTATACCAGTCCATGCACAACTGACAGAGCATATTTCCATCAGAACCCTCGGTAGGGTTCTAAGCGCAGCTAGAAGTCATGGATCGGAGGTCATACAAGGGGTTTATCTAGGTTCCGGCCTCCGGAGAGTAATACCCCACACTACAAAAAAATACACTTCCGTGATGATACGTGCTTGTCACAATAGGTCGCGTTCTTTGTCAAGCATGTACATCCATGACAAATTTATGACAGAATCAAGATAGTCATACCTGTGCTGTCGTAGAAGTGTTCCATGACATTACCAAAATTATCATCACGAAAGTGTCCACTTCCATGACGATAAATCGTGCGTCACATAAGTGCTTTTGTCAAGGGTGACCGACACGTGGCATCCACCGTAACGAAACGCCGTTAAGCTATCGGGTCGGGTTTTGGATCCGATAACCCGTTAACAGCCCCGACCAATGGGAAATTTCCACGTAAAATTTCGATTGGTCAAGGGAACACTGTCACTCGTCGATGGGCGGATGTCGCCCGTCCATTGGAGGAGACATGCCTATGGTACGTTGACACGTGGCTGGGCCCAATAGAGGCCCATATAGGTTAAAAAGGCCGGCCCACTCAAAGGCCCGTAGAACTTAATCAGGTACTAGTGGGCCAGCCCAATAACGCCCTGCTTAATAAAGGCCCATTTACAGCCCGAAACCAGATCTAGCCCATTAATTGTTCGCCCAATATTTGGGCCCATTTACGGCCCGAAGCCAGATCTGGCCCGTTAATTGTTCGCCCAATATTTGGGCCCATTTGCGGCTCGAAGCCAGATCTGGCCCGTTAATTGTTCGCCGAATATTCGGGCCCAACTACAGCCCAGTGACTTTCGGCCTGTTAGAGGCCTAATATAGACATGGGCCCATTTCAGCCCGATGTGACTTTCGGCCTGGGAATGGCCCGTGCTGCCCATGAGCCATATATGGTCCGACAAGACATCAAGCCCACTAACGGCCCGTGCTAAAGGTGGCAACAGTTAAGCCCAACGTGACTTTGGGCCTGTTAAAGGCCTGTCGCGTAATTTAGCCCGTTGATGCTTGTATTAAGCTTTCGGCCTCTTAAAGGCCCATGATATCAGTGGGCCAACTAAGGCCCGAGATATGTTTCGGCCTGCTAACGGCCCGTGAGCTAACTGGGCCCATAACGGCTCGGTCTACATTTCGGCCTGTTGAAGGCCCGTCGACGACTAGTGAAAACTGAGGCCCAACATGCATTTTGGCCTGCTAAAGGCCCGTGGTTTCATCTCGGCCGTAACAGGCCAATACAATATTCAGCCTGTTAATGGCCCAACGCTACCTGGGCCGAACTAAGCGCTGGGTCGACAAAAGGCCCAACTAAAATATAGGCTGGTGTAAGTTTGGGCATGTCGCAATGTGTGAAGGCCCCAATCATTCGGGCCCAAGAAAGATGCAGGCCGGCCCAATTGTGGCCCGCTAAAAACCTGGCCCGTTATCGAATGTTTCGGCCCGGTCGACTACATCTAATTTTTTTTTTCAGATAGCGAATGATGGCAGTAACTAGTAGGAATTAAGAACAAACCTACTCTACACAATAAAGAAATTACGGCATAGTAACTAAGAATAAACCTACACTATACTATAAAGGATTTAAGGTATATTACATCCACTAGGCATCGAAGTTCGCCACCAGTGATCATAAAGCGCAACGAAGAAGCAGATTACAAAAACTGGGCACCATTGCAACATAACAAAATAATACTGAACCGAGACCACTTCCAAGACAGTTCAAGAAAGGTTAGCCTTGCGGGGGAACTGCTGCGCAAGCTGCTGAGCAAGGCTGTGAGACCGGCCTAGCATGTCGGTCATAGCTTCCAGGTGTAGCTGTTTAGCGATGAGGTTCTCATTGGTGTTCTCTGCAATCTTTCTTAGAGATAGGACTTCAAGTCGAAGTTGAGTTGCAGAATGCCTTTACGCTAGAACTTGGGACCAAGAAGTCAAACCGATTCGCATAACGAATTACGTGAGCTTGTCATTGTTAGTCTCAAATAACTTGAACACTTGCATCAAGACAAGACTTTGGGGTTGTCTCGCTATCTTCAAGATGTTTTGCCTTCTTTGCTACAATATATGTTGGGTTTGTCTCACAGCCTTCATGAGACTTGTGCATGCCATCGTGCATATCACCTGAAACAAAGCGAGAGATGACAGGTTTTGCACGTGTATAAACAAAGATGATAACTGCTCATCAATTCTATCCAATTTCAAATTAGAAAATAAAGAGTAAGTTCAAAATATCAATGGCATAATTTGGCATTGTTCATAATGCGGGAGCTTCACCACACTACTGGATTACCATGTCAACATAACAAGCATAGATGAAGGGCAAAGAAAATCATTGTATCTATTTTGGATAATGTGCATGGCATGTTGTTCATATCATCATCCACATCAGTAAGATAAAACAGGAGATGACAAGGTGCAAACGTGGGCTGCTTCACCACACACTGGATTATAGATCCACAAAACCAAGCATACATATAGGGAGTATTAAGTAATGTGCATGGTATGAATAAGAAATTTTGTTTTACAAGTAAAACTTAGAACTTACGGTTCTTACGAACATGCATTTTGGTAGAAATAGCAAACTAAACAGCAGTAAACGATAGGGAGTATGAGCAAATTAAACAGCAGTTGAGGATAAAGGCTTTAGAAGGACTGACTTACATTAACAGTTAACACCGGCTTTATAATGTCGTTCTCCATGTCAAGGGAAGGATAACTCAAGAATTTCAGCACATAATCTTCTTCATAAGCATTGCATGTACTCTACATTTTGTAGAGAGTAATTATAGATATGATAATACTGGAAGGGATAGAGGATAATGAAGATAAGATGCGATTGATGCTACATAATCAACTACCAATCCTCGAAGTACAAGCGTTACAGACCAAATGTAATTGACAAGAGCAATGGGCTACACTTCAAGACCGGAATTGTCTGTATTCTACTTGTTGGTAAGATTAAATATAGATCTGATCTTTTTTAGTAAATGGTGGGCGAGGGAGATAAGATGCAGAATGCTACAAAATGAACCAATCCCTCTTCCCATAATACAAGAGTGTTTTGAACACTGGTGTACTATACAAAATGTTCTTATATTATGGGACGGAGGGAGTAGCTGTTAATGTAAGTACAGTGATAGACCATGTTCAGTCCTTACAAGAGGACTGCAGAGCTAAACCTCTTCAAAAGCATTGGGTTGATTCTAAATTTGTGTAAGAGTCCATACGGATCTTATAATTTCCACCAAATGGGCGATTACAAGGCTAACATGTGCAGTGATGCTACATAATCAAACAGCTACGAAAGTACGTATGGTCATACAGGGCAAGAGGTACTCACGAGAGCAATGCAGTGTGCAGTATAGTTGCGAGATTCTGTGGTCCCTTGAGAATGAATGTTCTTCTCCTAACAGTTTTCGTACAAGTGAGACATTAAGGCAAATGCAGAAATGTAGTTCAAATTGTGATGTGATATCATAGACAGTACCTTACGTTGCAGCCGAGACCAATGTGTAACAAGATTATTCCAGTCACCGTCGGATAAATGTAGCACCGGAGACTTTACAGAAATTTTGTTCAGAGGCTTGCCATCGAAGTGCGCTTGCCTCAGGTAGGAACGATACTTCATCAATGAGTGCTTGAAAAGCGCAACCAACTCTTGCTCGTCATCACAATCCAGTTTGCTCCTCGCCTATTTAAAAGAATGAAATCTTGTGTCTTCTGTCAGCAGAAACATATGCAGTAATGACCATGAATAACATTAGTACATTACTTACGCGTAAGTTGCGGAGGAAGACTGGAAATTGTTCTGTGTCTGCAGTATAATCTTCCCATGAAGGAAAGATGCGCACAAAGTTCCTGACAACAACATAAGCTTTGTCTTCTAAACTGGGAAGAAATGGAATAGGGGTCCTATTTGCTGCAATTGGGGCTCTCTCTGGTTCGAAAAGGGATTTGGCAACTAGATTTGGTGTACTCTTTGCTGGAATGGGGGTTTTGCGTCGTACAGCTGGTGCTATGTCAACTGGCATAATCATACTGTTTGCTGCAGTTGGGGTCTGCTGAGTTGGGGCATCAGAAATGACTAGTGTAGTAGGGCTAGAGTCTGCTAGAGTTGGGGTATTTCGTGGGTCAGGTGATATTGCAACTACACCTAATGGGCTATTTGATTTATCAGGTGCCACTACCTTTTCCAAATACTTTGCTTGTGCTCCTCCACAATCAGCAATCACCCTCTTCCTTTTGAATGTCTGATACACAAGAACAACATTTGAATGGATAAATATGGTATGATGACAGATGGAATATGTACTGAAAATGGATAGGTAGGGCGTATTCACATACACAATGTGTAAACTAAGCTAATGGCAGTTCAGCAAAGTAGAAGCAATGCAAAGCATCAGTTGCAAGATATGTGCGAGCAATGTAACCTTGGAAGTTAGAGCAAGTACCTTGATGGGTGAATAAGATAGGGCATCTTCCTATGACTCCTCCACTAGGGAGCTACATTGACTTAGGGCTCCCTCTAGCTCAGAATCACTGTTAGGATCATATTCTGAGCATGAATCTATAGGTGGAGAGCGTTTGCATTGCATTGCTTCCAGACTTGATTTATGTCCCTTAATGCCAAGTTTGACAGCCATGGCATTGTTCTACTTTATTCTTTTCATGCGCGCAAGCTCATAACTATTATGATGCTGTTCAGAATCTGAGATTCATGAAAACGCAAAAAGTAGTCAGATTATCTATGGAATGCATTGCGGATTCAACTCGGAGAGTGTCTCCCTATAAACCTCTGCATATGCAAAGTTCACCTCCCCAACCGTGCTGACCAGACCACACACAGAAATACAAACCCCTTATGTCTCTATAACAGGCAGGCACACATTTCAAAACTGAAGTAGGAACATTAGAATCATATGAAATTCGTATTTGAACAATTAAGCAATTATAAGTGGCGTAATGTTTAGCTTCAAGGGTGGAGTGTTGGTAGTGCGACACAAAGCAAGTAGGCAGATTGTATTCCATGTAAAAGATCGAAACCTATGTAAAAGCTGGAAATGACACTTTCTTTCTATACAATGTAGTGTTCGTTACCCACACATGATGGAAGAGATCACATAGAGAAATACAATTCACTCGGGTCTACGGTTCCAGTATTTAGAAACAGGGTGGTCCACCCTAAAAGAATATTGACAACAAATATGACAAGGCAAGCATAGATGTAGTGAATCAATCATTTACTTGTGAGCTTATTAGGACAAGTATGCGAAATTGTAATCGCAGAAGAGACCGTCCAAAATCTGAATGAAGAAGTTTGTCTAGCACTTATTGTTTGCAACTAATCGACGTGAATAATTGGATATTATATCGAATGAGTAAGAAAGACAAGTAAAATTGTCAACAAACCTGGTTTGCGGTAGTAATCTGGGTCAATGTCACTACGACCAACAATCCAAAATGACTAGTTTCTGTTCCAAGGGCCGGAATTTTGAAAACCCTGTGAACTTTAGAGGTACTAAAGATTACCGAAATACATATGAACCATTAAGTGTAGGTAGCACTGAGCACACAACAAACCCTAATGACAGTCCTGCCTAATGAGTAATGAATCAATTAGAAAATGGGTGATGAGGAGTGGCTGTTGAGTGTTGAGGACGTATCTCAGGATAAATCGGGTTGGCTTGGTGGGTGATGCATGCCTGAGCCCTGAACGGACTAGGAAGGTAGGCACGGCGGCGCGCCCGGGCAGCGGTGACGCTGTTGGGCGAGCGGCTCCTGGCCTCCTGTTAGTCCGGCGTCTCCTCCTAGAGTCATGACGTCCGGGGACGGCAAGTCATTGTGGCGAGGCAAAGGGCAAGTAGTAGAGATCGGAAGTGCGCAGCAGAACAGAGGGGAATCGGGGCCTGGGATGACCCAAAATCCCAGGGTGGGCCGGCCCACCGTGGGCACCTCAGAGATACACACCGAGCGGCGAACATGCATTTTCAAACTAATTTAGGAACATTTAGTGACCAATTAAACAACTCTGTTTTAATAATATCAGATTCAGATTTGAACATCTAAGCTTGTTTAGCTTGATGCGTGGAGCGATGTTATTATGACACGAAGCACATATTACGATCGATAGTGATCATAAAAGGGGAAACTCTAAGCATATTTTTTAGCAAAAGAGGGTTTTCCTCCGATTTCTATTAAAGAAACCACCATGGAACCAACATGATCAATTAAACCCTAAGCATGATCAATTAAACCAGATATGGCTGTGCCATGGCAGATTTGAAGCTGCAAACCGGAGAAATGATATTTAGCATCCATTGTTTGCTTCGAACTAAGAACTAAATTCTAAGAGCTGAAAAGAAAGTAGAGTAACCAAGTTAAGATCTATTTTCTAGTTGAGATCAAAAAGTTGAGGAGATATGAAGTACCACCTCTCTTGTGGCGCCGTGTAGGCATCGGGGGTGCGATGGCTGTCGGTGGCGTTGAAGCAGATCTGCGACGGTAGACGGGTGCATCGGGGGATAAGTCCCATTGCGGTGGAAGAGAAGGTCGTGTCCCGGCAAAGAGGACGACGGCGCCGATGAAGCGAGAGGACGCGATGCAAGGTTATTGGTCCGTCGCCATGGATGAGAAACGTCCATCTCTAGCAGTGGACGACGCGGTCTTGGTAGGCGCTCCGGCATGGTGGAGGACGGTGGCGATGGATGTGGTGGAGGACGGTGGCGATGGATGGGGTGGCGGACGGAGGCTGGTGTGGGGATGGGGTGTTCTAGCGCGGACGGTGTATGAATGGGAAAATGGAGGGAGAGGTACGGGGAACCATGTTTTTGGACGCGCCTGTCTGAAATATGGGAAAGTTACAAACTTAGCCCCCGTTTAAAATTTGGACGTCTCGTTGGTTGGGGATAGGACGGTAATCCCGCATCTCGCCAATATTTGCCCATGGTTGGCACCCACGGTATATGAACGGGGCTGACAGGTAGGGTGGTTGTGTCACGTCTGAGTGAAGTTACAGACCTGCCCCTATTGAAAATATTTGCCTACATCGATTTCAGCCGAGTCGAGTTTGTTTTGCCGCCCACCGTGTATGAATGGGGAATGGAGGGAGAAACAGAGGTCTTTCGGACGAGCTTGAATCAAGTGTGTTTTGCCGCCCATGTTTGACGCCCACCGTGTCGGAATGGGCTCAGAGCCGGTCGTTTTACGTCTAATTGAAGTTACTAACCTACCCCTATTTAGAGCAGTGGAAATCAGGCCGATGGATTGTCCGTGTAATGGGTAGACAGTAATTTCCATCTCCCAAACACTTGGCTTCGGGCAGCCGACGTGGGAGTGGACATTTTGCAGCTTCTTTCGAATTTTGGGACAATAAGCATCCACGTTTACCCTGGCAACTAAATTCGAATCCATTTTGTATTCCTATATGAATCTTTATAAATCGTTCTATGTGTTTTTATATATCTTCAAAAGGACGACAAAGATGTATTCCACTGTCATATATGAATATGGTTTACAAATGCCGATACTCAAATTTAGAAACTAGTATCCAGTTTAAGGTGAATTCAAATATTTGGAACACTTCATGTCCAACTCAAATGTCACACGCAGCATAATGTGTACTCCCATTTAGATATGTACACAAGCGATGTATGAAGATTCAAATACCGAGTCAATCAACCAAGAATGTACAGAACTAAGAGACATATAAACACTTATAGAGTATATGGATCAATAATATCAACTAACATACATAAGCCAGGCCGCTGTACTTTTTTTGGCTACAATAGCATCTTTTTTTAGCCAGCATCTTGGCCCTTTCCGATGCGTGCCACGGTCCATCTATACTACTACTATTGCTGAATGCACATTCAGCCCGATTGGCATATTTGTAGGTCTGGCACAGCAATCCAAATGAAATGTCTCCGAGTCTTATCAATTAATACAGACTTGTGCTCAAATAAAATTACAAACCAAAAAACAAAAAAAAATTATTACATGATCTCTAAAACAAATGGTTTGATTGATTACATGAACAGACAACACAAAGATTATTCAACTATGGAAAGAATATTTCACCTATGATTTACCAAGTAGGAATTTAATTTCCTTTTTTCTTCAGGACCTTAACAATCTGGTCAGTCTCAGCTTGCTTCGTTTTGAAATCCACCAAATATTTAATGGTTGTCTTGAGTACTGCTTGTGATTGTGTTGTCTGCTTCCTCAACATGTCAACTTCATCTCTAAGTGCAGAAGCAGAATCTCTTTCTACCACTAGTTTAGCCTCTAGACCATCAGCAGTTGGCAATTCATAATGCATGATTGGGTCGGTGCAACTGCTGTGGGATGATGCAACGTCCATGGGGACCTCGCTCTTTGATCTTGGGCTAACCTGCTTTGCCATTAAAGTTCCGATTGGATTCAGAAAAGTTGAAGTTAGCAAAACATCTCAACTGGGAGTTATAACAGCAAACCAGTTAAACAAACAAGGAATTAAAGAGTTTCAATTGGATGCTGAAAAGTACTCCCTCCGTCCCATAATGTAAGACGTTTCTTAACACTATGCTAGTGTCAAAAAATGTCATATATTATGGGACGGAGGGAGTAGTTATTAACATCATTGTAACCCGTTGTTGCAACAGCAAAGCAGTTAAACAAACAAGTACATATTTAAGTTAAGGCAAACAGGTAATTCTTAACAGTAAGTATCAAACACATAGATAGGCACAGTCTACAATATGATTAACAAGCTGTGCCATTATGTAATCAGTAGCAAACTAAATTAAGCCAAACAACGTAATTGAACAATTTTGCAATAAGTGGCTAACTAAAATTCCGAGAAGCAGGTAACTGAACTTACGCTAGTTCTTTGTACAGGCACACTGCAACTTCCTTTTCACTTACAAGGTTGTACAAAGGAGTCCATGGCATCAATTGCTTGGATACGCAGTCCCAATACTTCTTTCTTCCCACACTGCATGGGTAAGTCGAATGGTTAATCTAGTAAGATGGTGCGTCCTTGATATGTTATATGAGGACGTGTAGTCAGACTAGTTGTAGCCAAACACATCACATCGCTTTTCTCAGATATTTCATGCGATTACTTTTGGCATATCAAGATCTAAGCAATCTACAATAGGATGAAAAGACTGGCATCCTTAACATTATTGGCGAACTCAGTTCATAGAAACAAGCAATTCAACCATTCTGTGGGTAAATCAAAAGCGCCACTGGAATATTTTTCACTATCCAATCATACACGCAAAAAGAGGCGACGCCACCATAGGGGCTGGTATGGGCGGCTGCCTTAGGTGGCTGGAAAGTGTGCACCTAGTTTGAGTCGTCCAGGTTGGCCCACGCTAATTTTGTTCGTCCCAACGCACGAGCAGGCAATGTAAAAAATGAAGAATTTTTTTTCAATTTGGATGGGCCAATAACATAAGTGCAAGGCAGGCGCTATAGCAGGCTCGTGGCCCAAACGAGCGCCTCCCATATCGATCGACAGCAGAAAAAAATCCCAATTCATTCGCTCCGACCTCCATCGGTTCGCTCCTAACCTAGCCGCCACGACAGACCGACACAGATTTCCTCGCGCCCTCGTTGGAGGGCGGTCGCGAACTTCAAGCAAACGGAAGGACAAGAAGATGAAGATCCAACCACGGTGTAGCTGCGTGGGAGGCAGCGGCGGCAAAGACGGGCATGGCATCGAGCTTGCATGAACAGACGATCGCAGCTTGCAAGAGTAGCATGCGCAATGAGCAGTACATCACATCCCTGATTATATCTAATTCAACTCTTCAATTTCGACCAATAGTTAAACTGGCGACGTGTTGTAAACTGCTTGTATGTAGGGAATCTATGAGAAAATGAAACCAATTTCTACTTATTTTATAACTCCCCAATCAATACTGAATCGATCAATCGATGTATCTAATCAAGTTTCGGTACAAACATACAAGCTCATGTTGTTCTTGAGCCCAAGTGTCTAATGAATGATCGCTAAGGAAGGATTTGATGCAAACATTTTACATGCTCCTCGAGATGAACATATAGTGTCTAATAAGGGATCTAATGCAAGCATTTTGCAAGCTCATTGAAGGATTTAGTGTCTAATGATGATCTACTATGTTGAGAGAGACAGAGATTTGCGTGCATTGATGACAAGCAAATTATAGTGCATTTTCATAGCTTGAGGAAACGTCGAGGCCATCTACCGTAAAGTCCCGTATCATGACAACATAGCATAAATACTTTTCTAATCTGTTGTTTGAAACTATTGGCATACTTGTGCGGGATAGATATATTGATATGCGCTTATGACCGGTTATACGTGCAACTACACTTCGATATTTTCAGCCAGAGAACGAATAATTCAGGGAGGTACAGACCATGTTTGTAGTCCTTGTACACCATGTTGCATTTTGTGTTTTTGGTGCTTGCATCATTTAGTGTTTATAATCTGAACTACTTTGGATCATTAGCTGGTTTTCAAAGTGCATGTAGCTTCACATTTCTCAAGTTATGTTGATTTCCGGAGTGCAAGTGCCTTTGTATTTTTTAAGTTAAATGTTCGCCCCTGGTAACTTGAATTCGTGGATCAGCCACTGCACACAAATCATGCACGAATTCCAGTACGAATTAAATGAAATGCAGGGACTTACGATAGCTCGTTGTACAGGCTCGCTGCAGCTCTGCTTGCACTTGGGATGTTCCATGTACAAGTCCATGTTACCACTTGCTTGGATGTGCAGGCCTTGTGCTCCTTGCATCCCCCTTTGCATTTTTGACATGGCGAATGGTTGATCAAATAAGAGGAATCGACCTTGATGTTGTACCGAAGAACAGATACTTACAAGGTTATACGGGTGTGCAGGATGTGTACCAGATCCCGTAGCCCCGTCATGCTTCGCTAAAAATGGATTTGCTTGTTTCGATGATATCTCCGTAAGAAATAAGAGTTAAAGTCGAGTTGCATAGGCGTGTAAGCTAAGAGAGCAGTGAAAGGATATCCAAACATCGTCGGAATAGTGCACAAGGGAGTGATGTGTGGATACCTAGTCTGGGGCGGCGTTTGGGCATGCTCGCCTAGCTAGAGTGCGGGTTACTTCAGAGTCGTTGAGGGTGATGCGCTGGCGTTGGCTGGCCGCGCACGGATGCAGATCTTGAGTGGCAGCGGAGCGCTACGATGCGGTGGACGAGACCGTTGGTGAAGCCCCAAAGACCTCGGGGGGCAGAGGTGCGACGATGTGCTCGGTGAAGTAGCCCCGGTGAGCTGGGAGACAGCGTCGGTGAAGCGCACCTGATGCGGTGGAACTCGGTGTCTGTGAGGCACGTCGGTTGCGGCGGCCGACATTGTCGGTGGAACACCCAGTGCGGCGGACGAGGGCATAGATGAGGTAGCTCCGGTGCGGTGGTGAAGCGCGACCGTCGTCTTCGTCGTCGTCGTCCAGCACAGAGGTGGGGAACGGTGGGGAAAGAGACGAGACGAGGGGCGATTCGAGGGATGGCGGCGAATTAGGGATTTGAGCAATCTGGGCGCGGAAGGGGACGGTGGAGAAGAGAGATTTTGCAGGGCTACAATTGGGGCCGCCAGATATTTCAATCCGAAACATGGAAGCGCGAACTTATATTGTAGTCGTCCTTTTTTGGGGGGAGGGGGGTGGATGGCTGGGTGCTATGCGTCCGTCCGACACACGCGACCACCCCGACAGGACTACGCTTCGGTGCCTTAAGGCACCTGCCTTTGTGTCCATGACATGTGGGCCCAACAGGTGGCTGGCCCACATGTCAGTCACCGAAGGGATGTTGCCTTTAAGGCACCAAAGCAGCGTCCACCCCGACACGACCCTGGTCTGCCTGGTGCGCCTACATTTGAGAATGCAAACAAATCTTCTTTCATTTGCAAACGAATCTGTATGTATTACCATGCCCGTGTTTTCCTTGCAATAATTAGTCATTCGAAATGAGATACTCCATCCGTTCACTTTTGTAAGTCGTTTCAGACAACTTAAAATGAACTGTTTTGCACATTGTCTGAAATGTCTTCAAGGTCTTATAAAAGTGAACATAGGGAGTACTATAAATTAATTAATGAGGAGTTATTTGAAAAAAATTGAACGGTACCCACGCTTAACGTGGATTAGGTGTGTCACATAATTAGTTATTTGAATTAGAGTGTGTGTCATGTACTTAGTTATTTGAATTAGAGTGTGTGTCACGTAGCGATCTCCAATTCTAACGTGGATTTTGCATTTCACTGTATCCACGCTACTTTTTAATACAAATCCATATGTATATGATGAACACCATGGTAGTGAGAAAACTTTTGGATGGATTCAAACATATGACCTACAAAATAGCACAACAAATTGAGCCAATGTCAACTTTTCGAAACTTAGTATGGCACAAATTTGAAATAATTACCCGTATGCCTGGTCCTCGGTTCAAATCTTACAATGTACACCGAATTGAAACATCGATATTAAGTCTCGTACTATGTACATTCAAATGTTGTTTTAGTCCCCCCTGCACAAACGCTACATACTTCCTGTATCGGTCAATTTTCCTCTCCTAACCACCTTAGCAAGCTATCGGTTTCCAACACATGTTCATTCTTTATCTCCATGTTTCGATCTCTAAGTCTCTCAACTATACAACCCCTTTTTCCACTTCTGCTACCAAATGTATTTACCTCACACACCCGCCATTGCACCCCATGCTGAGCTCTCTCTATCTCTCCCCTCTCCCTCTCACCCTCTCGCGCTAAATACATGCATTGCCTATCTAGCCCCCCAAGCTCTCGTGTGCACGAGCGCACGTTGTATATCTAGGTCACTCCCTCGAGACTGTCTCACTCTTTCTTCTGCACGGCGGGCCACACTCTCTCAATCTCACTCTCTTTATCTGAGTCTTGTTTAACCTCGTTTTCTTTCACACACAAATGATATATCTCCCTGTTCGGGCCTCGATCGACACACTCTATACTCTCTCACGTAGATTGTCTATCTAGGTCAGTCCATCCAAGCCGCCGCCACTCTTTCAACCTCATGGTAGGCCACGCTCACTCAATCTCTCTCTCTCTCTCTCTGTGTGTGTGTGTGTGTGTGTGTGTGTGTCTCAATTTACCTCGCTCTTTCTCGAACAAAAACGATATATCACCATGTTTGAGCCCAATTCGACCTATTCACATTGTATACTCTCTCACGCACATCGTCTATCTAAGTCACTCTCTCCAACCCGTCTCACTCTTTCGATTGCACGGCGACCCTATGTGATCGGTTGACCTTGCTTCCTCCCACACACAAAATATATCTACACGTTTGTGACTGGATCATCTCTCAAGCTCTATCTTACAGCCCTCACCCTTACCAAAAGCTCAATCGGACAATATCTCTCCGGAGCATATATATTTGTTCAATGAATGTCAGACCACACTCACTTTGTCTCTCTATCTATATATCTCTCGATTGACCTCGCTTTCTCATACAGTATCTTTCCACGCGTTGAAGCTACTACCTCTCCATCCCTCGCAAAGCCGGAGCTATTTACATTGCGAGGGGCACTCCAACCTTGGATTAATTTGTGTAGGCATTTATTCCGGTCGGTTTAGATTATATTTTCGTAGCATTCGGCCCACAACTACTCCAAACGCCATTGCAACCCACGCAACTCCCCTAGTTGATTTACCTCTGGCTCGGTCATCGCTCTCTCGCACGTCATTTCTCACCTTCAACGTCGCACCATGGTATTATTGAAAAAACTATGTTGTTCTCTTTAATTATTATAAATAAGCTACAAAACTACACACCGATAGTCCACTTGGAATGGAACAAATTTCGATCCACAAATTAAAGTTCTACAAACTACACACCAAGGGGCCCACATGTCATGAAACAAATTTGGACCCATATACAAATTAAAAAATAAAGGACGAGGATCGAACATGCGACTGGGCCTTCAAGCCGCATGTCAATAGGCAACATACGTAGAATAGCAATGTTTGTTGCACCCCTTTGTTCACATAATGTTTTTATATTACCACAGCCTAATTAATGTATAACATGTAATATTATTTTTAGTACTATTCGCCTTCACTTACTGGTGGGTTCCATGTGTGCTCTCTCTCTCTCCTCCCCTTCTGCGTTTAGATGCACGGGCAAACAGGAAGAACTCACGGGCGATGTTGCCGTTAACCATATCTGGACGCGTTCACAACTCACAAGTCACGACACCAGTTTCACGTACTAGCAGCACTAGTCAGTGTGTATGTGCAATGCACGTTAATTTGGAAGTATATTAAGTGCATGCGGATATTAACTACTAGGATATTATTTGCGTGTTGTCATGTGATTAGCACTATTTTTGGCATGAAATTAACTGCACGCTAAACGTGTTGAGCGCTCGACATTGAAGCAGTCTAGGTTGTTGGATGACAAGGAATAGATGTGGCTTGATGACGTTTTATATTTAATTTGATACGGCTCTAGCAGAACATTCAATCAATCAAACCATACATTTCGTTCAGTCTGACTCCGACTTTAAATTATACGACGATCGATATAAAATAAACAGAAATGATAAACGTTCGGATTTTAAGCATGGCAATCCAACGTTTTTCATGGCAAATTTAGATTACGCGGCGGCAGCGGGGGCGTCTCGCGGTGGGAAGCGGCTCCTGCTGCGTGCTCGTGTGTCGTCGGGCCATCGACCGACGGCGACGGCGGGCGTCTTCGCCGTTGTTGGCGTTTCTGGGCGTTGGCCTAGCTTCAAGGAAGGCCAAAATGTTCGACTTTGGAGCGAAGTCAATCGGCGGGAGGAGGCGATCGGCGTTGGTGCAAGGAAGCGGTCAACGACGGCCATCCATGCCGCTGAGGGGGGCACTGGCACCCGCGCGGGGGCAGGCCTGTAAACGGCGCGGCGAAGACGTTCGTGTGCATGGGCACTAGCACAGCGCGCGCCGTCGCTGCAGCACGCGCAGCGCATATTGGCAGTGCACGGGACCGCACGGGCGTCGCGCTGCTCGCATGCCAGCAGCGCAGCCGCCGGGCAGTGCACGGCGCATGAAAGTCGGTAGGGACCTCGTGGAACCCGTGGCATCAAGCTCGGCGACAATGTGCGGCTCCCAGCCCATCAATGCCACGGGATGGGCGCTAAGCGCAGATCGGGCGACGGAGCCGAACGGGAGCGGGGACAGCGCGCGTCTTCCCGCAAGGCCGCCTCAAGCTCGTCCCAAAGTGCCTTATGTTCTTGAGACTCCGGCTGGGTGTCTTCCTCATGAAACTGGAACACTAAGGGCAGACCATCGTGATGCGGCATGGCGTACGTTTAGGTCAGGCTAATTGGAGGTAGAATACAGGAGAATCGGAGAGGAAGAGAGAGGATTGTAGCGATACCAGGTAGTGCGGGGTTGATTTTAAACTGCGGCGCTGGCGACATTAAAAGTGGGAGCAGTTGGGACGACGGTGGGCGGCGAAGCCTGGTCAAAGGGCTTGCCTCCCGGTGAGTCTGCACATTGGTCTGCTCGCACGCCTCCTTGACAGCCGGCGCAGCAGTCTGCTCGCACGCCTCCCGTCGACTCACACGCTTGCTGGGACTGCACCTGCCGATGAGAAGCGGGGACGCGTGGTGGCACGTAAACGCCCACGGTTTCAATAGTGAAAGCGTTCGCCTTAACGTGATAGGTCTTTTCCCTCAAAAAAACGTGACAGGTCTTTGTTCCAAAATACCTTGGCTCTTCATTTGTGCAACTTGTCATAAGCAGCTTGTCTCGAATTGAAGAAAAAACTTACGAAGTAATATTTGTGCCATATCACGTGACCATGCTCAGTTTTAAGAATTTATGCTCCCTTTTAGATTTTCTGAAATTTAAGACCCAGGATTCGAAACAATATCATAACCTGCATCATGCAATAATTTTTCAAGCCGTACATCTGTCCTGTTGTATTTCTTAAGAAAGGATTTGGTCAAATATTTTGCTTAGTTAAACCTCCTTTCCGGTTTATAGGGCTCAATTCAAAAATCTCACCAACCAAGGTAGATGGTGAGTGGTGGAACAATTGTTGTAGTTTGCAAAACCACTCAATTAATGCGTTTGTTTTCCTCAAAAATTGTGTTTACGAATGCATTAATTGCAATGCATGCATGCATGCATAAAGTACATGCATTGGTCAATTTTCTCTTAATACTTGCATGTAATGATTTATTGCACCTTGAAATCTGAACATGTGATGGGGGACAACCAAATTAAGACTTATAAAATGGGAAAACTAAAATTTTGAGATAAGCCCTATAAATCGGAAAGGATAATCCCTCCGTACCAGTGCATTGCCTGATATATTAACTCAAGTACTAGGCACGAACAAAAAAAGTACTAGGCACGAACAAACGGGCTCAATTCTGTGCTCATCCTGGTGTAGTAGTAGTAGTAGTAGTACTAGGCAATGCAGTTGACGGGTGACATTGACGAGCGGCGACCGAGGGAATTGAACCGTGCTCGGCACGGTAGGTAACGTTGTCTAGTAGTTACTAAAGCATCCCTCCGTTATTCATCGGTAGTCATTATGGACCGGGGACATGAGGGGAATTTCCTAGAGCTGGAATTCTGGCAACCAGATATTTCAACTTGAAACGCTGAGGCTCGACTGGTTGGGGTTGCCTAATGGGTGTACCACGCACGCCACCGAAGGACACGATCCCATTTTTTAGGATCAACACGAGCCAAGGTCTGGCTGGTACGCCATTGGGTCCTACCATTTGAGAATACGAAAGGAACGTTTTAAATTGCCGAACGAATCTATGTGTATTACAATACCCGTATTTTCCTTGCAAATACTAATCTCAATGTGGTAATTGATTTATGACGAGTCGTTGAATTAGAGTGAATTTGTGATATAGTGATCTCAATGTGGATTTCACATTTTACGGTATCCCTAGTAAGTTTTCCAATGCAAATTCAAATTTAAAAGATGAACAATATGGAGGTGAGAAAACTTTGTATGTACCACACACACACACACACACACACACACACACACACACGCACGAATACAACAACAATCCAATAAGTATAGTGCATCTATTTTTCCAACCCATGCATGTATGACACGAGTTCAAAAATACTCCTTCTATTCCTAAATATTAGTCTTTTAGAGAGTTCAACAAGTGACTACATACGGAGCAAAATGAGTGAATCTATACTCTAAAATATGTCTATATACATCCGTATGTGCCAGTCCATTTGAAGCCTCTAAAAAGACTAATATTTAGGAACGAAGGGTGTAAAAGTAAGACATCCATGGTCCTCAGTTCAATATTTAAAATGAACATGAAACTGAAACATGAATATTAAGTCTAGTACTATAGTACATGCAAATGTTGTGTTTAGGCGGAGCTATGATTGTCGGGGGTCAACCCCTCGACCTTAGATAAAAATGTGGAGCTCTGTTTAGGGTTGTTTAGATTATATTTGTTCCCACCCTCCCAACCACCGATTGGTTGTGCACCCCCACCCCTCCTCCCCGGGAGAATATCATGTGCCCCCATACCTTACATGCTATATGCCGATATGAGTTGCTTGGAGCTTGTAGATCTGAGATATAGCAGCTCACATGATGTGTCTTAATTTTTTTGCAGGAAACCTTGATGAGTTTGAGAATTGCACACAATTTTTACAAAAACTACTTAGATGCCCTTTGATCCCATATCCAACGACTTCGAAACTCGTATCACCGTAGCATCTAAGATGAAGGAGGGCATCAAATTCTCCTGTATGTAAGAATATCATGTGCCACCACACCTTAGATGCTTTGGTGATACAAGCTCTTCGGAGGCGTTGGATTTGTGACCCAACACCTCCTCGGTGGTTCGAATGGTTTTTTGCAGAAAAGCCCCAAAAGAGTTCGGCCACTGCTTACAAGCACAAAGACTGCTCAGATGCCATTGGATCTTAGAACAAACGGCCTCCAAGCTCGTATCACCATAGCATCCAATCTACGATAGCACCTTATGTTTTCTCGCACGGGAGAGTATGAGGTGCTCCCGCACCATAGATTCTATGGTGATACGAGTTCACTAAGATCTAACGGCCCACAGTAGGAGGTTTGAATGTTTTTGCAATATACGGCTGATAGAGTTTGGGAAATGCGCAGAAAGTACAAGTACTATGCATGTGCCATCTGATCACTGATCATACGACCTAGATGCTCATATCACCGTAGCGGGTAATTAAGCTACGGGGAGCACCTAATATTAGCACCGGGGAGCCGTTGGATCGAAGATGCAGCGGCACACACGAGGCCTGAATATTTTATTTGCAAAAAAACTTTGGAGAGTTTGGAAATTGCGCATAATTACAAAGACTACTCCCAAGCCATTGGATCTCACTTCCAACGGTGTAAAAACTCGTATCACCATAGTATCTAAGCTGCGGGGTGGATGTGATATTCTATGCCGCTGTCATTTTTGTTCATAAACTTGCAAAATACGTGTAACTCGTGCCGTTACTTGTCTAACCGCGCAAAGTGTTTGTTCAAAAAAACCATCCTACACTGAAATATCGGAACAACACACGGGGGTCCCACTTGTCATTAATCAAATTTGGACCTAAAACTAACAAATCTGAAAGACGAGATTCGAACTGGCAACCTGGACTACAAAGTGTAAGTCGATAGCCTGAAAAAATAAACGGTTGTTGGGTTTGTCCCATAACTTGATTTTATACAGTACTTGCGTTGAGTAGAGTAGAGGGAGTGCCTCGTCAACACGTGCATGACCGTTGTCTCACTTACGGGTGGTCCCAGGTCTGCGATCTCAATCTCTCTTCTCTCCATCGTCTAACCTTTGCACGGGCACACACGAAGAGCGGCGCTAGCTTGCCGTGGTGTTATTACAACTAAAAAAAGCTTGGAAAATAGAAGAATCGCCTAGAACAAGAGACGTTGCGGCTGGTCGAGACGGAGCTAACCGTGCCACGTTTGCATGATGAAGTTGTGTGGCTAGTGGGGTGTTTTCGACCGACTGGCTGGGCCTCGAGGTCGAACCATAGGTACTACGTCTGACACAGTATATTTTTACACGCACATTTTTCCTCCGTGTCGAGACGTGGCACACCCTACCGCGCGGTTTCGGGGTCCTCCTGGGTGGTGCACGCATATATTCTTCCTGACGCGGGATGCCCTACCGCGCGTTTTCTGGGTCCTCCTCGGTCGTAGCGCCGAAGCAAGTAAATGAGTCATCAAATCACGAAAGACCACCTTTCCCGCCGAGTACATCAGTGAAACACGGTGGCTAGCTAGTTGGGCTAGTTCGACCGATTAGCTAGGCCGCCGCCACATTTGTTTTTTCACCCCTTTTTTATCTACTTGCCGGCAGGTAAATTTAAGTATCCACCGCGGTATTGCTTTGGTGTTTGGGCGCGGCAGGATTTTAAATTTTTTGATTGACGGGAGCGGGCATGGCAGGATTTTAAATTTTTTGATTGACGGGAGCAGGCGCGGTAGCAATTAGTCACGATGACTCCGCCTGTAAAAACCCACTGCTCCCTGATGTGAGAAGTCGTCGACTGGTGTTTTACCGTGGTGAAAACCAAAAGATTCCCCGCTCCTCGGCTGGCTCCCTCCGCCTTCCCGTAGATTGCATTGCCTTTCAGCCGTTTCGCCCCCTTTGCTTCCTCTCCCCATTGCTTCTACCTGGTGCCATGGTGGCGCATCAGATCATAGAGTCCGAGGTGAGACGCCTGACACAGGAGCTCCATGCCAAGGATGCAGAGCTCAGGGCCAAGGACGTGGAGCTCCGTGAGCTCAAGGAGGAGAGGAGTGCCATGCTCCTCCATTATGTGCGGGAGTTCACGGAGCTTCAAAAGTGGCAGGCGTCCACCACAAAGATGCTCGAGGCGTCGGTGGCGTTACTGCAAAAAGCGGGAGATACGATAGGCCGTCAGGGGAGCCGGCTGGAGCGCGAGTGGGCCGATCGTGACTAGGTCCAGGATCGCCTCAGCCACTTGGTGAACCAAGTTGCCACGCACGTGTTGCGGCTGCGCGATGCCTACCGTCGTGCCAGCGCGACGATGCCGGCTGTCGGGCTAAACCCGTTCGACCACCCGGTCGACTTCAACGAGCTGCGACTTCCTGACCTGGTCTCCTTCTTCACCTATATCTCCGAGGAGCTGAGCCGTCTCCGCGCGATGGTGGGGGCTGAGCTGGACAAGGAGGGGTTGCGCGCTGCCATTGCCGTTGCCGGGCAAATCCTTTCAGGGCTCCGTCACCGGAATCCGTTTGTGCCATTGGACGCCGTCTTTGACGAGCTGGCTCCCGTTGACCGGGAGCGGGCTCTGCGGGCGGTTGCACCCTGCATCACCAACGTCGTGCGCCTCGAGAAGCAGAGGGACTTCGGTGGTGTTTAGGCGCCCTCTGCATGGGCATGTCCATGTCTCGGCGCAACATGACCGTTGGATCAAACTCAGATGGTGCAGATCCGTCACTGTAGAACAAAGCGTGTGGGTGTGTTTGGTTGCATTCTCATCTCAATATAGCTGTTTCCTCTTCGTGTATTTTTGTCAACCTACTAGTGTGGACTCATGCACCCTTCATGCACTCTGCCAAACACCCAACAGTGGGTAGAGAAGGGAACTTTTGCTCCCATCCCGTGCACCCTTCATACACCCTGTCTAACACTATAGGATGTGCTTCATATGGTTCATGTTTCATGGAGTATTGTAGCACCGTACTCTCCGTGCGCTGTGGACCTAGTTCTGTTAACATCGATCTCACTGTTCATTCTCGACCGGACAGTCGAAAAAGCGGTACTATGTTACATATAGGAGTAGTTGACATGCGCATAACAGAGCAACAAGATTGTGTAGTACTGACGCATGAACCGATGCACATGCCTAGTAGTAGGAGCACTGTGTATGTTCAAGTGGCTGCCGTGTTTTGCACTCCTCCGTCGTAAGAGTGGAAACGCTTGTTGTAGTCATTTTTTTCAGAATGAAAAATAGTGGACACGCTCTACCGTGCGGATCCTCCTCCAGCCATGCACTAAATTACTCACTTTCGCCGACGTGTGGGACGGCCAGCACCTGGGTTCACCAGCCATGCACTAAATTACTCCGTAGTAGAGTGACGGTAGACTACCCCGATCGAACCGCCGCAGTAATGCCCAATGAGCCGTCAAATCACAAAGCCCCCTCCTTTCCAGAAGTAAGTTGGACGGACGAAGCAACCATCATTTCACTCTTCTCTCTCAGCTTCCTCTCTTGAAGAAAACCCCCACTCGCTTCGCTTCTCCCTCATCTCGTTCCTCCTTTCACTCTTCTCTCTCAGCTTCCTCTCTTGGATGGGCGAGCACCGCCGACGTGATGTCTATGGCTCGCCAAAACCGTCGAGGCTCATGGTACGAAGAAGCGCAAGCACCCCGCCGAGACTACCGCAGACAAGCTCAAAGCCATCGCCCTGTCCAAGCCCCCTCTCCGGATCCCTCATTAAGCAAGTCCAGGTACTGTCTCTTGTTGACGATCTTTTTCTCGATCTTGATCGTGTTTTTTCATCTAACACGCAGTACTAGTACTGGTAGTACAACTTTCTGGGTGATCTTGCATGTGATGTTAGTGTGCCAAATGACGGTTCTAAATTCCTCTTTTGACCAAAACATGCGAGAGGTTGACACTGATTTCTTATAGATTACTTTCAACTACTCCCTCTGTCCCAAATTTCTTGTCTTAGATTTGTCTAGATACGGATGTATCTAATACTAAAATGTGACTTGATACATCCGTATCTAGACAAATCTAAGACAAGATTTTTGGGACGGAGGGTGTACTTTATGAACATCAATGCTACCTTTTAAGAGGGTATATTTGCCTCAGTAACTTGTGTTATGGATATTGCATGTAATCCCTCTACTCTCATGCCTTTGAAGACATGTTCTAGTGTCTTTGTTCACTCATTTCTGTGCGTGTATGTAGTCATATATGGAGTATAATATCGAAAATCATCTTATATTTTTGAACGGAGGTAGTAATGAAATATGGTTTCTGTTTGAATTAGAACCAGGTCCGCGGTGGAGATGAAGTTCTCAAAGTCATGTCGTGTGAACTGGAAGACCTGATGATGAGTTCTACTGCTGAACTATCCAGTTGCTGTGTCCTTGTCGCCACGTGTCCTGAACTAGTGTTTTCCTGTAGCATTGTTGTCAGGCGTGTTCTCGAGGCTGTACTTGACCACAACAATTTCTTGGTTGTGCCTTTGATTATGAAGGGTGTGGTTCTTGTAAAGCTTCCCGACAAATCAGATGCGGCCTGTCTTCATCATCATGTTTATGAGTGGAAAGACCACTCTGTTAGGTTCTCCAAGGTTGACAAGATGGTGATGGTGCATGTAGACATCTCACACGAAGTCCATGGCCTAGTCAGTTATGCGGGGTTCATCCCGTAGGTCGGTGGCAAGAAATAGTCTGCAGAGTTTAGTTAGTGCAACTTTGCTTGTCTGTAGTAAGTACTATTGTTCAGTACTTGATTTGTGTTTGTGAACCACGTATTGTTTATTAGTACTGCCGCTTTTGGTGTGTGGTCAGTCCTAAGAACGATCTATGTTAATGTCTGTCCACTCAATTCAGTCTGTACATTTTGAAGTATCCAGATCATATTTTTTGTGAGGACGGTTTATCAATTATGGTTACACTCCAATATCTGTATGCATTGCAGGATTTATCGCACCCACCAGGATTCCAGTCCCATGGTGTTCGGTCCATACGATTTGTCACGACCTTTGGACTGTCCTGCTTGTGGGAGTAGGCAGGGCCCCTGCATGCCACGCGTAGTTGGACGATCAATCTTCTGTTTAGTACTTCAACATAGTGATTTCCTGGTAAGGATTCACTCGTGTCACATCAAGTAAATCTTATTGATTTACTGTCTAAATCTTATTGATTTAATGTCATGTTTTCTTTCTTTTCTTGCAATTTTACGATGCAGGTTTTGCCATGCGACATTCATCACAGAATAAACCGTTTGGTTTGCTCTACGATGGCTATTTTTGCAGGTTTCACTTCTTATGTTGTGTCGATGAACGAAGGCACATCGCCCATCACTTATATTATTGGAAAAAATTGGATCGATCATTATCTCGAGTACAAGCTGAATCCCTATGATGAACTGCAGTTTGGTTTAACAAAAACGCCACAATTAGTCCTCGCGTTTAAAAGAAATGAAGAAAAAAACTGGATCACGGTCATGGATCCTAGTCAAGTTAGAAAGCTGATCATAGCAGACCAGACACGATCGCCGCTGTCTCCCACAGATCGAGCACCGGCAGTTGCTCTAGCATCGACAATGAAGCAGCTCGGTCGATCCAAATAAGGATTGGGCACCGACCGCGTCGGTGATCACCGATCTACGGAGGATCGGGCATCGACACCGGCACCAGCTCTACAAGGAGCACCATCTCCGGCAGCAGCGGCGGCTTCGGCACCTGCACCAACACTTGCACTTGCATTTGGTCCGGCCCGTGCAGTTGCACCGGCAACAGATTGGGCTGCAGTTCGCACTTCATATACCAAAGTCCTTAAAAAAACCGACATGTCCACCTTCTTGGTAAGCATTGGCTGCCCAAGTGTTTCGTTCTTTTTTCTTTCCATGTTGTTTCACATGATTCACTATGTTGATCTAACTGTTTGGGTATGTCTTCTTGTTTTCAAACAAAGAATTCCTAGAGCAACGAGGGAGTCGTTCAACAATCCGGGCGACCGCGACCAAGTTTCTCTTACCATGCGCAGCCTTGGTGTGAATGAACCTGCTCAATATACCGTAAGTACAAAGGATGGTCGCATGATGATTGATGCTAAAGGATGGTCAAGGTTCAAATCTAAATCATATCTTGCGGTAGGGGATGATGTCAAAATCGAACTTTCTCGGCAAGGAGAGCTTGTCCAAATCAACTTTGAAATTCTTTAGTAGCAGCATGCAACTGCCGAACTGATCTATCCTCCGAGAGATTTTGATGTAATAATCTGGCATGGTGAAACAAGTGTCCTGTGTGTATAAGTAGTACGACAGTATTATTTATCACATGGTATATCGTTGATAGAATTGCAACTCTGATTGCTGGTTAGGAACTGTCGTTCGATTTCATTCCAACAACTGCCATGCTTTATTCAATTTTGTGTATTCGCCTTGCGACAGCATCTAAAACCAGCGTAGTACCGATTGCTTGCAATATGAAAAGCGCTGAGGTAGAACACATGGGCCCCCAAACATGCAGGGTCAGCCTGCGGCCCAAAGTCCAGAACCGTGAGCCTATCTGAGTATTATATTCTCAGCTGAACCCCCATAAAAAAAGCTGAACCCCCATAATGCCCGTGCGTTGCAGAGGGAGTATATTTCTCGGCAAGGTGAGCCTGTGATATAAAAGATTTGTATATTTCTTTACAGAGGGAGTATCTCTCTGTTAAAAAATATATTTATGTGTAACTAGTTACTCCTGTCTTTCTACTTCCTTTCGCTGATATGTGGGGCAACCGGCAACGGGGTCCACGTGCCATATTCACAAATTAGAGTGCACAACTTCACGGTAGACACACCCCGGTCGTAGCGCCGCAGTAATGCCCAATGAGCCGTCAAATCACAAACCCCCCTTTCCAGCTTTAGCGGTAAGCTGGACGGACGAAGCGGCAATATTTCACTAGGCCTGAATCCCTTCTCCTCGTCGTTTGTTCGAGAAAACCCCGCCGACGATTGCATAGGGTTTTCTCATGGAGAACCAGTACAATTCTTCATCCATCCCCGATAAATCCAAGTCCCTTGGTCGCAGGTAATCCTAGGATGGCAGACGCCGCCATTGATGCACTTTTCTTCGTACTGAGTCTAGTGTGCTTCAGTTGCATTGCCCAAAGTGCGAGTACCCTACAGATTTCTGCGCCCACGGCGAGATGCCACACTTGTTCCTTCTCATCCTACCACAACATTTTGAAACACGCACAATATGTTCCTAGAATCCTCTTCTCTATCCGGGAGGGTGGGTTTTTTTTGAACATGTTGTGTTCTCATATTATTTTTTCCTGCAGTGTATTATTTGCTCTGCCAGAACACATGTACTCAAGATGCTCGGCCTTGCCATAACTGAATACACTAGTTTAATGGTCGCAGTGAAGACAATCTATGGATATTGCTTCCGATTTGGGTTCATTAACCAAGAAGATCGCTTCTTTTTTTATGGCCGAACTTGGATAAACTTTCTCAAGTGTTACGGACTGAAAGCTGGTGCACGAATGTTGATGGAAATAGCAGAACCTGGTCTCATCTTGACTACGATCTTCCACCCCGACGTCGTTCCAATTGTTCATCCATGTTAGTTTTGTATCTGGTTCTTGCTTGTTGCCTCGATTACTTCTTAATCCACCTATTATGTCTAACTAATCACAATTTAACTTTAGAAGTAGCAACAAATCTCTCACGAAGATGCTACTTCTAACTAATATTGTCTTATAATTGGTGGCACGTGTAGGTTTTTTAAGATTTAAGCAGTCTGCTCGTTTGTTACTCTGTAATAACTCGGCTGTTACTAATGGCACTGAAGTTGGCTGGATCGACATCCACATGTTCCTACACTTTATTGATCATCTTGAGGTCCTTGTGGGGCGTTTCAATGGTGGAAGGCCACGTGGGATATGTGTGCCACTGCTGCACTCGTTGAACAGGTCCAACTGTGTCGAGAAACTTATGGTACGAGCTGTTTTCTGTTATATATGTTGTTCATAAACTATTGCTTATACACAGTTTTACAGTTGTGATCTTCTTGAAACAGGAACTGCCGAGTTCTATTGTTCCTATACAGATGCCTGACCATGGTCGGGTCAGACTTGCGCTTGGTCACAACATGATGTTTATGTCGACCTACTCAATTCCCCTTGGAGATGAAAAGATACTTATTCGTGGGTGGTCTCAGATAATGAAGGCCTGTCCATCTTGGAGAATACGACAGAAGATTATGTTCATGCTTTTCCATGGCTCTAAAGCGAATATCCTGTTTATTGACCACGTTGCGAGATGAAGCCGCTTTCAGAAGGTTGTGGATGCACGGGGTGGCGCCTGGGCCTTGTCCTGGGGCTTGGCGGCCTCACCGTTAATCTTGTAAACAAAGTAGCACTTTTTCAAGGCGTGCTTTATGCGGTTGAACTCAGTATAAGTACTCATCTTGCTTTTAGCTTTGGTTGTTAAGTGCCCTGCTGGTTTCAGTTAAGGTTGTTAAGTACTCCTACTGCTTTTACAGTCTGTCGTGTTTCTTCAGTCCTGTCTTCCTCCAGCCGCTAAAACCAAACCAGCGCCGGCGGGGCCGCCTGCTTCCGCGTCCCACGGCTGGCTGCGCCTCAGCGCATGCATCGCCGCCCCACCATCTCCTAAATCGTTAATGCCGACGTCCTCCGCACGCTTTGGTGCGCTCGCCGCGGCGCCGCCCTCTCGCGTTGTCAACATGGTCAACAAACAACAGGAATCGGCAGAAGTACGTGGAGAGGATGACAGCAGGGGCCCACCACGTCAGCGTATGGAAAAATAAAATGCTTCCTCCTAGTGTTTTCCTGACATCTGGGACCCACGGCATTGTGAGCGTATATAGTCAATAGACAAGAGAACAGCACAAGATCGGCTGACACCTGGGACATAGCTACTCGAGCAATATTTTTTTTGTTTGGTATTGTTGAGATGGAGCAGGGTTTGAACTGGGCTGTGGCCCATCTAGCCCAGGCTTATATTTCATGTTCACCATGTGACCAGCCCAACTATTTTTTTCTTTGTGCAAATGAGCCCAGTTTATTTTTCTGGAGAATACCCAATCCAGGCCTACTTATTTTTCTACGCCTTGAAAGTAATATGAAATGGGTTGTAAATATAAAAACAGATGACAAATTGGTAATTACTTCATAATTTCTAAAAAAAAATCACATTTTCAGATTCCTATTTCACTGGGCATTAACCTAATTCAAATATATCTTCAAAGTACTTTAAATCTGGCTCGACATTTCGGTATTAAAAATAGTTTGGAACCCACGAAATATGCTAAATTGGCCCCGCCAACAAAAAACGATCGCAATAAATTGCATAAGAAGTTGCCATGAGCTATATATAAATTATTAAAAAAAGAGGGAGTGGTCTGACTTGTGGGCCTGTTTAGTTAACGCGTATGCAAGATTTTTTAGTTATTATATACTACGTTAACAAACGATTCTAGCAGACGTAACCGTTGAATGTCAATCCAATGGCCGTCATGTTTCTTCAATCTCTGATCTTCTTGCTCCAACCGCCAAAGCAGCGCCGGCGGGACCGCCTGCTCCCACCTCCCATGGCCGGCTGTGCTGCCGCGCAGGCCTCAGCGCCCCCTACTACTCCCACCGCTGGCCAGGGCATCCCTCTACTCACCCACACCCCTTGTTATTCTGCGGCGACGGCAGCCTCACACCGCAGCCGAACCGGTGAACCCTCGTACTCCTCTCCGCGCGGTCTTCCACTACCGTGTCTTCCCCGGCTCCGTGTCGTCCCCTTCCTAGGCCTCGCCGTCGTCCACCGCCGTGGTGCTCTCGACGCGGCGTGGTCAATATGGTCAACGACCGACTTCCATTGGAAGAGTACTGTACGTGGAGAGGCTGACAGCTGGGTCCACGGCAGCCGCAAGGAAGTGCCTCCTTATTACGCGGAAAATAATTATTCCTCCACCGACATCCGGGACCCATCTTGGGCGGGCCACCAAGATTTCATGAAAAATGTTTCCCCACATCGCTGGGACCCACAATCGGGCCACCGATTCGCAAAAAAGTTCCCCATCGTCACCGACCCACCGGAAGTGCCTCCTTATTATGCACAAAAATGAATACCCCTAGCTAGGGGACCAACCTTGGTGGAAGGCTGACTTGTGGGCCTACTAAGTTGACTGGGACGGAGGCCTTTGTCAACTTTAGTCAATATATGAACGATTCTAGCTCCAGTGACCGTACGATGTCCATCCAACGGCCGTAGTGCTTCTTCAACCTCTGGTCTTCTTGCTCCAGCCGCCCAAAGCAGCGCCGGTCGTGCCACCTGCTCCTGCCGCCCGTGGCCGGCTGTGATGCCGCGGAGGCCTCACCGCCCCCTACTACTCCCACCGCTGGCCAGGCCATCCCTCTACGCACCCACACCCCCTGTTATTCTGCGGCGACGGCAGCCTCACACCGCAGCCGAACGAGTGAACCCTCATACTCTACGCGTGGGCATCCACTGCTGCGTCTTCCCCGGCTCCGCGTCGTCCCCTTCCTAGGCCTCGCCATCGTCCACCGCCCTGGTGCTCTCGGCGCGGCGTGGTCAACATGGTCAAGGAATGGCTTCCATCGGATGTGGACTGTACGTGGAGAGGCTGACAGCTGGGTCCACGGCCGCAGCATGGAAGTGCCTCCTTATTACGCGCAAAATAATTATTCCTCCACCTGACAGCAGGGACCCACTGGACGGGCCACCGTATTTCGCGAAAAAACGTTTCCCCCTGTCTAATGGGACCCACCAGCTACATCTTTGCACGCAAGGAAGTGCGTCCGAAAAAAACAATTCGCCCCCCTGACTGCTGGAACCCACCAGCTACATCTTCGCACGCAAGGAAGTGCGTCCGGGCAAAAAAACCAAAACGATTCGCCCCCCTGACTGCTGGGACCCACCAGCTACATCTTCGCACGCAAGGAAGTGCGTCCGGGCAAAAAAAAACCAAAACGATTCGCCCCCCTGACTGCTGGGACCCACCAGCTACATCTTCGCAGTAAGGAAGTGCACGATACGGGACCCACCTGGTCGAAGCGTACGTACCATTGTCATTCTGGTCGCGAACGTGTACATACATACTGGTCGATGTAGAGGCGCGCACGTGTCGTAGTAGAGGCGCGCACGTAGCATGTACACATACGTACAGCGGCGAGGGTGCAAGAAAGAAAATACGGCCACGTATGTACATACGGGCAGGGTCTCGAACACCTACTTGCACATACGTACATGGCTGGGTCAGAACGGAGAAACAGGGTCATCGTCGTGTTCATGGAGAGCCAACCGGCTGGGTCGGAACGGAATGCGTGGTCGTGTTCATCGGGAGGGCTTGGATGGAACAAGTGATGGAAACGAGGCCTGGCATACCGCATAACGGAGGAAACAGCCTTGTGTTCGACCGGCCACGTTCGAAACGGGGTCCTGTTGATTGGGAGGGGCCTGGCGTACCGCAAAACGGAGGAAACGGACCTCCTACGGTCGAAACGGGGGTCCTGCTGATCGGGAGGGTGTGGCGTCCGCAAAAGCGGAGAAGCGGACCTCCTATGGTCGAAAACAGGGTCTGTTGATCGGGAGGGTGTGGCGTGCCGCAAAAGCGGATTTAAACGGACCTCCTACGGTCGAAACGGGGGTCCTGTTAATCGGGAGGGGTGTGGCGTACCGCAAAACGGACGAAATTGACTTGTGTTGGAGCACTACGCTCGAAATGGGGGGAGGGGTGTGGCGTACCGCAAAACGGGACTCCACGGGATACTGTTCATCTCCACCGTCAACCTCCTCCAGCCTCCACGGGCTACCGTCGACCTCCTCCAGCCTCCACGGGCTCCTGTTCATCCAGCCTCCACCGCGCGCTAATCCACTAGCTACTGTTCAACCACCCATCCACGGGCACCCCTCCATCGTCTACTGTTCATCCAGCCCTCCACACCACGGGGTCCTGTTCAACCACCCCTCCACCGTCTACTGTTCATCCAGCCCTCCACACCACGGGGTCCTGTTCAACCACCCCTCCACGGCCACCCCTCCACCGTCTACTGTTCATCCATCCCTCCACACCACGGGTTCCTGTTCATCCAGAGGCAACGCCACCGCTCACTGTTCATCCAACCCTCCCCCCCCCTGCAATGCTCACTGTTCATCCGAGATGCAGCATCGATCGGCTTGATTAGCAGCGATGGCACAGAATCGCTCCATCAGGTTCAGTTAACAGCCATCGATCGATCGCTCGGGTTCAGTAACGCGTAGCCTGCAGTGCAATCGCTCGGGTTCAGTTAGAGCTCAACCTCGCTCAGGTTCAGTTAGAGCCAATGCCTCGCACACACGCGCGTACGTACAAGAGAAACGCGCATCGCTCCGCCCCCGACCTCCCACCGTAAGCGACAACTCCCCAAAATTTTCCTCCCCCTCGCTTCTACCACGGTTTTTTCCGTCATGGACGGCACAAAGAATGTCATGCAGCTGCGTCTCCGGCCCGCCCAGGACGAAAAGCCCATTTTCTGTCATGAATTTTTTGTCATAGAAGTAGGAGCCCACCACATCTATGATGATACCGGGTTTTGTCACAATTATCATCATAGAAGTGTCATATGTATGACATAATTTTTTTTCGTTCGGCCCAAAATGTCACGGATGTGTCTTTTTTTGTAGTGCCATGTCTTGCTAGTTTTGGTTATTCACAATGGAGGGATACCTCGTGTGAGGGGTTACAATGGTGTATGATGTTGCTACTGAGAGTTCTCCTATCTGAGGATAGATGGATCAAGGGGAACCCTAGACCTCCCTTCATATAGACAAGAGAGGCCTAGGGTTTAAATGTTGGATGCGATCTGGGGGCACTGTCATCCTCTGGTCTTGGGCATCAAGAAGGTTGTCTGACCTCTTAGGGTTAGCGCCATATTGTGGGCCTGTTGGCCCCCCTTGTAGTCGATGAGGTTGGGTTCCTTGGTGTTATCTACCCCTGGTACAGCACCTCGACAATGCCCTCGGGCGTGGTGGAGGTCACGAGACCTCCGGCGGGCTCCTTCGTTGTCTTGCTTCTTGAGGGCATAGATAGCCTCCGAGTTTGGTTCACCCAAAGCACCAGGCGTGCTTTAGCTTAGACACTGAGTCGGCGTGGTCGATAATCCCATCACAGGTCTTTAAAAAAAGGGCCAGCCATAATTGTCGCCTCTATTGTCTGCAAAAAGGAGGGAAAAAAGAAAAACTCTCCCAAGGCGACAGAAAAAATGGTCCATTCCGCTGTGGGTGGACGGCGTCTCGGGTCCGGATGCCTTATAAGGAGAGGGAACTGAGAGTTTCAAAACCCTACCTCGTTCTGTTTCACCCCCTTGTTTGCCTCGAACCCTTTGCCATGTCGCTGCTTCATTCCCGTCACTCCGGTTCTCTCGCCGACAGCTAGAGAGGGAGGCAGGCCTCCGGCTTGGAGCCGCCCTCGAGGTCTGCCAGCGGAAAGAGGAAGAGTCGCTCCCATCACTCCCAAAAGGGGAGCGAAACCAGGGTGCACCTTGCCCAAATCCACAGGAAAATGGTTCCTCCATGGCGACGAAGGGTGAGATCAAGGGCTACAAGGATGACCTGTCCATGCCAGCGAATCTGAGGGTGCGCATCTCGAGCAGGAAGGTCCCACCAGAGCCCCGTGTCAACAAGCACGTCTTGTGGTCAGGCTACTTAGGGTGGGGGCTTGGCTTCCTGCTTCATCCTTTTATGCGTGGCCTCCTCTATTTTCTTGGATGCCAACTCCACCATATTCCTCCCAATGTGGTTCTGCATATCGCACATTTTATCACTTTGTATGAGTGCAATATTGGGATAGCTCCGCACTTCGACCTATTTCGCTATTTCTTCCGGGTCTACGTTCAATCAAACGAGGACCTGGTTTGCGACCTTGGGGGAGCAATCCTGCAGCTCCGTCCTAACTCCACCTTCTTCTCCTTTGACCTACCAAAATCCATTCGGGAGTGGCATAAATCGTGGTTCTACGTGGAGGGCCTCGGTGACGACCTGTTGGCCTTCATGAATGAGCCTCCCCAGAAGTTACTCTCATGGGATCCACTCTCCAAGCCGACCCCAGTGGTGAAAGTCGTGGCAAAAAAAGTCTATTTTGAGTGTTGACTATTTTTTTTGCCACGACTTCCACGAATGTCATTCCCTGCCTGTAACTTGGCAAGCACTTAAAATATTTACAATTCTTTCGCACCAAATTTTTCTTGAATTTTTTGAAGTTTTTTAGACTTTCTTATTCATGGTGGTATGATAAGAGCTAAAACTCGGATGGGCACTTACTAACACTTTTGTCATGAATGCAAGTGACATTGACATACAGGTGATGTTTTTCCAAACATTTTTGTATCTTATTTGCATTATTCTGATTTAGTATGAATTAGTTATGAAGTTTTCAAAGTTACGGTCAAACGGTCAAAGGGCAAAAGCATAAGATGACAAAGTGGGTCGGGCAAGACCACGTGTTTTGAAAAACTAGGGGCAATTCGGTTGAGGGGGACACAACTAAGGGTATAAATACAATTATCCCAAAAAATGAAGAGAGGACTTTTGGGGCGGAGCGCCGCCGTCTCGAGGCGGAACTTGGGCAAGAGCACTTTTGCTCTCTTGCAGAGAGATTCCACCGGGGATACTTCCCTCCGGGAGGGGGAAATTGAAGCCATCGTTATCACCAACAACCCTCTCATTGTGGGAGGGTTAATCTTCATCAACATCTTCAACTGCACCATCTCATCTCAAACCCTGGTTCATCTCTTCTATTCAATCTTTGTATCAAAAACTCAGGTTGGTACCTGTGGGTTACTAGAAGTGTTGATTACATCTTGTAGTTGATGCTAGTTGGTTTATTTGATGGAAGATCATATGTTCAGATCTATTATGATATTCAATACACCTTTGATCTTGAGCATGAATATGTTTTGTGAGTAGTTACTTTTGTTCTTGAGGACATGGGAGAAGTCTTGTCATAAGTAATCATGTGAATTTGGTATTCGTTCGATATTTTGATGACATGTATGTTGTTGATTCCCTTAGTGATGTTATGTGAACGTCGACTACATGACACTTCACCATCTTTGGGCCTAAGGGAATGCATTGTGGAGTAGTTATTAGATGATGGGTTGCTAGAGTGACAGAATCTTAAACCCTAGTTTATGCGCTATTCTTTAAGGGGCTGATTTGGATCCATATGTTTAATGCTATGATTTTTTAATGTTAATTCTTATTTCGTAGTTGTGGATGCTTGCGAGAGGGGTTAATCATAAGTGAGAGGCTTATTCAAGTAAGGACAACACTCAAGCACCGGTCCACCCACATATCAAATTATCAAAGTAGTGAACACGAATCAAACAAACATGATGAGAGTGACTAGATGAAATTCTCGTGTGTCCTCAAGAACACTTTGCTTACTATAAGAGACCGTTCCGGCCTGTCCTTTGCTACAAAAATGATTGGGCTACCTTGCTGCACTTTTGTTACCGTTACTATTACTTGCTCGTTACAAATTATGGATTGGTATTTCACTTTATAATACAATTCTTATGCCTTTTCTCTCTTATTTTGCAAGTTCCACATGAAGAGGGGATTGCCGGCAGCTAGAATTCTGGACCGAAAAGGGCTATATCAGAGACACCTTTTCTACACAACTCCAAATGATCTGAAAATTTAGGGAGAATTATTTTGGAATATATAAAAAATATTGGCAAAAGAATTACCAGAGGGGGACCCACCAGGCAGCCACAAGCCTGGGGGGCACCCTACCCCCTAGGCGCGCCCCCCGAGCTTGTGGGGCCCTTGGCAGGCCTCTGAAGCCCATCTTCTACTATATGATGCCATTTGACCTAGAAAAAATCAGAAGGAAGGTTTCAGGAAGAAGCGCCATTGTCTCGAGGCAGAACCTGGGCAGGAGCACTTTTGCTCTCTGCTGCAGCGATTCCACCAGGGAAACTTCCCTCCGGGAAGGGGAAATCGAAGCCATCATCATCACCAACGACCCTCTCACCATGGGAGTACCAATCTTCATCAACATCTTCACCAGCACCATCTCATCTCAAACCCTACTTCATCTCTTGTATTCAATCTTTGTCTCAAAATCTCAGATTGGTACATGTGTGTTGCTAGTAGTGTTGATTACATCTTGTAGTTGGTTCTAGTTGGTTTATTTGATTATATGTTCAGATCCTTAATGACATTCAAGACCACTCTGATCTGGAACATGAATATGATTTGTGAGTAGTTACTTTTGTTCTTGAGGACATGTGAGAAGTCTTGTCAGAAGTAATCATGTGAATTTGGTATTCGTTCGATATTTTGATGATATGTATGTTGTGATTCCCTTAGTGGTGTTATGTGAACGTCGACTATATGACACTTCACCATCTTTGGGCCTAAGGGAAGGCATTATGGAGTAGTTATTAGGTGATGGGTTGCTAGAGTAACAGAAGCTTAAACCCTAATTTATGCGCTATTTCGTAAGGGGCTGGTTTGGATCCATATGTTTCATGCTATGGTTAGGTTTATCTTAATTCTTCTTGTTGGAAATATGCCCTAGAGGCAATAATAAAAGTATTATTATATTTCATTGTTCATGATAATTGTCTTTTGTTCATGCTATAACTGTATTATCCGGAAATCGTAATACACGTGTGAACACATAGACCACCATATGTCCCTAGTGAGCCTCTAGTTGACTAGCTCATTGTGATCAACAGATAGTCATGGTTTCCTGACTATGGACATTGGATGTCGTTGATAACAGGATCACATCATTAGGAGAATGATGTGATGGACAAGACCCAATCCTAAGCATAGCATAAAGATCGTGTAGTTAAATGCGCTAGAGCTTGGCCAATGTCAAGTATCTCTTCCTTCGACCATGAGATCGTGTAACTCCCGGATACCGTAGGAGTGCCTTGGGTGTATCAAACGTCACAACGCGTATCGGGTGACTATAAAGGTGCATTACAGGTATCTCCGAAAGTGTCTGTTGGGTTGACACGGATCGAGGCTGGGCTTTGTCACTCCGTATGACGGAGAGGTATCTCTGGGCCCACTCGGTAATGCATCATCATAATGAGCTCAAGGTGACCAAGGTGTTGTACGGGATCATGCATTGCGGATGCGAGTAAAGTGACTTGCCGTAACGAGACCGAACAAGGTATTGGGATACCGACGATCGAGTCTCGGGCAAGTAACGCATCGATTGACAAAGGAATTGTATACAGGTTTTTGATCGAATCCTCGACATCGTGGTTCAACCGATGAAATCATCGAGGAGCATGTGGGAGCCAACATGGGTATCCAGATCCTGCTGTTGGTTATTGCCCGAGAGTCATCTCGGTCATGTCTGCGTGTCTCCCGAACCCGTAGGGTCTACACACTTAAGGTTCGGTGACGCTAGGGTTGTATGAATATGAGTATGCAGCATACCGAATGTTGTTCGGAGTCCCGACAGCTAGAATTCTGGACCGAAAAGGGCTATATCAGAGACACCTTTTCTACACAACTCCAAATGATCTGAAAATTTAGGGAGAATTATTTTGGAATATATAAAAAATATTGGCAAAAGAATTACCAGAGGGGGACCCACCAGGCAGCCACAAGCCTGGGGGGCACCCTACCCCCTAGGCGCGCCCCCCGAGCTTGTGGGGCCCTTGGCAGGCCTCTGAAGCCCATCTTCTACTATATGATGCCATTTGACCTAGAAAAATCAGAAGGAAGGTTTCAGAAGAAGCGCCATTGTCTCGAGGCGTAACACAGGCGGGAGCACTTTTGCTCTCTGCAATGATTCCACCGGGGAAACTTCCCTCCGGAAGGGAAATCGAAGCCATCATCATCACCAACGACCCTCTCACCATGGGAGTACCAATCTTCATCAACATCTTCACCAAGACCATCTCATCTCAAACCCTACTTCATCTCTTGTATTCAATCTTTGTCTCAAAATCTCAGATTGGTACATGTGTGTTGCTAGTAGTGTTGATTACATCTTGTAGTTGGTTCTAGTTGGTTTATTTGATTATATGTTCAGATCCTTAATGACATTCAAGACCACTCGATCGGAACATGAATATGATTTGTGAGTAGTTACTTTTGTTCTTGAGGACATGTGAGAAGTCTTGTCAGAAGTAATCATGTGAATTTGGTATTCGTTCGATATTTTGATGATATGTATGTTGTGATTCCCTTAGTGGTGTTATGTGAACGTCGACTATATGACACTTCACCATCTTTGGGCCTAAGGGAAGGCATTATGGAGTAGTTATTAGGTGATGGGTTGCTAGAGTAATGTGAAGCTTAAATCCTAATTTATGCGCTATTTCGTAAGGGGCTGGTTTGGATCCATATGTTTCATGCTATGGTTAGATTTATCTTAATTCTTCTTGTTGGAAATATGCCCTAGAGGCAATAATAAAAGTATTATTATATTTCATTGTTCATGATAATTGTCTTTTGTTCATGCTATAAGCGTATTATCCGGAAATCGTAATACACGTGAACACATAGACCACCATATGTCCCTAGTGAGCCTCTAGTTGACTAGCTCATTGTGATCAACAGATAGTCATGGTTTCGACTATGGACATTGGATGTCGTTGATAACGGGATCACATCATTAGGAGAATGATGTGATGGACAAGACCCAATCCTAAGCATAGCATAAAGATCGTGTAGTTAAATGCGCTGCTAGCTTGGCCAATGTCAAGTATCTCTTCCTTCGACCATGAGATCGTGTAACTCCCGGATACCGTAGGACTGCCTTGGGTGTATCAAACGTCACAACGAATCGGGTGACTATAAAGGTGCATTACGGTATCTCCGAAAGTGTCTGCATTGGGTTGACACGGATCGAGGCTGGATTTGTCACTCCGTATGACGGAGAGGTATCTCTGGGCACACTCGGTAATGCATCATCATAATGAGCTCAAGGTGACCAAGGTGTTGTACGGGATCATGCATTGCAGTGCGACTAAAGTGACTTGCGTAACGAGACCGAACAAGGTATTGGGATACCGACGATCGAGTCTCGGGCAAGTAACGTCCGATTGACAAAGGGAATTGTATACAGGTTTTGATCGAATCCTCGACATCGTGGTTCAACCGATGAAATCATCGAGGAGCATGTAGAGCCAACATGGGTATCCAGATCCGCTGTTGGTTATTGCCCGAGAGTCGTCTCGGTCATGTCTGCGTGTCTCCGAACCCGTAGGGTCTACACATTAAGGTTCGGTGGCGCTAGGGTTGTATGAATATGAGTATGCAGCATACCGAATGTTGTTCGAGTCCGGATGAGATCCCGGATGTCACGAGGAGTTTGGAATGGTCCGGAGGTAAAGAATAATATATAGGAAGTGGTATTTCGCCGTCGGGAAAGTTTGGGGTCTCCGGAATGTCTGGGACCACCGGAAGGGTCCCGGGTCCACCGGTGGGGCCACCCATCCGGAGGGCCCCATGGGCTGAAGTGGGAGGAACCAGCCCATAGTGGGCTGGTGCGCCTCAGGCCCACCCCTGCGCCTAGGGTTGAAATCCTAGGGGGGGCGCCCACTGGCTTGGGGCACTCCACCCCTTGGCCGCCGCCCCTTGAGATTGGATCTCGGGGCGGCGCGCCCAGAGCCTATATAAAGGGGGAAGGGAGGGGCTGCTGTACCCTTGTGCTTGGCGCCTCCCTCCCCTGCTACACCTCGTCCTCCTCCAGTAGGCGCTTGGCGAAGCCCTGCTTGGAGTTCTCTTGCATCCATCACCACACCGTCGTCTTCTTTGGATCATCATCAACCTCTCCTTCCCCTTGCTGGATCAAGAAGGAGGAGACGTCTCCGTCCCATACGTGTGTTGAACGCGGAGATGCTGTCCGTTCAGCACTTGGACATCGGTGATCTGAATCACGTCGAGTACGACTCCATCATCACCTTGCAAGCTTCCGCATGCGATCTACAAGTGGTATGTAGATGCAAACTCTCTCCCATTACTCGTTGCTTAGATGAACTCATAGATGTATCTTGGTGAAACCGTAGGAAAAATTTTAATTTTCTGCAACGTTCCCCAACAGTGGCATCATGAGCTAGGTCTATGCGTAGTTCTCTAATGCACGAGTAGAACACAATTTTGTTGTGGGCGTGGATCTTGTCAACTTACTTGCCTCTACTAGTCTTTTCTTGCTCAGCGGTATTGTGGGATGAAGCGGCCGGACCAACCTTACACGTGCGCTTCGTGAGACCGGTTCCACCGATTGACATGCACTAGTTGCATAAGGTGGCTGGCGGGTGTCTGTCTCTCCCACTTTAGTTGGAGCGGGTTCGATGAACAGGGCCCTTATGAAGGGTAAATAGAAGTTGACAAAATCACGTTGTGGTTATTCGTAGGTAAGAAAACGTTCTTGCTAGAACCCAATCGCAGCCACGTAAAAGATGCAAGAACAATTAGAGGACGTCTAACTTGTAATTGCAGCGATTGATCATGTGATGTGATATGGCCAGAAGTTGTGATGAATGATGAATTGTGATGTATGAGATCATGTTCTTGTAATAGGATTCACGACTTGCATGTCGATGAGTATGACAACCGGCAGGAGCCATAGGAGTTGTCTTTATTTTTTGTATGACCTGCGTGTCATTGAAGAACGCCATGTAAACTACTTTACTTTATTGCTAAGCGTGTTAGCCATAGAAGTAGAAGTAGTCGTTGGCATGACAACTTCATGAAGACACGATGATGGAGATCATGATGATGGCGATCATGGTGTCAAGCGGTGACAAGATGATCATGGAGCCCCAAGATGGAGATCAATGGAGCTATATGATATTGGCCATATCATGTCACAACTATATAATTGCATGTGATGTTTATTATGTTTATGCATCTTGTTTACTTAGGACGACGGTAGTAAATAAGATGATCCTTACAAAATTTCAAGAAGTGTTCTCCCTAAGCGTGCACCGTTGCTACAGTTCATCGCTTCTAAGCACCACGTGATGATCGGGTGTGATGGATTCTTACGTTCACATACAACGGGTGTAAGACAGTTTTACACAAATAAAACACTTAGGGTTAACTTGACGAGCCTAGCATGTGCGGACATGGCCTCGAACACGGAGACCGAAAGGTCGAACACGAGTCGTATGGAAGATACGATCAACATGAAGATGTTCACCGACGATGACTAGTCCGTCTCACGTGATGATCGGACACGGGCTAGTCGACTCGGATCGTGTAACACTTAGATGACTAGAGGATGTCTAATCTGAGTGGGAGTTCATAATTTGATTAGAACTTTATTATCATGAACTTAGTCTAAAACCTTTGCAAATATGTCTTGTAGATCAAATGGCCACCGCTAATGTCAACATGAACTTCAACGCTTCCTAGAAAACCAAGCTGAAAGATGATGGCAGCAACTATACGGATGGGTCCGGAACCTAGGATCATCCTCATAGCTGCCAGAAGCAATATGTCCTAGAAGGACCGCTAGGTGGCGCTCCCATCGAAGAACCAAGGCGTTATGAGCGCTTGGCAAGCTCGTCTTGATGATTACTCCCTCGTTCGATGCGGCATGCTTTACTGACTTAGAACTAGGGCTCCAAAAGCGTTTTGAGCATCACGGAGCATATGAGATGTTCAAGAGCTGAAACTAGTTTTCCAAGCTCATGCCCGGTCGAGAGATATGATGTCTCCGACAAGTTCTACAGTTGTAAGATGGAGGAAAACAGTTACGTCGGTGAGCACATCCTGAAGATGTCAGGTTGCACAACCGTATGACCCAAATGAACATTAACCTCCCGTGATGAGGCGGTCATTGACAGAATCCTCGATCGCTCCCACCTAGCTACAAGAGCTTTGTGATGAACTACAACATGCGGGGATGGTAAAGACCATTCTGAAGTGTTCTCGATCTCAAGTCGTGAGGCTGAAATCAAGAAAGAACATCAAGTGTTGATGGTTAATAAGACCACTAAGTTCAAGAAGGGCAAGGGTAAGAAGAACTTCAAGAAGGACGGCAAAGATGTTGCGGCCCCGTAAGCCGCTTGCCGGAAGAAGTCAAAGAATGGACCCAAGCACGAGGTGAGTGCTTTTATTGCAAGGGAAGGGTCACCGAAGCGGAACTGCCCCAAATACTTAGCGGATAAGAAGGCCGCAACACCAAAGGTATATTTGATATACATGTAATTGATGTGTACCTTACCAAGACTCGTAGTAACTCCCGGTATTTGATACCGGTGCCGTTGCTCATATTTGTAACTCACAGCAGAGCTGCGGAATAAATGGAGACCGGCAAAGAACGAGGTGACGATCGCGCTGGCGTCGGGAATGGTTCAGTCGATGTGATCGCCGTCGACCGCTGCCTCTACATTTACCTCTGGATTAGTTTTAAACCTTAATAATTGTTATTTGGTGCCAAGTTTGAGCATGAACATTGTATCCGGATCTCGTTTAATGAGATGGCTACTCATTTAAGTCTGAGAATAATGGTTGTTCGATTTATATGAGAGATATGTTTTATGGTCATGCTCCGATGGTCAATGGTTTATTCTTAATGAATCTCGAGCGTAATATTACACATGTTCATAGTGTGGATGCCAAAAGATGTAAAGTTGATAACGATAGTCCCACATACTTGTGGAACTGCCGGCTTGGTCACATTGGTGTCAAGCGCATGAATAAGCTCCATGCTGATGGACTTTTAGAGTCTCTTGATTATGAATCGTTTGACACATGCGAACCATGCCTCATGGGCAAAATGACCAAGACTCCGTTCTCCGGAACAATGGAGCGAGCAACTAACTTGTTGGAAATCATACATACCGATGTGTGCGGTCCAAAGAGCGTTGAAGCTCGCGGAGGATATTGTTATGTTCTCACTCTCACTGATGACTTAAGTAGATATGGGTATGTCTACTTAATGAAACACAAGTCTGAGACCTTTGAAAAGTTCAAGGAATTTCAGAATGAGGTGGAGAATCAACGTGACCGAAAGATAAAGTTAATACGATCAGATCGTGGAGGAGAATACTTAAGTCACGAATTTGGTACACACTTAAGGAAATGTGGAATCGTTTCACAACTCACGCCGCCTGGAACACCTCAGCGAAATGGTGTGTCCGAACATCGTAATCGCACTCTATTAGATATGGTGCGGTCTATGATGTCTCTTACCGACTTACCGCTATCATTTTGGGGATACGCTCTAGAGACAGCTACATTCACTTTAAATAGGGCACCGTCTAAATCCGTTGAGACGACACCGTATGAATTATGGTTTGGGAAGAAACCTAAGATGTCGTTTCTAAAAGTTTGGGGATGCAATGCTTATGTCAAGAAACTTCAACCTGAAAAGCTCGAACCCAAGTCGGAAAATGCGTATTCATAGGATACCCTAAGGAAGCTGTCGGGTATACCTTCTACTTAAGATCCAAGGCAAGATCTTTGTTGCCAAGAACGGATGCTTTACGGAAAAAGTTTCTCTCGAAAGAAGTAAGTGGGAGGAAAGTAGAACTCGATGAAGTACTACCTCTCGAATGGGAAAGTGGTGCAGCGCAGAAACCGCTCTGTGATGCCCACACCAACCAAGAGGAAAACAATGATGATGATCAAGGTACTTGGATCAAGTTGCTCTTGAACTTCGAAGTCCACGAGGACACGTTCCGCACTGTGAATGCAGCAACCTGTCATGGAAATCATGTTGTTAGACAACGATGAACCTTGAACTATGAAGAAGCGATGGCGGGCCCAGATTCCAACAAATGGCTTGAAGCCATGAAATCCGAGATAGAATCCATGTATGAAAACAAAGTATGGACTTTGACAGACTTGCCGATGATCGGCGACGATAGAAAACAAATGGATTTTTAAGAAGAAGACGGACGCGGATGGTAATGTTACCATCTATAAGGCTCGACTTGTCGCTAAGGGTTATCGACAAGTTCAAGGGATTGACTACTGACGAGACATTCTCTCTCGTAGCGAAGCTAAAGTCCGTCCGAATCATGTTAGCAATTGCCTCATACTATGATTATGAGATATGGCGGATGGGCGTCAAAACGGCATTCCTTAACGGACATCTTAAGGAAGAGCTGTATATGATGCAGCGGAAGGTTTTGTCGATCCTAAGAACACTAACAAAGTATGCAAGCTCCAATGATCCATTTATGGACTGGTGCAAGCATCTCGGAGTTGGAACATTCGCTTTGATGAGATGATCAAAGTGTTTGGGTTTATCTTGCACTTATGGAGAAGCTGCGTTTACAAGAAAGTGAGTGGGAGCTCAGTAGCATTTCTCATATTATATGTAGATGACATACTCTTGATGGGAAATGATATAAAACTTCTGACAACATTAAGGCCTACTTGAATAAATGTTTTTCAATGAAGGACCTTGGAGAAGCTGCTTATATATTAGGCATCAAGATCTATAGAGATAGATCGAGGCGCCTCATAGGTCTTTCACAAAGCACATACCTTGATAAGATTTTGAAGAGGTTCAAAATGGATCAGTCCAAGAAGGGTTCTTGCCTATGTTACAAGGTGTGAGATTGAGCTCGGCTCGATCACCGACCACGGCAAAAGATAAATAAGAGATGAGTGTCATCCCTATGCTTCACCATAGGATCTATTATGTATGCCATCTTGTGTACTGGACCGATGTAAACCTTGCCGTAAGTTTGGTTGCAAGATACCAAAGTAATCCCGCAAGGAACACTGGACAGCGGTCAAGAATATCTGTAGTACCGAAAAGGACAAAGGACATGTTTCTCGTTTATGGAGGAGACGAAGAGCTCGTCGTAAAGGGTTACGTCGGCGCTAGCTTCGACTCAGATCTGGATGACTCTAAGTCACAAACCGGATCGTGTATATGTTGAATGGTGGAGCGATGGTGGTGCGGTACAAGCGAAGCGTCGTGGCGGGATGTACGTGTGAAGCGGAGTACATGGCAGCCTCGGAGGCAGCGCGTAAGCGATTTGGGTGAAGGAGTTCATCACCGACCTAGGAGTCATACCCAATGCGTCGGGCCGATCAAACTCTTCTCGTGACAACACTGGAGCTATTGCCCTTGCCAAGGAGCCTGGTTTCACAAGAAGACCGAGCACATCAAGCGTCGTTTCAACTCCATCCGTGAAAATGTTCAAGATGGAGACATAGAGATTTGCAAAGTACATACGGATCTGAATGTCGCAGATCCATTGACTAAACCTCTCTCGCGAGCGAAACATGATCAACACCAGAACTCTATGGGTGTTCGACTCATCACAATGTAACTAGATTGGTGACTAGTGCAAGTGGGAGACTGTTGGAAATATGCCCTAGAGGCAATAATAAAAGTATTATTATATTTCATTGTTCATGATAATTGTCTTTTGTTCATGCTATAACTTTATTATCCGGAAATCGTAATACACGTGTGAACACATAGACCACCATATGTCCCTAGTGAGCCTCTAGTTGACTAGCTCGTTGTGATCAACAGATAGTCATGGTTTCCTGACTATGGACATTGGATGTCGTTGATAACGGGATCACATCATTAGGAGAATGATGTGATGGACAAGACCCAATCCTAAGCATAGCATAAAGATCGTGTAGTTAAATGCGCTAGAGCTTGGCCAATGTCAAGTATCTCTTCCTTCGACCATGAGATCGTGTAACTCCCGGATACCGTAGGACTGCCTTGGGTGTATCAAACGTCACAACGTAACTGGGTGACTATAAAGGTGCATTACAGGTATCTCCGAAAGTGTCTGTTGGGTTGACACGGATCGAGACTGGGATTTGTCACTCCGTATGACGGAGAGGTATCTCTGGGCCCACTCGGTAATGCATCATCATAATGAGCTCAAGGTGACCAAGGTGTTGGCGAGTAAAGTGACTTGCCGGTAACGAGACTGAATAAGGTATTGGGATATCGACGATCGAGTCTCGGGCAAGTAACGTACCGATTGACAAAGGGAATTGTGTACAGGTTTTTGATCGAATCCTCGACATCGTGGTTCAACCCATGAAATCATCGAGGAGCATGTGGGAGCCAACATGGGTATCGGATCCGCTGTTGGTTATTGCCCGAGAGTCGTCTCGGTCATGTCTGCGTGTCTCCGAACCCGTAGGGTCTACACACTAAGGTTCGGTGGCGCTAGGGTTGTATGAATATGAGTATGCAGCATACCGAATGTTGTTGAGTCCGGATGAGATCCGGACGTCACGAGGAGTTTCAAATGGTCCGGAGGTAAAGAATAATATATAGGAAGTGGTATTTGCCATCGGGAAAGTTTGGGGTCTCCGGTAATGTCTGGGACCACCGGAAGGGTCCCGAGGTCCACCGGTGGGGCCACCCATCCGGAGGGCCCCATGGGCTGAAGTGGGAGGAACCAGCCCATAGTGGGCTGGTGCGCCCCTAGGCCCACTCTCGCGCCTAGGGTTGAAACCCTAGGGTTGGGGCACTCCACCCTGGCCGCCGCCCCTTGGAGATTGGATCTCGGGGCCAGCCCCGAGGCATATATAAAGGGGAAGGGAGGGGGCTGATGTACCCTTGTGCTTGGCGCCTCCCCCCCTACACCTTGTCCTCCTCCGTAGGCGCTTGGCGAAGCCTGCTGGAGTTCTGCTGCATCCACCACCACGCCGTCGTCTTCTTTGGATCATCATCAACCTCTCCTTCCCCTTGCTGGATCAAGAAGGAGGAGCGTCTCCCATCCGTCGTGTGTTGAGCGCGGAGGTGCTGTCCGTTCAAGACTTGGACATCGGTGATCTGAATCACGTCGAGTACGACTCCATCATCACCTTGCAAGCTTCCGCACGCGATCTACAAGTGGTATGTAGATGCAAACTCTCTCCCATTACTCGTTGCTTAGATGAACTCATAGATGGATCTTGATGAAACCGTAGGAAATTTTTTAATTTTCTGCAACGTTCCCCAACACTTCTTTCATAGCTGCAGATGCTTGTGAGAGGGGGTAATCATAAGTGGGAGGCTTTTTCAAGTAAGAACAACACTCAAGCACCGGTCCACCCGCATATCAAATATCAAAGTAGCAAAAGCGAATCAAACAAACATGATGAAAGTGATTAGATGAAATTCCTGTGTGTCCTCAAGAACGCTTTGCTTATTACAAGAGACCATTCCGGCCTGTTCTTTGCTACCAAAAGGATTGGGATACCTTGTTGCGCCTTTGTTACAATTGCTACTTGTTTCTCGTTACAAATTACCTTGTTATCAAACTACTCATTACCGATAATTTTAGTGCTTGCAGAAAATACCTTGCTGAAAATCACTTGTCATTTTCTTCTGCTCCTCGTTGGGTTTGACACTCTTACTTATCAAAGAGACTACGATTTATCCCCTATACTTGTAGGTCATCAGTCACTTCCCAGAGCTTCGATCGTTGAGCTTGTCAGACACGGGGAAGACAAGATGTGGAACACGGACACCGCTATGGTCGGCAAAGATTTAGCCTAGGTTAAAAGAGTGTTGTCCATTTTTTTTGGCTGAAATATGTTGAAAATATAATGATTTTCCACTGGTTTAAATAAAAATTGTGTGGTTTGTTTAAATTCAGTTTGAGATGCATGTGGACATTTAAGATACACATTTGGATAGTAGGTTCCCTTAACACTGCTTGTGGACGAATGTCGTGTCTAAGGCCAACTTCAACGCTCGACCCCAAATGGTCTGCCCGCGTCCGTTGGGGCTAAACACACAGAAATCAGGTCCTAACTTGCAGGAGCAAATGGACAAACATCTATTTTTTGTCCGCTTTCGATCCATTTTAGACCCAAAATTGGGCCATGTTTGTGCCGAAATGGATAACGGGCGGACGGGCAAGATGCACGCCCCTGTCCTCCCCTGGCCCGCCTGCCGAGGACACAAGCCCCCTTTTCTCTTACCCTACCCCTTCCCCCGCCCCTGCCATGGCAGTCGCCTCCTCTCTTTTGAGCCTGGCCGCCCAAACCACGACCATCCCTCACCATAGCCGCCCACACCCGCCTTTTGGAGGAGTATTTGCCAGCATTTGTGGCTCTTCGTCGCCGCATCCGATACCAGGGAAGCTACGGCCGCCGGCGACGCCCATCGATCCCAATACCTTTCGGCAGGCGCTACATAGGCACCGATCGCCGACCGCCAACGCCAACCTTGCATGTTGCCTGTGAGGGAAGACCGAGGTGCTCTTCCGGCCGCGTCTCCACTACGACCGCAAGGTGTTTGACACTTTACTCACAAGGTACCATGGATAGTGGGGACGAGTAGTTTTTCCACAACTTGATTTGTTCATCGATGATGAAGAGCTTGTGATGGTTGCATTGGTCGTTAATGACCACATTGCTAGGTAGTGGCCTTAATTCAAGGGATCAATCTCGGGGCTGCTCCAGCCTTGAACCACAATAGGGAGAGTGGCCACGCCCTGCTCTATGTCGATTACTTTGATAATGTCGCGCTCTTCAAACCACATCAATAATGCCGCCACTTTCGTATGGCGAGACATGTGTTCAGTCATATTCGGGAGGGAGTAGTAGCATATGACTCATCCTTTGAGTGCAAAGAGGATGCTCTTGGCAAGCTTGACTTCTCCTCTTACTAGAAATGCACAACGGCTATTCGCATGCTTGCATATGGAAATCCGGGCGATCTTGTGGATGAGTAGGTACGTATGAGTGAGTCCACATGTCTACAATTAATGTACAGTTTCTACAAGGCCGTGGTGGCAACGTTTGGCTCTGAATACCTGAGAGAGCCAACTGCCGCTAATACAGACCAGTTGTTGGCGATCAATGCCTATAGGGGCTTCCGGGCATGCTTGGTAGTATAAATTGTATGCACTGGAAGTGGAAAAACTATCCAGAAAGGTGCCACTTTCATGCTAGAAGCGGTGGCTTCACAAGATCTTTGAATATGTCATTCTTTCTTCGGCATGGCTGGTTCTCACAATGATATTAACGTGCTTCAACGTTCTCCAGTGTTCGCAAGGCTTGCAGAAGGCCACTCCCCAGAGGTCAACTTTGAGATCAGTGACCACCATTACAACAAGGGATACTACATAGCTGATGATATCTATCCTCAGTGGTCAACTCTTGTGAAGACAATACCCAACCCGCAAGGAGAGAATAGATAGAGGTTTGCCCAAATGCAAGAGTGCTAGGAAGGATGTGGAGCGTGCTTTTGGTGTGCTTCAATCTCGATGGGGTGTCGTTTGACACCCTGCACTGACATGAAGCACCGAGAAGTTTTGGGAGGTAATGACTGCTTGTGTGATTATGCACAACATGATCATGGAGCATGAGCGTGATGACAACATTTACGACCAAGGGTTGGATTTTCAGGATGAAAATGTTGAGCCTGGGCACCAAGAACCGGCAACGTTTCAACAGTTCACCCAATTCCATCATGAAATACGTGATTAACATACTCATATGCAGCTCCAAGTTGACTTGGTTGAGCTCATGTGGAATCACATTGGCAACTAGTAGATGTATCTGTTCATTTTTTTCATCTATCGAAGATAATTTTGATTTGTTCGTAAAACTATTTGCAATGTTTAATTTATTTGGCTGTAAAAACTATTTGCAATGTGTATAGTTCATAAAATGTATACAATACATGGGATCCAGCGGTTGTCCCGGGCCAGATGCGTCCACCCATGACGAGCGCATTCAAGAAAAGAAAACAGCCGGACGCCGTTCTATTGCCCTGTCCAAACAGGAAAAAATTCAGACCAAACTAGCGTCTGTTTGGGTCATGCCTGGGAGTTCGCCTAATTTAGAGGGGAACGGATCCTCTAACATCATGAAGGGATGTCATGAAGCTATAGTGCAATCCCAGTGCAAAACAAAGAAGGGATGTCACGGGCACTGTAGCAAAGACATTGTGTGCAGTTACTGTTCATAGAAAATAAAATCTGTAATTAATTTTATTGCACCATAATTTTGTTTGTATGTAATTTTTATAAATGTATACAGTAGATTTGCAATTTACAAATTAATTCAAGACATTTTAGGCTTAATCATATGGATGTGAAGAAGGGATGTCACGGTACTGTAGCTTCCCTGACATCCTTCGTGATGTTAGAGGATCTCGTTCCAATTTAGAGATGCCCTAAACGCCCTAGTACATATCACTGCCCTCCCAGTCCATGGCCCCACCCACCATTGCCACATGCCACATGCTGCCGATGCGAAGCGGGTGCGGACGGCGGAGGCGCTGCGGCTTATCGCATTTCACCGGAAATGATTCGCGCACACCAAGGGAGACGCGAGAGGAGGAAAATTGCCCGTGGGCTCGTGGCTGACGCCGAGGTATCCAGCCGCGACACCACACGTCCCCGTCGCCTCACACTCCTCTGCTTCCCACCACCTCTGCTTCTCCGGAAGCCCAGGCAGCAGCGCGGGAGCTCCTCCTAGCTCAGGATCGGTGGGAGTTGATACGAGGCGGAGGAGATGGCGGATGCGAAGCAGCAGCAGCCGCCGCAGACGGCGTTGGCGGCCAGCGGCGTCTGGAAGACGGTGAAGCCCTTCGTGAACGGCGGCGCCTCCGGCATGCTCGCCACCTGCGTCATCCAGCCCATCGACATGGTCAAGGTACATGCACGGTGGCCGGTTAGTGGAGCTGCGCGCTCTGTTTGAGGGTTGGGCAATTAGAGTTCTACGCTTTCATTGCGGAATGGCAAGGGAACGCGGCAATTTTAGTGGGGGCTGTGTCTGTGTAGGCGCGCTGTTCGATATTTTGCGTCCAAGGAGAGTGTTGCTCCATTTGGTTGGAAATGTCGCATCGCAGCTTATGTATACTGGAATTTTGAGAAACTGGAGTGAGGTCTAGGTTTGTTTCAAAACTATGGAGTCAGGTCTGGCCGTCTGGGAGTTTGGTTGTAGTTGACTATCCTTAGAAAGAAAAATGTTGCCTACTGGATTTGAGGCTTTGTTGATTTATTCCTGATGTGTTGCATCAGAATATGAGCTCACAAGATTCTAATTGGTTTTTGTATTGATGAGTACATTAATCAGGTCTAGTTTTTTTTCTTTTTTCTTTTTAAGAACCTCATTGCGAGGGCAGGAGTTCCTGCAGTTCATTAAGAAGAATAGAGATGGTCCAGTTTATAAGGAAAACCTGAACCAAAAGTCTAACATATCCCAGTTAATTAGGGGAACCGAGATAAACCCCAAAAACAGAAAAAAAGACAGTAGAGCTTGGGGGAACCGGTTAATCAGGTCTAGTTCATATTGCACATTCTTGTATTTAGTTTACTTCCAAGTTCCGAGAAGATGCTGCTTTCTGTTCATGGCTTAGGATCATAGGATGTAGCCCATCTGTACTATACCTTATGGGGAATTTTCTTGTAATATTGTTGTTAAAGCCTTGGTTTCCATGAGACCTGCCTGCTCTTAGGTCTTTTTCTTTCATGGAGTGTTTTTTGGTCTAGGTATCTAACTCTCTAGGATCCAGGCACTTAGTTGGTGGTTGCTATTTTGTTTCAGGTGAAGATCCAGTTGGGCGAGGGCTCTGCAACTTCTGTCACCAAGAAAATGCTTGCTAATGAGGGAGTTGGTTCCTTTTACAAGGTGTGGCCTCTTAGGTCTTCTGCCATACAGATTCTGGTCATCATGCTGAGGATTGAATTATTGATCTTGTGAATGTGGCATGTACTGCAATTTGGTGATAAGCCTGTGTTACTCCATTTGCTAGAGAATTAGTCTATTACGGTTATGACTGGCATTTCATTTGTGCAGGGATTATCTGCTGGCTTGCTAAGGCAAGCGACATACACAACCGCTCGACTTGGATCCTTCAGGTTTGTATGTAAACCATTAACTGAATTCATCAGTAACTTTCATTTTTTTAAGATCTAATAATTTGCACATGAAGGTTTGTGAATTTGACGTTGATAGTATTCTGATCTTTAAGCCGGTGAACGGAAAATGCATAAATGGCGTGAAATACCATTTTGTATCAAATGATTATGTCTCATGCATAAACAGTAGTTTAGATATTTTTAATAACATTTTATGGTAATGCTTGCTACCTATCGTTGGTCGTTGTACAGAGAAGCATTTTTTACCATCTAAGTGCGCACTTTGGCATGACCGATCAATTGTAGGATAACTTCTGAATCAACAATGGTTTATTCATGATTTATCGAGTTCTATTGAAAAGATTTCCAAGAGGAAATACTGATATTAAGGTAAGGTTGAAGCTGCAAGACTCATCACTCCTGGAGATGGAATAAAATATTGAAGTTGAAGCCATCATACAACATCAACCATTGTGTTTTTACATCACTCTGTACTAACTGCAAGGCATATGATATGTTGTCTGTCGTGTTATTACTATAAAGAGTATTCAGGAAAATCACTTACACATAATCTGTCAGCTATTTTGATCCTGTTTTATCTTAGAAGTTAGATCCTAACTACACTAGCTGCAGTTCAATGTTCGACTCAATTTTATGTCTTCATGCTGTATTTTCTCAGGGTTCTAACAAATAAAGCAGTTGAAGCAAACGAAGGAAAACCACTGCCCTTAGTCCAGAAGGCTGCTATTGGTCTCACTGCTGGAGCGATTGGAGCGTGTTTTGGTAGTCCTGCGGATTTGGCACTCATTAGGATGCAGGCTGATTCAACCTTGCCAGCAGCCCAGCGCCGCCACTATAAGAATGCTTTTCATGCACTTTACCGTATTATTGCTGATGAAGGTGTTCTGGCACTTTGGAAGGGCGCAGGTCCAACTGTAGCTAGAGCGATGTCACTAAACATGGGCATGCTTGCCTCCTACGATCAGAGTGTTGAGGTACTTAGAGACAAACTTGGTGCTGGTGAACTTTCTACAATGCTTGGTAAGATTATTTTAGTTTCATTGAATTTGATGCAATATTTATGTTTTATCATTTCTCTTCTGAGAATTGGCTGTGCATTTTGAGACGTGAATCAGAGTGGCATGCTGGTCATGCTATCTATAGGCCTAGGACTCTATGGCAGCAGGGAGTAGATAGACATACGAGAGAAAGGTGGAGGGTGGGGTTAGTGTTCAGTGTGTATATATGTAATCTGTAACACTAACGTGGACGGGCTCTTTACCCCGATTCCTTCTTTATAATATAGTACGCACACTCGTGCGTATTCGAGAAAAACTCTATGGCATCTTCAGTGCATTGTCTGGAGGAGATAAAAGAATAAAATGTTAGAACCAAGAAATGATTCAGTGTAGAACTACCGTGGCCACCTCAACTATCACGCCATGTTCTAAACTTAAGTTAAGATCTCTGGATTTCTAGCAGGGTTCTTTGCTTTGTTCGTTAGCCGACCTCATGTCGCAAGGTGCATCTTCCCATCTGTATGCGTAACTCACTCTTCCTTAATAGATGAGGCAGCACTCCAGTCAATTTTATTTCAAAAGAAAACCTATAGGTTTCAATGCTCTGCTGACCTGTTGAAGCTAGCTGCATGATGATAGGCATGCTGAAACTAGCCTTCCATTTCCTTAGTTTGTGCTCCGGTTAACAGATTTGCATGGACCTTACTTGCCATTTTTCCAGTATGCATAAACAGATTTGCATCACATCTGTCAAGTAAGCAGTGCACTGCTACCGAAATAACTTTTCATCCACATGCCTTTCATTACACACTTTGATGTCAGGCTTTTTTGTTGTAGTTTTTCACCGTGTTATGTTTGTCTTTTCGTTCTGTTAAAACTACGTGGTTCTGATACTCCCATTATCCTCATGTTTGCTCTACTCATTCCTTATATGATATATTGAATTTCTCTTGTAGGGGCCAGTGCTGTTTCAGGATTCTTCGCGTCTGCTTGCAGTTTGCCCTTCGACTATGTTAAGACACAGGTTCAGAAGATGCAACCTGATGCTACTGGAAAGTATCCATACACTGGGTCTCTTGACTGTGCAATGAAGACCTTGAAGAGTGGTGGTCCATTTAAGTTCTACACTGGCTTTCCGGTCTACTGTGTCAGGATTGCTCCACATGTCATGGTAATGCAACTAATACACGGTGTTTCTCTACTTAATAGTCAACTCTTCAACTTCATGTCTATCAAACTTACCTAATGACATCTTGTATGCAGATGACTTGGATATTCTTGAATCAGATCCAGAAGGTCGAGAAGCGTGTCGGCCTTTAAAGTGCAGTGCTATGCTATCCTTGCCGACAAATTATAATAGTGTAGCTGCTTTGTACCTATAAACCAGCAGTTGGTTCTGATAGACAAAATCTGTATTTATCTCCTTGACCTATATGCTACCATTGTTCTTTGTGTCTTTCAGACCAAGTAATCATATCATTTCCGGGTAACTTTTGGCTGAAAGTAGAGTTGTTAGGAGCAGATATGCCACCACCGGATTGAACCCATCTCATCAATGGAGCCGGACATCAAACAACCTTTTTCAGTATATATTTGTTTAGGCCTTATGTTTGTCAAGTGTCAACATGTATTTTTTGGCGGGGTAAAACGTGTGAGTCAATTCTCGTTGTTGTTGTATTTGTCTTGGCATATCACATACAAACATTTTTGTTGGTTCTGTTGTGTGCGACTACTGCATTCAGTGAAATGTGAGAGTGGATGTTTGTGCCAGCTGCTGATCATGCTAGGTACTGCATGATTTCTTGTTTGCTGCTGTTATTCTGTATGAAATGCATGATGTCGGACTGCCTCATTTACAGATCCGAAACGTAAATTGCCTACGGTAAATGTTCAAAACATTGCCTCACATTTTCTTTATCTTCATGCACTGGTGGAAACCCTAAATGCCACTGTTATGTCTTACATTGTTCATCACGTGCTTCTTCTGATGATGCAGGTCCACTGGCCTTGCTGCACTTATCAGTTCAACAGGACATTTCAGTTACTGGTACGGTACCCCTTCTTCTTAATGCTACTTACAATTGCAGCTATACTTTATCAGCATTCAAATCCAAGTACTCTCAACTTCCATCAGAGCATACCAGGTAGGTCGTGCCCAGCTATGCACAAAATAATAATAGTACTACCAGGCCACTAGCACCTTGGAGAAAAGAATGAGCGGATAGCAGAAAGGCTACGGGGCATGGACAAATGGACTGTCCGTGCGCCCTGACCCTGTGGCTGAATTTCAGTAATCTAGCTCCTCACGCACACTTGTAGCCAGAAACGCACCGACATGCCTGCAAATTCTGACGGGGTAACCTAACCTAACCTAAATAGCTTGCAAATTGCATTTGACCAGAACTACATTAGGACACTAAAACTGAAGCACCCAGTTTTATATATGGCAGAAAGGCCATACAGGAAAATTTCTGTAGCCTCCTTCCGTGTTGTTGGGCTGGCAGATATTAGTGGTGGTCACATCATTTTCTTGCCCGTGGCCGTGTGTTGGATCTGACGTGTAATGCCAGGCCCGGGCGCCCCATCCATAGTTATATATCCATATTATTGCATTTTTAATTATTTTCCCCTAAATGTTTATCCATTCTTGAAGTTTTCTCTCGGCATTTTCTATGTGCCAAGAGGTAGCCATAATGATTTTCCTTCCGTTTGTTTAAGCCCGTGAAAGTTTCATCGTGTCGACCATGCAATGCGCCCTTGTGATTTGTGAAAAGAAACGCAAAGTCAAATGATGAACATGGACATGGGCACTGTGGAAAAGTAGTTTCTTGTGTTGTTTTGGAGAGAAGGAGAGAGGGAAGGAATATACTCAACCGTAAACTGTCCCCTGGTACCTTGGGAGGCTACTGGCTACTACGACTAGACGATGATCTGGGACATTCCTTCTGCTTGTGTTCCTGAGACCAACTGACCTTGGAGCAACAAAAAGGCCACTATTCTCTATCTGAAAAGATCTTGTAGAGAGTCTAGTGTTATCTGATATTAACCTTTTTAAGGGAATTTTTCAAACAACCTCTGAGGCTCCGAAGAATCCTTTCCCATGTACATTGCCCCTTTTCCACCAAGTGCAACGTGTGAGAAATACATGAACTCCGAGTTAAGACTGCTCATATTCATCAAAATAATACTAACTCATTTTTGGTTTCTATTTTCTTTCTAGATCTCGGAAGAGTTAAGTAGTAGCCAGGACAAACAGGTGGCATCTAAGGACGCTGTGCCAAAGTTTCTTGACTAACACAAGAAATTGTTGTTGTTTAAGTGGTGACCCACCAACTTTCCTCCTACGTGGAGGATAGCAACAATGTGCCTGTCAAATGTTGAAATGTCATAGTGCACCGACCATCTGGTCCAATCAGAATTGGACTCATATTAATTTCCATCCAATTGTCAAATGAGGATTTGACATCTAATTATTTTCCGACTAAATGACAGTATCTTCACAGCTGAGAAGAGAACTCTGAACTGATCATCTGCAGATCAAGATCCTTACTCGGAACCGACGGCCAAGATAGCATCATAATCCACAAATGAACGGTCGGATCGGCCTTTCATCATGTATGCCCAAATTAGCTCTAGGCTGTCACATATTCAGATACTCTAACTGTGCAAAAAGGCAAATTCTACAATGCAAAAAGGAAAATCAATTGACTTGAGAACACGAAAACTTATTTGCGCGTTAATTCACTATACAATGGAGTAAAGAAATGCAAAAACTCACCAATAAGAATTGTTCATGGAGACTAATGAAAAAAGAGAACATTACCAAAAAAGTCAATCTTTTCTTTAAGAGTTTTTCTTTTTGAAACTCTTTGCCTTTTAGAGTCCAGCGCGAAGCACCACACTCCTCGGGGCGTCTATATAAACGGCATCCCATGTCTCCATTCTATTCTCTCCTCTCTCTCTCCCCCATTCAGTTCTCCCGTTCTTTTGTCGAAGGGAAATTTTCAATTTTTGAAGGAAATTCTCTCCTCTCGCTCCATTCTTTGCAGTTAGCTAGCTAGTGAAGTTCTTTTATTGGGTTCTTGCTCGTGGATCAATGGCGCGGATGGCAAGCAAGGGGAGCAGCGGCAGGGCCATGGCCGGCGGGGCCAGCGGGCGCGAGCGAGAGCGCGAGGGGAAGAAGGCGCTGCTGCTGGGGCGGTTCGAGGTGGGGAAGATGCTGGGGCAGGGCAACTTCGCCAAGGTGTACCAGGCGCGCAACGTGGCCACCGGCGAGGAGGTGGCCATCAAGGTGATCGAGAAGGAGAAGGTCTTCAAGTCCGGCCTCACGGCGCACATCAAGCGCGAGATCGCCGCGCTCCGCCGCGTGCGCCACCCGCACATCGTGCAGCTCTACGAGGTCATGGCCACCAAGCTCCGCATCTACTTCGTCATGGAGTACGTGCGCGGCGGCGAGCTGTTCGCCAAGGGCCCCCTGCCGGAGGGCGAGGCCCGGCGCTACTTCCAGCAGCTGGTCTCCGCCGTCGCCTTCTGCCACGCGCGCGGGGTGTACCACCGGGACATCAAGCCTGAGAACCTCCTCGTTGACGACGCCGGCGACCTCAAGGTCTCCGACTTCGGCCTCTCCGCCGTCGCCGAGCAGATGCGCCACGACGGGCTCTTCCACACCTTCTGCGGCACCCCGGCCTACGTCGCCCCCGAGGTGCTCTCCCGCCGCGGCTACGACGCCGCCAAGGCCGACCTCTGGTCATGCGGCGTAGTGCTCTTCGTCCTCGGCGCCGGCTACCTACCGTTCCAGGACCGGAACCTCGTCGGCATGTACCGCAAGATCCACAGGGGCGACTTCCGCTGCCCCAAGTGGTTCTCCCCGGAGCTCCTCCGCCTCATGCACCGCGTGCTCGACACCAAGCCGCTGCGCCGCGCCACCATCGACGAGATCATGGACAACGAATGGTTCAAGGTCGGATTCCGTCGCTTCTCCTTCCGCATCGAGGACGACCGCTCCTTCACCTGCTTCGACCTCGACGACGGCGATGCCTATGCGCCCACCTCGCCGCCCGACACCCCGCGGACGGCGGACGGCAGCGACTACGGCGACGCCACCGATCAGCAACAAAAAATCTCGGGTGGGATGACGTCGTGCGGATCAGCGCCGTCGCTGCTGGAAGGGAGGTTCGGGCAGCTGGGCGGGAGCTCGCGGCGGCGGTCGAGCCTGAACGCGTTCGACCTCATCTCCTTCTCCCCGGGGTTCGACCTCTCGGGGCTGTTCGAGGACGGCGGCGGCGAGGGGGGCAGTGGGGAGGGTGAGCAGCAGCAGAACGCCGCGCGGTTCGTGTCGGCGGCGCCGGTGGAGCAGATCCTGGCGGCGCTGGAGCGGACGGCCGCGGCGGCGGGCATGGCGGTGCGGGCTCGGGAGGACGGGTCGGTGATCATGGAGGGGACGCGCGAGGGCGCTAACGGCGCGCTGGCGGTGGCCGCGGAGATCTACGAGCTGACGCCGGAGCTGGTGGTCGTGGAGGTGCGGCGCAAGTCCGGCGGCGCGGCCGAGTACGAGGAGTTCTACCGGGCGCGCCTGAAGCCCAGCCTGCGGGAGCTCATGACCGAGGAGCCGGCGCCACGCGGCGGCTCCAAGGAGCTCACTCGGAGCGTGTGATCGTGCCGTCCATGCATGCAGGCACGCACCCACGTCTGTCTGACTAGTCGTCTACACGGCGTCCGTATACTTGGCCTGTTGGCCGTAGGGCTGTTCGTACATACGTACACATCTGGCACACAAATACATACGTATGTATGTACCAAAAAGTATGTACATACATACACCATTTTTTGGGGCGGTGCAGTGGCTATGGATGGTGCCTATTTTGAAAGGTCCATTCCATCCATGACACTGTGTAAAGGGTAAAATGGGGAAATGGGAGGGTTGTTAATTAATCATTAGGGGGTCATGTGTGTTAACTGTTAAGTGTGAGATGTTTGATGTTGTTGATGTATGAATTCACTGTATATTTTGAGAAGGAAATTAATGAAACCAATTGATTTCTGTTTGTACAAACCCTCACAGCCACATAATCTTCATGTACTGATCACTATCAAACTGATGTGTCATACATAGATGAATACATGATGCACGTGCCAGTACTCCCTCCCTTCGATTCATATTATTTATCGTTCGAACAGATGTATCTAGATGTATTTCAGTGTTACATACATTTGCTTAAACGACAATTACTATGGATCGAAAGGAATACATCAATTGTTGATATACTTATACGAGAGTTGACGGGCCAATGACTCAGGGTGAATTCGGGTGCTACGGGAGCACCTCACATTAGGTGCTCCCAGTTTCCAAAATGCACATTAAATGTTTTAAAAAAATTGAAAAAATCATGGATGTTACCATGACATGAATGTACAATCCCTAAAAATTTCAAATGCACATTGAGAAACAAGAAAGACAAATCCAGCATGAATGTTTTGTAGAAAATCCCCCAAACATTTTCGAAATGACACTTTGGTCCACATCCGTGATATCAACGACCGAGGTCGCGCGTGAGCACCTAATGTGAGGTGCTCTCGTAGCACCAGATATTTTCCCCAATGACTCAATGAGCACATAATCTGAAGTTATGAAGCAGTCTAACCCAGGAGAATGATACACAATTTATAAGGAGTTCATAGCAATCAAACGAGGACAGTACGTTCCAAAAACATTGAGATGTTTTAACTCCAAAAAGCCATTCCAGTTGTCTTGAAATAGCTTCTAGTTTTATGACAGCTGGTTAAATATGGTACAGCTAGACTTACCTAAGTACTGCCTCTGTCTTGGATTCTTGCCTCTCATCCTTTGTGTAATAGGTTTAAGGCGATGACAATATCACTGTAATAAAGGTTCTTCGGCCCCAATTTTTTCGTGAACAGTGTGGTTCTATGTGTTTGATCGGCGATAACTTCACCTTCTTCAACAAGCTCTTTTTTCAACTGTTTGCGAGATAAATTGTCGGCTTGGTCCGGCGATACTAGTGTCGATGCTTGCCTAGATCGGGTTGATCCCCACACCGATACGTTTAGCACAATTGCGACGAGATTCTTCATAGGTAGCTCAGTTATTGCATTTCTCGATGTTGTTCATTATGGGGGAAGCATAATGATCGCGCGACGATGACAAGTTTAGTTACGGCTTTGAGAAAAAAAAAATACGAGGTATATAGTCATAGTTATAGTCCCTCGTTTGTTCAGAGTCGGTTTTGTGTCTGTGAGCCCGTTCAGCCGGTTGTATCAATGTTCTATCGATCTCATATATGAACCATAATTTTTAGATAAACTAAATACAGCTCCGAAATCTCACAGCCACAAGCTCAAAACGGCCCCGTGATTAAACAATCTCGGCAGGCCAACCGGAGGCGCCGCGTACGTGGTCGCACTGCCCCTTCCGCCCCACCATTTCGCATCACATTACACTAATTCTTTTTCGAAAGTGACAACTTTGGAAGACCTGCCTCAGCTGGCACGACGCCGAGCCTGGATTAAGTTTTGTTTACGTCGCGAGATCTAAACGAGGACAGGTCAGGTGCGCACGTAGGCGCGCACGGGTTAGGCCAGGTCGCGTGGCAAGTTTTTTTTTAGCGTGCGTGTCATCGGCCTGCGGATTAAATTAGGAGGAGGCGTCGTCACTCGTCGACGGGCGCTGAGTTGCGGACGGACTGGAAAGAGGCAGTGGTAGATACCTTAATCTGGCGATTAGTTAGTTGTCTGGCTACTGTAGTTAGTTTGACATGATAAGGTTTTTGCACCTGGTTTTCAGTCCATTTTCTCCGGAGGTAGGTGTTGGTGGGCCCGGGGAGGACTGACGACGATGTGCTGGGATGGGCCTGCGTGGGCTAATCATATCGCGTGATAGTTTAGCTAAGACGAGATTTTGACTAATATTTGATTTGTTAATGTAGTACTCACTCTGTTCCTAAATGCAAGTCATTGTAGAGATTTCACTGGGTAAATTATATACGGAGCAAAATGAATGAACACTTAAAATGCAGCTATATACATCTGTATGTAGTTCATAGTGGAATCTCTACAAAGACTTAATATTTAGAAATGGAGGGAGTACGATTTATCTGACATAAAATCTATTCCCTCTCTTCCATAATATAGGACTTTTTTTTACTCTAATATAGTGTAGAAAAATGTCTTACATTGTGGGATGGAGGGAGTACGTCACCAGGGCATTGCTTGGCCTGATAAATTTTGGCTAACCAACATATGTTGGTATGCCAATATTTGGCAATCCCTACGGGTCTCCCAACATATGTTGGACGGAAGGAGCACGACACATTCCCTCTCTCGATCTGAGGCGTCGTCAGGCCAAACCCCTATCTTCCTCTCTGCCATCGGCTGTCCCTCACCTCCCATCGTCTCACCTCTCCCATGGCGGCTAGCAGCAGTGTTGCGGCGACAGCAGTCACGAGCGGCGGAGGTATAAGAGGTGCGGACCTCTTGACTTTGATGCCGTGTAGAACTACGCGCACCAATCAGTTCAACAAAAAGCTCAAACTTACGGGGGATTCTACCTCTCGCTCACGGGCGGCTTCTTCTTTGTCGAAGCTACTACTTGGTTTGCTCTCGGTAGTGTGTTCCTGCTTTCGGCGGTCACGATTTAGATCCTTTGCTTCTTTGCTATTAGTGTTGGAGCGGCCTAAACTACTAGTGCAGTGCTCTGCTACCAATGCAATCAGTTTCGACAATAAAATTTAGTTTTGATGGTAAAATTCAGTTTCGTCAGTTAAGTTTAGAGTCAACGGTTTGTACATCATCTGTTGGAGCGGCTGCTATGCTGTTGATGCATTTTACATCTAGCATTTTTTGGTGATGTATTTTACATCATCTATTCCAGACTATTAGAATCCCACTTCCGAATAACGTTGTATGTCTTGTCCTGCTTCAGCCATGTAGGCGTACACCTCACCGGACTGCTCCAACGACGGAACCATCCATAACAGCATCACAGCGGAGCAGTACCCTCGTCGTCGTCTCCAGATGCCTCAGATCTTCTTCCCCGCCTCCGACAGTCATACCAACCGCACCATCTTCAAACCAACCCAATGGTACTAAGGTCGATAGCGCTATGCCAAAGAGGTTGTACACTCGTCGCATTGTTTTTTTACTCTACATTTATGTCGATCCCTTAGGGTTCCTTTGGTTCAAAGCAGTTGCAAATCTAGAAAGAAATGAAGAGTGGTCTCAAAATTAACACGAAGAAAACTAAATGCTCTTTTGAAGCATAATTTGAATTGGTTTAGTAAGATGGCCATTATCTCATAATCATGCAGACCAAATAATCTCACCAAATTTCAGATTACAACAGGAACATGTACTATTACTGAATTGTTTGGGGTTTTTAAAAATATAATTTTTTAACCAGAATGATGGACCTAATTATATTGTCCATATAAGCTCAATTTTTTTTCGGAGTACAACACAACACATGTAGTATATATTGAAAAACTTTAGTTTTTTTAAAAAAAACAAACATACAGTTCATGCAGGCAAGAAGACCCACTGAGAACTGTAAGTGCATCTAGTGCCCCTTAGTGATTTTGGTGTATTGAAGACTTATAGGTTAAGTAACTGATGCGTTTGTGAGTGTACACAGGACTATAAGTCTATGAGGAGTTTGATATTTACAGAGAAAGTCGACCCTAAAAATGAAGTTCTTCGATGAAGACTTTGGTATTCGAAGACTTTACAAGACTTTGAAAGTGAAGAAATTGGTGTGACCATGAAGACTTGATATTCATTCGAGGAATCAAGCGTGAAGACTTTTGTTTTCGTAGTTTCATTTTCTCTTTCTTGAGTCATAGGAAACACCGTCTTTGTTAAAGGGGGTCGAGGAAATACTAAGGAAAAATTTCCATGTGATGCTCAACTCAAAATCCTACACCTACCAATCCCTTGAGTGAAGCCATTGGAAATCTCATACGATTCGATCAAATTCTTGATGTGAGACGCAGTTCTTACAGTCATTGATGACTTCTTTCGATCGAGAGTTAGGAATTCGCCATGTCTGAATTGCCTACACAAAGGAACATGATAGCCACGAGGACTTTGAAAGTCAAATTTCCGACCGTTCTTTGTCTTTGTACGCGGGACCAAAATATCTTATCCACCTAACGGTCATATCATTGAAGGGCATTTATGTCTTATCATGTCGGGCTGCTCCCTAGGCTATAAATAGCCGCCCCTACAACCACTAGTTGGTTGGCTGCTCCGAAGAACTTGACACTTGTCATTTGAGAGCAACCCATCCTCTGAGGACTTTGGCGAAAATCATCAAGTGAGGAAAATCCAAAACCAAACCCACAAAACCCCAAGTGATTGAGCATCATCAAGAAATTGATCTGCGTGGATCCGGCGCTTGTTACCTTTGAAGATCGTGCTTCTTCCAGACGGTTAGGCGTCAAGGTCTAGAACATCCAAGAGGAATTGTGGATCGCCGAGTGACCAAGTCTGTGAAGGTTTGGAAGTCACTGAAGACTTACCACGAGTGATTGAATGAGGCTGCGTGGTCTTAGTTCAAGGAGAATACGGTGAGGACTGGGTGTCTGAGTTGCGGGTCGAGATCGGGTGTCCGGATGTGTGTCCTCGAGTTTAAATACTCAACCGCTCCAACAGACGTATAACCGAGACAGCAGTTGGAACTGGTTTACCAAATCATTGTCTTCACCAACCGACCGGTTCTATTTCCTCAACTCATTCATTTCCTCATTACATGTTGCATGTTGTTCATATCTGTGCTTGAAGACTTTGGTGAAGACTTTCACAAATTCCTCGCTTCAATTTCTTGATCTGTTTGTCTTCATCTTGTTATCCTGTGTTTACGCTTCACATGTACTCGTTCTAGTCTTCATTTCATCATCTTGACTATGTGTGTAATCTGCTATGTTTACCTCTGAGTACTTATTCTGCTGCAAATAGTTCTTCGCTAAGGAATTGCCTCACCGGCAAATTCCTCGATGAAGAATTTCATAAAATCGCCTATTCACCCCCTCTAGTCGATATAACGCACTTTCAATTGGTATCGAGCAAGGTACTCCTTGTTACGTGTGATTTTGGTTTAACCACCGGAGTTCTAGTTATGTCGACCGCAGTATGATCAAGGTCTCGGTGGATGTCCTACCTTTGATGGAGCGGACTATCCCTCTTTGGAAGAACAAGATGCGGATGCATCTTGAGGCAATTGATAATGATCTACGGTATGTTGTGGAAAATGGTGTCCCCATCGTCACTCCCTCCTTTGACGCTACCGATGTGAAGAGATTCAAACAACTCGACTCTCAAGCGAAGAATATCATATGTGGCCATCGAGCAAAGGACAGTATGGAAGAGTGAGTGCTTTGGAAACTGCTAAGCTTATCTGGGATAGGCTATCCAAAGTAAATGAAGGAGTTTCAACTCAGCGTGACTCTCGAGTCGATGTTCTTCGGAATCTCTTCAACCGCTTCAAAAGACTCGACAACGAAAATGTTCAACAAACCTTTGATCGCCTCACTGACATCTCAAATGAGCTTCAAGCCCTCGGTGCCATTGACATCACTGACCATGAAGTGGTGAAGAAACTGCTAAGATCGCTTGATTCCTCATTTGATACTCTGGGACCGATGATACAAGAGCGTCTTGACTACAAGTCACTTGATCCTGCGATATCCTCGAAGGCTTAACACTCACGAGTTCGACTTCTTTGAAAGAGAGATCTCTATGGCTCAAACTATGGCAAACCACGTGCCACGAAGGCCAAGGTTGTGTCGACTCAAATGTGAGGATTCGGTAGTAGCCTTGGTGATCTGAAGAACTGAGCCAGGATCTAGCTCTCCTTGTGAAGAAATTCCAGAAGTTCACAAGACGTGGTCGTTTTGGAAAATCCTCAAGAGGAAATGATACTTCATCCAGTGACTACAAGAGAAGACTTTGTCACAAATGCAAGAAGCCTGGTCACTACATTCAAGATTGTCCTCAGTGGGAGAAGGAAATGAAGAAGAAGAAATACAAGGACTACAGTTATGAGGAAATGAAGAAAAAGAAGAAATCATCAAAATCTTCGTCTTCAAAACCATCAAAGTCTTCATCTCACAAGAAGGGCAGCTCCAAGAAAGCTCGGGCATTCATTGGCAAGGAAATGGACTCAAGCTGAATCGAGGAAAATGATGAAGAAGAAGAGTCTGAAGAATCTGAGTGCAGTGTGGCGAGTCGGCGTTACTCTTGCTTTTGTCGACAAGTCCATCTTCAACATCAAGAAACTGACTTCACCGACAAGCCTGATGAAAACAATGATGGCTACGCTCCCACCTATTGCTTCATGGCAAAAGCAGCTAAGGTACTCAAATACAACTCCTCTGATTCTAGTGAAAATGAATCTGATGAGGATCTTAAGCCTAGCTACTCTAAACTTGCTAAAATTGCTGTGAAACAACAACAGGCTCTTGAAAAGGTTCAAAACATGCTAGATAAAAGTGATGATATGTTGGGTGAAGAAATGGATCGCACTAAAGCCCCGATGAAAATCTTGAGACTTGGTCTAAGTATGATAACCTTCAAGGTCATCATAACTCCCTCTTATCTGATCATGAGAAACTTTCTTATGAATTTCTTCAAGAGAAGCAAGACAATGAGAAGCTTTCTCTTGAAGCTATTCAAAGAAAGGCAGACCTTGAAAAGCTACGAGTATGTTATGAAGATCTTCAGAAGGAGCGCGATTCATTACTAGCTCAACAAATCAGCGCTTCTCAGGAAGAATTTGTTCCTCCATGCTTAAAGTGCATTGAACGTGAATCTGCTAATTCTTCACCTGAATGTTCAAATGCTTCAAATGTTACAAATTCCTCATCTGAGGACATTGCTAGTATCACTGACAATGCAGGGCTGAAGGAATTGTACATGACAGGCATGTACAAAAGCCTCAAAGGGCATCAGACACTTTGTGATGTGCTTAAAAGCAGATCCTCAACGAAACCCTAGGAAAGAGGGTATTGCCTTTGAGAGAAGCTGAATGCCGATGGAACATATTGGAAACCCGAGCGGTATCCCAAAACCTCATGGGTTGCTTTGCAAAGGACCTCCAGATTGATCCATCTAACTTATCCGGCTTTACATGTGAATCTCCTCATTCTTCGATGAGTCATTTGACTCAACTATAAACTGTTCAAAAATCGAATGGTGAAGTATTTGCTAGATATGTTGGCACTAATCTGCAGAACGGTTCCCCTATGAAGAAAATCTGGGTTCCCAAAAGCTGTGTTGAAAGTCTTGGTGAATGTCCTCATGACACCACCAAAGTGAAGAACAGAACCCCAGATCAAACTCTTCATATGGACCAAATTCTTCACGAGGATCAAATTCCTCAAGCTGGATCAAAGTCCTCACATGATTATCATCGTGCTAACAAATCTGTCTCGCAGGGTAAAGCTAAGGGCTATGAATATGTGCATTATTCTTCAAACCACTATGTTCATAAGTCCTCGAAGAATTACTCGCTTATTCATATCTTACCCTAACCCCTCCTATGCTAAGCGAAATGGTTTGGCATCTTTGCCACCTTTCTCACATGGTGCTCGCAGGATGATGAACTCTTTGCCACCCCTCCGGATGTGGGTGGTGAAGAAAAGAACTAATCTCTTCTGCAGGTCAGGTCTCCGGCGTGCTCGAGCGTCTGAAGAATTTCTTTGGGACTGACAAAATTGCTCGAAAGGGCGCAGCGAATCATGATGAAATGAATCTTCATTTCACACGTCCTCATCTTGCCATATCTGTTTCTTGATTGATGAAATTCATCGATGAACTTGATATCATATTCTTCACTGATGAAGCATATGAGATTGTAAGTTACACTAATTCATCTGCAGGATGATCAACCCAAAACCACCGAATGGGTCCTCGATAGTGGATGTACAAATCACATGACCGGTGACAATAATCTATTGATGGATGCTCCTTTATCACCGTCACCTCTGAAGCATATCATATTTCTGACAAAGGCAAAAGTCGGTATTGGGTCTTGGTAAGGTTGCTATCTCTAAGGATAAGCACATGGACAAAGTCATGCTTGTTGAGTCCTTAGGATACAATCTCATGTCGATCTCAATGCTTTGTGATCTTGATATGGTTGTTGTCTTTGGCAAATATCGCTGTGTTGTGATTATGGAAGTGACAATTCCAAAGTCTTGAAGGCTTTAGGAGAGGAGATCAGTATATTGTTGATTTCTCTCTGGGACCACAACCAGCCATGTGTCTACTTGCAAAAGCTTCGAAGGCTAGCTATGGCATCGACGACTTGGTCATGCGGGCATGAGGAATTTGAACACGCTTGCGAAGAAGAAGCATGTCATTGGCATTGAGAATGTCAAATTCCTCAAGGATCACTTATGCGGAGCATGTGAAGCGGAAAAATGACCAAGGCCAAGCATCCAAATGAATACTATCATGACCACTACTCATCCATTCAATTGCTTCACATGGACCTATTCGGACCTAATCATTATTCAGCTGTCACTAATGATGCATCTCTATATGGTTTTGTCATTGTTGATGATTATTCTCGATATACATGGGTACACATTGTTACTTACAAACATGAAGTGCAGGAAGTCTTCAAACGATTTTCCTCGAGGGCTTCAACCAACTTTGGTGTGAAGATCAAGCATATCAGAAGTGACAATGGAACCGAGTTCAAGAATTCTGGTCTTGATGCCTATCTTGATGAACTTGGTATTACTCATGAATTATCTGCTCCTTATACTCCTCAGCAAAATGGCGTCGTGGAGCGCAAGAACAGGACTCTTGTTGAGATGGCTCGCACTATGCTTGATGAATACAAAACGCCTCAGCGTTTCTGGATTGATGCAATTGATACTACCTGCCACATCATCAACAGAGTATATCTTCACAAATTCTTCAAGAAGACGCATATGAGCTCCTCAACGACAAGAAACCCAATGTGAGTTATTTCAAAGTCTTGATTGCTAAATGTTGGATTAGAGATCCTCACCACAACTCTAAATTTGCACCAAAGCACATGAAGGTTTTATGCTTGGTTCTGAAGGACTCGCACACCTCTGAGTCTTCAACATTGTTCTTCACAAGATTGTTGACATTTGTAGATGTGCGGTTCGATGAAACTAATGGCTCGCAAAGAGAGCACCTACCTTCGTGTTAGATGAACCAGCACCGAGGATGCTATCAAGCACAAGGAAACCGAGGATGTCATTCCTCTTGAAGAATCTGGTGAAGAATTCATTCTGTTCGTGAAGAGCGTCGGTGATGCACTGAAGAACATGATGAGGAAATTGGTCTTTGTAGAAAATGCTGATCAAAATCCTCGGCGACAACCAACTCATCCACGTGTTGCAAAAGAAGTGCAAGTGGAGAAGATCATCGATGACATCAGCGCACGAGTCCTCTCACCGCTCAAAAGCCTCACACTTATCTAACTTTTGTGGGCACTATGCTTTTGTCTCTATCTCGAGCCCACTAAGGTAGATGAAGCATTTCGGGCCGGAGTGGATTCAGGGCTATGCAAGAAGAACTACATTAGTTCGAGTGAACAATGTCAGGAATTGGTCAATCGCCTGCACCCTCATAAGCATAATATCATCGGCACAAAGTGGATCTACCGCAACAAGCAAGATGAAAATGGCCTTGTTGTGAGGAATAAAACACGACTAGTAGCTCAAGGCTACACACAGGTTGAAGAATTGATTTGATGAAACTTTTGCACTGTTGCTAGACTTGAAGCTATTCGCATTTACTTGCATATGCTAACCATCATGATATCATCTTATATCAAATGGATGTGAAAAGTGCATTCCTCAATGGTAAGCTTGAGGAAGAAGTATATGTTGCTCAACCCCGTGTTTTGAAGATCCCAAGAATCTGAAAAAGTCTTGAGACTAAATAAGGCCCTCTATGGCCTCAAGCAAGCCCCTCGGGCGTGGTATGATACTGAAGGAATTCTTCGTGAAGAATGGCTTCACACCGGTTCACTCGATCCTACTCTATTTACTAAATCATATGATGGTGAACTGTTTGTGTGCCAAATATATGTTGATGATATTATCTTTGGCTGTACTAACCAACGATATAGTGATGAATTTGCCTATATGATGAGTGAAGAATATCAAATGTCTATGATGGGAGAGTTGAAATTCTTCTTAGGTCTTCAAATTAAATCAACAGCGCAATGGCATATTCATATCTCGGAGAAATACCTCAAAGATGTCTTGAGGAAATTCGGCATGCAAGATTGCAAAGCGTCAAAATTCCTATGCCCACAAATGGTCATCTATGCATTGATGAAAATGGTACTGACTTGATCACAAGGTATACCGCTCCATGATTGGTTCTTTATTGTACCTATGTGCATCTAGGCGGATATAATGCTTAGTGTTTGCATGTGTGCCCGATTTCAAGCTGCACCAAGGAATCACACCATAAGGCTGTGAAGCATATTCTTGATATCTAGCTCACACACCAACACTAGGATTATGGTACCCCAAGGGCTCGCTTTTGATCTCATTGGATATTCGACTCGACTATCTTTGGTGATCGTGTGGACCGCAAGTCAACATCGGCACTTGTCATTTCCTCGGACGATCTTTGGTCCATTGGTCCTCGAAGAAATGAACGTATCACCGTCTCTTCTTTGAAGCTGAATATATTGCTGCTGGGTCATCTTGTGCTCAAGCGCTTTGTATGAAGCAAACCCTCAAGGACTATGGCGTCAGCGTGAAGAATGTGCCTCTCCTCTGCGACAACGAGAGTGCCATCAAGATTGCTCACAACCCGTTCAGCACTCAAAGACTAAGCACATCCAGTTCGTCATCATTTTCTTCGTGATCATGTGTTGAAGGCGATATCTCCATCGAGCATGTGAAGATCAAGAACAGGTGGCTGATATCTTCACCAAGCCCTTGGATGAGAAGAGATTTAGCAAGTTGCGGTGTGAGCTAAATATCTTAGAATCTTCGAATGTTCTTTGAAAAGGACACACATCCTAACCCTTATGCATAATTAATGACTTAGATGTGCAACACATGAAGAAACGTTGTTCCTCAATCAATGAAGAATAACACTCTAAGTGTGAAGAAATCAATGAAGAAGTTGATTCTCAGAACCCTACGACAATTGTACGCCGTGTCTGAAATCATCATTCTTATACGGTGAGCTACGCCACCACAAAAGTTGAAAATCTTCAATTTGAGTTTTTCCTCGTTTTTGAAATTCCTCATTTTTCAAAATCTTCAACTTTGCAAAATCTTCAGTGTTTTCGTCGAATTTCTTCATTGGCTATATATATATGAGTTTATGTCCTCTACAGCATTCACTTATTGCTAATTCTTCAAGTTGCAATTTCTGCAAGTGAATGTGATCGGACCCTTCCCCTCTATGCTATACTCAATCCAATCTATTCACAAATTCTTCATGTGCGTTCTGATTGAAACTTCGTTCAAAGTCTTCACCGGTCCTTGACACTGAAGAAATTGCGAATCGAAACTTTTAACAAATCTTATCCAAAACTTTCGGTTTTACCGCTCAAACTGCTCCGCATCCCACGATGTATTAGTTTAATCACCCACGATCTTACGATCTCATCTCACTGTCGTGGGTGACACACGTCGCGTGAAGGAGAAAGGGCAGGGCATGTTCCTCCAAAATCTTGAGCGAGCAGTTTTTCACCGTGGCTATAAATACCCTTTACCCTCCTCACTTCATTTACTCCGCTCGATCGCTGTCTCTCGCTCGAGCTCTCCTCAAACCCTAAGCGTCGCCGCTACTCCATCGCCGCCGGTGAGGAAAAGCTTCACCGCTCGACCTCATCGTTAAATCGTACTCGCCGGTCGCGGAAATCTTCACTCCGCCGCCGCCGTAGCCGTCTTCCTCTGCCAAGTTAGGGCGTGGGAGATCTAACGTGACGAACGTCTCTACAGTTCATCTCTGTTCGTCGTGTTCTTCAGTTCGGGTAATTAAAAGTCACTTTTATTACTCGCGTTGATTCTCAAATCTTTCTGAAAATCTTCAAAGGTGTTTTTACTCCTCAAAATCTTCACATATGAACACCTCACACACTATATGTTCTTGATTTATCTCCCTAAGCATTCATTTCTTCAAGATTCCTCAATTGTGCGGATTTTGAATCTGTACAACTCTGGAACACGAGGCAAACGCTTAGTGAAATTCCTCAAGGCTCAACTGGTCAAATTCCTCAAAACTTGCTTCTTTTGAAAAATCTTACGAGAACGATATGACCTCTCCAAATTCCTCGCACCTACACTCTGCTCACAGTACTCATGTCCGCTTTGAATCACTAGGTTCTCATCAACTTAACTCATTTGCAGCGTTCCTCGAAGAAAAACTGCATACTTCTTGAGTGCTCAATTGTTCAAATTCCTCACCAAGAAAATGGCGGAAGGCAAGAGACCTCGAAGGGAGGAAAGAAACCGGAAGTCATGATGCTTTTGAAATTCTGAGGAAATATACAAGGACTCTCGCACACACCGATGAATCCAAGTTTGGCAAGGAGACCAAGAACCAGCGCAAAGTCGACACTGAGAGGATTGAAAGGAGATGGGCACGAGAATGGCGTGAATACCGCTATGTCACTCCTAAGTACATGAGGAAATTCGCGCTGAATCCTCCATGCCCAAGAGCTCCTCTGGCACCTAGCCAAGTTGCTGATCCCACCAGCGTCAAACATGGTGAAGATTTTCCTGAAGAATGGTCCAGGCGCCAAGCCAAATTGGCAAGACAGGCCAAGGAGGCAGTGAGGAAATTCAATGAGGATACTGCTGCTGCTTTTTGTTGCTTCTTGAGCCCTCGGTCAAACCGAGAAATCAATGCCAAAGAAGCTCTGACGCAAGCCAAGTGCTTCACCGTCAGCGCCCTCACGGCCCAGTTCCTCGATGGCGCCCTCACGGCAAAATCCTCGATCGTCTGCTGCTCATGCAAAATCCTCGTGATCCCCTCCAAGTCCTCAACACCTGTGCATCTTGCCACTTGCCAAAGGACTCAAGGATTCTCCATTGCTTCTGGTGTTTCAGCAAGTTCCTCAGCTGCACCAATGTCCTCAACAGGCACTCCTCTGCTGAAGACAAAAGCAACTGCTGGACGCGGTCCTCGGCCAAGTCCGATGAAGAAACAAGTTGTATTCAATGTTCCCTCTGACGATGAAGCATCTGATGAAGAACTTGAAGAAATTGTCAGAGACAGACTTACCAAGGCCGCTAGAGCCAAAGGAACCAGTGTACCTCTGCTTTTGGATCCAAAGAAGGTCCTAGACTTCATTGACCTGTGGCATCAGGATCCTCACACTCCTCTTCCGGATCTGCCACTGACCCCTGGTCAAAGTCACATGCTGAACCATTTCATCGCTGAAGAGAAATGAAAATTCGAGAAGGCTCGTGAATTGAAGAGAGAAAAAGCAAGAAAAGAGAAGCTTCTGAGGAAAAACATCATCAACTTGTCTCCTGAAGAACTTCAAAGCTCAATCGAAATCAAGCACTCAGCAAGGATTTTGATGCTTACAATCTTGTTGGCAAGGAGCCAAGGTGAGATTCGTCACTCGACGAAGAGAATGTCAACTATTGCAGCTTCATCGCAACAAGAAAATCCTCGGTGAAGAATCTGCTCAGCTGGCGATGAACATGCCAAGACCTTCTGATGACTTTCAGCGTGCTAATGAGAACACAAGTTCCGGGCTGATGACTCCATTCCAGCCGTGAAGAAATTCCTGGGCATCCACTAGTGGTGCGCTGAAGAAATCGAAGAAACAGGCAACCGCACGATTACTGAAGAAAATGAACCACAGTCCTTAGCTCCTCCTGCACCAACACCAACTCCAATTCTTCCTTCTGCCTATGAAGTGAAGAAGACAAAGGCTGCAGAAAGAGTTGCAGTGAAGAAAAGGAAGGCATCAGCTGCGTCAAACTCTTCGGCTGCGAAGAAAATGAAGCCAATGACCAGCTCGATTGAAAATCCTATTGATGCCATTCCCATCTCCTCCATGTCGTCCAAGGAAATGGTTCCCTTTGGAGAAGAATATACGATCCCAAGCGGATCAGATGAAGAAAATCAATCATTGCTACTTGAACAGCTTGATGAAGAAATTGAAGTGGAAGCTTTCCTTCAACTCTGTTGTTTCCTCACCCGTGCCTCGGTTCATCATCTGAAGAGGCGGTGTTGAGAAATTGAAAAAGAAGATGAAGATGTGGATATTGGGTGCACTACACCTGTAATGAGCGATGACTTTTGGGAAAGTCAAGCACCCCAATACTCCTCTCTTCACTCCGCTTCAACAAGTTCCTCGATCACCAACAACTCTGCTCAAATGGGCTCTGAAGAAACTCATCCCACATCATCATCAACGAAGAGATTCCAGCCACTAGCTGAAGAACGAATCGCGATCCTCAAACTATACAAGGAGAGGAACCAGAAATTCCTCAGCCTGAAGAACCTGAGCTCGCGATTCCAGAGGTTGTGCTGCAAATCACTGATATTCCTCTGCCCAAGCCAAAGAATCCGTTCTCAAGCAAGCAGAAATTCAAGGCTGAAGATTTCTTCTCTGAGCACGTGTTCTTCACTGCTTATAATCCCTATGACTCTGCTCGAATGAGGAAAAGACGCTTCTGGACTCCAACACAAGCAAATTTCTATTCCTCAGTGCTATTCGACAAGGACAAGATCTTCGACCATGAGCATATTCCTCATGTTGATATGGAATCACTACCGTGCTTCGAGCCAGTACTCCGTGTTCTTCACGATGCAGGGCTGTTAAATTTCTGCACTGACATATGTGACTGGAATGAAGAACTCATTCTTCAATTCTATGCCACCCTGCACATCACCGGAGATGCTGAAGACATCAACTCATGGGTTCTGGATTGGATGACTGAGAATACTCACTACAAGGCACCAGCAACTGAATTGCTTCGTGTCCTTCCTCTTGATCCTCCCCATGAATCTGCTTTCATTGCTGTACAATGATCGTGAATCGTCTCGATCACTTCATGCAAGTCTTGATGAAGCCATTGAAGCCGTGCCAAGCTCCTCGAACCAAAATTCCTCGTCAAGGATTGGCTCTATGTGCCTCGGACTGTGTACGTAATCTTGGCGAAGACTATGAGTCAATCAAAGGCCACGACTCAAATGAAGAAGATGTCGTAGGCATCATGAAGAACCCTTTTCAATATCATTCATGGCGTTCCTGTCAACTTCCATGATTTCTTCATGAGGACTCTGGCCAACGTTGCAATGTCACCTTTTGAGCTGAAGCCATATGCGCCTTGGATCATGAGATTCATAAGGGCAAGATCTTCACTGAATTACAAGGCTGACACTCTGAATCATGGCAGCTTCCTGCCGCCCATTGAAGTCCTCAAGCGACCAATTTCATCATCTGATGACAAGGGCAAGGCAGCAATGTAATTGATGAAGGCACTCGTCCATTGGATGGTCAGTTTCGCAAAGCTGCATCTTACTCCACCAATGATGATTCTGCTACGCATGACACTGCCGCTAATACCTCAACCAAGAAACAGCCTCAAGCAACTGCACCCAGGGTGATGACTGATCGTGAGTTACTCCTCAGTCTTCATTAGAAGGTTGATCGCAATCAGAAGTGGGTCAAGCGCCAATTTGCTGCAATTCTTCACAATATGACCTCAACGCATAATGCAGTGAAGAAAAACCAGTACTACCTTCATGAAACACTCAACCGCTCTTGGGCTGTTACGAATCATGTCTACTCATGAAGAATTGAAGACCATGGGTCTTGAGTGAAGCTTATGACCGGTCTGCACCACCTCGAAGAAATTCAAGCGAGTCAAAGTTCGACTTGGTGGCTAGCTCTTATTCTTCATCGCGCGACATCGATGAATTTGAAGATTTGGACGACACTGCGGCAGGCCCTACTTCAACATCCAACCCCGACAACGCTGGCGCTCCTCCATCAACTTGAATATCTTCAGGGGCGTTAGTCCTCAGTTTCGATCCTTTTGGTCATTTGATGACAAAGGGGGAGAAATCTGAGTTAGTCTTCAAGCGGGTTTATACTATGGGCATTTCTATTAAGTTACAACTCTCGTTCTTCCGAAACTTTTATTGGATCGAGTTGTAATCTTAAATCCGATGGTGCCCTGATACTTTTGATCGTGCATTGTGCTGACTTTGCACTGTGCTCTGATACTCTCTTTTTGAGAAATGTGCTCTGATACTTTCGATCGTGCTTCTGATGCTCTAATTGTGATACGTGTTATGCTCTGATGCTTTTGAAGCACTAAGCTCTGAATGTGATATTTGAGCTCTGATACTATTGCATGTATGCTCTGATATTTTGATACGTGTTAATACTATTGCATGCATGCTGAATCTCATCAGGCAGCATATTTCATCATGCATTTCAAATTCTTCATAGTATATATATCAAATGCGTGTATGAATTACAAGATATAGGGGGAGATCTCCATGATTAAAATCTTCAAATGTGCATTGCCTCAAAAGCAAATTCCTCATTATGCACATATTCAGGGGAGTTCTTCTATATCTTGCAATCAAATTCCTCAATATCAGATTTACACTTCATATGTTTATCCCGTTGAAAACTTAACCTATGTTGTCATCAATCACCAAAAGGGGAGATTGTAAGTACATCTAGTGCCCTTAGTGATTTTGGTGTATTGAAGACTTATAGGTTAAATAACTGATCGTTTGTGAGTGTACACAGGACTATAAGTCTATGAGGAGTTTGATATTTACAGAGAAAGTCGACCCTAAAATGAAGTTCTTCGATCAAGACTTTGATATTCGAAGACTTTACAAGACTTTGAAAGTGAAGAAATTGGTGTGACCATGAAGACTTGATATTCATTCGAGGAATCAAGCGTGAAGACTTTTGTTTTCGTAGTTTCATTTTCTCTTTCTTGAGTCATATGAAACACCGTACTATTAAAGGGGTCGAGGAAATACTAAGGAAAATTTTCCATGTGATGCTCAACTCAAAATCCTACACCTACCAATCCCTTGAGTGAAGCCATTGGAAATATCATACGATTCAGTCAAATTCTTGATGTGAGACGCAGTTCTTACAGTCATCGATGACTTTGCTCGATCGAGAGTTAGGAATTCGCCAAAGGTCGAATTGCCTACACAAGAGGAACATGATAGCCCCGAGGACTTTGAAAGTCAAATTTCCGACCGTTCTTTGTCTTTGCGCGCGCGACCAAAATATCTTATCCACCTAACGGTCATATCATTGAAGGGCATTTATGTCTTATCATGTCGGGCTGCTCCTAGGCTATAAATAGCCGCCCCCTACAACCACTAGTTGGTTGGCTGCTCCGAGAGAACTTGACACTTGTCATTTGAGAGCAACCCATCCTCCGAGGACTTTGAGCAAAAATCATCAAGTGAGGAAAATCCAAAACCAAACCCACAAAACCCCAAGTGATTGAGCATCATCAAGAAATTGATCTGCGTGGATCCGACGCTTGTTACCTTTGAAGATCTGTGCTTCTTCCAGACGGTTAGGCGTCAAGGTCTAGAGCATCAAGAGGAATTGTGGATCGCCGAGTGACCAAGTCTGTGAAGGTTTGGAAGTCACTGAAGACTTACCACGAGTGATTGGACGAGGCCTGCGTGGTCTTAGTTCAAGGAGAATACGGTGAGGACTGGGTGTCTGAGTTGCGGGTCGAGATCGGGTGTCCGGACTGTGTGTCCTCAAGTTTAAATACTCACCGCTCCAACCAGACGTATAACCGAGATAGCAGTTGGAACTAGTTTACCAAATCATTGTCTTCACCAACCGACCGGTTCTATTTCCTCAACTCATTCATTTCCTCATTCTCGTTGCATGTTGTTCATATCTGTGCTTGAAGACTTTGACTGAAGACTTTCACAAATTCCTCAGTTCAATTTCTTCAGTCTGTTTGTCTTCATCTTGTTATCCTGTGTTTACGCTTCCTGTACTCAGTTCTAGTCTTCATTTCATCATGCTGACTATGTGTGTAATCTGCTATGTTTACCTCTGAGTACTTATTCCGCTGCAAATAGTTCTTCGCTAAGGAATTGCCTCACCGGCAAATTCCTCAGTGAAGAATTTCATAAAAATCGCCTATTCACCCCCCCTCTAGTCGATATAACGCACTTTCAAGAACACATAGTAATGAGAAATACAAACAGTTTCTCCCACATAGTAGACAAGTTAGCTTGTTGGACTCTCTTGGAAGCGATCATTTTTTTATTTCTGCGTATTGGAGCTTTGCATGTGTAGATGGGCCTCAGAGTAGAGCTAGTTGGTTGGGTCTAAAATAATAGTAGTACAAAAACATCTTTCGAGGGTAGGCTTCAGCCTGTTGAAGACTGCATACGAGAATCACCACTGGTTCAAAGAAATAGTGAAGGAAAACATAGGAACTAGAAAGTTTCCTCTGATACTACTATTCATGCATTTGATTAGAACGAATGGAGCAAAGCAAAACTGATGGATAAGATTTTAGTTTTATATTTTCACATGGTTTGACTTTAATTTCCCATGTTTCTCTGCATTCTTATGTTCTTCCAATTCTTGTGAACCAAACACCCAGCTTGACAGAAATCATGTGTTTGCAAATGCCCTGTTTTGCACATGCATCCATATTCTATTCCTGTGTTTTCCTATCCCTGCGTTTTTAGAATTCTCCAATTCAAAGGAGCCCTTATAGATTTACTTCATTTACAGATAGGTGTGAAAGAAAACTCGATGTGGTTTGTCCCGCTCCTGTCGTGTCGTCATCCAGCCCACGTGAGTTGCTCCATCGACGGAAGCGTCCACCGCAGTAGAGACCCCCTCCCCTCCAGACCATATTTCGCCACCTCAAATCTTCTTCCCCATAGCTGGCAACCACCCGATACGTCTCCAACGTATCTATAATTTTTGATTGTTTCATGTTGTTATATTACCATTCTTGGATGTTTTACAATCATATTATAGCAACTTTATATTTTTGGGACTAACCTATTGACACAGTGCCCAGTGCCAGTTACAGTTTTTTGCTTGTTTTTTACTCCGCAGAATATCAGTACCAAACAGAGTCCAAATGCAGTGAAACTTTTTGGAGATTTTTTTGGACTAGAAGACAACTTGGGAGCCAAGGAAGCACATGGGGGGAGGCCCATGGGGCCGATGATACACCAGGGTGCACCAGAGGCCCCTGGCGCGCCCTGATGTATCATGGGGCCCATGGAGGTCCTCTCCATCACCTCTTTGCTCTATAAATACTCAAATATTTCAGAAACCCTAGGGGAGCAGTCGAAACACAATTCGACCCGCTGCAAGTTCCAGAACCATGAGATCCAATCTAACACCATCGCGGAGGGGTTCATCATCCTCATTGGTGCCTCTCGGATGATGTGTGAGTAGTCCACCATAGACCTATGTGTTTGTAGGCAGTAGCTAGATGTCTTCCTCTCTCTTTTTGAATCTCAATACAATGGTCTCTTGGAGATCTATTTGATGTAATGACTTTTTGCGCTGTGTTTATTGGGATTCGATGAAGTTCGAGTTTATGATCAGATCTATATCAATGAATATTATTTGAGTCTTCTTTGATATCTTATATGCATGATTATTTATAGCCTCATATTTCTTCTTTGAATCTTTGGTTTAGTTAGGCCAACTAGATCGATTTTTCTTGCCATGGGAATAGGTGTTTTGTGATGGGTTCGATCTTACGATGTCCTCACCCAGTGACAGAAGGGGTAGCGAGGCACGTATGTATCGTTGCTATTAAGGATAACAAGATGTGGTCTATTCCTACATGAATAGATCTTGTCTACATCATGTCATCGTTCTTATTGCATTACTCCGTTTCTCCATGAACTTAATACACTAGATGCATGCTGGATAGCGGTCGATGTGTGGAGTAATAGTAGTAGATGCAGAATCGTTTCGGTCTATTAATCTTGGGCGTGATTCCTATATATTGATCATTGCCTTGCATGCCTTCATAATTAATTATTTGTTCTTCTATCAATTTCCCAACAGTAATTTGTTTATCCACCGTTCACTATTTTCTTAAGAGAAACCACTAGTGAAATCTACGGCCCCCGGGCCCACCTTTTATCATATTGCTTTTCGATCTATCTTTTGCCGCATTTGTTTTCAGTTCTATTATTCCAAAAACCAAAAAAAATACCTTGCTGCACTTTTTATTTGCATCTTTTATTTTGTGTTCTTGTATGATCTATTTATCCAATCTCACACAAACCAATCTATCTTTTTACCGTGGAGAGATTGACAACCTCTCTTACGCGTCGGGTTGCGAGTATTTGTTCTTTGTGTGCAGTTATCGTTTACATAGTGTTGTTTGGTTCTCCTACTGGATTAATACCTTGGTTTCATAACCGAGGAAAATACTTACCGTAGCTATGTTGCATCATCCCTTCGTCTTTGGGGAAATACCGACGCAGTTTCTGTCGGCGTTCTGGGAATGGGGGTACCCAGACTTGCCTGCCTGCGGCCCAGGACGTGGCTCTATCAACAGCCTAATATGGCCTAGCTTCGACATCAACAACTCAATAGCCTCGCGAGGGGCCAGGCCTTGCGAGGCGGACGACAACAAGACCTCCAAAAGGAGCAGCCCCCTCAGGCTGGCTCCCGAAGAGTGGAGATTTCCATGCAAGCCTCACCTCGCGAGGTTCGGGTGACGTGAGCCATGACGACCAAGGCCAGGCGGGCGCAGTGTACCAGTTTCCTCTTTGGTGCTAAGGAGGCAAGCGCAGGCGCAAAGTCCCGAGGAATCAGCCAAAGGTTTCCATTCCTGTGCAACAAGACCAAGACCGCCAGGACGGCCGGACGGAGGTCATCACCGAGCCCACCGCGGTGTAACGACCAATGGCTTTTGCAGGCAAAGACTACTTTCATGACAAAGAGTCACTCCAAAGTTCCTATCATGGAGAACATACAATTAAATTGCTTGTAGGGTACGAAACCACCTCAAAGTTATTCTTTTCGATCAATCCATTGAGCAATTCCTATAAGTGTCACAAATAGCCCTAGAGTTTGTAGTAAAATAACACCATATGACACACACCAATCAACCCTAATGTCACCTAGATACTCCAATGTCACCACAAGTATCCGTGGGTCAATCGTACGATATGGATCGAACAACTTCAGATTCATAATATTCAATCCAACACAAAGAACTTCATGAGCATCCCGAGATTTCTACCGGAGAAAGGAATATGAAAACGTGCATCAACCCCTATGCATAGATTACCCTAATGTCACCATGGGAATCCGCAAGTTGATAACCAAAACATACATCAAGTGGATCAACAAAACATCCCATTGTCACCATGGATATCCCATCGCACGACATACATCAAGTGCTCTCACATCCAAAGATTCAACCCGACATAACAAACCTCAGAGGAAAAGACTCAATTCATCACAAGAAGGTAGAGAGGGAGAAACACCATAAGATCCAACTATAGTAGCAAAGCTCGCGGTACATCAAGATCGTGCCAAATCAAGAATATGAGAGAGAGAGAAAGAGATCAAACACATAGCTACTGGTACATACCCTCAGCCCCGAGGGTGAACTACTCCCTCCTCGTCATGGAGAGCGCCAGGATGATGAAGATGACCACTAGTGATGGTTTCCCCCTCCGGCAGGGTGCTGGAACGGGCTCCCTATTGGTTTTTCATGGCTATAGAGTCTTGCAGCGGCGGAACTCCCAATTTAGGTTTATTTCTGGAGGTTTTGAGATTTATAAGAGGTGTTGGCATCGGGGACAAGTCAAGGGGGGCCACGAGGCGACGACAAGGCAGGGGGCGTGCCCTAGGGGGGCGCTCCCCACCCTTGTGGTTGCCTCGGGACTCCTCTCCGATATCTTTTAGTTCCAGTATTTTTTATATTTTCCAAAAATATTCTCCATAAATTTTCAGCTTGTTCCAAGAACTTTTATTTCTGCACAAAAAAACACCACGGTAGTTCTGCTGAAAACAGCATCAGTCTGGGTTAGTTCTAATCAAATCATATCAAAATCATATAGGATTGTTGTAAACATGGCATGGATACTTCATAAATTATAGATACATTGGAGACATGTCAGGGTGCTCCCAACTACATCAACCTTGAGCATCCGATACAAGTTCAACTACATGATCAAGATCAACACCACAACCCAAGGTATGTCATTCCACCTTAGAGAACTTATACTCCAAGTCATGAAGTAAAGCAACTCAACAAGGTGTGAATACATCAAAATGCTTAAGCGAAAAATGGTAACCCCATTTTGAGCTTAAACAATGAGTATGACATATGATCAAGTGATCTCACTTGACTCCTAAGTCAATATACTCTAACATAGGTGACTATGTCGCCGAGCAGCTCTAGATGAAGTTCTCTAATGTTCTGGTGCCCCTTGTATTTCATTTGCATGTCTTCTTGCTAAGTGTTTCCCTTTTGATAAAAAAACTTCATCTAGATCTCTTTTGTTCCTTTTTGTTTTTGTTTTTGTCATTTGTCTATGTATCTTCTGTTAATTCATTGCAAATCCTTATGACAATTCCTTGAAAATCTTTGTGAGATTTCATTTGCCAAATGAGCTGAGATGATAGAATTTGTCCTCTGTGTTGAACTCGGACTCACCGATCCAAGCCTCTCGGCTAGACCGAACTACAAGGATTCCTCATACGTAGTTCATCAAGACAACCGACATGGACTAACTCGGCCTGACTGATAAGCACCCTTTGTGGCTCTGTTATCTCGAAGTCACCGATGGAAACAGATCGGTGTCACTAATTTCACTGCTGAGAAAACATTTTGCATTGTCTATATTCTTCAGTTCCATTCAATGATTCTTATCCTCTACCAGCATCTTAAGCTACATGCTGCTCTGTAGTGTCTCTCAAGGACCACACCTACCTAACTCATATTCCTGGAGTATCCCTTCTTGGAATTGATGTCAAAGGGGGAGAGAGAGAGCACATCAAAGCATATCAAATCAACAAGAGCACTTATAGTTCTTTGCTCTTCTATAAGATGCATATTAACAAGAGGAGAGAAGTTACATGTCTTTAAGAGGGGAAAGACATGTTAGTGTGATTGATTCTAGTTTGATCCTTTTTGCTCCAATTTTAACTCACCCTATCTTCTCCCATTATCCCTTGTTCGATTTAGGGGGAGAAAGAGTTTTTTTTAACTTAAGGGGAGAAAAATCCTTGGAACTTATTGCAAATCTTTAAATCTTTGGGGACATGTCTATATTTAAATGAAGTGCTCATTACCCACTCTTGGTATTCTTGTGGATCTTGGAATTATTTTGTTTGGAGTGTTCTTGTGTTATATAACTTTGTTTTCTCAAGCCCACTCCTTCAGAAGTCAGCTCAAAACCACAAGGTAAGTATATGCATCACACTCATGTGCATGATGATCTCTTCCTGCTGCACATATTGTTTGCAAGAGGGATTCATAAACATGAAGGTACATCTCTTAACCATATCATTTGCTCTGATGCATATAGCCAAGATACATGTAACACATTTTCTACTCTGTCATGCTATGCACTCACATGTTCTTCCATCTTCTCTTTATATGACTGCATACATGTAGGGGAAGCTTATGTTTGTTACATTTCCTTTCAAAGCTTTGTTTACTATTCTTTATATCATCTACTTAAAGCTTTGATGTATGTTGTCATCAATTACCAAAAAGGGGGAGATGGAAAGCACAAGTGCTCCCTGGGTGATTTTGGTAATTGATGTCAACATATCTCTTGTTGGACTAATGGTTCTATCTAGTATATTTCAGAGAAGTTCAACAGTGGCGTGGCAAGGACAAGAGGACGTGGAACCCCTTCAAAATGCTAAGGACAAACATTGGCAAAAGCTCAAGACTCTTAATCTTCATTTTAGTGATCCAAGATCACATTAAGTCCATAGGAAAGCCAATACTATTAAAAGGGGATGAGGTGCTGCTTAATGGCTTGCTTGCTCAAATGCTTAGTGATATTGCTCCAAAACCCTCAACCACTTTGTCCATCCAGATATGTCCAAAACCTATAGTCATCTCGGCCCATCGATTCTTTCTATCCGGCGCCACTGAGTTAATATGACATAGCCACAGCCAGAAACCCTAACAGTTCGGTCCCACAGATACGGATCTCGGTCTCACCGAGATGGCCTTGCCAGCGCACTATGATCTATTGCATTCGCTTCGGTCTCACGGAGTTTATGCAATCGGTCACATCGAGCTGGCTTGGCATTCACTCTGTTGCTTATTGCTTCACTTGGGTCTCACCGAGTTGATGCAATCGGCGTCACCGAGTTAATGTTTGCCCTAAGCCGTAGCACACCGTTCCCACTGAGTTGTTCCAGTCGGTCCCACCAAGATTCCTAACGTTCACATTTTGAACTAATCGGTCACACTAAGTTTAGCTATTCGGTCTCACCGAGATGGGTCAAGTGTGTGTAACGGTTGGATTTTGTGTGGAGGCTATATATACCCCTCCACCCCCTCTTCATTCATGGAGAGAGCCATCAGAGCGTGCCTACACTTCCACTACTCATTTTTTGAGAGAGAACCACATACTCATGTGTTGAGATCAAGACATTCCATTCCTACCACAAGAATCTTGATTTCTAGCCTTCCCCAAGTTTCTTTCCACTCAAATCATCTTTCCACCATAGCCAAGTCTAACAGAGAGAGTTGAGTGTTGGGGAGATGATACGTCTCCGTCGTATCTATAATTTTTGATTGTTTCATGCCAATGTTATACAACTTTCACATACTTTTGGCAACTTTTTACATGATTTATTGGACTAACCTATTGATCCACTGCCCAGTCCTAGTTCCTGTTTCTTCCATGTTTTTTGTATCGCAGAAAATCCATATCAAACAAAGTCCAAATGCGATAAAAATCTACAGATAATTATTTTGGAATTTATGTGAATTTTAGGAGGTGGAATCAATGTAAACGGAGGCCCGAGGCCTCCACAACCCACCAGGGCACGCCACCAGGGCCTAGGCGCGCCCTGATGTATCATGCCCTCCTCGAACATCAGCTGGAGCCCTTCTTTTGGTGCAAGAAAGATAATTTATGGAAAAAATTGTGTAGAAATTTCAGCGCAATCAGAGTTACGGATCTCCGGGTACTTAAGAAACCGTGAAGGGCTAGATATGAGGGAGCACGAAACAGAAGAGAACAGATAGGTAGATCCAATCTCGGAGGGGCTCCTGCCCCTCCGCTTCATGGAGGCCATGGACCAGAGGGGGAACCCTCCTCCCATCTAGGGAGGAGGCCAAGAAGAAGAATAAGGAGAGGGCTCTCTCCCCCTCTCTCCCGGTGGCGCCGCAGTGTCGCCGGGGCTAGGATCATGACGGCGATCTACATTAACAATCTTGCTATCGTCATCACCAACTCTCTCCCCCTCTATGCAGCGGTGTAACACCACTTCTCCCCACTGTAATCTCTACTTAAACATGGTGCTCAGCTCCATATATTATTTCCCAATGATCTATGGTTATCCTATGATGTTTGAGTAGATCTGTTTTGTCCTATGGGTTAATCGTGATCTTGGTTGGTATGATTGTATATTTTATTTATGGTTCTGTGCTATGGTGACCTCCATCTCGCGCAAACATGAGGGCCCCCCGCTGTAGGGTGTTGCAATATGTTCATGGTTTGCTTATTGTCAGTATTGCGGGGGATGACAGCAGCCTAAACGCAGATAAGTGGGTTATGGTGTATGGGATAGAGAGGACTTGATAGTTAATGCTATGGTTGGGTTTCACGACCTTAATGATCTTTAGTAGTTGCGGATGCTTGCTAGAGTTCCAATCATAAGTGCGTATGATCCAAGTAGAGAAAGGATGTTAGCTCATGCCTCTCCCTCATATAAAATTGCAAGAATGATTACCAGTACTTGTTATCGATTACCTAGGACAAATGACTTTCTTGTTGACAAAAGCTATCTGCTTTTACTTTCCCATAATTTATTCGTAGTTTTATTCTCGCAGAGTACTCGTAGTTTTATTCTTGCAAAATAGTTTCATACTTGTTCTAGGTAAAGCAAACGTCAAGTGTGCGTAGAGTTGTTTTGGTGGTTGATAGAACTTGAGGGAATATTTGTTTTTCCTTTAGCTCCTCATTGGGTTCGACACTCTTATTTATCGAAGAAGGCTACAAATGATCCCCTATACTTGTGGGTTATCAAGACCTTTTTCTGGCGCCGTTGCCGGGGAGCAATAGTGTGGGGTGAATATTCTCGTGTGTGCTTGTTTGCTTTATCACTAAGTATTTTTTTATTTTCTATTCTAAGTTGTTCTCTATCTTTAGTTATGGATACTGTCGTGGAATTAACAGGTCAGATGTCCTCATGAAAGGACTTAGTCGTGGAGCCATCGCAACGGGTTAGCTTGAACGGGTTAAACCGGACAAGGGACATGGGAGTTTATACTAGTTCGGCCCCTTCGATGAAGGTAAAAGCCTATGTCTAGTTGTGATGGAATTGATTGGGTTTCGATGACCAGGGAGCAAAATATGCTTGCCTGAGTCTCGAGGTGTTCTCTGTTGTCCCTGAACCGCCGCCTGGTCGTCCCTTTATATACACAGGTTGACGCCCGGCCGATCTACAGAGCCCCGAGGCCGACTCATACAAAGTGTCTGGCTCGGTCTCTCCCTTCCTAACTTATATTACAAGTTACATAATCATGGCGGTTTACCACTATGGGCCCTAATCCGCCTTTGGGCTTCGGGCCTCTAAACTTCATTTAGTAAAGCGCCATCTTCTGGATCTTCATGGGCTTCAGCATAGTCGAGGGTGAACCAGGCCCTCCTAGCCAGTTTACACTCAGTAGTTATATCCCCAATAGATACGGAACATGAAACACCAAAAAAATTAGTGGTACTTGCTACTCATGGAGATGGGGAACCTCCTAAAACCCTCGATGCTCGTTATGTGAAAAATATTATGCACTACTTTGATAATCCTGAGAAAACCCCATTCAACTTGATAATGGGAGTAACGTTGGATCAACGTGAATACTTTAGGGATTACCGCTTGACTCAAAAAGGGAATCTGTTATGGGATCAAATTCATATGTTGCATTGGTATGCTCGGGATCTATGCTTGAGATATGATTATACTTTTTGATGATGCTTGCTACGCTATTGGCCAAGATGCCAATATGAATTATGTTTATGAAGATGAACTTGCTATAGTTCCTTATGTAAAGCATGAAATTATTGCTATTGCACCCAAACATGATAGTCCTATTGTCTTTTTGAATTCTCCCAACTACACTATATCGGAGAAGTTTGCACTTATTAAGGATTATATTAATGGGTTGACTTTTACCGTTGCACATGATGATTTTGATGAATATAATATGCATGTGCTTGCTGCTACTACTTGCAATTATTATGAGAGAGGAACTACATTTCCACCTCCGTATGTTTCCAACACGAAAAAATTGCAAGAAACTACTTATGCTATGTATTGGCCTTTACTTGATGTGCATGAATTGTTCTTGTATGACATGCCAATGCATAGGAAGAGAGTTAGACTTCGTCATTGCTTGATATATGTTGCTTTGTGATCACTACTAAATGCCAAATCATTGTTAATTAAAATTGGCTTGATATACCTTGGGATCCGGGTGGATTCATTACTAGAGAACTTTATGCCTAGCTTAATGGCTTTAAAGAAAGCGCTGCCAGGGAGACAACCCAGAAGTTTTAGAGAGTCATTTATTTCTGCTGAGTGCTTTTATATAGTTTAAAAGCAAAAAATATAGAGGGGAACTTAAAACTTCACAAAAAGAAAAGTGAAAGTGAGATAGACGAGCACCGTGGAAGCGGGAGCATGCCTTGAACTTTGTTCATGCCCATGGAAACTTTGTGAATCTTGAATTACAGAAACTTTTCAACAAAAATAATTATCCCCTTATACCATTCCATTGTATTATGAAAATAATGTGCCAAGATTTGCCTTTAGGATGAGTAGATTGCTTGTTTGTATGTGCAGTGCAAAAACAGAAACTTTGGCTATAGCGCGTGATTTTACATTTTTTTACTAGAACGACAAAAGGTTCTGAAACTTCTTGCACAGTCTTGCTATACAAATTTTTTATTTTTTCATAATGTTTTCAGAATTTTGGAGTACAGGAAGTATAGTGACTGTTCAGATTACTACAGACTGTCATGTTTAAGACAGATTCTGTTTTTGATGCATTGTTTTGATGAAACTATCAATTCTATCGTTGGTATAAGCCATGGAAAAGTTATATTACACTAGCTACATTGCAAAAAAAATATGAATTGGTTTGCAACAGTACTTAGAGTAGTTATTTGCTTTATTATACTAATGGATCTTACCAAGCTTTCTGTTGACTTTTGTGTGGATTAAGTGATCAAATATTGAGGAGGACTCGATATGAGGAGAAGGAGGAGAGGCAAGAGCTCAAGCTTGGGGATTCCCCGGAAGGCATCCCATAATTCTTCAACAAGTACCGATATGTTTTCGTCTTCGTTTCGTTCATGTGATATGTGCAAATCTTGGAGCATCTTTTGCATTTAGTTTTCACTTTTCTTTTATGCACCACGCTGGTATGAGATAGTCCATGGTTGATTTATAGAATGCTGATTGAACTTCACTTATATATTTTGAAGTTTGGATTGCCTGTTTCTCTTCACATAGAAAACTGTTGTTTGTAGAATGCTCTTTTGCTTCACTTATATTTATTAGAGCATGTTCTTTTGTAGAAAGAATTGAACTCTCACGCTTCACTTATATCTATTTAGAGAGTCAACAAGAATTGGTCAATTGCATGGTTAGTCACAAAATCCTACATAAAACTTGTGGATCCCTGAATATGATATGTTTAATTCCTTGCAACAATTTTGCGATATAGAGAAAATAATATGTGGGAGGTACTAGTAAACGGTTGTGGTTAGTAGGAATATTGGTGTTAAGGTTTGTGATTCCTGAAGCATGCACGTATAGTCTCTCGTTATGCTAAGAAAGTTGGAGCATGATTTATTATTGATTGTCTTCCTTATGAGTGGCGGTCGGGGATGAGCGATGGTCTTTTCCTACCAATCTATCCCCCTAGGGGCATGCGTAGTAGTACTTTGCTTCGAGGGCTAATAAACTTTTGCAATAAGTATATGAGTTCTTTATGAATAATGTGAGTCCATGGATTATACGCACTCTTACCTTTCTGCAATTTGCTAGCCTCTACGGTACCGTGCATTGCCCTTTCTCACCTCGAGACTCGGTGTAAACTTCACAGGTGCATCTAAACCCCGTGATATGATACGCTCTATCACACATAAGTCTTATTATATCGTCCTCAAATAGCCACCATACCTACCTATTATGGCCTTGCCATAGCCATTCCGAGATATATTGCCATGCAACTTCCACCGCTTCTGTTTTGATGACTTGAGCATTCATTGTCATATTGCTTTGCATGATCATATAGCTGACATAGTAGTTGTGGCTCAGCCACCGTGCATCATTTTTTATACATGTTACACTAGATCATTGCACATCCTGGTACACTGCCAGAGGCATTCATATAGAGTCATATTTCGTTATAGGTATCGAGTTGTAATTTTTATTCCTTTTGAGTTATAAGTAAATAGAAGTGTGATGATCATCATGTTTAGAGCAGTGCCCCAGTGAGGAAAGGATGATGGAGACTATGATTCCCCCACAAGTCGGGATGAGACTCCGGATAATGAGAGAGAAAAAAAATTAAAAAAATAAAAGAATAAAAGAATAAAAGAAAGAAAAAAATAAAAAGGAAAAAAATAAACAAAGAGAGAAGGGGCATTGTTAGTATCCTTTACCACACTTGTGCTTCAAAGTAGCACCATGTTTTTCATATGGAGAGTCCCATATGTTGTCACTTTCATATACTAGTGGGAATATTTCATTATAGCATTAGATGCACTCCCACTTAGTTTTCATATGGAGCTTTCATACACTTATAGCACTTAGTGCATTTGTTGCATGGCAATCCCTACTCCTCGCATTGATATCAATTGATGGGCATCTCCATAGCCTGTTGGTTAGCCGCGTCGATGTGAGACTTCCTAAATTTTTCGTCTTCTTTATATTTACCCCTATCATCGTACTCTATTCCACCTGTAGTGCTATATCCATGGCTTGCGCTCATGTATTGCGTGAGGGTTGAAAAAGCTAAAGCGCGTTAAAAAGTATGAACCAATTGCTCGGCTTGTCATCAGGGATGTGCATGATAAATACTTTGCGTTAAGAAGACAGAGCATGACAAGACTATATGATTTTGTAGGGATAGCTTTCTTTAGCGTTGATATTTTGAAAGACATGATTGTTTGTTGGGATGCCTGAGTATTGATGTCTTTATGTCAAATTATAGAATATTGCTTTGAATCACTTATGAATTAATATTCATGCCATGACTAGATATATGATCAAGTTTATGCTAAGTAGCATTCCACATCAAAAATTATCTTTTTTATCATTTACCTACTCGAGGACGAGCAGGAATTAAGTTTGGGGATGCTGATATGTCTTTGTCATATCTATAATTTTTGATTGTTTCATGCCAATGTTATACAACTTTCACATACTTTTGGCAACTTTTAATATGATTTATTGGACTAACTTATTGATCCAGTGCCCAGTGCCAGTACCTGTTTTTGCATGTTTTCTGTATCGCAGAAAATCCATATCAAACGAAGTTCAAACATGATAAAAATCTACGAAGAATTATTTTGGAATTTATGTGAATTTTAGGAGGTGGAATCAATGTAAACAGAGGCCCGAGGCCTCTACAACCCACCAGGGTCCAGGCACACCCTGGTGTATCATACCCTCCTCGAACATCGGTTGGAGCCCTTCTTCTGGCGCAAGAAAGATAATTTATGGAAAAAACATGTAGAAATTTCAGCACAATCGGAGTTACGGATCTCCGGGAATTTAAGAAACCGTGAAGGGCCAGATCTGGGGGAGCGCGAAACATAAGAGAGCAGAGAGGGAGATCCAATCTCGGAGGGGCTCCTGCCCCTCCGCCGCCATGGAGGCCATGGATCAGAGGGGGAACCCTCCTCCCATCTAGGGAGGAGGCCAAGGAAGAAGAAGGAGAGGGCTCTCTCCCCTTCTCTCCCGGTGGCGCCGGAGTGCCGCCGGGGCTAGGATCGTGACGACAATCTACATCAACAATCTTGCTACCATCATCACCAACTCTCTCCCCCTCTATGCAGCAGTGTACACTGCAGAAAAATACACTTCCATGATGATATGTGTTTGTCACAGTAGGTCACGTTTTCTGTCATGCATGTACATCCATGACGATTTTATGACAGAATCAAGATAGCCATACATGTGCTGTCGTAGAAGTGTTCCATGACATTACCAAAATTATCATCACGGAAGTGTCCACTTCCATTATGATAAATCACGCGTCCCAGAAGTGCTTTCGTCAAGGGTGACCGACACGTGGCATCCATCGTAACGGAACACCGTTAAGCTACCGGGTCCAGTTTTGGATCTGATAACCCGTTAACATCCCGGACCAATTGGGATTTTCCATGTGTAAAATCATCATTGGCCGGAGGAAACACATGTTGCCTCACCGTTGGGACAGATGTCATCCACTCATTGGACAGGAGGCGCCTATGATAGGTCGACACGTGGCACGGCCCAACAGTGGCCCATTCCGGTGAAAAAGGCTGGCCCAGTAAAAATTAGCAGGCCGGCCCATATAAGGCCTACTTGTGTTAGGTCCATTTAAGCCCATGGCCCATACGAGATGTGCCAATTCAGCCCGTCAACGGCCCGTTAAAGATTTGACACCATTGCAGCCCATCGTCAGTTCGAGCCCGTTAACAGCCCGCTATATATTTGGGCTCAATATCGGCCCGATGAGATTTCGTCCTGTTAACGACCCATTCAAGGGATAGGCCAATTTTCAGGATGTACATCTTTCGGCCTTTTAGCGACCCATTTAAGTGTTGGGCTAATTTCCGGCCTGGTGTGTCTTTCAGCCTGTTGACGGCCCATAAATCAGTTGGGCCATTTGTAGTCGGACCTGAGTTTTGGCCTTTTAGCGACCCATTTAAGTGTTGGGCCAATTCCCAGCCCTGTGTGTCTTTCAGCCTGTTGACGGCCCATAAATGAGTTGGGCCATTTGTAGTTGGACCCGAGTTTCGGCCTTTTAACGGCCCATGCCCTTCATGGTCCAATACTAGCCCGGTTTCTCTTTCGGCCTACTAAAGGCCCACAACAAAGTTGGGCCATTTACAATACAACCTGACTTTCGGCCTCTTAGCGGCCCATGCTCTTCATGGTCCAGTACAAGCCTGATGTCTCTTCCGGCCTGCTAAAGGCCCACAGTAGGCCATATGTAGCCTGACCTTAGTAACGGCCTGTTAACAGCCCATGAAATCAAATGGGCCCACCTGTTCTCCGCTTTGATGTCGGCCTGTTAACGACCCGAGAGGTAAGAGGGCCGACCATTAACTTTCAGCCTGGTAACTGCCCATTAACTTAATGGGCCCACTAAAGTTCATACATGTCTTTAGGCCAAATTAGATAATTTGAGCCCATTACGACGAGCAATTATGCACAGGACCAAAACCAATCAAGCAAAAGATCGTGGATGTCGCCTAGAGGGGGGTGAATAGGCGCTTTAAAATAATTATGGTTTAGGCTTGAAAAAATGCGGAATAAACCTAGCGGTTAATTTGTCAAGCACAAAACCTAAAACAACTAGGCTCACCTATGTGCACCAACAACTTATGCTAAGCAAGATAAACAACTATGTGATAGCAAGATATATGACAAGGAACAATATGGCTATCACAAAGTATAGTGCATAAGTAAAGAGCTCGGGTAAGAGATAACCGAGGCACGTGGAGACGACGATGTATCCCGAAGTTCACACCCTTGCAGATGCTAATCTCCGTTTTGAGCGGTGTGGAGGCACAATGCTCCCCAAGAAGCCACTAGGGCCACCGTAATCTCCTCACGCCCTTGCACAATGCAAGATGTCGTGATTCCACTAAGGGACCCTTGAGGGCGGTCACCGAACCCATACAAATGGCAACCCTTGGGGGCGGTCACCGAACCCGTACACTTTGGCAACCCTTGGGGGCGGTCACCGAAACCTGTCAAATTGCTCGGGGCGATCTCCACAACCAAATTGGAGACCCTGATGCTTGCCCGGAGCTTTACACCACAATGATTGAGCTCCGAACACCACAAAGGTTGGGGCTATCTCCCCAACGACACCACGAAGCTTCACCACAATGGAATATGGCTCCGAAGTGACCTCAACCGTCTAGGGCGCCCAAGCACCCAAGAGGAACAAGCTCAAGGGTACCAAGCACCCAAGAGTAATAAGCTTCTCAACTTGTAACTTCCACGTATCATCGTAGAGAACTCAAACCGATGCACCAAATGCAATGGCAAGGGAACACGGAGTGCCCAAGTCCTTCTCTCCCAAATCCCACCAAAGCAACTAATGCTAGGGAGGAAAATGAGAGGAAGAATGAAAGAAGAACACGAAGAACTCCAAGATCTAGATCCAAGGGGTTCCCCTCACTTAGAGGAGAAAGTGATTGGTGGAAACGTGAATCTAGATCTCCTATCTCTTTTCCCTCAAGAACTAGCAAGAATCATTGGAGGGATTGAGAGTTAGCAAGCTCAAAGAAGGTCAACAATGGGGGAAGAACACGAGCTCAAGAGATAAGGTTCATTGGGGAAGAAGACCCCCTTTTATAGGTGCGGAAAAATCCAACCGTTATGCTCACAGCCCACACCGAGCGGTACTACCGCTCCAAGGAGCGGTACTACCGCTAGGGCGGTAGTAGCCCTTTGAAACACAACAACGAGGAGGCAAAAAAGCCAGAAGAACGGTCGGAGCGGTAGTACCGCTTGACCTCACGGTACTACCGCTAGGGGTAGCAGTACTACTGCTAAGGGTAGCGGTACTACTACTTGCAAGCGGTACTAAAAGATTACATCCGTGCCTACCACCGCTGGACTTGTGACGAGTTTTTCTTCCCGAGCGGAAGTAGCCACGGAAGTGGTCGCGGTAGTACCGCTCCCAAGAGTGGTACTAAAAAATTACATCCGCAGCAGCCCCTTTTAAGGACACCAAAACTGACACAACTTCTGCAAACGGACTCCGAAATTTGACGAAACCAAGTTTGTTGGAAAGCTAGCGACAAGGGCTAACACAATCTTGATAGAAATACCAATAAGAAGCAAATTAGAAAAGGCCCAAAAGAAAATGGTGAGAACCCTTCCTCGGATAAGACCGGTAAAATCTCCAACACCGAAAACATCATAGAAGACGCATGCAAACTCCGTTTTCGATGAACTCAAGCTTGTCATCAAGATGACCATAAGCTCTAAGACTCACAAAGAGAACCAAACAAGAACCAAGAAACATGATGCAAGGATGCAATGTTTTGAGCTCTCGACGAATGATACGATCAAGCTACTCACTTGAGAGCCCCCCTTGATAGTACGGCTATCGATCCTATAACCCGGTCTCCCAACTACCACCATGAGACCGGTAAAATAGAAAACCTATAAAGGGCAAACATTTGCCTTGCACATGATCCACTTGAGCTAGATGATGACGATCTTGTCCTCCTCAAGATGGACCACCTTTCTTGATTTCGTTGGGTCGATGGAGACTAGATGATTGCTCCCCCATACTCCACTATGGGTGAGCCACTCTTCGGCACATCTTCACAAGTCCATTGCACCACAATGGATGGCAAACTTCAAGCACTTGATCTCTTCGTGATGCTCCACTTGAACTTGCACACAACAATCTTGATGACGATCACCACTTGATGTCATCCTTTCCATGGGTTGTATGATATCTTCCTCTTGACGCAAGCCCATGGACACGTACCTAACCCCACATAGACTCTCACATAGAACATGGGTTAGTACACAAAGTGCAATGGACAATGCTTACCATACCATGGGATCACTTGATCCCTCTCGGTACATCCTTTACGCTTTGTGAGTTGATCAACTTGATTCACTCTTGACTTAGTCTTGATCAACCTTGAATCTTTCCAACTCTCTTCATTTGGATGATGTCTTGAAGGTAAACATGAATGATCACACAATCTTCTTCTTCAAGACATGCTTGCAATAAGCTCAACACTCACATGACCAATCTTTGGATCATTCCTTAATAGCACCTTGGTCAACCCATAAACTCCTTGAAACCAACACATGGACTTCAAGAAATGCCTATGGAAAAATCCTTCAAATATAACTCAATGCAACCATTAGTCCATAGAGAATGTCATCAATTACCAAAACCACACATGGGGGCACCGCATGTCCTTTCAGTACGGCATACAGGGAAAAACGTTGCACATCCATCATATATTACAGGAAATTACATCCACTGGGCAATCAAATATTGATGCCAGTGCAATTAAATGAACAGAACCTAACGATCTACAATGTCACAATTTGCAACCTCAGCATGGATGACGCCCATAAGCATGTGGGCAAGTTCTTTCTGCTTTGCTACACTCTCTCTGAAAACATTGATCAGTTGTTGTTGCACACGAATCTGCACCTCTGATTCCTCCACCATTTCCATCATTGCTTCAGCCAATAATTGGTTCACAAACATACGTTTTTTCCGTTGCATTCCTGACAGAGGATACTGAACAGATTCAGATGACGATTTTGGCAAGCTTGTATTATTGATAGTGGAGAGTGTCTCGACCACTGCATCATAACATAAATTAGGAGGGGGAACAAACAGATTAATCATGAGTTATTGCCATATTGCATGGCGTAGATTTATTGGAAAGAAACAATGGGGTTGCCTTGCTGTTTTCAGAGTTTTTCTTCTTATCTTCAGCAACCTGCACCAAATTAACACACTAGCATTGCTATCATTGGCCAAGTTAGATAATAGGAAAGCAACATTGACACAACAAATGTTTGGGCAACTAGCCTACACCAAATTAACACAATATGGCATAGCTATCATCAGCTAGGTAAGGTAATACGAATGCAACATTAACACAATGAATGAATGGGCAACCAGAGCAGCACTACAATTCAGTAATGTGCATGATATGAGATAGTACACTCATGCAGCTCAGTATGCAAAACTACCAGGCAGTTTTCCTTACAAAAATCAACATTGGCGCCTTTAACATTTTGCTACAACTAATTATAGATCAGATAAAGGTCGGATTCATGTCGATTAACAAAATACATGCTGATGTAAAAATATAGTGATATACAACAGGTACTTACATCAGCATTGGAGCATAGAGAATTCCCGCAAGATATTTTCCTTGAATACAATCCCAATGGAGGAAGTCTTCTATCATTTCACCTTACTTTTGAAAAGTGAGATGGGTAAGAAACATGTAGAAAATATGATCAGAATGCTATAAAATTTCATGATGCGTGTATACGCACACGCTTCTTAGAATGGAGTTGACATTCGTTTGGTGGACTAGAGCGGACTAGTTTTTGGCCACTCGAATCCGCTTATTATTAGTGGGAGTTGGGTTTCTCTGTGCTGGAGCAGTATCTACGAAAAATGGAGTTGGTTTATTATCTCCTAGCATTTGGATCTTTTGCAAAGACCTATTTTGTAACCCTTCAGATTCTAACATAGTCGTCTTCCCCTTGCATGCCTTGTATAGAAGAATGGTGCTTTAATTATAAAACATGCGACAGCAGAGAGATGGAATAGGTACTGAAGAATAGAAAGGCATGACATATTGACATGTATTCCCTCCATCCTGAAAAAATGGGTCTAGGCGTATTTCAGTTATAGATACATTCTTTTTTATCCATTTCAGCAACATGTAATCCGGACGGAGGGAGTATGGTGTAAGAGCTAGGGATACGACGGGACAACACAGTAAAAAAACACTAGTTGAATGTTAAACTGTATGCTAGCGGAATACGTACAGAAAAAACTGGGGCAACATACACGTGTATGATTGGGAAACTAAGATGGAATTGCAACAGAGCACTAGAACAACACTTCAATGTAAAAAAACATGGTATGGTAGACAGATGAAGTACATACTGATGAATAACAATGCATAAGATATTCAGAAGCATGATATCCAAATTAAGCCGATGGCATTGCGATAGAGTAGAATGACAGTACTTGAATTTGAAAACATGTTATCATGATGGAATAGCTACTGAAAAACAGGAAGGCGTGACATATTTACATGCATGACCAGCATGCTAAGCACATGGCATTGCAATAGAGTAGATACACTCCAGGACATTATATGCATGTTGTACCCATATCACGGGCCAAGTTAGAGCAAGGACCTTGTGGGGTGAAGAGGATTCATCATCTTTCTGCAAGTCTTCTAAAGAACTGCCTTTACATGTTCCATCATATTGGATATCATTGACATCAAGTTTATTGGACTTTACATTGCTCCGTGAGGTTCTTGTGGATATATCAGTGTGTGCAATTATATCTGACATGCATGGAAGACAACTGTAACGCCCTCGATGCGGCTATATCTCCCACGTGTCGAAGCACGACTTAGAGGCATAACCGCATTGAAAGCAATGTCGCAAGTGAGGTAATCTTCGCACAATCCATGTAATACATAAGGGAGAAGGTACATAGTTGGCTTACAGTCGCTACTTCACACAATACATAATTAAACATTACATCATCCAGATACAATCAAGGTCCGACTACGGAACCAAAATAAAAAGAAGAAAACCCCACATGCAACGCAGATCCCCGATCACCCCAACTGGGCTCCACAACTAATCGTCTGGAAAGGAAACATAGTAACGACCAAGGGCCTCATCATATTCCCACTTCAGCTCAGTGGCGCCATCTGTACCGCATCACCGTACCTGATCTGTTTTGGTAGAATCAGGAGCCACAGGACTCAAAGAATCTCACACCCGCGAGATCAAAACTATTTAAGCTTAAGGGAAGGCTGGTGTCAAAAAGGAGGAGCTGCTGCAAGCGACTAGCATATATGGTGGCTACATCGCAAAAGAGAGCGAGAAGAGAAGCAAGGCGCGGTCGTGAAACTAGTAGCGATCAAGAAGTGATCCTGACTACTTACGTCAAGCATAACTCCAACACGTGTTCACTTCCGGACTCCGAGAAGAGACCATCACGGTTACATACACGGTTGGTGTATTTTAATTAAGGTCAACTTCGGTTTTCTACAACCGACATTAACAAATTCCCATCTGCCTCATAACCGCGAGCACGGCTTTGAAAGATAATACCCTACAGGGGTGTCCCAACTTAGCCCATAACAAGCTCTCACGGTCAACGAAGGAATAAACCTTCACCCAAGACACTCCGATCAGACTCGGTATCCCGGTACATCAAGACATTTCGACAATGGTAAAACTAAACTAGCAAAGCCGCCCGATGTGCCGACAAATCCCGATAGGAGCTGCACATATCTCGTTCTCAGGGCACACCGGATGAGCAAGACGACGGGTTGGCATAGACCCGGTTGCCCAAGGGCGCGGACATCGCTTCAGTTGGACCAACACTGAAGGAGCACCGCCCGGGGCTAAAATAAAGATGACCCTCGGCTCGCGAAACCCAAGGGAAAAAGGGTGTAGGTGGCAAATGGTAAAACCAAGGTTGGGCCTTCTTTGGAGGAGTTTTATTCAAAGCGAACTGTCTAGGGGTCCCATAAATCCCGACCGCGTAAGGAACGCAAAATCAAGGAACATAACACCGGTATGACGTAAACTAGGGTGGCAAGAGTGGAACAAAACACCGGCATAAGGCCGAGCCTTCCACCCTTTACCAAGTATATAGATGCATTAATTAAACAATAGATATTGTGATATCCCAAAATATCCGTGTTCCAACAAGGAACAAACTTCATCTTCACCGCAACTAGCAACGCTATAAGAGGGCCGAGCAAAGCGGTAACATAGCCAATCAACGGTTTGCTAGGACATGGATGGTTAGAGGTTGACATGGCAATATGGGTGGCATGATATAGCAAGTGATAGGTATCGCAGCATAGGCATAGCAAAAGAGCGAGCATCTAGCAAGCAAAGATAGAAGTGATATCGAAGGTATGGTCATCTTGCTCGTAAGGTTCTCGAGTTGTCGAAGGCTTGATCTTCGTGGGCGTTCTCAACAGGCTCCTCGCTCACGCACTCGCCTCCGGCTCTACCCAAAGCAAGAACACAAGCAACGGAACCACAATCAAACAAGGAACATATGCACAAGCAATATGATGCAATACATGACATGCTATGCGAGATGTGACATGCTATGCATATGTATGCTCGGAAGGAAAATGATGAACCGGGCATCAACTTGGAAAACCAAGTATGCCGCTGGAAAGATGAGATGATTTCGGTTGAAATCGATATAAAGATCACCGGAATCGGATGCACGGTTTGCAAATGACAAGCAAAACAAGAATGACGCAAATTTGCGTTTAACAGCCCGATGCTACTTAGCACGCAACACGAAACTATGCTACAGCACCCCAACACAAAAATAAAGCATATGGCAGTGAACTACAGGAGATGCTTAACAAAAGAGGAACACTGAGCTACGGCTAAATCACATCATAACATGTTCAAACAAGCATGGAGAAAGTGCTCAAAATATCAGGTTCACAGACTTAGTGAAAATACTAACATGGCAGGAATTAACATCAGGAAGGCATGTTTAGAGCAAGCAAACAACATACTACAGGAATTTATAATAGCAAAGCAAGGCATGACATGATTCTACTCAAAGCCTATTTCAATAGTCCCTTACTGACCATAAGCCAAAAAGGACTCTAAGAAATGATGGCACCCATGTAAACATTGCAAGTTTTATTACAGATTTCAGACTTAGTGAAATAACAGGACATGGCAAAAACAGATTCCACATGGCGTGTTAGTGAGCTCGATGCACTCACTACAGAGCATCTCATGATAAACTAAGCATACACCCATCAAGAAGACATGGCATAGGAGCTATACATGGCAAGAACAACATCATAGCATACACGGATCAACTACAACGACCTCGTGAAAATTGAATCTCACGCAAACAGTCTGCCAGGAAACATTTTCAAGCAAAAGTAGAGCACAAAAATGACATGCTAGACTACTCTATAAATACCAACAAAGGCATGGATGGATAGAGCACATCCATATGTTCAAAACACCCTTACTGATCATGCTCAAAAAGGGTATGGATCTCTCTGAAACAACCTAAACATATGGCATAAAATTATCAGCAGGACAAGACTTAGTGAAATCACTAAGTTCCTGAAATCAGTAACAACATCATCCCTACTTTGCATGCTTGTTCTAGTCAACACATAGCTCACAAAAATACATGGAAAATACCCCTGGAAAGATGGCATGGCAATGTTCAACTCACATGTAGGACTCAAGTTCATAGGGTGCACACATAATTCATGGCAAAAATGACAAAAGAGCTCGAACTGATAAAATTCTGGAACTAACGATCTGAAGCTATCTTCCAACAGCATTTCGGGCATCAAGATGAGCTCAAATGCAAATGATGCAATGGAATGAAATGATGTACTCGTCGAGGCGAACAGTTTGACATATTATACGCCCAAAACGGAGCTACGGTTGCGGAGATGTGATGCGTTGAAAACTGCACGAAATTAATGACAGAAAAGACTTAGACGAATTTGGGGGGGAAGAAGTCAACCGTGGGTTTGACTGGATCTGGATCCAGATCGGATCGGGTTCGCCGGAGTTCGTTGCCGGAGGAGCTCGGGTCGGCGGAGGAGGGACCGGGGCCGGAGGAGGAGAGGCCGGGCGGCGATGGCGGACGGCGACGACGGCGACGGCCGGAGAGCCGCGGCGGCGGCGGACGGCGGCGGCGGCGGCGCGGCGGCGGCGGCGTAAGCTGGCGCGGGCGCGGAGCGGCGGCGGGCGACGCGCAAGCGGCGGCGGCGGCGGCAGCGGCGCGGCGCGCGGCGCGTGCGGCGGCGGCGATGCAAGCGCAGCGCGGCGAATGGCGGGCGGCGGGCGCGTGCGTGAAATGGCGGCGGCGACGGATCCGGCCCCATGGGGACGACGCTGCCATGGCGGGCTCCGGCGGCGGCGCGCGGCGGCGCACGTGGCAGCCCCGGAGTGGCTGCGGCGGCGGCGGACGTTGTCCGCCCGCCGGACACGCCCGTGGCGCGCGGATCTGGGATTTGCTAGGGTTTGCCCGGATCTCGGGGGGGTCTTTAAATAGGCATAGAGGAGCTAGGAGAGTCCAAATGGGGTGTAGTTTTCCCCACGATCGTGATCGAACGACCGAGGGCATGGAAGGGAGTTAGATGGGTTATTGGGCTGTTTTGGAGGGTTGTTGGGCTGCAACTTAAAAGAGGCCTTTGCGAGAGCGCGGTTAACCGTTGAGTACCAAACGAACTCCAAATGACCCAAACTTGACAGTGGTCTACCGTGCTACACCAGGGCCACTTGGCAAGGCTCGGTCCATTCCGAGAATGTTCAACACCCGCACACGGAAAAAGAACAAGAGGGGACGCCGGGGAACATAGGAGTGTCGGATTGCAAAACGGACAACGGGGAATAGGCTCGGATGCATGAGACGAACACGTATGCAAATGAGATGCACATGATGACATGATATGAGATGCATGACATGAACAAAAATGCAAAAACGAAAACAAAACCCAACCACGGAGGGAATATCATAGCACATATCCGAAAATGGCAAGAGTTGGAGTTACAAATATGGAAAGATACATCCGGGGTGTTACAACACTCCACCACTACAAGAGGATCTCGCCCCAGATCTAGGACTGAAAGAACTCCGGATATTCGAACGGAGGTGATCCTCGCGCCCTGTGTGGCTTCTCGGTTGGAATGGTGTGACCACTTCACTTTTAGGAATTTGATTGACTTGTTGCGAGTCTTGCGCTCGGTTTCTTCAAGAATAGCAACGGGTGCTCATGATAAGAGAGATCTGCTTGGAGGTCAATTTCTTCAAAGTTGATAGTGCGCCAGAATCTTGAAGCACTTATGAGCTGTGACACGTGAAACACATCGTGCACGCTTGCAAAGTTGGATGGAAGCTCAAGTTGATAGGCAAGATCGCCTCTTTTGCCAATGATCTTGAAAGGACCCACGATCTAGGGGCAAGCTTCCTTTGATACCGGGTTTACGAGTACCTTTCATTGGAGAGACGCGAGGTAGACATGGTCTCCGATTTCAAAAGCCACATCACGGTGCTTGTCATCATAATAGCCCTTCAGCGCGATTATGCTGCTTTGAGATTCTCACGAATGACTTTGCACATTTCTTCGCTTCGTGATCAAGTCGCTGCCAAGAAGTTGGCGTTCACCTGTCTCGGACCAATTGAGAGGAGTACGGCACTTTCGCCATATAGAATTTCGAATGGGGCCTTGCCCAACTCGCTTGGAAGCTGTTGTTGTAGGAGAACTTCGGCATATGGGAGACACTCTTCCCACTTCATGCCAAAGAAATGACACAAGCCCCGAGCATATCTTCAAGGATTTGATTGACTCGCTCGACTTGGCCACTAGTTTGAGGATGAAAAGCTGTGCTTTGAAACGAATGTTGGTGCCCATGGCCTTCAAAAGAGTCCCGAACTTAGAAGTGAAGATGCTTCCACGGTCGAAGAGATCAATTGCGGAATACCGTGCAAAGAGACAATTCGAGGTGTATAGCTCGCCACCGAGGTGAGCTGCTGTGATAGATTCTTTGACAGAAGAAAATGAGCCACTTTGGTAAGCTTGTCAATGACAACGAAGATAGCATCATTTCCACGCTTGGACTTAGGAAAACCAGTCACGAAGTCCATCTCGATATGATCAAACTTCCACTCCGAACAGCAAGAGGTTGGAGGAGACCAGCTGGTCTTTGGTGTTCGCTTTCACCCTTCTGCAGACATCACATTCATTCACGAATTGAGCAATTTCTCGCTTCATTCGAGTCCACCAATACGATCGCTTGAGGTCATGGTACATCTTCGCACTTCCGTGATGAATGGATAGGAGGGAATTGTGTGCCTCATTCATGATGACTTTTCTCGATCGCCTTTAGGAACCACAATACGATCCTCAAGAAAAGAGTGTCTTTGTCATCCAAGCGATAGCACTTGTTTTTGGAAATGCCCTTGTCAATACCACGTTTCACCTTCTTCACCATGGCATCCAAGAGTTGTGCCTCACGAATTTGATCTTCCAAAGTAGGAGAGACTATGAGGTTGGCAAGAAATCCTTGAGGAACAACTTGAAGATTCAGCTTATGAAAGCTTCACAAAGATCCGTTGGAAGGGCTTGAGAATTAAGTCGTTGCAATAAGCCTTTCGCTCAAGGCATCTGCAATCACATTCGCCTTGCCAGGAGTATATTCAATACTTGGATTGTACTCTTGAATCATTTCGACCCATCGAGTTTGCCTGAGGTTGAGGTTTGGTTGAGTGAAGATGTACTTGAGACTCTTGTGATCGGTGAAAATGTCCACTTTCCTTCCCAACAAGAGATGTCTCCATGTTATCAATGCATGGACAACTGCCGCCAACTCAAGATCGTGAGTGGGGTAGTTCTTTTCGTTGGGCTTCAACTGACGAGAGGTATAGGCCACAACTTTCTTCTCTTGCATTAACACAAAGACCGAGACCTTGCAAGGAAGCATCACGAAAACTTCAATGGCTTGGATTCATCAGAGGAGTCAAGACAGAGCTGTGACTAGCTTCTCTTTGAGGGTATTGAAAGCGACATCACACTCAAAGGCCCGGACATACTTGACATGCTTCGGAGGAGGTTGGAAAGAGGCTTTGCAATCTTGGAGAAGTTCTCAACGAATCTTCGCAATAGCTTGCAAGACCGAGAAAATCATGGAGTCGCTTGACATTTTGAGGAGGTTCCCAATTCACAATTGAAGACACCTTCTGGGATTAACAGCGATGCCCTTGGCTGAGATGATATGACCAAGATAAAGAACTTCATCAAGCCGTAACTCACATTTGGAAAACTTCGATAGAATTGATGCTCTCGAGCTTGTCGAGCACCAATCGCAAATGTTTGGCATGATCCTGCTTGTTCTTGGAGAAGACCAAAATATCATCGAGATACACCAAGACGAAATCATTTGTGTAGGGGTTGAAGATAAAGTTCATCATGCGAGAGAAAGTTGGAGGAGCATTGACAAGGCCGAAAGACATGACAGTATATTCATAAGAACCATAGCTTGTTCGAATGTCGTCTTGGGAATATCTTGTTCACGAATGCGAATCTGATGATAACCCATATGAAGGTCAAGCTTGGAGAATACTTTAGCACCTTTGAGTTGCTCGAATAGCTCATTGATGTTGGGAAGTGGATACTTGTTCTTGATTGTCTTCTTATTCAATGGACGGTAATCAACACAAAGTCGGTCCGCGCCATCCTTCTTCCGACAAAAGAACTCCACATCCCCATGGAGATGAACTCGTCCGATCAAACCCAGACGCTCTTGTTCATCGAGCTGCTTCTTCAATTCTTTCAGCTCCTTGGGACCAAGCTTGTAAGGACGCTTGCAAACGGGTTCATGCCGTGCTCAAGATCGATAACGAATTCGACCGCCGATGAGGAGGCATACCCGAAGCTCTTCTCGAAAGACATCTTGGTACTCACAAACGATCGAATTTGAGAGATAGCATCCAATTCGCCCTTCTCATTGAGAGAAAACAACCGAATGGTTTCATCACGAGCGCATAGATGATAACATCTTCGTAAGGGTGTGTCAATTGAATTTCCTGACAAAGACAAGCAAGCCGAGCCTTGTGCCGAGAAAGCCACCCATCCCGAGAATTAGATCAATATCGAGTCGCCAAGAACCATTGGAGAAGATAGAAATCTATAGTCGCCCATCTTGATAGAAACATCCGAGCCATCATCTTGGTGTTCATGAATAAACCCGAGATGAAACCGCTATCGGCTTAGGCAGATCAACAAGATGCAAATCATGCATGGATGCAAAAGGCTTTGATATGAATGAAATAGAAGCACCAGATCAAATAAAACTTTTGCAGAATATCATTAATCGGAAGATTACCCATGATCACATCTCAAGAATCCTCTGCTTGAGCTGCATTCATCATATTCACCTTTGCGACTTGGGATTATGCTTGACCACCGCATTGCTTGAAGACCTCACAGAGGAGGAGGAGGAGGAAGGCGCCTTTGGTTATGGCATTTGTTCGCATAGTGACCTTTCTGCTGGCACTTGTTGCAGGTCACCTCTAAGAGCGGACGGTGATAAGGAGCATTTGACCTTGGAGCTTGAGGCTGAGACTTGTTCTGGTAGCTTGGGTTGGGTGGGTGGGAAGATCCACGACCACCTGAGTTCTTCTGTTGGTAAGGCTGACGGAACGGAGGAGGAGGAAGGTAGAACTTTTGCTGCTTTGTTGCCACTTGAGAAGAAGAAGAAGACTGAACTGCATCCCTGATTCTCTTCTTTGAAGCCTCACACTTGAGCTGAGCACCTTCTAGCTTGAGTGCCATATTATAGAATTGATCAAACTGAGTAGGCTCAGAAAGAACAAGAGATAACTGCAGATCCTCTCGAAGGCCACCTCTGAATCGATAGATCATACTTTTCTCATCAGAACGCCTTGTTTGGCGAACCGAGCAAGTTTCAAATCGTATGTTGTATTCAGACATCGACATGTTTCCTTGCTTTAGATTGCGGAACTCCTCACGCTTGCTCTCAACAACACCGGTAGGAATGTGGTGAGCTTTAAAGTCCCGATGTAAATCAGTCCAAGTAATCACCGACCACCTCTAGAATCCTTGTATTGCCGGAACCAATCAGCGCCTCGATCCTTGAGCTGAAAAGACGCGAACTTGACGTAGTCCTCGTGTCCGACATTGCTGCATTCAAAATGCTTGTTGATATCCACGAGCCAATCGTCGGCGTCGTGGCCTCGGCACAATAGCCGAAAGACTTTGGCTGGTTGGCAAGGAACTGGTTGAGTGTAGGAAATCGTGGCTAATGATAGAACTGCCCTTGACCTTGATTCCCTTGGTTGCCTTGGCCTTGGTTACGCTCTTGCATCACTGGATCAACAATCGAAGCGTTGCGTTAGTGGTTGCCATCAAAGTTTGCCATGCCTCCGGAGGCGGAGGTGGAGGTGGAGGGTTCGCTGACTCCCATCACTGCGTCCGGATTACGACGCGTTGGAGGAGCCATCTCAAGAGGGTGACATCCGTTAGCATCTTGATAGATGATAGACAAGTTGAATCAACGGATAGAAATAGCAACAAATAGTCTTCACAATAAACATTCGAACAGGGATGAACGAATGAATTCCAAAGTAAACATCATGTCCATAAAGGTGAGAAGCCACTTGATAAGAGATATTGATGAATGAAAATAAAAAACAAGGTATGAATGGAACAAATAAGTGGTAAGGATTACCCAATCACAAACCAAATATCTGCGGAAGAAATGCTAGAGCTACTTGAATCCCACCTATAAACTCCCGAAACTTTCCGGTTATGCAATCAGGTGTTGGGGATACAGGGGAGCAATATATATCTCACCCAAGCTAACAATCCCTACATCCAACTCAGATCCATCCTTCAACACATAACCAAGAAACCTTCGAAATCGTGTACCTCAACCTTCAAAAGCATCCGTTATACGAGTCATGGCAATACTCCCGTACTCACCACAAGATCAAGGTTAGCGGGTTATCTCACCAACAACTGCATAAAAGAGATTTTCGATGTCGGCGTGCTAAACTCGGTATTCCGAATCGCAACGATAAAATTATGACGACAACACCTCGGAGCTCAACTCCCGGACACCGCCACAACCCCTAAATGTCGAGGCAACCAAGACAATGTTGTCATCATAAGAATATCGAACGATCCCAAGATACCCGCGTGATCCTAAAAAATTTTTTAGTGAAATTAGAGAAGAGAAGAGTCAAAACTCTACGTCAGGATACCTCACCAGAAGGTCGAAGGACGGGAGTAAAAGAATTCCTAAACTCTCCGATATATATAATCCTAAATGACTCAAAACATTTCTCTAGACACAACTCGCCACTAAAAGCGATCAAGCGGTGGGGCTCCTAAGGTCGGGATGGCTCGACACCAACTTGTAACGCCCTCGATGCGGCTATATCTCCCACGTGTCGAAGCACGACTTAGAGGCATAACCGCATTGAAAGCAATGTCGCAAGTGAGGTAATCTTCGCACAATCCATGTAATACATAAGGGAGAAGGTACATAGTTGGATTACAGTCGCCACTTCACACAATACATAATTAAACATTACATCATCCAGATACAATCAAGGTCCGACTACGGAACCAAAATAAAAAGAAGAAAACCCCACATGCAACGCAGATCCCCGATCACCCCAACTGGGCTCCACTACTAATCGTCTGGAAAGGAAACATAGTAACGACCAAGGGCCTCATCATATTCCCACTTCAGCTCGGGGCGCCATCTGCTACCGCATCACCGTACTGCATCTGTTTTGGTAGAATCATGGAGCCACGTGGACTCAACAATCTCACACCCGCGAGATCAAAACTATTTAAGCTTAAGGGAAGGCTGGTGTCAAAAGGAGGAGCTGCTGCAAGTTTACTAGCATATATGGTGGCTACATCGCAAAAGAGAGCGAGAAGAGAAGCAAGGCGCGGTCGTGAAACTAGTAGCGATCAAGAAGTGATCCCGACTACTTACGCCAAGCATAACTCCAACATCGTGTTCACTTCCGGACTCCGCGAGAAGAGACCATCACGGTTACATACACGGTTGGTGTATTTTAATTAAGGTCAACTTCGGTTTTCTACAACCGACATTAACAAATTCCCATCTGCCTCATAACCGCGGGCACGGCTTTGAAAGATAATACCTGCAGGGTGTCCCAACTTAGCCCATAACAAGCTCTCACGGTCAACGAAGGAATAAACCTTCACCCAAGACACTCCGATCGACTCGGTATCCCAGACATCAAGACATTTCGACAATGGTAAAACTAAACCAGCAAAGCCGCCCGATGTGCCGACAAATCCCGATAGGAGCTGCACATATCTCGCTCTCGTGGCACACCGGATGAGCAAGACGACGGGTTGGCATAGACCTCGGTTGCCAGGGCGCCGGACATCGCTTCAAGTTGGACCAACACTGAAGGAGCACCGCCCGGGGGCTAAAATAAGATGACCCTCGGCTCGCGAAACCCAAGGGAAAAAGGGTGTAGGTGGCAAATGGTAAAACCAAGGTTGGGCCTTGCTGGAGGAGTTTTATTCAAAGCGAACTGTCTAGGGGGTCCCATAAATCGCCCGACCGCGTAAGGAACGCAAAATCAAGGAACATAACACCGGTATGACGAAACTAGGGTGGCAAGAGTGGAACAAAACACCGGGCATAAGGCCGAGCCTTCCACCCTTTACCAAGTATATAGATGCATTAATTAAACAATAGATATTGTGATATCCCAAAATATCCGTGTTCCAACAAGGAACAAACTTCATCTTCACCTGCAACTAGCAACGCTATAAGAGGGGCTGAGCAAAGCGGTAACATAGCCAATCAACGGTTTGCTAGGACATGGATGGTTAGAGGTTGACATGGCAATATGGGTGGCATGATATAGCAAGTGATAGGTATCGCAGCATAGGCATAGCAAAAGAGCGAGCATCTAGCAAGCAAAGATAGAAGTGATATCGAAGGTATGGTCATCTTGCTCGTAAGGTTCTCGAGTTGTCGAAGGCTTGATCTTCGTGGGCGTTCTCAACAGGCTCCTCGCTCACGCACTCGCCTCCGGCTCTACCCAAAGCAAGAACACAAGCAACGGAACCACAATCAAACAAGGAACATATGCACAAGCAATATGATGCAATACATGACATGCTATGCGAGATGTGACATGCTATGCATATGTATGCTCGGAAGGAAAATGATGAACTGGCATCAACTTGGCAAACCAAGTATGCCGCTGAAAGATGAGATGATTTCGGTTGAAATCGATATAAAGATCACCGAATCGGATGCACGGTTTGCAAATGACAAGCAAAACAAGAATGACGCAAATCTGCGTTTAACAGCCCGATGCTACTTAGCACGCAACACGAAACTATGCTACAGCACCCCAACACAAAAACAAAGCATATGGCAGCGAACTACAGGAGATGCTTAACAAAAGAGGAACACTGAGCTACGGCTAAATCACATCATAACATGTTCAAACAAGCATGGAGAAAGTGCTCAAAATATCAGGTTCACAGACTTAGTGAAAATACTAACATGGCAGGAATTAACATCAGGAAGGCATGTTTAGAGCAAGCAAACAACATGCTACAGGAATTTATAATAGCAAAGCAAGGCATGACATGATTCTACTCAAAGCCTATTTCAATAGTCCCTTACTGACCATAAGCCAAAAAGGACTCTAAGAAATGATGGCACCCATGTAAACATTGCAAGTTTTATTACAGATTTCAGACTTAGTGAAATAACAGGACATGGCAAAAACAGATTCCACATGGCGTGTTCGTGAGCTCGATGCACTCACTACAGAGCATCTCATGATAAACTAAGCATACACCCATCAAGAAGACATGGCATAGGAGCTATACATGGCAAGAACAACATCATAGCATACACGGATCAACTACAACGACCTCGTGAAAATTGAATCTCACGCAAACAGTCTGCCAGGAAACATTTTCAAGCAAAAGTAGAGCACAAAAATGACATGCTAGTCTACTCCATAAATACCAACAAAGGCATGGACGGATAGAGCACATCCATATGTTCAAAACACCCTTACTGATCATGCTCAAAAAGGGTATGGATCTCTCTGAAACAACCTAAACATATGGCATAAAATTATCAGCAGGACAAGACTTAGTGAAATCACTAAGTTCCTGAAATCAGTAACAACATCATCCCTACTTTGCATGCTTGTTCTAGTCAACACATAGCTCACAAAAATACATGGAAAATACCCCTGGAAAGATGTCATGGCAATGTTCAACTCACATGTAGGACTCAAGTTCATAGGGTGCACACATAATTCATGGCAAAAATGACAAAAGGGCTCGAACTGATAAAATTCTGGAACTAACGATCTGAAGCTATCTTCCAACAGCATTTCGGGCATCAAGATGAGCTCAAATGCAAATGATCCAATGGAATGAAATTATGTACTCGTCGAGACGAACAATTGGACATATTATACGCCCAAAACGGAGTTACGGTTGCGGAGATGTGATGCGTTGAAAACTGCACGAAATTAATGACAGAAAAGACTTAGACGAATTTGGGGGGGAAGAAGTCAACCGTGGGTTTGACTGGATCTGGATCCAGATCGGATCGGGTTCGCCGGAGTTCGTCGCCGGAGGAGCTCGGGTCGGCGGAGGAGGGACCGGGGCCGAGGAGGAGAGTCCGGCGGCGGCGGGCGGCGCGCGGCGCAGGGGCCCGGCGGCGGCGCGGCGGCGGCATGTGCGGCAGCAGGCGGCGCGCGCGGCGGCGGCGGCGACAGCGGCGGCGGCGCATGCAGCATGCTGCGGGCGCGCGCGCGCGGCGGCGGCGACGAGCGGCGCGGCGCGGCGGCGGCGGCGGCGGCGGCGCGCGGGCGGCGGCGGCGGCAAGCGCGCGGAATGGCGGCGGGCGACGGATCCGCCCCATGGGCGACGCTGGCCATGGCCGGGCTCCGCGCGGCGGCGGCGGGCGGCGCCACGTGGCAGCTCCGGAGTGGCTGCGTGCGGCGGCGGACGTTGTCCGGCCCGCTCCGGACACGTCCGGCGGCGGCGGATCTGGGATTTGCTAGGGTTTGCCCGGGATCTCGGGGGAGGGGTCTTTAAATAGGCATAGAGGGAGCTAGGAGAGTCCAAATGGGGTGTAGTTTTCGCCCACACGATCGTGATCGAACGACCAAGGCATGGAAGGGAGTTAGATGGGTTATTGGGCTGTTTTGGAGGGTTGTTGGGCTGCAACTTAAAAGAGGCCTTTGCGAGAGCGCGTTAACCGTTGAGTACCAAACGAACTCCAAATGACCCAAACTTGACAGTGGTCTACGGTGCTACAACAGGGCCACTTGGCAAGGCTCGGTCCATTCCGAGAATGTTCAACACCGCACACGGAAAAAGAACAAGAGGGGACGCCGGGAACATAGGAGTGTTTGATTACAAAACGGACAACGGGGAATAGGCTCGGATGCATGAGACGAACACGTATGCAAATGAGATGCACATGATGACATGATATGAGATGCATGACATGAACAAAAATGCAAAAACGAAAACAAAACCCAACCACGGAGGGAATATCATAGCACATATCCGAAAATGGCAAGAGTTGGAGTTACAAATATGGAAAGATACATCCGGGGTGTTACAACAACTAGTAGTTAGATTTATGTAATGAGTGTATGTAGGAGACGACATAAATAGTAGGACTGGGGTTAACTAGCCGCAACAGGTCTCGAAAACTAAAGGGAGAACACAGATGAAAGCTACAGAATATGTATCATTTGTACTCAAGATTAACTAGATGGCACACAAAAGTATTAAAGAACAACATAGGTAATACTAGAAGTGGTATAATACTATAATCACCAGCCTGTGGGATAGCATTGGCTGATGGATGATAACTATGGAACAACGTTACCTAAAGAACAAGTATCTTAGCTGAACTATGGAACGTCATTAACTCCTGAACAAGACCCGTAAGAGATCAACATGAATATACAGTGAAATGTGATAATCTATTTTCCATGCTTAGATGAATAACAAAGCCATAAATGTTGCACACAAGTAAGATGAGGGTACAACCTATCTGGCCGCCATCCATAGGAGTGAGCATCATGTGCTGACTTGTCGATGGCCCTGCAGTTGTTGTGGCTGTCCATGTCAGGCACGCGCATTCGATGCAGGGAACTACTGAGTGGGGACTATAGATCCCTTCTGGTGTATGCTTCCCTTGTTGGAGCAGCTGCGGTGAGTCAGAAGACGTTGTGGCTGAAGTTGCAGTTAACGCATAATGTTAAGAATGACACATCTCTTTGATCTAAAGAAATACCCTAAGAGATCAACAGCAAGGTACGAGAGTGGTCACACGTTTGTTGACTGAAGACTAAATCGGGGTCACACGATATTATTTTATTTTAATACTGTCCGATCTAAGCCGGATGGCTTGATGGCCGTCTTGTGCCTCCCGGCTGACACTGTTCGAGATCTTCCCCGAAGAGCCAACGACCAACGGCAGAGCAGCCTGCCTCCGCCGTTCGTGGCCCTAACCAAAACCCTACTTCCCGCCCCACCGCACTGTCGTGGTTGCACCGCCCCCGGGCCAATCCACAAAGACTCGTCGTCTTCCAGATCCGGCGGTGGCAGTACCTTCAACCCACGCAACTCTAAGATAGCCATCTAAGCGCTGCTTCTGCGGCGAACTTGCGCCCCCGCACCCTTACGTTAGACACCAGCGAACCGACAGCCTAGGAGCTCCATCGCCTCGAGGGGTGTTGCATCCCATTGGGAATCAATTGGCCCAGAATAAAAATTCAGATAACTGACACCTAAATAAAGTGATTTGAGATGAGGGTGCGACCTATTTGGCGGCATGGTGAAGTAGGTAGCTCCAGCTGCCGAGTCGGTGAGGCCGACGTAGTTGCGGTGGCGACCAGCGGCAGGGCAGCAGAGATGTGATGACGGTCAACGGCTACGGGGAAGCAGCGCCGGGACTCTGGACGGATCGGAAGTTGGAGCCGCTCCGGCACCGTGAACAATGGCGGGGGTGAATCGGCTCCGGTACGGTTCACGCGGTCGTCGTCGAGGCAGCTCCAGCAGCATGGAGTAAGAGGCACACGGCCCAGTGCACGACGGCAAATGGACAACGTATCCGGCATTAGGGAGGAGGGCGGCTGTGAAATTGGTGCGGTGGAGGCGCCATGGAGGAGGGGCTGAGGTTTCGTGGCTCGGGAGAAGGGAGCTTCCAGGGAGAAGGTGATTTGGCGCCCACGAGGTATGAATGGGGAGGGAATTGGGAGGGGAGTGGAACTATGTATTACGGACGCATTTGTCTGAAATGTGTGTGTGTGTGGGGGGGTTCAGTTCTACCCCTGCCTTTAGGCTTCTCGGCTTGGGTCTGTGTACTAAGGGTCGGGGATAGTAGAGTAACTTTGCTTCTCCCCAAATAGTGGGCGGGAGTGATTTCGGGCGAGGAGGGCGTGTTTTGAAATATAGTGGGCGCGAGCGATTTTGGGCAAGGAGAGTGTGTTTTGAAATAGTGGGTGCGAGCTATTTTGGGCGAGGAGAGCATGTTTTTCAACCATGTTTTATGAATTATTCGGCACATGTCATTTCGGCCGAGGAGAAGGTGCGCTTGGATGAAGTTACGAACCCACCCTCGATGTACAACGGGCCAATTGATGTGTGTTCCACATAGACCGGTAATTTCGCGTCTCCCATTTATTTGCTCGGGGAAATTCCACCGAGCAGAGGGTGTTTAATGGTTCGTTCAAATTTTGGGAGAACGAGCATCCACGTCTACCTTACCAAGTCGATTCGAATCAAATTTTGAAATATTAGCTTGCCACTTCTTTTTTAGATGGAGTGATGATGCTCGGGAGTAATGTGTTTTTACATGCTCGTTGCTAGAGATTTACTATATGACAAATAGTTGACCCACTCAAAAACGGGAATCAAACCCAAAATGAACTATCTCGATTCAATGAAATAGCTCGTTCACCATGTCAAAATAGTGAACTAAATCCAAAATTGAACACCTCAATCGAGTAGCATGTTGTACAGCATTATAGTACTCCATGAACATGTTCAAAGTCAAATTAATGAACTTGTTTGATATACTCATATCTCCGTTCATTTGTGGATTGCAGACAACATGTTCTCCAATTTAAATATTTGAATGCAAGTTTATATCGAAACATGGTTTATATCAGTCTTTGATGCATAAAACGCGACCTCCCCCTCTCCCGGCTCCTGCTCTCTCTCTCTCTCTCTCTCTCTCCAACAATCTTCAATTCTATCGCACGCATCCAACACACAAACCTTGTTGGTCCCTCTCCCTCTCTCTCCATCTCTTTCTCTCTCTCACCAATGATCTTCAATTCTATCGCTCGCATCCAACACACAAACCTTGTTGGTCCCTCTCCCTCTCTCTCCATCTCTCTCTCTCTCTTTTTGTGTGTGTGTGGGGGGGGGGGTCTTTGTAGTTCCCATGCATATATACTCCATCTATAGGTCTCTCTCACACACTATGTATGATTCTCTAGTCCAAGCTAGATATCTTGGGTGCACTCATCGTACGCACACAAATTCCTTGTCTCGTTGCCCATAACTCTCTGACGCACCACTATGTCGTCTCAGAGCTCTCCCCTCTCTCTCTCTCTCAAACTCTACATCTACCTGGGTCACACATACACATGCATATCTCACTCGCAGTCGATAGACCCATCTAAAACTCTATCTCTCTCCCTCGTTCTCTCTCCATCTCACGCGCACACACACACAATCTCATGCCTAGCTAGCCAAGTATGATGGTCTCTCACTCAATTGTAGGCACACACAGTCCCTCTATATGTATATGACTAGCTAATCTTAGTCTCCATCACAAACATGTGCATGCTCTATCTGGATTTCTCTCGAGGCATCTTTCTATCGCGCATGCACCTCCCTCGATCTCCCACCCATATAGTCCCCTCACGATCTCGAGGGGATCTCTGTATCACAAACACACCCTCTCTCCCTCCCCATGCGTCCATGTTCTCCATGTGTCCCTCTCGACCTTTGTTCCTTGTTGGCCAGACCTCTATTGGACATGTGCTATAGGGGTGTCTCTCTCCGTTGCAAACAATCACGCACTAGCTACCTTTGTGTATCTCCTCACCTCGCTTTTCTATCTCAAAGATGCATGCATGATATGTTTGCGTAAGAAACGAAAAAACACACTCTCTCTCTAATTTATCGTTTGTTGTCACTTTATCTTTCACACACATAATCTTTTTGCACACTCACTCATTCTCCTTCACACGCACTTGATCTCTCTCGACTTAGGCACTCTCTTCGGTCCATAGCATATAGATTTATTGAAAATTCAAACATCACAATGTTTGACCATATGTATGTGGAGAAAAACAATTACATCTAGAACAGCAAACATATACCATTAGATTCACCATGAGATGTAGTTTCGTATGATGTATCTTTGGCATTGTAGATAAATAACATTTGCGTAAACCTGATCAAAGTTTCCAAAGTTTGACTTCTAAAAAATTTACATGCACTGCATTATCGAGCGGATGGAATATCTCTTTCCCCCACTCAGCTATCTGACGCACCACTCAGCCTTATCGGGGCTCCTCTATCTCTCACAAACTTTATATCTCCCTCGTTCACACATACACATGTCTCGCTCGCGCTATACATATAGACCCATCCAACACTCTTCGCCCTTGTTCTCTCTCTATGTGACACACACCCCCTAAGTACCATAATCCCTCACTCCATCATAGGCACAAGCACTCCCCCCCTAAGTATGATTATCTCTCACTAGCCATCAGGAACACACGTATTGTCTCCTTCCATCCATACGTCTATCTCAATATCTCTCGGGGTATCTTCTATCATGCACACACCTTGTCACTCGATCTCCCACCCATGTAGTCCCATCACGATCTCTAGGGGATCTCTGTATGACAAACATACACTCTCTCCTCCCCATGTCTGCATTTTCTCCATACGTCTCTCTCGACCTCTCTCCCTTGTTTGTCAGGCCCCTCTTGGCCACGTGCTAGGGGTATTTCTCTCTCAGATGCAAACAACCATGCACTATCTCCTCACCTTGCTTCCGTTGTCGAAGATGCATGTGTAATATGTTTGCATAAGACACACATGCTTTTTCTCTACTTTTATTGTGTGTTGTCCATGTCTCTTTCACACACACACACTTTTTTCACTCACTCTTTCTATTTCTCTCTCTCTCTCTCTCTCTCTCTCGCTAGTTAGGGACTCTCTCACGTCCATAAGCATATGGATGTTTTGAAAAGTCAAACCTCAGAAAAGTCTGACCAGGTATATGTGGAGAAAAACATTTACATCTGGAACGATCATTAGATTCATCACAACATGTACTTGCTTCATACTATCATTTATCTTTGTTATTGTAGGTATAAGTAATTTCTTTGTAAACTTGGTCAAAGTTTCAAAAGTTTGACTTAAAAAAATGTTGAAACTACATTATCGAACGGAGGGAGTAGCTATTTCTCTCTCTCTCTCTCTCTGCTATCTCTCATGGGCCTCCCCTCTCACTCGAACTCTCTATACCGACGAATTATACGCTCACTGCATCAGCGTATAGCTCCGTATATTGTTTAGTTGACCGGTCAACCAGTCCACATGCTGCCTTGTCAGCTCGTGTTCTCTATCTTCGTGTGCTGGCCCATGTGGCAGTGGGTGAAAATAAGTAAACTAGAGGCCCATCTTACACGCAGTGAAGTAAACAAAGTTGAAACCACTCGGGGTAGCACCCCGCACGATAGTAAATTGAGGGTGCATTGAGGACACACTTCTTCCGCGTGAAGGATGCACTCGCGCACAATTCACCACCACGCAGCGGCATGCACAGAAGGACGCACTCGCGCATACCCAGCACACAACACACACCAACACATGTGTACACCGGCGTCGCCGCCGGTTGAGATGGACGGCGAGGCAGCCAAGAAGCGGAGGCGGCTCAAGCCATAACCGCATCCGGCGAGCCTGGACTTCATCAGCAGCCTCCCTGATGACATGCTGCTCGTCATCATCGGCCTCCTCCCCACCAAATCTGCCGTGCGGACCGCCCTGCTCTCCCGGCGGTGGCGCCCCCGCTAGCGCCGCGTCCCCCTCAACCTCACCGTCGATAGCTGCCTCTATGATGGGGATTGCAAACGCATGGCCACAGTCTCCAAGATCATTTCATCGCACCCCGGGCCAGCCAGACGCCTTGACATCCGCATGTTCAATACCAACTGCAAGGTCCACGCCAAGTTCGACGGGTGGTTCTTATCCCCTGCCCTAGATCAGCTCGAGGAGCTTAGCTTTGAAGCTGGACGATGTTGCTCTCTGCCACCGTCCGCGCTCCACCTCACGCCAACGCTGCGCCGCGCCAGCTTTAGCTCCTGCTATCTTCCCCAGATTAATGCCGCGCCCGACCTTCTTCTCCCTCAACTCAAGCAGCTCGACCTCTTCGATGTTGTCATCTCGAAGAAGGCTATGGAGCACCTGCTCCGCAGCTGTATTGCGCTTGAGTACCTTCGTCTTGAGCAGATCCATGGGTTCATTAGCCTCCACATCGCCTTGACGAATCTCCGATGGATTTATGTGTCTTGTTGGCCCCGCAACAAGACATCAATTGGGAAGAGATCACTCCAGCTGTTCCACGTTATGGTCATTGAGAATGCGCCTTTCCTTGAGAGATTGATTGTATCAGATCTAGAAGGTCCAACAAAAATCCAAAAAGATTTCTTGTTCTTCTTTTTACTTGTTCGGAGCTTTCCCGTGTAAATAGTTTTATTTTTCTTTCCTTTGGGGGTCGAGAGGAGAAGACCATATTGAAAATGTTTAGTGGCTCTCATATGCATGATTGATTATTTAATTTGGAGCCCATATTACTCTGTCTTCTCTCTTGAGTTGAATGCTTGCAGATTCCAGCTTAGTCCAATGCACGTGCACTATTATTATTATACACATCGTTCGGTCGTGCAAGTGAAAGGCAATAATGACGATATATGATGGACTTATTGAGATGAGAAAAGCTGGTATGAACTCGACCTCTCTTGCTTCCGTAAATATGATGAGGTCATCGTTCCTGACTCAGCTTATTATGAAGTAAACATATTTGCAATGACATTTAGAGATTATAATTGCTTGTGCCATGCTTGATTAGCTATGAGTTATAATGGTTTACCTTGCCTTCCAACATGCTATTAGAATGATTATGATGTGGTATGATGGGATGGTATCCTCCTTTGAATGAATTGAGTGACTCGACTTGGCACATGTTCACGCATGTAGTTGAAACAAATCAACATAGCCTTCATGATATTTATGTTCATGGTAGATTATATCCTACTCATGCTTGTACTCGGTGTGAATTAATTTTAATGCATGTTCATGACTGTTGTCGCTCTCTCAGTTGGTCGCTTCCCAGTCTTTTGCTAGCCTTCACCTCTACTAAGCGGGAATGCTGCTTGTGCATCCAAACTCCTTAAACCCCAAAGTTGTTCCATATGAGTCCACCATACCTTCCTATATGCGGTATTTCCCTGCCGTTCCAAGTAAATTTGTATGTGCCAAACTCCAAACCTTCAAATGAAATTCTGTTTTGTATTCTCGAGCAGCTCATGTTTCAACTAGGGCTGCCTATATCTTCCATGCTAGGTGGGTTATTCTCAAGAGGAATGGACTCCGCTCCTCATTCACGAGAAAGGGCCGGTAACCGGGATGCCCAGTCCCATGATCCAAAAAGATCAAAGCAAATCAATATAATTAAAGAAAACTCCCCCAGAGCTGTTGTTAGTTGGAGGCACTCATTGTTTCGAGCAAGCCATGGATTGATGCTTGTTGGTGGTGGGGGAGTATAAACTTTTACCATTCTGTTTGGGAACTGCCTATAATGCATGTAGTATGGAAGATACAACCATCTCATAGTTGTTGCGTTGACAGTGAAAGTATGCCGCTCAAAATGTTATTCAATCTCTATTTTAAAATCGAGCTCTGGCACCTCTACAAATCCCTGCTTCCCTCTGTGAAGGGCCTATCTATTTACTTTTATGTTGAGTTGTCATCCCTCTTATTAAAAAGCACCCGCTGGAGAGCACACTGTCATTTGCATTCATTACTGTTGGTTTATATTGGGTATGACTTAACTGGATCTCTTTTACCATGAATTACAATGTTTAGTCAGTCCTCGATCTTTAAAGGTGCTCTGCATTTATGTTTTGCGGTCTCAGAAATGGCTAGAGAGATACCATTTTATTATATCATGTTATGATTGTTTTGAGAAAGTGTTGTCATCCGAGTTTTATTATTATGGCTCGCTAGTTGATTATGCCATTGATATGAGTAATTGTGAGACCGAGGTGTTATTGTGAGTATGGTTAGTCCATAATACTTGTTGAAACTTGAATGCTGGCTTTACATGTTTACAACAACAAGAGCAAATAGAGTTTGTAAAAGTTTTTCTTTATCACTTTCGGTTTATCAACTGAATTGCTTGAGGACAAGCAAAGGTTTAAGCTTGGGGGAGTTGATATGTCTCCAACGTATCTACTTTTACAAACACTTTTGCCCTTGTTTTGGACTCTAACTTGCATGATTTGAATGAAACTAACCCGGACTGACGTTGTTTTCAGCAGAACTTCCATGATGTTGTTTTATGTGTAGAAAACAAAAGTTCTCGGAATGACCTGAAAATCCACGGAGGCAAGTTTTGGAAAATATAAAAAATACTGGCGAAAGAATCAAGACCAGGCGGCCCACAACCTGTCCACGAGGGTGGGGACGCGCCGACCCCCCCTGGGCGCGGCCCTCTGAGGCTCCACCGACCTCAACTCCAACTCCATATATTCTGTTTCGCGGAGAGAAAAATCAGAGAGAAAGTTTCATCGCGTTTTACGATACGGAGCCGCCGCCAAGCCCTAATCTCTCTCGGGAGGGCTGATCTAGAGTCCGTTTGGGGCTCTGGAGAGGGGGATTCATCGCCGTCGTCATCATCAACCATCCTCCATCACCAATTTCATGATGCTCACCGCCGCACGTGAGTAATTCCATCATAGGCTTGCTAGACGGTGATGGGTTGGATGAGATTTACCATGTAATCAAGTTAATTTTGTTAGGGTTTGATCCCTAGTATCCACTATGTTCTAAGATTGATGTTGCTATGACTTTGCTATGCTTAATGCTTGTCACTAGGGCCCGAGTGCCATGATTTCAGATCTGAACTTATTATGTTTTCATGAATATATGTGTGTGCTTGATCCTATCTTGCAAGTCTATAGTCACCTATTATGTGTTATGATCCGACAACCCCGAAGTGACAATAATCGGGATACTTCTCGGTGATGACCGTAGTTTGAGGAGTTCATGTATTCACTATGTGCTAATGCTTTGTTCCGTTCTCTATTAAAAGGAGGCCTTAATATCCCTTAGTTTCGCTAGGACCCGCTGCCACGGAGGGTAGGACAAAAGATGTCATGCAAGTTCTTTTCCATAAGCACGTATGACTATATTCGAATACATGCCTACATTACATTGATGAACTGGAGCTAGTTACAGGTCACCTTATGTTATAGCTATTACATGAGGAATCGTGATCCGCATAATTATCCATCATCGATCCAATGCCTACGAGCTTTTCACATCTTGTGCTTTGCTTATTTACTTCTCATTGCTCTCGTTATAATTACTACAAAACTATTATCTTTACTTTTGCCACTATTACCTTTATTATCATACTACTTTGCTACTAAATACTTTGCTGCAGATACTAAGTTATCCAGGTGTGGTTGAATTGACAACTCAACTGCTAATACTCAAGAATATTCTTTGGCTCCCCTTGTGTCGAATCAATAAATTTGAATTGAATACTCTCGAAAACTATTGCAATCCCCTACACTTGTGGGTTATCAGTGATCACCTGCATCATTTTTTTGTTGTACTACTATAGTAGCCTAGGCTAGTCATAGTGGAAAGTAACTTAGACTAGTAACTCTATGGTTACCCTAAGAGCAAGTACTACCTCCGTCCTGATTTACTCTTCCTATTTTGTAGTATCAAAATTTGACCATAGATTTAACTGGCAAAATGTTAATGCATGTCACTAAGAACTATATCATTGGATTCGTATTTGAACATAATTTCAAATGGTATAATTTTTAGTGACATGCATTGGCATTTTCTTAGGTAAATCTATGGTCAAAATTTTATACTAAATACGAGGTAGTACAAAAGTAGGCTATAACGGCCCTCCACTATGTAGGCCAAAACACGCACTTGTGATGCATTTGGCATTGATGCCCCTCCATTGCTCACCTGGTGCCCCAATCTGGATCACCTACTTTGCTTCGGTGCCAAATTAACTCACGCAATGAAAAAACACTTGCGTGGGAGAGAAAGGACTGAGGCAATAAAAAACACTTGTTTGGGAGAGTGAGAGGCTGGTGTAGTTGGTTTGATTGATTTGTTTATACATGTGGGTCTGTGTGCACATCGGTGCCAACTCTCTCACATCGTGAGAGTGGTGCCAAAATCTTTTGATTTGACATCGATGCATATTATGTGGCATACTTTTGAGATGGCATCGGCCGCATAGTGGAAGGCAACAAATGTCCAAGCTCTTCACGTGCTCCAAGGTAAATGAGAGAGAGAGAGAGAGTGAAAAAATATCACTAGCCAGCCAACCCTATCGTATGAGCGAATGATATTGATACCTCTTGATGACACGACAATCTTATACAGCTAGCTGCTCTAATATGTTCTCTTCTTTTGCAGATAAAAAAGACCCAAAAGTGAAAAATGTGCTGCACTATAACAATCTCATCGATTGCCTTGATCTCCATCTTACAGAAATTGATTTGATCGACTACCGAGGCAGCACATCTAAGATTAAATTGGCCAGGTTCTTTGTTCTAGAGGCAAGTGTGCTTAAGGTAATGAGGTTTGGCGTTCTGTAGCGCAAATATGAATGGCGTGCTGATCACCGCAAGCGTCTAAGCCTAAATGACAAAGTCTCCGTAGAAGTTGAATTTGTTTTTGAAACATCAAGTGGCCAGAGACTCGAAAACTTATTTGCCCATTAGTGACTTGTGGGTTATCAGTGATCACCTGCATCATTTTTTTGTTGTACTACTATAGTAGCCTAGGCTAGTCATAGTGGAAAGTAACTTAGACTAGTAACTCTATGGTTACCCTAAGAGCAAGTACTTCCTCCGTCCTGATTTACTCTTCCTATTTTGTAGTATCAAAATTTGACCATAGATTTAACTGGCAAAATGTTAATGCATGTCACTAAGAACTATATCATTGGATTCGTATTTGAACATAATTTCAAATGGTATAATTTTTAGTGACATGCATTGGCATTTTCTTAGGTAAATCTATGGTCAAAATTTTATACTAAATACGAGGTAGTACAAAAGTAGGCTATAACGGCCCTCCACTATGTAGACCAAAACACGTGCCAAATTCACTTGTGATGCATCTGGCATTGATGCCCCTCCATTGCTCACCTGGTGCCCCAATCGGGATCCCCTACTTTGCTTCGGTGCCAAATTAACTCACGCAATGAAAAAACACTTGCGTGGGAGAGAGAGGACTGAGGCAATAAAAAACACTTGTTTGGGAGAGTGAGAGGCTGGTGTAGTTGGTTTGATTGATTTGTTTATACATGTGGGTCTGTGTGCACATCGGTGCCAACTCTCTCACATCGTGAGAGTGGTGCCAAAATCTTTTGATTTGACATCGATGCATATTATGTGGCATACTTTTGAGAAATATGGCATCAGCCACATAGTGGAAGGCAACAAATGCCCAAGCTCTTCACGTGCTCCTAGGTAAATGAGAGAGAGAGTGTGTGTGAAAAATATCACTAGCCAGCCAACCATATCGTATGAGCGAATGATATTGATACCTCTTGATGACACGACAATCTTATACAGCTAGCTGCTCTAATATGTTCTCTTCTTTTGCAGATAAAAAAGACCCAAAAGTGAAAAATGTGCTGCACTATAACAATCTCATCGATTGCCTTGATCTCCATCTTACAGAAATTGATTTGATCGACTACCGAGGCAGCACATCTAAGATTAAATTGGCTAGGTTCTTTGTTCTGGAGGCAAGTGTGCTTAAGGTAATGAGGTTTGGCGTTCTCTAGCGCAACAATGAATGGCGTGCTGATCACCGCAAGCGTCTAAGCCTAAATGACAAAGTCTCCGCAGAAGTTGAATTTGTTTTTGAAACATCAAGTGGCCAGAGACTTGAAAACTTATTTGCCCATTAGTGACTTGTTAGGGCGCTGGATTTTAGTTTGTACGATAATGCTGCATCCACCTAAAGTAACGAAAGTTCTTACGTAAACTTCCTAGTAATTCCCTCTTTGTAGGTGCAACATTACTCCTAACATTTGTAATATCAGTTTGAAACTTGTAATATTGCTGTTTCCTATTCCTGCGTTTTCAAAATCCTGCAAATCAAACAGGTCCTAAGTTGGTGATGATGTTGTGCCTGCCATCTTTCACCAATGGCCATCGGATCTAGATCTGACGCATACAAACCAAACTTCTCCAGTTTTGCAAAAAGATGCTCGCACTTGTTCCCTATTTACAAACAACTCCTTGTATCTCACAATCAGCCTTATCTCCTCCCCACCACATCTAGAAGGCCATGGAAAAATCTGGCACGATGGCCGCTGCCGGCGCCGTCCACCCCCAATATTGGTGTTTCATGCAATGCGCGAGCATCTACGCACGGGAAATTATGTCGAACATGGCCAGTTGTAAGCAGGCTAGCTCTACAACCATGATGATAGTGACTGCAGACGGTGAGGCTGACTATGGTATGCCGAACACGGCGCCTATACTCAGGTGTCATCTCCGGCAAAGGGTCTTGTCACTTCACTGTGAGAAGCAGCATGTAATAATTTGACCAACGGGTAGTACAGTGCTACTACATTGGTAGTACTACTACTAGTACTAGCACCACCGTCTGGATTTAGTAGTACTACCACGTCCATATGGATTTAGTATTTGACTAGCAATATCTAGTAATGCATGTCACAAAAAATGTACTACTCCCTTTGTAAATAAATACATGGTGTATTGTGTTATTCCTATCGGCGAGAGAACCTAGTGTATTTTTGCTAATTAATAGGATTACATGCAATGAACTAACCACTGCATGTCATGTTTGGTAGTCTCAAGTCATTGAAAGCGTGCACACCCCACATCTCTCATTGGTTGATATGTCACGAAATAAGAAATGAGGAGGGAGTTAATATACCGTGCCTAATTGTTTTGGGATTATTTGGTTTTCGTAAGGTGACTTACACAACATTTTTTGTTACATGCATTAACATTTTATTAGTTAAATCAAAGGTCAAAACTTGGCGCAAAATGCAAAGGGGACCAATAAACGAGTAAACATCAAAGTTCTCTCGTTTGGCCCCAACTAGAGGTCCGATGAGATGACTATACTGCACCGACACGGAGGGGGATGCAGCTTCATTGACTTACTGCACCTGCCTTTGGGTGCATGACACGTGGGCCCAACGGGTGGCTGGCCCACCTGTCATACAACCAAAGGCAGGTGCAGTAGAGGGCCGAGGAGTAGATGGCCAACACGCACATGAATTCAACGCAGTCTGCACTTCTCATATAAAGGCTCCTCGCCAGTCTAATCTAGTATGAAATCCTACGCACCTACACACGCTAACCAAGGGCAAGAGCGATCACTCCAATCGCAATATCAGTTGACTAGAAGCTAAGCTAGACCCACGGAGGCGGTGAGCGCGAGCATCGGCCGGCTGTGCCAGATGGTCCACGATGCCGGCCTACGGCCCGGCACCGAGGAACGTCTCCAGGTAGTGCTTGAGGCCGCCAGGGCGAGGGGCCACTTGGACGACAGCTTCGTCTCCTTGTTTGACGAGGTCCTGGTCGGCTTCCTCGACAAGTTCACCGTCGTCAAGAAGTTCGCGGACGACCTTGACGTACACCTCCAGCCCACGCGCCCAGGCTCTGTGATGCCCGCCACCCTCAACGGTCACTATGGTGACAACCTCTTCAACGACCGGTGGCCTCGCGATCGCCGCCGTCATACCGAGAATGTCCACCTCGAGGTCGCGCTCACCGTGCAGCGCCTGGCGCAGCAAGACACCATCGACATAATCACCCACGTCTACGCGCAAATCGTCCACAAGGACTACTACATGCAAGAGGAGGACGATAGGATGCTAGCCTTCTTGGACCGTAGGGAAACCTTGGATGACATTGTTCAGAAGCACGTTGAGCTCGCCGCCAACGTCGCTGCTCCTCACATGTCGGTTGGTGACCCGCTGCACTAGGGCGTGAGGATGTCGTTGATGGATCCGTATGTATATTTATCTTTCCGTCAAATCCATGTAGTAGTATATGGTACTACTAGTAATTATCTTACCTTTCGCGTCAACTTCATAATTTTGTACGTACTCCATGCATGAACCGCGCCAGAACCAAACTTCTCATTACTCTAGGAAAAATCGTTATTTCTATCTATCGGTCGCGTCATGGAGCAGAACCAAATTTTACAAGTTACAAGTTCAAAAGGAAAAGCCTGCCGTGTTCACGTCACACCCCCACACGGTTGGTCCGGCACGCCGTTCAAGGGGGAATGCGTGCTGCGTTGTATTTTCACTTACAAGTGGGACCGCAGCTAAGCAAACTGACTATCGGCAAACCCCCACCCTGCCCACCGTGCGATGGCTGAGAAAACAGGAGGGAGAAGAGTTGACTGTAGCACGGACTCCAAGAAAATTGGTGTCGGGTGGGACTCGTGTGGGTGGCGTGTGCCGTACTGCTAGACGTGAATGCTAGTTATGGCCCATTCCACCCCACTATATCGAGCCAATATCGAGGTGCTGGTTACGTAGAACAAATTTCCTGGAGTCCATGCTCGGCCCTCCTCTATCTCTCTTCTCAGCCACTCAGCAGACGCGCGGAGCCCATCGTCGGTTTGCTCATATGCGGTCCCACATGTTAGTGAAAATGCAAGAGGACCCACTGAACCTCCACATCTTTCACCTCGACGTGCTGGTGATGAAAACCAAATCCAATAAAGATCTTCGGTGGCCGCTTTTGGAGTTACTCAAGAGTAGTAAGATTCTATTTACAGTTTCACCCAAGATGCACATCACGTGGCTTCAACTATTGATACGTCTCCAATATATCTATAATTTTTTAATGTTCCATGCTATTATATTATCTGTTTTGGATGTTTAATGGGCTTTACTATGCACTTTTATATTATTTTTGGGACTAACCTATTAACCGGAGGCCAGGTCCAAATTGTTGTTTTATGCCTATTTCAGTGTTTTGCAGAAAAGGGATATCAAACGGAGTCCAAACAGAATGAAACCTTTGGGAGAGTAATTTTGGGAACAAACGCAATCCAGGAGACTTGGAGTGGACGTCAAGAAAGAAGCGAGGAGGCCACGAGGCATGAGGGCGCGCCCAGGGGGGTAGGCGCGCCCCCCACCCTCGTGGGCCCCTCGTGGCTCCCCTGACCGACTTCCTTCACCTATATATATACTCATATACCTTGAAAACATCCAGGAGCACCACGAAACCCTATTTCCATTGCCGCAACCTTCTGTACCCGTGAGATCCCATCTTGGGGCCTTTTCCGGTGCTCCGCCGGAGGGGGGATCGATCACGGAGGGCTTCTACATCAACACCATAGCCTCTCCGATGAAGTGTGAGTAGTTTACCACAGACCTTCGGGTCCATAGTTATTAGCTAGATGGCTTCTTCTCTCTCTTTGGATCTCAATACAAATTTCCCCTTGATCTTCTTGGAGATCTATTCGATGTAATTCTTTTTGCGGTGTGTTTCTCGAGATGCGATGAATTGTGGGTTTATGATCAAGATTATATATGAACAATATTTGAATCTCCTCTGAATTCTTTTATGTATGATTGGTTATCTTTGCAAGTCTATTCGAATTATCAGCTTGGTTTGGCCTACTAGATTGATCTTTCTTGCAATGGAATAAGTGCTTAGCTTTGGGTTCAATCTTGCGGTGTCCTTTTCGAGTGACAGCAGGGGCAGCAAGGCACGTATTGTATTGTTGCCATAGAGGATAAAAAGATGGGTTTTATATCATATTGCTTGACTTTATCCCTCTACATCATGGCATCTTGCCTAATGTGTTACTCTGTTCTTATGAACTTAATACTCTAGATGCATGCTGGATAGCAGTCGATGTGTGGAGTAATAGTAGTAGATGCAGAATCGTTTCGATCTACTTGTCACAGACCTAGATATTCTCATAATTATGCACTTTTCTATCAATTGCTCGGCAGTAATTTGTTCACCCACCGTAATACTTATGCTATCTTGAGAGAAGCCACTAGTGAAACCTATGGCCCCCGGGTCTATTTTCCATCATATATTGATAGAGCACAATTTAGAAGATGTTCTAGCACTTTTAGCTAGCATAGAGGCTAGAGATGAGACTAGTGCACTTGTTGATAGAATAGAGGCTAGACATGAGACTAGATGCGAGGAAGCAACATCTACTTCTTTACACTCAAAGAAGAAAGAAGCACGCAAGATCGAGCCTCCACAGATCAACAATGAACGCATCGAGAAGGCACTAATCCAACTTACAGGAGCAGTTATGGAAGTTGGATATCTTCCAAAATGTATTCTTGTGGTTCTTGTTTTCTTATTCTTCTTTTCTAGTCAATTTTTGGTGATGTATTTCCATGTACCAAAAATCAATGATGAAAAAAAGATATGTGTTTGCAAAGAAAAATGTACGCGGCCGGGTTGCGTCTGCGGGTTGGGCGCACGGCCACCGCATCCGAGAAATGGCCCGGACACAACCCCATTGCCCTACCCAAACGGACAGAATCCAGGCAAAATAGAGGTCTGTTGGGTGTCGTGCGTTGGAGGTGGCCTTACAAGTGGGACCGCAGTTGAGGAAACCGACTATTGGCAAACCCCCACCTTGCCCGCCGTGCGATGGCTGAGTTAGAGAAACGGCGAGGTTGAAGAGATAGATGTAGCACGGACTCCAAGAAATATGGTGTCAAATGGAAGTCGTGCTGGTGGTGTGTGTCGTACTCCTAGACGTGAATGCTTGTTCTGGCCCATGCCACCCTACTTCTATATAGTAGTAGTATCGAGGATTCGAGGTGCTGGTTACGTACAACGGACACGTTAACATATGGCCCACCTCACATTGTGGCCAAATTTCCTGGAGTCTATGCTAGGTTAAAAAGTGTTCTTTGTGAGGGTGGGTGGCTGGTCTCAAGTTTAAAAACTTGTTGTATTACGTATACGTAGACGTACAGATAATGGTAGCAGTTCTGAAAGTTTGAACCCAAACATCATAATGCAATTTCTACTGGACTCATCCGAGGACCTAGGATGATGGTATTCATAGCTACAGTAAAAACACCCGCCCAACGCGCGAACCATGTGAAGCTAGTACAAATAGTGTACTATTGTTGATTGGCCACATCAGATAACCTATTGCAATGCACGTACAATTATGTATTCGGAAAATATTTTTTTGCCTCGTCGCAACACCCACTCAGAGAAGCGACTCGAAAGCCATTCATAAATTTAGTAAGTTTATCACAGGCATATCATTTTATTACATACAATAGGTCATCAACCCACAACGACAATGAGGATACATTATAAATACTAAAGTTTTCATCACACAACAAATAATAAGCAATGAAATGAACTTCAACTCAACCAATCCTCGGTGTTGGAAACGCTTGCTTCAAACCACAAGTGATTCTCTGGGAAGGGCCATCTATTGTCAATCTCCAGAACAACGCAGGACTGATAATCCAGGCTGAAGCGGCCTACTATATCAGTACCAGGGTAGGGAACCACCGAAATGTCTAAGGTATAGATACAGTTGCTTCTCATAAATGGTAGTAACGTTGTGTCAACAGCAGTTGGATCGCCTTTCACCATCATTGGATAGTTTTTTCCAAGGAAGAGCGAGTTTTCTCCAAGACAATCAATACTGTACCAGGGAGAAGGTGTTGGCACTAGCACACTAGTATCCATCCCGAATACCATGCAAAGGGTGTTGGAATAGGTCCGGAGAGTGCGACCATGGGAGACAACACCTGCTTCCTTAGTAGTAACATTAGCAGTGGGTTGTATACAGACAAGAAGGGATGATCCATCGGAATAAGTTGCCAAGCGCCACTGAGTATATGGGCCCTGCTCGTCCTCATGCTCGTGATCATCACCATCGTCATCTCCGCCTTGGTTATAAAAAATTTCAAGTATAGGTGGTGGAATGTTCACAGGACCTTGGAAACACAAGAAGAAGGTTAATTAGTAAAGGGAAACTTGCTAACCCGCATGCATGTGGATGAAACAATTATAATTACGGTGGAAGACAAACGTACCGAAACTATGAGGATCCCATGCAAAAATAGTGCCACTAGTGGTCGAAGCAAACAGAAGACCCTCATATTGAATTGCATCACAGTACACATCCATGTATAGAAACTGATCTTTTAGCAATATCCATCTAGTCGAACCATGAAGGACGGCAACAAGCTTGTCAAAGATAGCAATAGCTACATAGTTCCTGTAATGCCAAGAGCGGTTGGGAACTCGACAAATTGCTATCTTCCATAGAAGACAGTCACCATGATCGTATTTGAACGTGCATAGAATACCGGTGTGCTCAACCTCTGGGCAGTCTGCTGAGATTTTTCAAAGTGGAACCCGGTGACGAGTGTACACATTCACAAGTTACCACTCGCAGTTGTACACAATATAAACAACCCAATCTCCATTTGCGCCTGCCCAAGCCTTGCCCTCAAGCGCTGGCATCTTAACATCATACGTATCATTATCAAGCGGCATCAACTTGCACAAGGCGAGGCCTCTGTCGTCCCTGCGCTAGTCAGTAGGGTCACGGCGAAGAAGATAGGGGAGATCAAACCGCTCTTGGACCCTTGGGTTCCTTGTAATGATGTTATTAGTTGAGTCGAGAATGATCTTGAACGAACATGCCATTCTAGCCGAGGTGATGATGTCGCACCGATTAATGAGTTCCTCCACCACGTCATTTTTCAGATCGGGGCAAGAATAACGGGGTCATTTCCGGCCTGTTCCCTCCATGGAGAAGACGATCGAACAATGGGAGAAGGAAGGGTGAAGGCAAATGGAGGAGGGAGGAAGTGCGTGCGACAGCAGTTCCAAATCAAGAGGGAAAGGCGAAGAGTCGGTGGACGGTTGCCAGTTTGCCATGGTACACGAAGAGGCACCCCGACCTACACATCCGTTTGGAAATAGTAGAAAAGTACTCGTCGTCGTCTCACTGACATGTTGGAATGGGATCACATGTCAACAAAACATGGTGTGTAATTTCTCATGCAAAATGCGATCTGGCCACATTGGCCCGAGGTGCTACATTAGTTATCGACCTTTATTTTTTTAACATACAATCTGAGTGGATAGCTCCTATGGTCATCACACGTGAGTGGATATATAGGTGGGCTAGGTGGGCAGGCGGCAACAATCTGAGTGCTAAAAGAGTTGATCCAATGCTTGGTTTTGTTTGGATTTTCCAACTATGACCATTGGATAGAGTGAATCAATGGCTTACGTTCAAAGTTATTCTCATACTATAGAATGGTATAGTAACATGGAGAGATTTGGTTGATTTTATATCGCTGAATAATATAAAATATTATGAGTGCAAATGCTCCACCGCGATATTTGTTGCTCCTTCTCGGTCGTCGGGAATCTATGTTCTTCCACTCTTTCGTTTAAGACATGAGCTTTGTTCATCCTTTTGCCGACACGCGGGACATCTATATGCCTCCATTTTAAAAATCATACTATATGCCTCCATGACACACGGGACATCTAGCATCAAGGTGGCGTGTCATGCAAGAGAATGGAGATATGTAGTGTGTAAGTGAGTCATGCACTTCGATGGCACCTAGTCCTACGCAATATTTTTTTTCTCCTCGATGGCACGTGAATAGTGCATGTACTCAATGACAGAGCACGGGATGGTAGCCATGGACATGGTCGGCCCTTTTTGAAGAGAGTACTAATAAATAACTTTGATGTGCCCCTCAACTCGCAAAACGATGAGAAGCTTGCTTACTAAATACGCCTTCTCCCTCGCCAACACGTGCGCGATGGCTTGTAGCACGAGGAGAAACTTTTGCTTACAAGCAGTGGATGTGCAGCAGTTCATTTGGTGTCAGATTGCCAGAAGTACTATTGTAGTACCATCATTATTGTTCAACTTCTGGAAGAGGAAAAGAGCCAAGCGCAAGGTCACCTACTAACCTAGCACAGTACTACTATAGCCAAAGCTGGTCCACCTTTTTAGGGCATGGTTAGTTAATATAGGCGGCTGTCGCAGCGGCACATCATTTAGAGCAAGTACTCTCTTCGTAGGAACAAAGGAAGTGAAACAAAAGTTGGAGTGGATGCTAGATTGCCAATTAAAACATGATTACATAGGGGGAAAATCCTATAGCATTCTATCCTATGAATCAAATGATCAATGTAGGAAAATTATGAGGGAGGTCTCTCCAACAGTGTTCCTCAGCTCGCACCTAGCATCATGGTGGTCGAACTTGGAGTCATTCATCTGGTACACGTGGCATCTTAGATCTGGACACAAGGTGACGTGGCCTCTCACTTCGTCCGCCATTTGAAGCGGCGCGCCAGTGGAGGACTAGCATACTCCAATATTAGGTTGGCTCTATGTGATGTGGCAACTTCATATACTAACCGGATGCTAGCTATACTACTACGGTACTCACACTCCAAGAAGTGACTCGAAAACCATTCATAAATTGAGTCTATGACATGCATTTGCAAATGTACCATTCATTGCATACAACAAGTCATCAACACACAATGACAGCGAGGATACATGCATGTTGGACTATAGATTATTTCCAACAAAACATTCTAGTAAATACTGAAGTTTTCATCACACAACAAATAACAAGCAATGAAATGAACTTCAACTCAACCAATCCTCGGAGTTGGAAACGCTTGCTTTGAACCATAGGTGCTTTGGGAAGGGCCAGCTATTGTCAATATCAAGAGCAACGCAGGACTGATCATCCAGGCTAAAGCGGCATATATCAGGAGCAGGGTAGGGAACCACCGCAATGTCCGAGGTATAGATACAGTTGCTTCTCATAAATGGTAGTAACGTTGTGTCAACAACTGCTGGATCGCCTTTAACCATCATTGGATAGTTTGGTCCAAGGAAGAGCGAGTTTTCTCCAAGAGTGTCAATACTGAACCAGGGAGAAGGTGTTGGCGCTGGCACACTAGTATCCATCCCGAATACCCTGCAACGGGTGTTGGAATAGGTCCGGAGAGGGCGACCATGGGAGACAACACGTGCTCCCTCAGTAGTAACAATCTCAGTGCACTGTATACAGACAAGAAGAGGTGATCCGTCAGAATTAGTTGCCAGGCGCCACTGAGTATATATATAAGTCCTGCTCGTGATCATCACCATTGTCATCTCCCCCTTGGTTATAAAATTTTTCAAGTATAGGTGGTGGAATGTTCACAGGACCTTGGAAACACAAGTAGAAGGTTAATTAGTAAAGGGAAACTTGCTAACCCGCATGCATGTGGATGAAACAATTATAATTACGGTGGAAGACAAACGTACCAAAACTACGAGGATCCCATGCAAAAACAGTGCCACGAGTGGTGGAAGCAAACACAAGATCCTCGTATTCAATTGCATCATAGTACTCATCATCCGTGTATAGAAACTGATTTTTGAGCAATATCCATGGACGAACCATGGAATCAGTAATGATGGCAATAAGCTTGTCGAAGATAGCAACAACTTCATAGTTCTTGTAATTCCAAGGGCGGTTGGGAACTCGACAAATTGCTATCTTCCGTAGATGACAGCCACCATGATCGTATTTGAACGTACGTAGATCATCTGTGTGCTCAACCTCAGGGCACTCTAAGATTTTTGGAAGTGGAATCCGCCGACGAGTGTACACAATCACAAGTTTCCCTCGCAATTGTACCCAATATAAACAACCCAATCTCCATTTGCACCAGCCCAGGCCTTACCCTTAAGCGATGGCATCTTGACATCACACGTATCATTATCAAGCAGCATCAACTTGCACAAGGCGAGGCCTCCGTCATCCGCGGCCATGCGAGCAGGCTTATAGCGAAGAAGATAAGGGAGATCAAACCGCTCCTGGACCCTTGGGTTCCTTGTAATGATGTTATTACTTGTGTCGAGAATGGTCTTGAACGAACCTGCCATGCTAGCCGAGGTGATGATGTCGCACCGATCAATGAGTTCCTCCACCACGTCATCTTTTAGATCGGGGCAAGAATAACGGGGTTGTTTCTGGCTTGTTCCCTCCATGGAGAAGACGATCGAACAATGGCAGAAGGAAGGGTGAAGGCAAATGGAGGAGGGAGGAAGAGCGTGTGACATCAATTCCAAATCGAGAGGGAAAGGCGAAGAGTCGATGGACGGTTGCCAGTTTGCCATGGTACATGAAGAGGCGCCCCGGCCTACACGTCCATTCGGAAATAGTGGAAAAGGACTCGCCGTCATCTCACTGACATGTTGGAACGGGACCACATGTCAATGAAACATGGTGTGTATTTCTCGTGCAAAATGCGATCTGGCCATGTTGGCCCGAAGTGCCGCATTATTTCTCGACTTTATTTTTCTAATGGCGTGTATTGAAGCACGACTAACTGGTACTGTATGCAGAGAAAATATAAACTACTCTACCACTAGTCCACCTCTAGTACTAGTAGTATAAAAAGATATATAGGCTGGAGCTTCAGCGCTTTCTTGCTAAGGGCTGCCCACTTGCTTATCACACTATCACCCTCTCTCCAGATCTAAAAAAGACGGCCTCTCTCTCCCTCCTCACCGGTGGTCACAGATCCGCCGGGGAAGAAAAGGACGTGCAGCGTTGACGCACTCATCGCCGGCGAGCGAGGTCACGCACTAACGACAAGGCTGTCCTCTCGTACCTAGCGCCCGTGCGGGATGGCCTCCATCCCCAAGCTCGTTGCCGTAGTGTGTGCAGAGGACGACGACCATGAGCGAAGCCACTTCCCGCCGACCCTCAGGTATGCTACCTCTTTTCGAACCATACCCTTGTTCTATTGCCCCATCTGCCATGTCGCTGCATGTGGATCTTTTTCCACTCCACCATCTTCCCAATTTGCTATCCTCTGCTCTGCTGGTCAAACAGACGAAAACCTTAATTTGCACTATTAAAGGAAACCCTACTTCATGCAGACTAATCCATGTCTGGGTTGAATAAGGAAAGGAAGGGAGACTATACTGTCCAAGAGAGTAGGCATCGAACCCGCATCTAGGTTGAAAAGGGGAAAATCAGTAGCTAAGGAACGAGTTCGTGTCTCTTGGTTGAAGAAGGGTAGAAGGCATGACAGCGCAATAGAGAATGACCAGGTCGATCGGTTTGTTGTCCTCACATAGGAAAAAGGAGGCTAAAGAGAACAAAAATGGGACGTAATCCACATATGTTGCCTGGATATTTGTTGCTCTGGCAACCATACCTCCCTCACCACTCTATGCGTCCGTGGAGATACATCGTACTGGTGCCCGCACTGTCCAAATGGGCCTCCCATGCTCTTATTGCCACTTTTTTGCTGTTAGTATAACGCTAGCAGTCAAGTCAAGCAATGCTACTGCTAAAGTGATGCCACATTTAACTAATGCAGCACTCAGTCTAATGCCACCAATAAATTTAAGCAATGCCATTTAATGTCACTAGATTATTTCAGGGTTTGTCGTGGTTCTAAGTCTGACAGTAGAGTGGGGGTAGGTATGGAGAGGCAAGGTCCTAGCTATGGAGAGGTTGTAAACACAAGCGATGTACGAGTTCAGGCCCTTCTCGGAGGAAGTAAAAGCCCTACGTCTCGGAGCCCTGAGGCGGTCGAGTGGATTATGTGTGTATGCGTTACAGGGGTGCAAACCCTTCTACCTGTGGAGGGGGGTGGCTTATATAGAGTGCGCCAGGACCCCTGCCAGCCCACGTAATGAAGGGCTTAAAGTACATTAAGTCCAGGCGCATCGTAACGCCCACATAAAGTGTCTTAACTACCATAAAGTCTATTCAATTACAGGCCGTTGCAGTGCAGAGTGCCTTCTGACCTTCTGGTGGTCGAGTGAGTCTTCATGGTCGAGTGAGTCTTCATGGTCGAGTCCTTCAATCCAGTTGAGTGGGTTCCTCGTAGGTCGACTGGAAGGTGATCTCTTCTAAAGGTGTCCTTGGGTAGGGCACTTAGATCAGGCCTATGACCCTACCCTAGGTACATGAATCCATCATTAGCCCCCGAATGGATTGAGGCTTGAGTGAGGAAGGAGTTGATGTTGTTTCCGATTGACTTTTGCATACTGGCTATGCGTTGTTCTGGATTAAGATCTTCTTTGTTGATAACGAGCAACTTTTCTTCAGTCGACTCGATCCATTCTTGTCTTTCGTCGAGTGACTTTTCAAGCTCCCCCGGTTCCCGAGCGACGGATCGCAGGAGATCCCGCGTCTGACAGACTGATCTGCCGTTCGCGGATTCCACGGGATACGAAATTTGGGGAAGCGCGCGAAGCGGGGCGGACCGCGGCGTTCGGAAGGGATAGGACATAGACGCCTCGATCCCCGCGCCGCCTTTTCCGCCACGTATCACGTCAATGCAACTGTTTCGGGATATGATTAGATTGACTGGGTCCACCTGTCATCCACTCGGAAGGAACGTTATAAATGCGACCGGCGAGGGTTTTCTGAACAGTGCTCCATTCTTTCTTCTCTGCTCTCCTCGCCTCCGCCCAACGCGGCCGCTTTCACCTCCGCAAAGCTCCTCTCCGTGCGTCTCGCCGGCAGCCATGGTCAAGGAGAAGAAGGCGGTGCTGGAGCGCGCAAAGAAGGCGTCGGCGGCGGAGAAGGCGAAGGGGAGATCCACCAGTCGCGGCGGGTCTTCGCTCTAGATCTCGCCTGCCGAAGGGCTGGGTCCAGGGAGATTGGATCCAGTCGACCATCAGGGAGAAGGACCTCCTCGACATGGCCGACGACGGGCTGATCCCCCACGGCGCCGCAAGGCTTCCAGGGAAAGAGTGGCAGCCCCAACCGAAGAGGGTGAGTGCGTGCTCTCGCCACTCATGTCGATCGCGGATTTTCTCTCGCCACCAAGTGTTTTCTTTCGTGGTTTTTGAACTTCTTTGGAGCCCAACTCTACCACTTCACCCGAACTCCATCGCGATCTTGCTGCGCTTTGTATCCATGTGTGAGAATTTCCTGGGCTGTCGACCGCACTGGGGCTTGTTCAAGCACATCTTCACGTGTCGCTCTCAGACCGTGAAGAAGGCGAGTCCAGGCGATGAGAAAACCCAAGTTGTCCAAATGTGCGGGGGCTTGGGGATTCAAGTGAGGAACAAGAGCACCTTCCCAGCCATGACGTTTCTCGAGTCGGTCAGGGGCTGGCAGTCGACCTGGTTCTACTGCCAGAATGAGTCGACACCGGGGCAGTCGAGTGGACTCCCGCAATTCACCATGGACCGAGTGAACAAGCCCTCTTCTCTGAAGGTGATTCCGGAGGAGAGAGCTGACGTGAAGGTGTTGATGGATCGCGTGGTGCAGTTGGTTCGGGACGGCGTTACTGGCATGGACCTTTTGGAAGTTTTCCTTCGGCGACGTATCCAGCCTCTTCAGTTCCGGAGCCATTGCATGTGGTTGTACTGCGGAACTGAAGATGAGACTCGGGTCCACCCGGAAGCAGTCGACGACGCCACGGTGGAAAGGTGGATGGCCGCGGTCACTGGGAACAAGGATAATCCCCGTGGATACAGGAGGATTCCTCCACTCGACCATCACAGCGTTCCAGACAAAGTATGTTTACTCTGCCTTCCATTGTATACTTGTCATATTCATTTCTGTATGTTTCGCAAATCGGTCGATTGATTTCTGTCTCGACGTCTCTTAGGCCCTCACCGAGCTGTACTCGATGCCCAATGGAGCTCAGGCTCCGACTGAGGAGGGAGAAGCAAGCGGGGGCGAGAGCCAGGAGGAGTGGGACTCAGACGCTGCCGAGGATGACGATGATGACGACGACGATGATGAGGACGAAGAAGAGGAGGAAGAGGAGGTTGCTCCGCCGCGCTCGGAAAGGCGGTCGAAACTTGTCCACGACCCTGCGACTGAACGTGGCAAGGGGGTCGCGATCGCCTCATGATCGACCAAACGCCTCGACCACTTCTCCGGCGCCGATCGAAAAGGCGCCAAGCAGTCCAAGGTGGCTCCGTCAAAACCAACCAAGCTCCTGCCAAGATGAAGGTGTCCATCCCCACCATATCAGGGTAAACATGCTGCTTAAGTCTTCTTGTTTTGTGTAAGCTTTATCTCTGGTTGATACTTGAATTAGTCGACTGATTCTTTGGCATTGCAGTGCTGCAACTTCTGAGACCTCAGGCAAGGGTGACGACCATGAGATGGAGGACGCAGCAACCTCAAATCCTGGTACTATACTCTTAATTCCATCTTTAGTCGACTGACTCATGATCTCTGACCCTGATTCTTTTCTGTAGTTCCATCCAATGTTGTTATCACCCTTCCTGATGATGATGAGGATGAGGAACCGCTGAAGCACAGAAGAAGCAGGAAAGCATCTGCCGGCCGGGTGGCACAGGATGTGACGGCGCCTGAAACTCTGAACACTGAGGGGGAGAACACCACTCGACACACCATGTCTTTCGCGGTGCCGTTGACGAGTGCTCATCCCACTTCATCGAGTGCCGCACAACCTTCTCTCTTCACGAAGCACCATGTCCCAGAGGACCAAGCCAGCGCTGCCAAGGAAGCGATACGCCAAGCAGGGGCTATGATGGAGCAGATGAAGACCATCCAGGATGCGAGCCAAGCAGCTTACGACGCCAGCTCCGCCCTTCAAAGCAACGTTCAGGTCAGTCGACCATCGCCTGTTCTATTAGGATATGCTATCAAAACTTCTTTTTCCGGAATTCATAGCAGCACCCACTAGGTGTGTTGATTAAAACTCCGTGTTAGCGGGGGCACGCTGAGTGCACCCGCTGGGTGTAGTCCCCATATAAGGTCGATCACGCGGCGATCGACCTTAGGCTTTATAAGTAAATTCTTTACGTCATTCGACTGAAATGAATGGATTTCCGAAACCGGTGGGGGCACGCTGAGTGCACCCACTGGGTGTAGTCCCCGAGACTATGGTCGACTGCTGGCAGTCGATTATAGTCTGAAGAGAATTTTTTTTTGTGGGTCGACTGGTCGACTCTGTCTTGAATAGAACTAGTGGGGTCACGCTGAGTGCACCCACTCGGTGTAGTTCCCGAGACTACGGTCGAATGCTTGCATTCGGCTGTAGTCTTAGAAACGTGTGATTTTCTCTTATCCACTCGGAAGTGAATTATCTTTGATATTTTGTCGATTGGTTCTTTGTAGAAATCCTGCGACCTTGCGGCTCGCTATACTGAGCTAGAGCAGAAGCACATTCAGCTCGAGCTAGATCTGAAGCTGGTTCAGGAGAATCTGACAAAGGCGAAGGAGGAGACCAAAGGTATGTTCGGTGAGACCTCGATTTACTCCTTTTTCCTTTATTTGTTTCAAAATCTGACTTTCTTTGTAACTTGCGTGCAAGGTGAAGGAGGCCCAAAGAAAAAGACCTTGAGCTAGCTGAGAAGACCAAGCTTGTCGACGAGAAGTTAGCTTCACTCACCAAGCTTGAACAGGAAAATACCAATCTGAAAGCTGCTCTGGCGATTGCCAACAAGGAAGTCGACCGACTGAAGACTGACAAGACTACTCTGACCGAGAAGATCAACCAGTTGACTAGGAAGAAAAATGACCTGGAAGCCTTCCTGGGTGGACTTGCCAAGAAATTGTTCCTTATGCTTGAAGGTAATCCTTTATACTGCCCTTTTCAACTATGATGTTCCCATTCGACCACTGTCTTGACTCGGTGTCCGTCCTTGCAGAATTCTGTCAAAATTTGAAGAAGAGACTAGCCAGTTGGAACCAAACCTTGACCCCGTCAATTCTCCAGTGAATGATGAAGTTGCCATGAATGTATTCCGACTGGAGTCCCGTGTTGCAGCCGTCGTGGACTATCTTGCAAGACTGAAGGTCGCCACATCCCGCATCGACTCGACGCTCTCGCCCAGGGGCAACACTCTGAATGACCTCGAGTCACGATGGCTCGATCGAACGCAGTCCCCGACCGAGTGTAGGAGTGGAAGAAGTCCTCGGCTCGCTAGGCGCAGATGTTGCTCAGGTGCCGCCCGAGTCCACCGCAAAGACGCGAGAAGACAAGCTTGCGGCTCTCCGGTGGCTAACACCAAAAACACGACTTCAGTCCTTCATGGAAACCTTCATCGCTGCTGCCACTCGGATTGCGCAGCGGAATCGACCTTGATGAGTTCGTTGTTCTTCCAGCCCTCCACAGGAGGGGTAAAAAACTTCTTTTAAGTCCGACACTTTAAATTTGCCTCGGTATGCCGAGTGGAGTTGTAACCGATAAACCTTAATAGGCCTAGCGCGTGAGCACTTTCGGTTCCTTTAGGTATCGATCTGAACTTGGATTTGATGTTTGAATATGATTGCTTTTGGCTCGAAATGTCCTTTGCAGGTCCACAGCAAGTTGCTCACTACAGTTGACTTATTCCTTAGGCGAGCACTAGGCTGCAGCTAAGCCTCCGAGTGAGAGGTTTGCTCTTCACTCGATAGGATTTTTATACCTTAGGCGAGCACTGGGCTGCAGCTAAGCCCCCGAGTGAGAGGTTTGCTCTTCACTCGGTAGGATTTTTATATATTAGGCGAGCACTGGGCTGCAGCTAAGCCCCCGAGTGAGAGGTTTGCTCTTCACTCGGTAGGATTTTTATATCTTAGGCGAGCACTGGGCTGCAGCTAAGCCCCCGAGTGAGAGGTTTGCTCTTCGCTCGGTAGGATTTTTATATCTTAGGCGAGCACCGGGCTGCAGCTAAGCCCCTGAGTGAGAGGTTTGCTCTTCACTCGGTAGGATTTTTATATCTTAGGCGAGCACTGGGCTGCAGCTAAGCCCCCGAGTGAGAGGTTTGCTCTTCACTCGGTAGGATTTTATATCTTAGACGAGCACTGGGCTGCAGCTAAGCCCCCGAGTGAGAGTTTTGCTCTTCACTCTGTAGGATTTTTACGTTGTATTTGTGGCGAAGCTCAGAGGAGAGGGTCGCAGTTGACCTGCACCTCGTCCTCCTTGCAAGCACACGTTGTACTTATGGCATAGCTCAGAGGAGAGGGTCGCAGTCGACCTGCACCTCGTCCTCCTTGTGAGCACACGTTGTACTTATGGCGTAGCTCAGAGGAGAGGGTCGCAGTCGACCTGCACCTCGTCCTCCTTGCGAGCACACGTTGTACTTAGGCGAGTACTTGGACTGCAAGAAAGCCCCAGTGGAAGTCCGGCTTACCACTCGGTGGATTTTTAATAACTTAGGCGAGTACTTGGATCTGCAGCTAAGCCCCGAGTGGAAGTCCGCTTACCACTCGGTAGGATCTTTATAACTTAGGCGAGCACTGGCTGCAGCTAAGCCTCCGAGTGGAAGTCCGCTTACCACTCGGTAGGATTTTTATAACTTAGGCGAGCACTGGGCTGCAGCTAAGCCTCCGAGTGGAAGTCTGGCTTACCACTCGGTAGGATTTTTATAACTTAGGCGAGCACTGGGCTGCAGCTAAGCCTCCGAGTGGAAGTCTGGCTTACCACTCGGTAGGATTTTTATAACTTAGGCGAGCACTGGGTTGCAGCTAAGCCTCCGAGTGGAAGTCTGGCTTACCACTCGGTAGGATTTTTATAACTTAGGTGAAACGGATTCGCGGCTAAGCCCCCGAGTGGAAGTCTGGCTTACCACTCGGTAGGATTTGTACAAACTTAGGCGAAACGGATTCGCGGCTAAGCCACCCACTGGGGGAAAATTTTACTGGACAAACATAAAAAGTGACAAAAATTATGAAGGAATTATGACACTATTATTTCGAAATCCATGAACTATAGAAGTACTTTATTACAACTCATCCGAGTGAAAAACTTTAAGTGTAAAATGGGTGGAGCAGATCCGCATTCCAAGCTCGGGGCTCTTCGATATTGTGTTCGACGTTGTAAAGACGGTATGCCCCGTTGTGGAGAACCTTGGTGACGATGAAGGGTCCTTCCCAAGAAGGAGCGAGCTTATGTTGTTTCTGCTGATCCACTCGAAGAACTAGATCTCCTTCCTGGAAGGCTCGACCTCTCACATTTCTGGCGTGAAAGCGATGCAAGTCCTATTGGTAGATGGTCGATCGGATCAAAGCCATCTCCCTTTCTTCTTCTTGAAGGTCGATCAAGTCCCCGACGCTTGCTCAGCTTCGCCGTTGTAGAGTTCAACTCGAGGAGCATTGTGAAGAAGATCACTCGGTAAGACTGCTTCAGCTCCATAGACCAAGAAGAATGGAGTTCTTCCGGTCGACCGATTGGGTGTGGTCCTCAACCCCCAAAGCACTAAAGGGAGTTCGTCGACCCATGCTCCAGCCGCATGCTTGAGATCACGCATCAGTCGGGGCTTCAAACCCTTGAGAATTAAGCCATTGGCTCGTCCCGCTTGTCCATTCGACTGCGGATGGGCGACTGAAGCATAGTCGACTCGTGTGCCTTGAGAGTTGCAGAAATCTCTGAATTCTTCCGAGTCAAAGTTCGACCCATTATCCGTAATGATGCTGTGCGGGACTCCATATCTGAACGTCAGCTCCCTGATGAAAGTAACAGCAGTACCGGCGTCAAGATTCTTGATTGGTTTAGCCTCAATCCACTTGGTGAACTTGTCGACTGCTACCAGTACATGCGTGAAACCACTTCAACCTGTTCTCAAGGGACCAACCATGTCTAACCCCCATACTGCGAACGGCCAGACGAGTGGAATGGTCTTCAGAGCTGACGCAGGCTTGTGTGACATATTGGAGTAGAACTGACATCCTTCGCACTTGTCCACTATTTCTTTCGCCATCTCATTCGCCTTGGCCAAGAAAATCCGGCTCGGTATGCTTTGGCTACAATGGTCCGGAGGACGATGGTGACCACAGGTCCCCGAGTGGATATCATTGAGAATGATTTGACCTTCTTCTGGCGTTATGCATTTTTGACCAACTCCAGTCGGGCTTTCTCTATACAGCTGTCCTTTGATAACGGTAAAGGCTTTGGATCGACGGACGATCTGCCGAGCCTCTTCCTCATCCTTCGGGAGCTCTTTTCTCAGGATATACGCGATATAGGGAATTGTCCAGTGGGGAGTGACCACTAAAACCTCCATGACCAAGTCGACCACTGCTGGGACCTCAACCTCAGTCGGATCTGTGGCACTCTTGGGCTGTGGAGCTTCCTCTGTGAAGGGATCTTCTTTGACTGATGGAGTGTGTATATGCTCCAAAAACACACCACTCGGAATGGCTTCTCTTTTGGAACCTATCTTTGCCAGATCATCTGCTGCCTGATTTTTCAGTCGGGGGATGTGATGGAGCTCCAACCCCTCGAACTTTCTTTCCAGCTTCCTCATTTGCATTGCAAGATCCAATCATGGCTGGGCTTCTCACGCCCCACTCCTTCATCACTGGTTGACCACTAAATCTGAATCGCCATAAACCATCAAAGCACGGACGCCGAGTGAGATGGCCATGCGCAATCCATATAAAAGGGCCTCATACTCTGCCTCATTGTTGGAGGAATCAAAGTGAATCTAGAGCACATACCTAAGCTTATCTCCTCTAGGGGAAACCAGAACAACCCCAGCACCGGAACCATTCAGCATCTTAGAGCCATCAAAGAACATGGTCCAATGCTCCGAGTGAACTTCAGTCGGCTGCTGTTGTTCAATCCACTCGGCGAGGAAATCTGCTATTGCACGACTTAATGGCTTTTTTGCCTCAAACTTGATATCAAGGGAAGAAGTTCAATCGCCCATTTCGCCACTCGACCGATTGCATCTCTGTTGTGCGAGAATCTCGATAGTGGGCGTCGGACGAATCGTGATAGAATGATCGAGAAATAATGAGCAACCTTCTTCGTGGTCATGTATATTCCATACACAAGCTTCGATAATGAGGATATCTCTGCTTGGATGGAGTCAAGACTTGACAAATAATACACCGGCGCTAAACTTTGAAGGCCTTTCCTTCCTCTTCCCGCCGACCGTAAGCCTTCAGATCGACAACTTGTCCTGTGGCTGCGATATAAAGCAACAGAGGCTCTTTGCTGATTGGAGCAGCAAGCACCGGCTGGGTGGATAGCGAGCTTTTAGCTCGGCAAAGGCTGCATCACTTCGAGTCCACTCGAACTTGTGCGCCTTCTTCATCACCGGTAAAGAGGCAATGCCTTTTCACCGAGTCGTGAGATGAATCGACTTAATGCGCCAAGCATCCAAGAAGCTTATGGACATCGTGCACTCGCAGAGGTATGCTTTCATTCGGAGAATAGTGCCGATCTTCTCTGGATTAGCATCGATCCCTCACTCGGAAACGAGAAAACCGAGTAACTTTCCACCAGGAACTCCGAATGTGCACTTTGATGGATTGAGCTTGATATCATACCTTCTGAGGTTGGCAAATGTTTCGGCGAGGTCAGCAAGCAGGTCGGAACCTTTTCGCGACTTGACGACGATATCATCCATATACGCTTCCACATTCCGACTGATTTGAGTGAGAAGACACTTCTGAATCATTCGCATAAATGTGGCTCCGGCATTCTTGAGGCCGAATGGCATGGTGATATAGCAGAAGCACCCGAATGGAGTGATGAAAGCTGTTTTTATTTCGTCGGGTCCATACAGACGGATCTGATGATACCCGGAATATGCGTCTAGAAAAGACAATCTCTCACATCCCGCGGTCGAGTCAACAATTTGATCTATGCGAGGGAGAGGAAAATGATCTTTCGGGCAGGCCCGATTGATGTGCTTGAAATCAATGCACATGCGGAGTGACTTGTCCTTCTTGGGAACCATGACGACATTAGCGAGCCATTCGGAGTGGTATATCTCTCGGATAAATCCTGCCGCCAATAGTCGAGCCACTTCCTCACCAATAGCTTTTCTCTTCTGGACGGCGGACCGCCGAAGATGCTCTTTGACTGGTTTTGCTGATTTGTCGACTCTGAGGCGATGCTCAGCCATCCCCAGAACACCCGCATGTCACCGGCTTCCATGCAAAATGTCCCGATTCTCATGGAGGAACTGGATGGCGCTTCTTCCTATTTCGGTCGAGTGTTGTGGAGATGTGGGTCGGGCTGCATTGGGGTCGGTCGGGTGAATGTGAACAGGCCGTCTCACCGGACGATCAAATGCGATTCTGTGGCGGGTTTCTTGGATCGCAACAAATCACTCGGATCTGCATTTTGCTTGTACTCTTGAACTCGACATTGTCACACAGGAATCGGCAATCTTGAGCCCTTCCGAAAGCACTCTCCGCCTTTTCCGATCGCCAAGGCGGTGATCACTCCTTTGGGACTGGCATTTTCAGTTTGAGGTACACGTAACATGGTCGAGCCATGAACCGTGCATAGGCTGGCCTCCCAAAATGGCGTGGTACGACTCAAAATCCACAACCTCAAAGGTCAACTTTTCCTTGCGAAAATGCTTTGAATCACCAAAACCACGTCGAGCTATTTGGCGAGTGACTCAGCTTTCTTCCTGGTATGACTCCATGGAAACTCATGTTGATGGTGCTCGGTCGGGACATCGGGATGCCCATTCCTTTCAAGGTGTATCAGATACAACAAGTTCAGCCCACTACCACCGTCCATCAAGACTTTCGTCGGTCGAGTGCCTTCGACAACCGGATCGACCACCAAAGCTTGCCTACCAGGGGTGGCAATATGAGTCGGGTGATCAGATTGGTCGAATGGGATGGGTGTTTGGGACCATCTCGAGATAACTTGGTTTCTTTGGGCAACCATGTTCACCTCACGGTTAATGACTTTCATCGACTCTTGCTTTCCACGTCTGCGAAGATCATCGAGTGGAGTTGACATGCGGATATCCTTCCTCACCGTCTTCTTTGTCTTGACCTTGTCCGACTCCTTCTCCTTGTCCTTAGACTGTTTTCCACAAACTTCGCCGGATCGAGAGTCGACATTTGGCAGTGGTGTGCTTTGGGTAAATGATGTTGCCCTCTTCATCTTTCTTCGTGTGGATGTGACATGGCATATCCATCACGTCATTTCCTTCTTTATCCTTCACCTTCTTAGGGTACCAGGATCCTTTTGGCTTGCCCTTGAACTTTCCCTGGGTGACGGCCAGAGCCTCTCCAGGAGCTGCTGGTTCGGCCTTCCGCTTCTGCTTCCGACTGGAATTTCCTTTCTCCGACTGACTCGGCTTGTACTTGCCGCTTCGGAGTCGATCTTCTTCCTCGCCGTTGGCGTACTTGGTAGCGATCTCCATCATCCGACTCAGGGTCATGTCTCCGGTTCGACCAAATTTCAGACTCAATTCTCTGTTCTTGACGCCATCTTTGAAGGCGCAAACTGCCTGATGGTCAGACACATTTTCCACAGTATGGTGCAGAGTGATCCACCTCCGAATATACTCTCTGAGAGTCTCATTGGTTTTCTGCACACAGACTTGCAGCTCTGTCAATCCAGCTGGTCGCTTGCAAGTTCCTTCAAAGGTTCTGACGAACACTCGGGACAAATCTTCCCAAGTGTAAATACTGCTAGGAGGTAACTGATTCAGCCACTCTCTGGCTGAACCTTCCAGCATGAGGGGCAAATGCTTCATGGCCACCTCGTCATTCCCACCACCAATCTGAACAGCCACTCGGTAATCTTCAAGCCAAGTTTAAGGCTTGGACTCACCGGTGAACTTGCGACTCTGTTGCCAACCTGAAATTGGGGGAATCATCTGCGGCTCGATAGCCTGCTAAAACACTCGGACCGAAACATGCACTCGATTTGCTCGTGGGCGATCTCTCGGGTCCACCTCGATGGGCTCTGTTCGGTCGACCAAGCCTTGCACGATAATGGATCGCGTTGAAGCTCGGTTCCACAGGGTCGATTGGAGCTCTTCGCCCGCTTTGACCGGCGACGCCACATCCTCGCCGCCGAGGAGAGTAAGACCCATCCCTCGGGGGAAGCGGGCACTCGGCGCTGTCATCTCGGTCGTGTCGGTCTCCATCTTGATCTCGCGGTTGTCGCGCCCTTCCCGCCGCGGAGGCGATCTGGGACTGTGAGCCGACTGAACCGTATTCGCAGCGACGGATCGACTGTGAATTCTATTGCGCGACTGCGACACGGCCGAGTTCTGGTCTCCTGCTACCCAGAGCAAATCCCTGATCTGCATCAAACCTCTGCCAGCCTCCAACTGAGAGGGCTGGATGGACTCTGCTATACGGGTTGCAGCTGCTAAATTCTGGATTTGGGTTCGATATACCTAAGTCGGCGGAAAGAGTTGACGTCAATTGGCATCGGGAACTCGTTGCCACGCGCGCTCGTCGAGTGCTCGCTGGACGTTCTCCAGACGAGCGCGTTCAGCCAGATTGGCCAAACGTGCCTCCTCCAAGGCACGAGCCTCGGGGGTTTCTCCCGCGATGGGAGTATGCAGGGCATCCATGTTCCTGCGGCGAAGTTCCTCCCTCTGCAGAGAGTCGAGTGTCTCGGGCTGGTACTCTTCGTGGTCTCGTACAGGGTCACCTCCGCCGCCTGCCCCGCCCTCAAGGGCGAAGCCAGGAGGGCTGCGGGGTCCGTTGACCATCAGGATTTCTGCCACCGGATCACTGCTATCACACTCGGATGCAGTCTCTACGGAGCCAGTCGACAGATCGAACAGGCCGTAGAGAGACTCGTCGGGCTCAATTGCCGCGACCTGGGCGGTGGCCATTTGGCGAGCCACCGCGTGCTTCACCCACCGCTGGAGCCTCGACCGACCAGAGCGCTTGCGCTGGTAGGAGACTGGACGGGTGGCCGATAGGGGAGTCGACCGATACAGGGTCGACGGTTGCCGCAGCAGAACGCCGCGGACACATGCGCGAAAAATCGTCGCCGCATCATGGACGGGAGCGCGTCGGCGTCCGAGTGGAGCCTCCACAGCCACGCGGAGTCGTCGGCGACAAAGGTGAGAGCGCCGAGACGGATCTCGCGCCTCGACCAAAACTCCAAAGATCATCATGATGAAAGTACTGGAAGTACCGCAACTTCTCCACAAAATTGCTAAAACGCCTGCCCCACGGTGTGCGCCAACCGTCGTGGTTCTAAGTCCGACAAGAGAGTGGGGGTAGGTATGGAGAGGCAAGGTCCTAGCTATGGAGAGGTTGTAAACACAAGCGATGTCTGAGTTGAGCCCTTCTCGGAGGAAGTAAAGCCCTACGTCTCGGGCCCCGAGGCGGTCGAGTGGATTATGTGTGTATGCGTTACGAGTGCGAACCCATACGCTGTGGAGGGTGGCTTATATAGAGTGCGCCAGGACCCCTGCCAGCCCACGTAATGAAGGGCTTAAAGTACATTAAGTCTAGGGCGTTACTGGTAACGCCCCACATAAAGTGTCTTAACTACCATAAAGTCTATTCAATTACAGGCCGTTGCAGTGCAGAGTGCCTTCTGACCTTCTGGTGGTCGAGTGAGTCTTCATGGTCGAGTGAGTCTTCATGGTCGAGTCCTTCAATCCAGTCGAGTGAGTTCCTCGTAGGTCGACTGGAAGGTGATCTCTTCTAAAGGTGTCCTTGGGTAGGGCACTTAGATCAGGCCTATGACCCTACCCTAGGTACATGAATCCATCAGGGTTAGCTGTTGATTGTGGATGTATTAAAGATTTTTTAGCTAAGGCATTCTAATGCTGTTGCACAGCCAGTATACCAACGATGAATCTTGTTACTACCTTGATTTTTGCCTTCATTAATGCTTATAGATTACATACCTCACTTTCATGAGATAAGTCAATTTTTTTTACAGTGTCAAGAGGAAAGGTCAAGAGTGGGCACCTCCTCCTCCGGTTGTTCTCTTGATTCGTTCGATCAAGTTTTTATGTTTGACTGATTATCAAGATTGGGATAGCAATTTTTAGGTCCCCCCGAGTTTGAAATGATATTTACCTTGAAGGTACATGGTTTGCAATTTTTTTATACTGTCATTAGTTAATAATGCTAGTTACCTTCAGACTTTTGTATTTGGTTTAATGCTCATGCACATCTAGTATACCAATGTTGAAACTTGTTACCTTTACATTTTGTATTGTTAATTCTTATAGAAATCTTCCAGTGTTAGAGTTTATTGGAATCTATTCAGAAAAACCATTGTACTGTACCCTGTAATAAAATAACTACTCTTTTATTGCACTAGCCACAAGATTAGTGTATATTTGTACTATTCAAATGGTGTTGCATTAGCGTATGGACATAAATAAAGTGTGGCAAGCTTTCCCAGATATGTGCTCAAGAAAACTACTACCTATTTTTCTAAATACTAGACGTTTGGGTACTTGAAATTGAACTGCAAAAAAATCTTATATTAAGGAACAGAGGGTGTAGAGTTCACTCAAATTATCCCGGTAAAGCTAGTCACACCTTTGTTAAAATTAATGTTCATTATGTTATCGGAGGAGGTCTGTATGTTTGTCTCTAATGCTTGTCGACTACATACCTAACATCATGATGTAATGTTAAAACATTTCCTTTTGTACAGAGTCACTGAATTGTCAAGGCGGTGATGGCATTTTATTTTAGTTGAACTGCACAAAATATGCTTAAAAGAAGAGGAAAGGTCAGGAATCGATCATTTTTTCAGAAAGAACTATATATGCCTTCCTGACATTAGCTGTTGTTGCCTTATTTATTCCTTCAAACAGGTGGTTAGAAATAGTCTTGCCATCTTTTCCCATGAAGAAATTGGAATGCTTATATTTGTGAGTCTATGCTTCAACTAGTGTCACTTTTATAGTAATCACACTTTCAATATCTTTGCAAACAGGGATGCTTGATTTTAGTGGAACTGCACAAAAAGTCCAAATGGTTCAACATTAGGAGCATGCTTTCTTCCAAACCTTTATATCCAATTGGTGGCACTATGAGCTGTTCATTATGAAGGTACATGGTTTGCAACTATCTTGCTACTCTTTTTGTACTGTCATTAGATAGTAATACTAGTGGTTTGCATGTGAATTTATTAGCAGGGTGGACCTACATTGGAGGTGCAAGACAGGATTCAATGATTGGATGCTTAATTTTGGTTGTATAGATTTCACCTCTTCCATCACTGCGAACATGGATATCCTTGGTCTGGTGAAGAATAGGCGCTATATTTTTGCTCTGAACCAGCAAATCAATTCAGTATGAAATTGTCCAGGGCAAAACATGATTATATCAAATTGTATAGTGCAAAACATGACAGATGCTAAGCGGAAGAAACATGTTTAAATCGAAAATATAAGGTGGGGTATATGTTTACTAGCTGCTTGATATTTGTGCAGATAGAGATGTCTGCCCATTGCTATTTGACAAACAAATAAAGTGACCGCAATTTTGATTGAACTGCACAAGAGAATAGTATAGTCACTACATGCAGTGCCATTTGAAAATAGACACGGAAAGATTGGATAGTCACTTCATGGACTGCAGAAAAGTAGTACTGTACTATTTATTGGCCAACACTAGGTACTTCATTGCTTTGGTCTAATTATACAATGGGTATCATTTTGCCTAAGTTAAAGTTTGTATTCCGAAAATAGTCTCGTCGTGTGATCGAGAGAAGACCAAATCATATTGTAGTGGATGTTCCTCCATCATGTGTGGTTCATTCTCATAGTTCCAGCTATTGGTGAAACCACTTACATTTGCAAGAGGAATTGTAGACTTCACAAACAAATTTGTCTTTCAGTTTGTACTAAATGTTGGCCAAGAGAAGCATCCATGTTAGTAGGAAGAACAGATGTTTTTTCTAGATCTTTGCTTTTGGAGCTACATATTTGTATATGATCTGTCAATCATTGAGATGTATTAACATGTTGATCTTATGTATGGGAATCATACTATTTGGTTTGGAATTTGGGCTACTAATGTGAACATATTACAACACCAGGCCTGTGAATCTCGTGTGAACATTTTGAACGGATCGGCTCTTACTGCTGTGCACAGCATGATCCTTATTTCTGTGTTCTCAGTGTTTACAAGTTACTAACAGTTCCTTATTTCTGTTCGCTCAGTGTTTACAAGTTACTGATCGATCACTAGCTAGCCAACTAATGCGCTCCTGGCATTTTTAGTTGCGATGCAAGATCCGAAGTGGCATTGTTTGAACAAAAATGCCTACCTATGAAGAAACTTACAAGCTACTCTGAAGAAAATGCCATGCGAATCTGAAGAAACTGCCAGCAAATACATTCGCAAATGCCTTATCTCCCAGCTAACGTTCATCAGCTAATGCGATCGTACATGTACACCATCCGACCTACTTGATCCTACACGTACACTATCCGACCTACTCGATCCTACATGGATAAATAGCGGATCACGCACGTACTACCTCCTTTCCGGTTTGCAGGGCTCAATTCAAAAAACGACCTACTCGATCCTACACGAATAAATAGCGGATCACGCACGTACTAGTACCTCCTTTCCGATTTGCAGGGCTTAATTCAAAAATCTCACCAACCAAGGTACTCCCTCTGTCCGGTTTTATTAGTCCCGTGAGCCAAAGCAGCAAGACCAAGGCATGTCAATAATTAACTTCATGCAGAAGTTTAAGCCTAATTAATTCCAGCGATTTAAGTGGTTGCATGCGTGCCCTCGGTTGCGACTCATTGCATGCTGCTCCGCATACTGGCTGTGAGCAATTCTGAGTGGCTGCATGCAGCCGGCTGTAATTAAGGCAGCTAACTGATGTAAAAAAAGATGCGCTTCAATTGTTGCGGGCCTTTTAAATCCGTGGAATCATTATTGACAAGGAGGGAGTACCTCATCTGGGTGATTCGAGTGCACTCGTTTGACCGTCATGCCGGCGTGCGACCCAGCACGGACGGGACGGGATGGCACAGTCATAATTTCAATTTCTCTAGTTTTCCACGGCAAGCTGGCGCGATAAGCCATGCCTGCTTATGCATTGAATTCCGATGACCGCCGCGCTACCTTCCGCCTATAAGTACTGTTTCCCGGCCTTCTCCGTTGGCACCATGACCCAACTCGCCCTATCCTCATAAGCCCCCACTAGCCCGACGTTGCTTGCCACTTATCCTCGCTCTCGCCATGTCCGGCATGCCCCCGCCCGTCTGCGATAGGCGATGCCGGAGGCGGTCATGCCGGAACTAGTGTTCGGTTTTTCACCAGAAGGCAGACGGAGGGAGGAGGCATTCTATCGGTCTTTAGATGGCAATGCGGAGATCGAGGACTTGTTGGAGCGCGACCGCCCGGCGGAGGAGCAGGAGTTGTTGGAGCACGACCGCCTGGCGAAGGAGCAGCGTATCGCCGATTTGCGCCGCCAGCGGGACATGGGGCAGCAGCGCACCGATGCTCTAATTCGCGAGCAGAGCACCCGCAACTGGGCCGACTACATGGAGGCCGGCGCCCGGCAAATAGCCTTGAAGGCTGTCGGGCACGCACGTGTTCGTGCCGCCAATTTTTACTACCAGCTCGTCAAGTGGGTTTCCCTCTTAGAAGCCGAAGCTTCGGTGGACCACGCCAGCATGGAAAGGGCCAATGTGCGCGAGCAACGCGCCCTATCACACCTCTGGCAAGTCCGAGGCGAGGCGAAGGATGCCGGTGCCGGCGTTTAGCGTGTACCGCAGATGGCGGCCAGCATCATCTAGTTAGCTAAGAGTAAGTTAGTACGTGTACACTACTAGAGTATTAGTGGGCGTACATAGTTAACTTGGCTATGATGGTTGCCAACGTGGAAGTTTAGTACTTTATATCTGGATGACCGGATCAGACCTGTTACTTTCCCCTGAATGTTGAACTTTCCTTTTGAATGTATGGAATGGGCTGTTATTTTTTTAAATGGGTTGTATTTGTCCGCCACGGGTTTAGAGGCTGACTTGTGGGCCTATCAGGTTGACGCGTACACAATCAGGAGATGATTGTATGTGGAGAGGATGACAGCAGGGACCCGCCAAGGTCATGGCAGTACGCAAGCAAGTGCCCCCTTATTTCAAGCCAATAAAAAATGGTTCCTCCTAATGGATTTCTGACATCTGGGTCCCATGCCATTGTCAATGTATAGTCAATAAATGAGAGAATTGCACAACAAGTGGCTGACACCAGGGACCCAGTAGCTCGCCCAGTTAATTTTGTTTTGGGTTAATTTGATAAATGCCACTCCAAATCTAGTGATTTCGAGAAATGCCACTGCAATTTCCAAACTTTGAAAAATGCCATTTCATGCCATTTCCAGTGGCATTTTTCGAAGTCTGAAGTGGCATTTTTCAAAGTTTGCAAATTGCAGTGTAGTTTTTCAAAGTTTGCAAAAATTGCAGTGGCATTTTTCAAAGTTTGGAAATTGTAGTGGCATTTTTATGAATCGCTATAATTGGAGTGGCATTTATCTAATTTGTTTTTGAGAAGGAAGCAGGGTGTCAACTGGGCTCTGCGGGGCACTCTGGTCTGTCTAGACAGGCTTTTCTTTTATGTTTACCACAAACCAGCCCAGTAGTTTTTTTTTCTTTCTGAAATGGCTAGCCCAGTTTTTTGTGATTTGTCAAGTAAGTCGCTTTGTCAGGCCTGTTGGGCAGCAAATCTTTCAAGACGAGGAGAGCTTCATTCGGCTGGCCAAGAAATAGGCCTATCAGTAATGAGAAATGCGCTGAATTTTTTTAAAACACATCAAACCGGCAATTAGTTTCAAATTTCTTTTTTTCATTTTGAGATTTAAATTGCATTGATTTTTATGCGTGGACAATTTGTTGGTTTTTATATTGATATACATTTATTTTTAAAATCAGTTTGAATGTGACTCCAAATTTCGGGATTAAAAACAATTCGGACCGCACCGAAATATGCAAAATTTCGTATAATTTTTTAACCGTGGCCACAATATGGGCTGTAATGATACCAAAAAGAATATGGGATCCAAAAAAACCTTAAGAATTAGCAAATGGGCTGTAAATTATTAGAAATAATGGCAGATGGGTTGTATGCTGTTTTCCACAAATTTGAGGCTTTCCTAAAAAGGTTGGCGACTGGCAAAGGATGTTGGATGTCCATCCAGCGGTCGTCGTCTTCTTCAATCTCTGCTCTTCTGCTCTAGCCATTGAAACAAGCGCCGTGGGCTGCCTACTCCCTCCTCCGTGGCCGGCTGTCTTTGCCACAGAGCCTCACCGCCCCACCAGATCCCATCGCTGGCCTAGCCATCCCTCTACTCACCCACACCTGTTGTTATTCTCCGACGACGGCAGACGAACCAATAAACCCTCGTACAGTCATACTCCCCTCCGCGTGGGAAACAACTGCCGAGTCTTCCCTGGCTCCTTGTCATTCCCTTCCTAGGCCTCGCCGTCGTCCACCGCCCTCGTTCTCTGGGCGCGGCGTGGTCAACGTCCGACATGCATTTGAAGTGGACTGTACGTGGAGAAGCCGACAGCTGGGTCCACGGCCGCACGCAAGGAAATGCCTCCTTATTACGCGCAAAATAACGATTCCTCCACCTGACATCAGGACCCACCGAAAGGGTATCTGTATTTCATGAAAAAAACATTACCGCCGCTGACAGCTTGGACCCACCAGCGATATCTTCGCACGCAAGGAAGTGCCTCCTTATTACGCACAAAAAATGAATACTCCCCCTGCTAGCTGGGACCCGGTGTAGTGGGAGGCTGACTTGTGGGCCTACTAAGTTGACGGGGACGGAGGGCTTTGTCAACTTAGTCAATATGCATGATTATAGCTCCAGTGACCGTACAATGTCCATCCAACGGCCGTAGTGCTTCTTCAACCTCTGGTCTTCTTGCTCCAGCCGCCCAAAGCAGCGTCGGTCGTGTCGCCTGCTCCTGCCTCTCGTGGCCGGCGGTGCTGCCGCGGAGACCTCACCGCCCCCTACTACTCCCACCGCTGGCCAGGCCATCCCTCCACTCACGCACACCCCCTGTTATTCTGTGGCGACGGTAGCCTCACACCGCAGCCGAACCAGTGAACCCTCATACTCCTCTCCGCGTGGGCATCCACTGCCGCGTCTTCCCCGGCTCCGCGTCGTCCCCTTCCTAGGCCTCGCCGTCGTCCATTGATGTGGTGCTCTTGGCGCGGCATGGCCAATGTGGTCAACGACCGACTTCCATCAGAAGAGTACTGTACATGGAGAGGCTGACAGTTGGGTCCACAGCAGCCGCAAGGAAGTGCCTGCTTATTACGCGCAAAATAATTATTCCTCCACCTAACAGCAGGGACCCACCGGACGGGCCACCGTATTTCGTGAAAAAAATGTTTCCCCTCTGACTGCTGGGACCCACCAGCTACATCTTCGCATGCAAGGAAGTGTGTCCGGGCAAAAAAAATGATTCGCCCCCCGACTGCTGGGACCCACCAGCTACATCTTCGCACGCTAGGAAGTGCCTGACAGTCGGGACCCACCTGGTCGAAGCGTACGTAGCGTTGTCATTCTGGTCGTGAATGTGTACGTACATACTGGTCGATGTAGAGGCGCGCACGTGTCATAGTAGAGGCGCGCACGTAGCATGTACACGTACGTACATCGACCAAGGTGCAAGAAAGAAAAATATGACCACGTACATACATACAGGCGGGGTCTCGAACGCCTACTCGTGCATACGTACAACCAGGGCTCGTGTACATGGCTGGTCGGAACGGAGAAACTGCATCTTCGTCGTGTTCATGGGGAGCCAACCGGCTGGGTCGGAACGGAATGCGTCGTCGTGTTCATCGGGAGGACTTGGATGGAACAGCTGATGGAAACGAGGCATGGCATACCGCAAAACGGAGGAAACGGCCTTGCGTTCGACCGGCCACGGTCGAAACGGGATCCTATTCATTGGGAGGGGTCTGGCGTACCACAAAACAGAGGAAACGGACTTCTGTTGGACCTCCTACGGTCGAAACAGGGTCCTGTTGATCGAGAGGGGTGTGGTGTAATGCAAAATGGAGGAAACGGACTTGTGTTGGGCGCTTCTGATCAAAACGGGGTCTGTTCGCCGGGAGGGTGTGGCGTACCACAAAACGGGACTCCACGGGATACTGTTCATCTCCACCGTCGACCTCCTCAAGCCTCCACGGGCTACTGTTCATCCAGCGTCGACCTCCTCCATCCTCCACCTGCGACTATTCATCCACGGGATCCTGTTCATCCAGCCTCCACCGCGCACTCCTCCACCGGTTACTGTTCAACCAACCCTCTCCACGGGCTCCTGTTCAACCACCCCTCCACGGGCTACTGTTCATCCAGCCCTCCACCGGCTACTGTTCAACCTTCCCTCCACGGGGTCCTGTTTATCCAGCCCTCCATGGGGTCCTGTTCATGCACATCCAACCTGATCGATCGAACGGGGTCATGTTCATCTAGTGGCAACACCATAGGGGTCCTGTTCATCCAACCCCCACCGGGAACTGTTCATCCAAACCCCCCCAACAACGCTCACTGTTCATCCAGAGGCAGCATCGATCGATTTCAGTTAGCAGCAGTAGCAAAGGAATCGCTCGATCGATCAGGTTCAGTAGCGCCTAGCCTGCAGTGCAATCGCTCGGGTTCAGTAGGCGAACGCCTCGCTCGGGTTCAGTTAGAGCCCAACGCCTCGCACCCATGCGTGTACGTGTACGAGAGAAATGCACATCACTCGGCCCCCGACCACCCACCATAACCGGGAACTCCCCGAATTTTCCTCACCCTCGCTTCTACCATGGTTTTTTCCATCATGAACGGCCCAAAGAATGTCATGCAGCTGCGTCTCCGGCCCGCCCAGGATGAAAAGCACATTTTCTGTCATGATTTTTTGTCATAGAAGTAGGAGCCCACCACATCTATGATGATACCGAGTTTTGTCACAATTATCATCATAGAAGTGTCATAAGTATGACAAAAAAAATTCGTTCGGCCCAAAATGTCACGGATGTGTCTTTTTTTTGTAGTGGTAACACCCCTTCTCCCCGCTGTTATATCTACTTAAACATGGTGCTCAACTCCATATATTATTTCCCAATGATCTATGGTTATCCTATGATGTTGAGTTGAGAAATAATATATGGAGTTGAGCACCATACCCTACCCATTCAGGTCGGGTGCCCATGGGCACGACTGCCCATGGGTCGAATTGCCAGGTTGAGGCATATGGGATAAAGAGGACTTGATACTTAATGCTATGGTTGGGTTTCACGACCTTAATGACCTTAGTAGTTGCGGATGCTTGCTAGAGTTCCAACCATAACACTCGTACACGTCGGAGCTATACACACGGTTTTTAACCCCTTTCCACGACGGCATTTGGAACCGTCGCCAAGTAAGTGTGGGCGATAGGGGGGTCCTTCCCACACGACACAGAAATTGTCGTGGATAGGGAGCCTTGATGCATACAGTTTCCCCTATATAACCATTTCCGATGTCTCGAATATCCGAAACGCTTCATCCTTGCTACTCGTTTGTGCTCGCATTGCCATCGCAGTCGGGGTTTTGTGGTTTTACTTAAAACCAGGCAGATTCCAGGCACGAGAGTTTTCTAGGCACGTACCAAACTGGTTGTACGTTTATGATGCTTGGCACATCACAAACAGTTCATGATTATAAACCGTGTACGATAGGTAGACATTCACACACATTTAGTTTTCCCGCACTGTATGTGATAGTGTATGACATCGCACATGCTTTGCAAACAACAACTGTGTGCATTGATACACATGTTTCCACTCCGTGAACCGTGTCAAATTATGATGTATATCGCACACGCTATGCTTTATTAACCGTGTGCACCATAATGACCTACACACCGTAATTTCGCCCTAATTTAATTGCTGCTATTTAAAATTGTACCTAATTTAAACTTGAAAGTAGGCTATAGCTTTATTCATATCCATCAGGTTCAAACATCCAATGCATTATTCAATTCACATGTACATATGTTCAAGAATTACATAAGAACCAAATAAAGAATGATGAACCAGGGTTCTATACTTGTACTATTACAAATGGTAAAGAAAGAGGCGACAAACATTTTGGTTGCTGAACAAGGTGAAGCGGAATGGCCCTATTGTGCTTTCCTAGATGCAGAAGGCACGCACGACTCTAGTCCAACCCCTTGTGATGGTCGGCCGCCAATCATGTAGTTTGAGAGGTAATCTTGAGTAAACTGCTTCAGGATCCACTACAAAGGAAAAAGATTCAGACATTGTCATCTAACACAACTCATTATGGGCAGTAAAAAGAAGGCTACAGGGTTCTTACTTACCATTATGCAGTTCACTGTTGTCTTGCATAAAGTGTAAACAAATAGTTCAATTGACATCTTTTGACCCATTTTAATAACAATCTTTATCAGTTTCCTCACTTGATGCTGGTTCATGAATATCTCATTGCCTCATATGCAGAAAGGGTCGAAGTGTGGATCTTTGGCTGACATGTGTACCTAAAAGCACCAAGTTAATATTAGAAGCTAAACAACAATTGCAAAATGATGTAGTACAACACTCCCTCCATTCCATTATATAATATTTTATACATGTATATCTAATACATCATCAGAACATTAAGGTAACACGAACATTAAGATAACACTCTTCCTTGTTGCTATGTAGCCTGGGATTGCATATTTAGTCATTCAAGACAATGCACATGCTATGTAGCCTCAGATATATTAAATATGGCCCTAGTTAACCTACTGATAAATGGGTTACAGATATATTCAGTAAAATGTCCGATTCGACGATTAATCCCTTATCAGCCCCCAGGCTATATGGTACCAGCTACCGAGATCCTGAACAGTGAGTACATATTAGCAATGCGATGAAACTAACATCAACGGAAAACAACATTGTTCTCAATAGTGTCTTGTATGAGTACATATAAAGGCATGTTAAGCACAACAGGCTAAACATCAACCAAATATATCCATGGTAGACAACATAATCTAAAAATGATAGCTTCAGTGTGCAGGCTTAAGCACGCTAGTTAAGCAAAATAAGAAGTGGAAAGGTGTGTTAACTGCATCAGGCATAACATTTATGAACAAGCAAATAGTCATTCAAACTGGTATTGTGCAGGTCTAAAGTACACTAGTTATTGTTAAAAAACGAAAAGGCATGTTAACTGCAACCAAATATCGTAATTCATAATGGTATTGTTGAAACTATTATTGATGAAATTGAATTGCACGGCAAATAGTTGCACATATAGAGCATCACATTGTGAAGAACTGAAATAAACAAGGCATAAGGCCATCTCTAGTCGATCCTTTAAAAGTTAAAGTACTAAAACCCTTAGTGGATATATATATATATATATATATATATATATACTCCAGTAATTTTTGGCCGTTTCTAGTCGATCCCCCAAACTTAATGTTGTAAACTTCAATTTGATCAAGTTCAAAGCAGGTTCAACCGAAAGTAGCATGCATTCAAACATAAACATAGATAGTTTTGCATAATCAAACATAAAATATAAATTTAAACTAAGATAAACTACTTTCGGTCGAAGTAGAGGTCGAGCCAATCCTTCCTTGTCAGGTATGGTGTGCCACGAGCCGGGTCCAGGCCGGTGCCGTCATCGGGGTCGTTGGGGAAGGCACTCCTCCACTCTTTGACGTTGATCTCCTCGTCCTCGCCACCCACCTCGACGCCCTCCACGTCACCGTCCTCACCGCCTTCGACCTCATCATCATAGGAGAGCGTGATAACCTCGCCTACCTCCGCGCTGCTATCCTCACCGCCTTCAACCTCGACAGCGGAGGAGAGCGCGATAACCTCACCGCCCTCTGCGCCGCCATCCTTGCCGCCTTCGACCTTGTTAGCAGAGGAGAGCGCGATAACCTCACCGCCCTCTGTGCCAACAAAGATCGCCCGCTCCACCTCCACGAGCTCTGGGTGCTGCCGGCGGAGCTCTTGCATGTAGGCCTCGTCGGCGTCCACGGTCTCGAGGCGCTCCCACACCTCATGGTCCTCCTGCGCCATAGCCGAGCTCACCACCCCTGGCTCCGGCGGAACAAGGTGGACCATACGTGTGCCGAAGCGGAAATTGAGCCTAGCCGCTGCGCCGTGGTAGCAGACCTGCCAGCGGTCATACTCCATGGTCGCGAGCTCGGCCGTGTGGAAGCTACCGAGCCACCGGCGGGTGTGCATCTCCTGATTTGTAATCTCGGCGACCCACGTCCCCCATCGCCGTTGCCGGACCCCGAGGTAGGACCTCGTCGGCTGCCGGGTCCAAGGAAGGACGGGGAAGTCCTCAAACCGGCGTAGGGACGCGGTGGCGGGCGGATCAGGGGACCGGCGATGGCGGATCAATAAAGAGCCCACAGAGGATGACGGTGACACCTCGGCGGCCACCTCGCTACCGTCGGGCGAAGAGGCTGCGATGAACCTCTCTTGGGCCATTGGCTCCTCGAGCTCCCCGGCACACACGCAGAGGTTGAGGATGGAGGCAGCGACGATGGCGGCGACCTACCAATGGTTACAGGGGTGGTGTGTGCGGAGGTTTTGGGGAGTGTATGGTGTGTGTGGAGGGGGCGGGGGGTCAAGGTGGTGTTTGTAGAAATACCGCGGCAACTGAAAATTTTACTAGGCGGGAGTAACAAGGCAGGGCTACTGAAAATTTGGATCAAGGGTGAGCAGATATTTTTGAGATTGCCAGGGATGCAGAGGCAGGAGTATTTGGGGAGCGAGCTAATGTGCTTGACACGCCGGCTGTGGACTGTAGCCGACGCACCTTCTCGCGTAAGCCATAGGCGTACTATACACCAACGGTGCTCCAGGATATTTTGTACTGCATCTCACACATTGGTGATAATAAACTGTGTGGGATCTACTTGATTTTTCATTTTGATTTGAATTACATAATGGGGTCATAGCGGCAATGGACGGTGTTTGAATTGCTAGACTTTTTATCTGCAGTGAACATGCAACTATATGTGTGGCGTACAAAAATTGGAATTATTCACGATTCGTTTGGAAATTTTATACATTAAATTTGCTTTCTAGCCATTTCAGGTGCACAATTCAAAATTAAAGCACATGCTCTAGCCCATAAAAATGGGTTGCAAAATCAAATGTTTGTCCTTGGTTGCAAGCTTAGGTCACATGCAAAAAATGAGAATGAATGTCAAACACCTTGACACTGTCGTTCGACCGCTAACATTGAGATACATGGTTTTAAAATTCTAGTAAATCGAAAACTCGGCTAAAATTCATGGAACTTGACATGATATAATGGAACGGCATCAACATGTCATGGTAAAAATATTTTCCCATTTGGGGCAGGTTTGGGTATAAGCTTCTCGCAAACCGGAGCTTCTCTCACAACAAGTCAGATGGTTTCGGTAGGGAACGTGCCACCTTGGGGGACAAACGATATATGTTGCCTCTTCTTACTTTCTAAAATTTTCTCGTATGAACATAGAACAACACGAGTGTTGTGTCATTATTTGGGATTTTCCGGGTTTGCTTGGACATTTTTATACATTAACTGAGTTTTTTATGCATTCATGTGCATAATTCAAATTTGAACTACTACATGCACATGCTCCAGTGCATATAAAGTGGTTCAAAATTGGAATGTGTGTCCTTGGTTACATGCTTAAGTCCCATGCAAGAAATGAGAATGAATGTCAAACACCTTGCCACCATCGCTCGACCGCTAACATTGAGATACATGGTTTTTAAATTCTAGTAAATCGAAAACACGTCTGAAATTTATGAAACTTGACATGCTAGCATGGAACGACATCAACATGCAGTGGTAAAAATATTGTCCCATTTGGGGCAGTGGTAAAAACATAGAACAACATGAGTGTTGTGTTAGTTTTAGGATTTTTTTCGGGGTTCATTTGGACATTTTTATATATTAATTGAATTTTCAATGCATTTATGTGCATAACTACATGCACATGCTCTAACGCATAATAATTGGTTGAAAATTCAAATCTGTGTGAATGTCAAACACCCTGCCACCATCACTCGGCTGCAAACATTGAGATATCTGCTTTTAAAATTCTAGTAAATCCAAAACTCTTCTGAAATTCATGAAACTTGGCATGCTATCATGGAGCGACATCAACATGTCGTGGTAAATTTTTGTCCCATTTGGGCAGGTTTGGGTATAAGCTTCTCACAAACCAGAGCTTCTCACAACAAGAGCCTCATGGTTTCGATAGGGAACGTGCCACCTTTGGGGCCGAAACGATATCCGTTGCATGTTATTGCTTTCAATTTTTTTCTCTAGTGTCAACATAGAACAAAAGAGTGTTGTGTTCAAATTAGGAATTTTTCAGGGTTCGATTGGACATTTTTATACATTAATTGAGTTTTCAATGCATTTATGTGCATAATTCAAATTTGAACTATAGGCACATGCTCTAATGCATATAAATTGGTTGAAAATTCAAATTTGTGTCCTTGGTTGCATGCTTAGGTCCCATGCAAGAAATGAGAATGAATGTCAAACACCCTGCCACCATCACTCGGCCACAAACATTGAGATACCTGCTTTTTAAATTAACCTCATTACCGGCTGTTCGGCAAAGTGATGGACGATGACCTCGCGGGCCCACTGAAAGCGTCACACGCGAGTATCGAGTGTCGTGTAGGACAACCATCGACTACATGTGGCCAAAACATGTATGTATGAAAGGGTTGTGTAATTTTTTTAAATTATGAATTCACGACTTTGATGTGGCACCAGCCAGCCTAACAAAACGGCCAACCCACACGGTGGCTCACAATTCATATTGTACTGTGAGCCACCCGCCACCCCCAGATGCACACACCCACACACACACACCATGAATCCACCGCTACTACGATGCATGTTAAATTAATTATCCTGCAGTGAACATATATATGTTACTGAAAGGATCGAGAAGAGGTGTCTAGAGGGGGGTGAATAGACTCTAAGCAAGAAAAGTTGCAGTTTTTAATTTCTTTAAGTTGAAGTGGAGTTTTGGCACAAGTTTAACATTCACAATACATATCAAGCAAGCATGCAAAGAGTATGTGAGCAGCGGAAAGTAAAGCATGCAAATTGCAAGAATGTAAAGGGATGGGATTGGAGTGTGCAAACGCAATTTGGAGACACGGAGATTTTTGAGCCGTGGTTCCGATAGGTGGTGCTATCGTACATCCACGTTGATGGAGACTTCAGGCCACGAAGGGTAACGGTTGCGCGAGTCCACGGAGGACTCCACCCACGAAGGGTCCATCAAGAAGAAACCTTGTCTATCCCACCATGGTCGTTGCCCATGAAGGACTTGCCTCACTAGGGTAGATCTTCACGAAGTAGGCGATCTCCTTGCCCTTACAAACTCCTTGGTTCAACTCCACAATCTTGACGGAGGCTCCCAAGTGACACCTAGCCAATCTAGGAGACACCACTCTCCAAGAAGTAACAAATGTTGTGTTGATGATGAACTCCTTGCTCTTGTGCTTGAAATGATAGTCTCCCCACCACTCAACTCTCTCTCACATGATTTGGATTTGGTGGAAAGAAGATTTGAGTGGAAAGCAACTTGGGGAAGGCTAGAGATCAAGATTTATGTGGTAGGAATGGAAGATCTTGACCTCAACACAAGTGTAGGTGGTTCTCTCTCAGAAAATGTATGTTGGAAGTGTAGGCACGTTCTGATGGCTCTCTCCATGAGTGAAGAGTGGGTGGAGGGGTATACATAGCCTCCACACAAAATCTAACTGTTACACACAACTTACCAAACTTGGTGGGACCGAATAGTGAAACTCGATCGGACCGATTTAGGAAATAATGTGACCGTTAGGATTTTTGGTGGGACTGAAATGTCAACTCGGTGGGACCGATATGGTTAGGGTTAGGGCATAACGTAATCTCGGTGAGACCGATTACACAAACTCAGTGAGACCGATTTTGCTAATGGACACACAGAGGGTTGGTCAGGCAAACTCGGTGGGACCGATTCGCTCATCTCGGTTAGACCGAAATGTTACGAAGAGGAACAGAGAGTTTGCATTGTAATCTCGGTAGGACCGATTACCCAATCTTGGTGAGACCGATTTTGGTAATGGACATACACACACAGATTACAATCCCATCTCGGTAAGACCGAGATCCCTATCGGTGAGACCGAAAAGACTAGGGTTTGTGGTAATGGCTATAACATCTGAACTTGGTGGCACCAGATAGATGGTTTCGGTGGGGCTGAGTTTGACTTTTGGTTTGGGTCATATGTGGATGTGAGAAAGTGTTGAGGGTTTTGGAGCATATCACTACGCACTTTGAACAAGAAACTCATTAAGCAACACCTCATCCCTCCTTGATAGTATTGGCTTTTCCTATAGACTCAATGTGATCTTGGATCACTAAACTAGAAAATGTAGAGTCTTGTGCTTTGAGCTTGAGCCAATCCTTTATCCATAGCATCTTGAAGGGGTTCCACATCCTCTAGTCCATGCCACTCTATTGTTGAACTTATCTGAAACATACTAGGTAAAAGTATTAGTCCAACAAGAGATATGTTGACATAAATTACCAAAATCACCCAGGGAGCACTTGTGCTTTCAATCTCCCCCTTTTTGGTAATTGATGACAACATACATCAAAGCTTTAGATAAAGATATAGAGAATAACAAGTAAAGCTTTGGAAAGACATGTAACATGCATAGGCTCCCCCTACATGTATGCAATCATGTAAATATGGAATGTAGGAGCATGTGAATGCATAAGCATGACAGAGTAAGCAATGTGTTACATGTATCTTGGCTGTATGCATCAGAGCAAATGATGTGAATATGGGAAATGTTCCTTCATGCTCGTGTCCTTCTTGCAAGCAGTATGTACATCAGCAAGAAATCCTCATACACATGATTGTGATGCATATACTTACCTTGTGGTCTTGAGTTAGCTTAGGAAGAAATGAACCTACGTAAACAAGGTTAGGTAACACAGATACACTTACTAGTCAGAGCAAACAAAAGAAACCACAAGAGTACCAAGACAAGGATGACATGTAGAGAGTAAGTACTAAGTACTCCATTGGATATAGACATGTCCCCAAAGGTAAAGATGTGCAATGAATTCAAAGATTTCCTTCCCTTAGATGTCTTGCTCCCCCTGAATCTAGCATGGCATATTGGGAGAAGATAGGAAATGGAAAATCAGAGCAAGGAAACAGAGCTAAAACAATCAAATATGAACATATCTTTCCCCTCTTAAAGACACATGACTTCTCTCCTCTTGAACACCAAGCATCTGGGGTCTCTCTCTCATGAGTATTTTCTCCCCCTATATAAATAATTAAGCTTTGATGTGATCTCTCTCTCCCCCTTCGACATCAATTTCCAAAAAGGGTTCTTCTGGATTTTTGTCACAAATGAGTTTGGTCCTGGAGTCATAGAACAAAGCAGCAAGTTGAATGTGATGCTGGTAGAGGACAAGAATCATTGAGTGGAGCTGGATTAAAAGAATGCAGGAACAAGTGGCAAGTTGTTTTTCCTGTAGTGAAATCGGTGGTACCGAATTGTATGCTTCGGTTGCACCGATAGGTTTCGGTTGGACCAAAGGCATTTGACCGGTGTGTCCGAGTTCATCACAGAGAAAACACTTGTCACCTCAGCTCACTAGACAAGTAAGATCTCACAAGGATTTGCAAGGAATTAACTGAAAGATTTGCAATGAATTGGATGCGGAGAATGCAGAACACACAGAAACAGAAAAGAAATCTAGATGAAGTTTTTTTTTTTGAAAGGGGAAGCAAATTGCATGAGACAAATGCAAGAGCACAGAAAAGAACACAAGAAAACTTCATCTAGAATTGGTCGGTGACAAAGTCACCTATTTTAGAGTATATTGACTTAGGAGTTAAGTGAGGTCACTTGATCATAGGTCATACTCATCGTTTAAGCTCAAAATGGGGTTACCATTTTTCATTTAAGCATCTTGATGTATTCACATCTTACCGAGTTGCTTTGACTCATGACTTGGAGTAAAGCTTCTCTAAGATGGAATAACATACCTTGGGTGGTGGTGTTGATCGTGATCATGTAGTTGAACTTATGTGGGTCATTCAAGGTTGATGTAGCTCATCAAGAGTTGGGGGAACCACTTGGAATTTGAGTTCATCTACCTACATGGGTTAGTTTTGCAAGGAAGAGCACTTGTGTATCCAAATGACAATCATGAAACTCAATATAGAATTTGTCAAAAGATATATTTGGAGGTTTCGTGCTTCCTTGTCTTCAACCACCATTGTGTAGAGACTTGGTGATGTAGAGATTGCTCAAGATGTGAGTGAGTTGCAATCTCATAGACTTAGATTCATCCAAGTACCTACAAGGGTTAGATAACATGCAAGGTGCAAATATATCCAGGACATAAGATTGTCTTCATAAGAGAAATATCAAGGATTAGTCATAGGCTCATGTCTTGCATGTATCCAAATGGAGTTCCTACTCCAAGTTTGAAGCATCAATGATGTTCAATTCACCTCTTAACCTGCAAAACACTTTCTCATCAAGTGGTTTAGTGAAAATATCCGCTAATTGCTTATCGATGCAAACATGCTTAAGGTTAATATCACCCTTAGCAACATGATCTCGAATGAAATGATGACGAACTTCAATATGCTTAGTTCGAGAGTGTTGCACGGGACTGTGAGCAATCTTGATAGCACTTTCATTGTCACAAAGCAATGGAATATGTTTCACATATATCCCATAACCTTTAAGAGTTTGGGTCATCCAAAGTAATTGAGCACAACATGAACCAGCGGCAATGTATTCCGCTTTGGCGGTGGATAAGGATACCGAGTTTTGTTTCTTGGATGACCAAGACACAAGAGATCTACCAAGAAATTGACAAGTACCCGAAGTGGACTTTCTATCAACCTTGTCACCGACATAGTCCGAGTCGGAGTAGCCAACAAGATTGAATGAGGCCCTCTTAGGATACCAAATGCCAAAATTTGGTGTATGGATTAAGTATCTCACTATCCTTTTCACAGCCTTAAGATGACATTCTTTAGGGGCGGCTTGATATCGTGCACACATGCACACACTTAGCATAATATCGGGACGTGAAGCACATAGATATAACAATGAACCAATCATGGAGCGGTAAACTTTTTGATCAACCAGCTCACCATCTTTGGTCAAATCAAGATGTCCACTAGTAGGCATGGGTGTTGTCATACCTTTGCATTCTTGCATATTGAACTTCTTGAATAAGTCCTTGGTGTACTTCATTTGAGAGACAAAGGTGCCTTCCTTAGTTTGCTTGATTTGCAAACCGAGAAAGAACTTGAGTTCACTCATCATAGACATCTCAAACTTTTCCGACACTAGCTTTCCAAACTTTTCACTAAAGTGAGGGTTAGTCGAACCAAATATAATATCATCAACATAGATTTGGCACACAAATAGTTCTCCATTAACCCATTTTGTAAAAAGAGTAGAATAAATTTTTCCAATTTCAAAGCCTTTTTCAAAAAGGAACTTGGTCAAGCATTTATACCACGCTCTAGGAGCTTGTTTAAGACCATAAAGAGCTTTGTGAAGTTTGTAAACATGATTAGGTTTCTTAGGATTAACAAAACCGGGAGGCTGCTTAACATAAACTTCCTCCTCTATTTCACCATTTAGAAAAGCACTTTTAATGTCCATTTGCTACAAGGTGATATCATGGTGTTTAGCATAGGAAAGTAAGATGCGAATGGACTCAAGTCTAGCAACAGGGGCATATGTCTCACCATAGTCCATACCTTCGACTTGAGTGTAGCCTTGGGCGACGAGATGTGCTTTGTTGCGAACTACTTGTCCATCTTCATCTTGCTTGTTGCGAAACACCCATTTGGTACCAATGATGTTGTGGTTGTTGTCGGGCTTCTCAACCAATGTCCACACTTGGTTTCTCTCAAAGTTGTGTAGCTCTTCATGCATGGCATTTATCCAATCCGGATCTTCGAATGCTTCTTCAACCTTCATAGGTTCAATACTAGAGATGAATGAATAATGTTCACAAAAGTTAGCTAAACGAGTTTTAGAGCGAGTGATTCTCCCAGTTTGGATATCATTATAGATTTGCTCGACGGGATGGTCTTTAGCAACACTTGCTCGAACTCGTGAAAGCTTTTGCTTGGATCTAGGTGGAACATCTTCTTCATCTGTTCTTCTTCTTGGTCTTCTTCATTGTTGACGTTGTCGTTCTCTTGTCGTGGTGGAGAAGGAGGTTGCTGTTGTTCATCTTGGTGTACTTCCTCGTTTTCTTCATCTTGGTGTGTCCCACTTGTGGATGCTTCCGTATCAACTCTTGGTTCACCTTGTCGTGAGGTGGAAGCTTCCACTTGGACTGACGAGGTACTCTCCTTCACCTTCGTTGGACGAATCTTTCCAATAGATAAGTCTTGGATTGCTTTCGAAGGGTCTTTGTCTCCTACATCAATTGGCAATTGCTCTACTTGCGAGCCGTCAGATTCATCAAACTTCACATCTACCATCTCTTCAACCTGTCAGGTGAAATTATTTTAGACACGGTAAGTGTGAGAGTTTGAGCCATAACCAAGTAGGAAACCTTCATGGGACTTAGGAGCAAATTTAGAACGCCGAGGCTTATCAAGAATGAAGCATTTTGAGCCGAATACTCAAAAGTATCCAACTTGGGGTTTGTTACCGGTGAGTAGCTCGTATGCCGTCTTGCCAAGTAGCTTGTGAAGATACAAGCGATTTGTTGCATGACAAGCTGTTTCAACCGCTTCTGCCCAAAAGTGCTTTGGCGTCTTGTACTCATCAAACTTCGTTCTTGCCATTTTGATGAGTGTTCAGTTCTTCCTCTCAACAACTCCATTTTGTTGAGGTGTGTACGTAGCCGAGAACTCATGTGAAATCCCTTCTTCGTCAAGAAAGGTGTCCACATTTGCGTTCTTGAGCTCCGTTCCGTTGTCGCTGTGAACCTTCTTAATCTTCACTTCAAATTGATTTTGGGCCTTACTAGCAAAGTTTTTGAAGATCTTTTGGACCTGCGATTTATCATCGAGAAAGAACACCCACGTAAATCTTGAAAAATCATCAACTATAAATAGACCAAAAGAATTTCCACCGAGACTTTTGTAGGTGTTGGGACCAAAAAGATCCATATGAAGTAGCTCGAGTGGCCTTCTTGTGGTCATGATGTTCTTCACGGGATGCCTTCCTCCAACCTGTTTACCTGCTTGACAAGCGCTGCAAAGTCTATCCTTATCAAATATGACATCGTTAAGGCCAAGGATATGATTTCCTTTAATAAGCTTGTAAAGGTTTCGCATGCCAACATGACCTAATCGTCTATGCCTCAACCAACCTTTAGAGGATTTAGCAATTAAGCAGGTTCTAGGTTGAGCCTTTTTAGTGAAATCAACAATGTAAAGATCACCTCTACGTATACCGGTAAAGACCATTTTATGATTGTCTCTTTGAAACACTTGGCAATCTATTTCAGTAAACAGGACAATGAAACCGAAATCAGCAAGTCCAGATACTGAAAGTAAATTGTACCCAAGAGATTCAACGAACATGACATTTTGTATGGAGCTATCATGTGAGATGGCCACCTTACCGAGGGCAACTACCTTACCCTTTGAGTTATCACCAAAAGTGACATACTTTCGAGGGTCGTCGTTTTCAGCAAGCTCATGAAACATATCTTTATCTCCGGTCTTGTGATCGGTACATCCACTATCAAGAACCCATTCCTTTCCTCCTACCATGTATCCATGTTCAACATCATCATGTGATGGATAAATTCCTAGAGAGGGCGATTCGTTAGAATGAGTTTGACAATGATCTTCTTTATGAATTTTAATAGCTTCGGAAATAATATCACTAATAATTGCAACATCTCCTTTGGCATGCATAAGATTTGTAAGCTCAAATAGACAATCACCAAACTTAGGATCATTGGAATTCATCTTACTCAAGGCAATAGACTTATGGAGAATTTCATCTAGATTTTTCAAGGAATAATATGGAAAACGTTCCTCAAGAAATTTCCATATGGTGTAGGCACACTCAAGAGTAGGAAAACATCCAATCAAGTTTCTAGGCAAACCTCTAGTGATAAGATTAACAGTTCTAAGATTGTGAATCATGTCAATTGACTCATCAAGGGTGGGATGCATAGCATCAACATGAGGTGCACAAGGGCTAGTAATGTACTTGTTCAAATGATATTAATTGAAAATCACAAGCATCTCATTTTCCACTCATGAAAGTACTCTCCATCAAGTATAGGCACCCTATGTCTAAGACTCCCCAAAGTAGACTCATCCATCTTCCTCCAATGGTGTTTAAACCAAAGCAATGGAGACCAAAGCTCTAATACCAATTGAAAGGATCGAGAAGAGATGTCTAGAGGGGGGTGAATAGACTCTAAGCAAGAAAAGTTGCAGTTTTTAATTTCTTCAAGTTGAAGTGGAGTTTTGGCACAAGTTTAACATTCACAATACATATCAAGCAAGCATGCAAAGAGTATGTGAGCAGCGGAAAGTAACGCATGCAAATTGCAAGAATGTAAAGGGATGGGATTGGAGTGTGCAAACACAATTTGGAGACACGAAGATTTTTGAGCCGTGGTTCCGATAGGTGGTGCTATCGTACATCCACGTTGATGGAGACTTCAACCCACGAAGGGTAACGGTTGCGCGAGTCCATGGAGGACTCCACCCACGAAGGGTCCACGAAGAAGACACCTTGTCTATCCCACCATGGCCATCGCCCTCGAAGGACTTGCCTCACTAGGGTAGATCTTCACGAAGTAGGAGATCTCCTTGCCCTTACAAACTCCTTGGTTCAACTCCACAATCTTGACGGAGGCTCCCAAGTGACACCTAGCCAATCTAGGAGACACCACTCTCCAAGAAGTAACAAATGGTGTGATGATGATGAACTCCTTGCTCTTGTGCTTCAAATTATAGTCTCCCCAACACTCAACTCTCTCTCACGGGATTTGGATTTGGTGGAAAGAAGATTTGAGTGGAAAGCAACTTGGGGAAGGCTAGAGATCAAGATTTATGTGGTAGGAATGAAAGATCTTGACCTCAACACAAGTGTAGGTTGTTCTCTCTCAGAAAATGTATGTTGAAAGTGTAGGCACGTTCTGATGGCTCTCTCCACGAATGAAGAGTGGGTGGAGGGGTATATATAGCATCCACACAAAATCTAACCGTTACACACAACTTACCAAACTCGGTGGGACCGAATAGTGAAACTCGGTCGGACCGACTTAGGAAATAATGTGACCGTTAGGATTTTTGGTGGGACTGACATGTCAACTCGGTGGGACCGATATGGTTAGGGTTAGGGCATAACGTAATCTCGGTGAGACCGGTTACACAAACTCGGTGAGACCGATTTTGCTAATGGACACACCGAGGGTTGGTCAGGCAAACTCGGTGGGACCGATTCGCTCATCTCGGTTAGACCGAAATGTTACGAAGAGGAACAGAGAGTTTGCATTGTAATCTCGGTAGGACCGATTACCCAATCTTGGTGAGACCGATTTTGGTAATGGACATACACACACAGATTACAATCCCATCTCGGTAAGAGTGTAAGACCGAGATCCCTATCGGTGAGACCGAAAAGACTAGGGTTTGTGGCAATGGCTATAACATCTGAACTTGGTGGCACCAGATAGATGGTTTCGGTGGGGCCGAGTTTGACTTTTGGTTTGGGTCATATGTGGATGTGAGAAAGTATTGAGGGTTTTGGAGCATATCACTACGCACTCTGAACAAGAAACTCATTAAGCAACACCTCATCCCTCCTTGATAGTATTGGCTTTTCCTATAGACTCAATGTGATCTTGGATCACTAAACTAGAAAATGTAGAGTCTTGTGCTTCGAGCTTGAGCCAATCCTTTGTCCATAGCATCTTGAAGGGGTTCCACATCCTCTAGTCCATGCCACTCTATTGTTGAACTTATCTAAAACATACTAGGTAAAAGTATTAGTCCAACAAGAGATATGTTGACATAAATTACCAAAATCACCCAGGGAGCACTTGTGCTTTCAGTTACCAAAGGAAGGACATTATAATTTGGAAAAAATCAGAGATCATTAAGACGTTTTAGTATATTAATTGATTGATTTTCTACGGGTATAATGTGCAAAAATCAAATTCGAGCTACATGCACACGTGACAGTGCACCTAAATGGATTGCAAAAGCACATGTGTCTCACTGGGTGCATGTTTACTCCCCGTGCAACAAATTTCAAACAATGAGAATCTTGATTTTTAAATTCTAGTACATCCAAAACTTATTTGAAGTTCAGGAAAGTTATCGTGTTGTCATATGGACACCAACAGAAAGTTGCATTGTACCTTTTTTTGGTCAATTTTGAGACTAGTTTGATGCAATCTTTATCTAATTACAAATGGGAGATTATTAATAATTGGGAACCAATATCCCAAACGGGTTATTTATTCGAACCGCAAGCGTTAGACCAACAATAGATATCTGCCATGCTTCGGTTAAGCAATAAAGCGGCAGCATTAATCATCCAAATAGAAAAACAATATACGTTGGATTATATACAACAAGTCATCAACACACAACGACAACGAGGATACATGTTGGATTATACATTATTTCCAATAAAACATTCTAGTAAATACTAAAGTTTTTCTCACACAATAAATAACAAAGCGATGAAATGAACTTCGACTCAACCAATCCTTGGTGTTGGAAACACTTGCTCTGAACCATAACTGATTTTCTGGGAAGGGCCTGCTATTGTCAATCTCGAGACCAACGCAGGATTGATCATCTAGGCTGAAGCGGCCTATAGGACGCATATTGTGATAGCGAGGGTAGGGAACCATAGCAATGTCCGAGCTATAGATACGGCTGCTTCTCATAAACGGTAGTAATGTTGTGTCAACAACAGCTGGATCGCCTTTCACCATCATTGCATAGTTTTGTCCAAGGAAGAGCGAGTTTTCTCCAAGACTATCAATACTGAACCAGGAAGAAGGTGTTGGCGCTAGCACACGAGTATCCATACCGAATACCTTGCAACGGATGTTGGAATAGGTCCGGAGAGTGCGACCATGGAAGACAACACCTGCTTTGTTAGTAACATCAACAATGCCCTGTATACATACAAGAAGAGGTGATCCATAGGAATAAGTTGCCAGGCGCCAATGACTACATAGGTCCTTCTCGTCGTCATGCTCGTGATCATCACCATCGTCATCTCCCCCTTGGTTATAATTGTTTTCAAGTATAGGTGGTGGAATGTTCACAGGACCTTGGAAACACAAGAAGTTTAATTAGTAAAGGGAAACTAGCTAACCCGCATGCATGTGGATGAAACAATTATAATTATGGTGGAAGACAAACGCATCGAAATCATAAGGATTCCATGCAAAAATAGTGCCACGAGTGGTGGCAGCAAACACAAGACCCTCGTATTGAATTGCATCACAGTACTCATCCATGTACAGAAATTGTTTTTTGAGCAATATCCATCGAGGCGTGGAAGTAAGGACAACAATAAGCTTGTCAAAGATAGCAACAACTTCATAGTTCTTGTAATCCCAAGAGCGGTTGGGAACTCGACAAATTGTTATCTTCCGTAGACAACAGTCCCCATGATCGTATTTGAACGTACATACATCATCTGTGTGCTCAACCTCAGGGCAGTCTATGATTTTTGGAAGTGGAACCCAGTGACGAGTGTACATATTCACAAGTTCCCACTCGTAGTTATACCCAATATAGACAACCCAATCTCCATTTGCGCCTGCCCAAGTCTTACCCTCAAGCGATGGCATCTTAACATCACACGTATCATTATCAAGCGGCATCAACTTGCACAAGGCAAAGGCTTCTGTCATCCCCACGCCGGCGACAAGCGTCATGGTGAAGAAGATAGGGGAGATCAAACCGCTCTTGAACCCTCAGGTTCTTTTCAATGATGTTATTTGTTGGGTCGAGAATGGACTTGAATGAACCTGCCATGCTAGCCGACGTGATGACGTTGCTATGATCAATGAGTTCCTCCACCACGTCATCTTTCAGATCGGGGCAAGAATAACGGGGTTGTTTCCGGCCTGTTCCCTCCATGGAGAAGACGATCGAACAATGGCAGAAGGAAGGGTGAAGGCAAATGGAGGGAGGAAGAGTGTGCGATAGCAGTTCCAAATCGAGAGGGAAAGGTGAAGAGGCGATGGACGGTTGCCACGATACACGAAGAGGCTAGTGGGGAGCAAACGGTTGCCACACAGAGGTCACACATTGATAACAAAGCCGTCCTCTCAGACCTAGCGCCCGCGCGGGATGGCCTCCGCCCCCCACATGAGCGAAGCCACTTCGCACCCCACACGGTTGGTCCGCCACGCCGCTAAGAGCAAGTACTACAATAGTGGGCTTATAGCCTGCTTGCATGGCAATTTTGCCTATGTGGAGGAGAGAGACATGAAGGATTCCTGCAACAAGGACAAGTGTGCCGGGCACTCGGCCTGGATGGAGAAACTCGACAAAGCTCACGGCGTGTACGCGGCCAAGGAGGCGTACGCGTGCTACGACATGTACATGCGGATCGTTGTATTGAGGGAGTGCCTCCTTCCCCAAAATGGCCAGGGATCTAGCCGGAAGCAGAGCAATGGTAAGCGTCGTTGCAACAAGAAGTAGATGATTAGATCCTCGTTTCTCCTAGTTTAGTATGTATGTAATTGCTTACTTTGGTGTGTGAAAATGTTATGTGTGTAGTCACTTGTGTAATTGTATGCTTAATTTGGTTATGCAATGCTGTCTTTTAAGTATATATATGTTGATGCTCTGTAGACAGAGCAAATCACATCGCACACAGACTAAACAATGGAACCCGTCGGTGATGATTTCATCAATCACTGACAATTGTATACCAGCAATCGTTTGCTCACAACACACACGGCTTGTTAACAGGAATCGTTTCTGTTGTTATCGGTCTTCCCACACATTTCCGATTACAGACCTGTTTGCCGCGTATCACACACATCTTGTTAAATTGAACCGTTTCTGTTCTCTTGGCTCAACGCAAACAGTTCATCCGAGTGAACTATATGACGTATATCTCACACACCTTCATCTGGCTGCCCGTTTCTATTGTTCAGCCTCAACACAAACAGTTCATCTGAGTGAACCGTATGCTCTACATCGCACATGCCTTCATCTGGTAGCCTGTTTCTTGTGTTCCTCCTCATCGCAAATAGTTAATTCAACTGAACCTTATGCCCTGAATCACACGCAACAAAAATCTGAACCGTATTTGATGCATCCATCATCGCAAACGTTTTGCACCTTTTTTGACGGGCTTTTTACACCACCGTTTGCGGTTATTGCATCACACACAGTTTCGTCAAAGGTTCTCTGATCGTAGTGTCGCATTAGCAGCATCCTGCAGTAGTGTAAGTGCATATGATCCAACTAGAGAAAGTATGTTAGCTCATGCGTCTCCCTCATATAAAATTGCATGAATGATTACCGGTACTTGTTATCAATTACCTAGGGACAAATGACTTTCTTGTTGACAAAAGCTATCTACTTTTACCTTCCCGCAATTTATTCGTAGTTTTATTCTCGCAAAGTACTCGTAGTTTTATTCTTGCAAAATAGTTTCATACTTGTTCTAGGTAAAGCAAACATCAAGTGTGCGTAGAGTTGTATCGGTGGTCGATAGAACTTGAGGGAATATTTGTTCTGCTTTTAGCTCCTTGTTGGGTTCGACACTCTTATTTATCAAAGAAGGATACAAACGATCCCCTATACTTGTGGGTTATCAGGAGACTATCATTTGAAGCACAAGAGCAAGGAGTTCATCATCAACACACCGTCTATTACCTTTTGGAGAGTGGTGTCTCCTAGATTGGTTAGGTGTTGCTTGGGAGCCTCCGACATGTTGTGGAGTTGAACCAAGAAATTTGTAAGGACAAGGAGATCGCCTACATCATGAAGATCTACCCGAGTGAGGCAAGTCCTTCATGGGCGATGGCCATGGTGGGATAGACAAGGTTGCTTCTTCCTGGACCCTTCATGGGTGGAGCCCTCCGTGGACTCGCGCAGCCGTTACCCTTCGTGGGTTGAAGTCTCCATCAACATGGACGTATGATAGCACCACCTATTGGAACCACGCCAAAAATCTCCATGTCTTCATTGTGTTTGCAAACTTCAATCCCATCCCTTTACTTTATTGCAACTTGCATGTTTTACTTTTCCGCTGCATATATACTCTTGTCATGCTTGCTTGAAATGTATTGTGAATGCTTAAATTTGTGATAAAACTCAACCTTAACTTGAAGAATTTAAAAACAGCCAACTTTGATTGTTAAGGGTCTAATCACCTCCCTCTAGACCCCTCTTCTTGATCCTTTCATTGGGACATGGTTTGACAGTAGCAACGGTGCCATACTCTTTCCTTAGCACTTTCTTCCTTCAGGTTACTTCCTCATCAGCAACAAAATCTCATCCTCACTGTCTGAGGTTTTCTTCTTCCTTGTTTTAGTGGCAGCTTTAGACAGGTTGCTTGGTGTACTTCTGCTACCCTCATCGTAGCTTCCACTAGGGCTTGTGCCCTCACTCAGACTTGCTTCCTGTTCTGACCTGTTCTGGCTATCACTTGCTTCAGACATCTTGCAAACAGACCCTGTGAATAGATATGTATGGGCAGAGTGGATGAGCATCACAAAAAGCAGCTGGTTTTGCAAAAAATTGAATCAAACTTTAGTTTTAGTTTTCTGCAGAAAGCATTTCGGAGCTACCAATATAAGAATCTCAGTGACACTAAAGTAATTACAGAGTCTAAACCCACAATATTGGTCAGACCGAGTCGTGGTTCGGTGACTCCGAGATGCTAGGGTTTCATAGAGGTTTTTCTTTTGGTCTCATCGATAAGTACATTTTGGTGGCACCGAGTTGTACTTAGTGCAATGGCCAGGGCCAATCGGTAGGACCGAAGGATTCATTTCGGTCAGTCTGAGATGAGCTAGGCGAAAACCTAACCTAAATTTTTTCAACAAATCTTCTAAAGGGATTTTTCTGTGGATAGAAAGTTCTCATTCGTGGCAAGAAGTTGGGCATTAACTTTGTGCATAGAACCAGAAAAAGGAATAGCACAAAGAGCTTAGACCATACCCTAACTTGGTGACGATTCGCTACGGCGACAACAGCGGTGGAGATTCCCATTGACGGCGATGGAGACCTGTAGCGAAGGCGCACAGGCGAAGACGGTGATGATCTGGAGATCAAGGGGGCGACAACACTCGGGCGCAAGCTCAAGTGGTTTGAAGAAATTTTCAACCGTACGGGTTCGCATGATATATACCTAGTCGGTGGCACCGAATGGAATGGTTCAGTGGCGCCGAGGTGCAAAACTACGTGCAGTTAGTGCAACTCGGTGGGACCGTGTCATTCTAATCAGTATCACCGAGATGAAAACCTGGATCAATCTGGTGATTTCGGTGCGACCGAATAGGAGTGAGTTGGTCTGACCGAAATGCACAAGAAGGTTTTGGAAAGCATCCCTTGACAGATCGGTGACTCCGAGTGCTCCTCACCTGGAGGGTCCAAAAAAGACTTGTTCAATTTTTGTGATGTAGCATGAATAGAATTTGAGACAAGAAGAGAATAGATAGCTAGAGAAGGTTGTTAGGCATTCTTGTCCACTCATTTGGCCAATAAAAACCAAGACAATTAAAATAAAAAATGGATGCCCTCGAATGAAGAAATTATGCAACCAACGTGCTCACACAATAAGATAGCAAATGAAACATGTGTCAAAGCATGCACAAACAATTCTAGCATCTATCAAGCAATTGGCGATGACTAGGTCTCTATATATGAGTATATTGACTTAGGAGTCAAATGAGAACATTTGATCATAGGTCATACTCATCTTATAAGCACAGTGGGATTAACACTTTTACGTAAAGCATTAATGTGTTCACACCACTAGAGTTGCTTTAGCTCAATTCTTAGAGCAAAGCTCCCCCTAGATGTGATATCCCCCCCCCCCCTGAGAGGGATGAACTAACCTTGGGGTTTGTTGATTATGACTTCATGTAGATAGTGAAGATGTGGATGCTCAATGTTGATGTAGATCATTTCGATCAATCCATTGGAGTGTTGCACTTTCAATACCTACATGCGCTAGTCCCATAAGGAACATACAAGGATATCCATAGACATAGAGTGAATTGCACATATGACGATGTCCATGAAAGCATTAGGTTACCTTGTCCCCTATCTTACCAACAAGAGGGTTTGTGACTCCATGAACTAGTGCAAGATATGAAAGTTTATTGCACAAGTCTCGCCAAAATGAATATGAGTGAAGCATGTTGGTGGAGTCACCCTCAAGAACACTCTAGTTCTTCTTCTTTGGGATCCACATCAACTTGATGCGAATCCTAAGAGTTGTAGTTGAACTTGATGAAGCTTGACGTAGTCTTGGGAACCCACTTGACCATGGCCTTAGGAGCTTCTTCAAATGAGTCAATCTCTTCTTGAAGCTTGTCCTTGCCTTTTAGCTTGTGGTCTTGTGGTGGAAGATCATCTTGACCTTGTTTTCCCTTGAAAGAAGTAGGGGTCATACTTCTCTTGTTGAGGAACAAACTTCGTCTTGGGGTATTGATCTTCTTCCCACTCAACTCCATTGGCATTGAACTTTCGTTCAAAACCAACACCTTGATTCTTCCGATGCCTTACTTGATTGCGTACAATTTCCTCAAATTTCTTACTCCCGGCAAGGCTCTTGTAAACATCTTTCTCTATAATTCCCTTCAATAGGCTATTTTCTTGCTCAAGTGTAACTTGGCTAAGAGAATCATTAGTGGAATCAAGAGAACTACTAGAAGCAACAATATTGGATTTAGCATGATTATTGTTACTACTAGAGGAAGAATCTTTCTTGCTCTTGTTGCTAGATTTTACTTGTGGCATATAAGTAGACAAGAGGAGACATTTGGAAATGTAAGAAGAACTCTTCTTTCGAAGATCATCATTGATAGCTTTTAGAAACTAACGCTCTTGCTTTGAATTTAGCTTTTCGAAGCATAGATTCTCTTGAGTTCTTAGGAGCTCTCTATGGTCCTCTAGAGTTGTTTCAAGAGCTAACTTAAGAGTGTTTAGTTCTTTAGTTAGATGCTCAATCTCCTTCTTATCATTGTCATTTTTTTCATCTTGATTAGCATGATTACTAGCAAGTTCATCACTAGTTTTACAACAACAACAAACAACAACAAAGCCTTTAGTCCCAAACAAGTTGGGGTAGGCTAGAGGTGAAACCCATAAGATCTCGCAACCAACTCATGGCTCTGGCACATGGATAGCAAGCTTCCACGCACCCCTATCCATAGCTAGCTCTTTGGTGATACTCCAATCCTTCAAGTCTCTCTTAACGGACTCCTCCCATGTCAAATTCGGCCGACCCCGCCCTCTCTTGACATTCTCCGCACGCTTTAGCCGTCCGCTATGCACTGGAGCTTCTGGAGGCATGCGCTGAATATGCCCAACCCATCTCAAATGATGTTGGACAAGCTTCTCCTCAATTGGTGCTACCCCAACTCTATCTCGTATATCATCATTCCGGACTCGATCCTTCCTCGTGTGGCCACACATCCATGTCAACATACGCATCTCCGCCACACCTAACTGTTGAACATGTCGCCTTTTAGTCGGCCAACACTCCGCGCCATACAACATTGCGGGTCGAACCGCCGTCCTGTAGAACTTGCCTTTTAGCTTTTGTGGCACTCTCTTGTCACAGAGAATGCTAGAAGCTTGGCGCCACTTCATCCATCCGGCTTTGATTCGATGGTTCACATCTTCATCAATACCCCCATCCTCCTGCAACATTGACCCCAAATACCGAAAGGTGTCCTTCCGAGGTACCACCTGGCCATCAAGGCTAACCTCCTCCTCCTCACACCTAGTAGTACTGAAACCGCACATCATGTACTCGGTTTTAGTTCTACTAAGCCTAAACCCTTTCGATTCCAAGGTTTGTCTCCATAACTCTAACTTCTTATTTACCCTCGTCCGACTATCGTCAACTAGCACCACATCATCCGCAAAGAGCAAACACCATGGGATATCCCTTGTGACCTCATCCATCACCAATGCAAAAAGATAAGGGCTCAAAGCTGACCCCTGATGCAGTCCTATCTTAATCGGGAAGTCATCGGTGTCGACATCACTTGTTCGAACACTTGTCACAACATTATTGTACATGTCCTTGATGAGGGTAATGTACTTTGCTGGGACTTTGTGTTTCTCCAAGGCCCACCACATGGCATTCCGCAGTATCTTATCATAGGCCTTCTCCAAGTCAATGAACACCATATGCAAGTCCTTCTTTGCTCCTATATCTCTCCATAAGTTGTCGTACCAAGAAAATGGCTTCCATGGTCAACCTCCTGGCATGAAACCAAACTGATTTTTGGTCACGCTTGTCATTCTTCTTAAGCAAAGGCTCAATGACTCTCTCCCATAGCTTCATTGTATGGCTCATCAGCTTAATTCCACGGTAATTAGTACAACTCTGAACATCCCCCTTGTTCTTGAAGATTGGTACTAATATACTCCGTCTCCATTCTTCTGGCATCTTGTTTGCCCGAAAAATGAGGTTGAAAAGCTTGGTTAGCCATACTATCGCTATGTCCCCGAGACCTTTCCACACCTCAATGGGGATACAATCAGGGCCCATCGCCTTGCCTCCTTTCATCCTTTTTAAAGCCTCCTTCATCTCAGACTCCTGGATTCACCGCACAAAACGCATGTTGGTCTCATCAAAGGAGTCGTCCAGTTCAATGGTAGAACTCTCATTCTCCCCATTGAACAGCTTGTCGAAGTACTCCCGCCATCTATGCTTAATCTCCTCGTCCTTCACCAAGAGTTGGCCTGCTCCGTCCTTGATGCATTTGACTTGGCCAATATCCCTCGTCTTCCTCTCCCGGATCTTAGCCATCTTATAGATGTCCCTTTCACCTTCCTTCGTGCCTAACTGTTGGTAGAGGTCCTCATATGCCCGACCCTTGCTTCACCAACAGCGCTTATGCGGCCTTCTTCGCCATCTTGTACTTCTCTATGTTGTCTACACTCCTATCCAGGTATAGGCGTCTGAAGCAATCTTTCTTCTCTTTAATTGCCTTCTGGACATCATCATTCCACCACCAGGTATCCTTATCTTCGCTTCTCCTTCCCCTGGACACTCCAAACTCCTCCGAGGCCACCTTACGAATGCAAGTCGCCATCTTAATCCACACATTGTCTGCATCCCCTCCTTCCTCCCAAGGGCCCTCCTTAATTACCCTCTCCTTGAACACCTGAGCTACCTCCCCCTTGAGCTTCCACCACTTCGTTCTAGCGACTTTGGCACACTTATCCCGCTGGACACAGATCCAAAAGCGGAAGTCGGCAACCACCAGCTTATGCTGGGGTACAACACTCTCTCTAGGTATCACCTTACACTCTAGGCACGCATGCCTATCTTCTCTTCTCGAGAGGATGAAATCAATCTGGCTAGAGTGTTGGCCACTACTAAAAGTCACCAGATGTGATTCTCTCTTTCTAAAGAGGGTGTTAGCTACAATCATGTTGTAGGCTAGAGCAAAGGTTAAGACATCTTCTCCTTCTTGATTCCTGATGCCATAGCCAAAGCCCCCATGCGCCCTTCAAAACCTGTGTTAGATGTACCCACGTGGCCATTGAGGTCTCCTCCTATGAAGAGCTTCTCACCAATCGATACACTCCTAACCATGTCTTCCAAGCCTTCCCAGAACTCCCTCTTGGTGTTCTCATTGTAGCCTACTTATGGGCATCTGTGCGATAACATTGAGAACCAAGTCCTCAACTACCAGCTTGACCAGGATAATCTGGTCCCCACGTCTCCTAACGTCTACCACTCCATACTCGAGGATCTTGTTGATCAAGATGCCTACGCCATTTTTGTTTGCATCCATCCTCGTGTACCACAGCTTGAAGCCGGTATCCTCCACCTCCTTCGCCTTTTGTCCTCTCCATTTGGTTTCTTGGACGCAAAGGATATCAACACCTCTCCTCACCGCTGCATCAACTAGCTCCCGAAGCTTCCCTATCAGAGACCCTATGTTTTGTCAACAAGTAAATCATCATCACCTAGCAAATCATCTTCATCACTATTGAAATCAAGATACTCAGGGTGTGATACCTTGGGGCCTTTAGCCATGAAGCATCTTCCAATTACTTCATTTGGTGAGTCAAATATGTCTTTGGAGTTGGTTGACACTTTGCAAGACCGGAAACACCTTCATCTTGAGTATAGTCGGAGTCGGAGTGATAGCTTCTCTCTAAGTAGTTGTCAGTGTCGGAACCGGAAACCCATTCACCAACATGAGCTTGATGTCTTCGTCTTGTGTAGTTCTTTGATGTCTTGTCCTTACTTTCCGAATCCTTGCTTCTACGAGAGGGTCTTCGTTCATAACGATCACTTCTACTCCTTCTCTATCTTGGAGGTGATTCATCTCTTCTACTCCTCCTTTTAGGTGAGTCTTCTCTTTTCTTGTAGGGAGACAAACACTCATTGGAGTAGTGTCCAGGTCTTTCACAATTGTAGCATTATGATCACGACTAGAAGATCTTTTGTCACTATAGGACCTTGACTTGGAACTTCTCTCTTTGCTTCTATTCTTGTAGAATTTGTTGAAGTTCTTCACCATTAAGCTTAATTCTTCATTAAAGACTAGCTTGTCACTTGATGTTGTAGGAGCATCAGTTGAAGCTTTGTAAGCACCACTTGACTTGTTGTGGAGCTCATCCTTATCCTTGAGTGACATCCAATGAGCAACAATTCTACCAATGACTTCCGTTGGCTTGAGATCTTTGTAATTGGGCATCATTTGGATCAAGGTGCACACAGTATCATATTTTCCATCCAGGCTCTAAGGATCTTCTTGATGATGAATTTGTCGGTCATCTCTTCACTTCCTAAGTCGACAATCTCATTTGTGATGAGAGCAAGCCTAGAGTACATTTCTGCGACTCCTTCACCATCCTTCATCTTGAACTTGTCAAGTTGACTTTGAAGCACATCCACCTTGGATTCCTTGATGGACTCGGTACCTTCGTGCATATCAACCAAAGTATCCCAAATTTCCTTTGCATTCTCAAGGCGGCTGATTTTGTTGAATTCTTTGAGTCACAATCCATTGAAGAGAATATCACAAGCTTGAGCATTGTATTGCAACATCTTCAATTCATCCACGATGGCTTCACGATCCGGTTCTCTTCCATCTTCAAAGCATTCACCTTGCAAGCCAATACGAACAACAACCCAAACAGCGGAGTTATGACCAAGAATATGCATTTTCATCTTATGCTTCGAACTAGCAAAATTTGTACCATCAAAGTAAGGACCTATACGGTGATAATTTTCCTCGCTAGACGCCATACTATCCTAGATTGTGAAATCAAGGCTATGATCACCAAAGCTATGGAAATCAAGGCTAATGGAGACCGAAGCTCTGATACCACTTATAGGATCGAAAGTATGTCTAGAGGGGGGGTGATTAGACAACTTAGCCAAATAAAAATCTACCATTTTCCCAGTTTTAGTTGTGGGCAGATTTTAGCAATTAGCACAAGTCAATCAATCAACCTACACATGCAATTCTAAGAGTATAGTAGCGGAAAGTAAAACATTGCACATGAAGGTAAAGGGAAGGGTTTGGAGAAGGCAAACACAATGTAGACACGGAGATTTTTTGCGTGGTTTTGATAGGTGGTGCTATCGTACATCCACGTTGACGAAGACTTCAACCCACGAAGGGTAACGGCTGCGCAGTCCATAGAGGGCTCCACCCACGAAGGGTCCGTGAAGAAGCAACCTTGTCTATCCCACCATGGCCATCGCCCATGAAGGACTTGCCTCACTCGAGTAGATCTCCATGAAGTAGGCGATCTCCTTGCCCTTACAAACTTCTTGGTTCAACTCCACATCTTGATGGAGGCTCCTAAGTGACACCTAAACAATCTAGGAGACACCACTCTCCAAAAGGTAATAGATGGTGTGTTGATGATGAACTCCTTGCTCTTGTGCTTCAAATAATAGTCTCCCCAACACTCAACTCTCTCTCTTAGATTTGGCTATGGCGGAAGAATGATTTGACTGGAAAGCAACTTGGGGAAGGCTAGAAGTCAAGATTCTTGTGGTAGAAATGGAATGTCTTGATGCCAACACATGAGTAGGTGGTTCTCTCTTAGAGAATGAATGGTGGAAGTGTAGGCACGTTCTGATGGCTCTCTCCACGAATGAAGAGCGGGTGGAGGGGTATATATAGCCTCCACACAAAATCCAACCGTTACACACATTTGACTCAACTCGGTGGCACCGATTGGTTAAAAAATGTGAACATTAGGAATCTCGGTGGGACCGACTGGAACAACTTGGTGAGACTGATATGCTAGGGCTTAGGACAAACATCATCTCGGTGGCACAGATTGCATCAACTCAGTGAGATCGAGATGAAGCAATAAGCAATAAAGAGTTTGTCAAGCCAACTCGCTGAGACCGATTGCATAAACTCGGTGAGACCAAAATAAATGCAACAAGTCACAGAGCGCTGGCAAGGACATCTCGGTGAGACTGAGATCTGTATCGGTGAGACCGAATTGCTAGGGTTTCTGGCTGTGGCTATGACATATGAACTCGGTGGCTCCGGATAGAAAGAATCAGTGGGGCCGAGTGGAAGTTTGGTTTTGGACATATTTGGATGGAGAAAGTGGTTGAGGGTTTTGGAGCAATATCACTAAGCATTTGAGCTAGCAAGCCATTAAGCAACACCTCATCCCCTTTTAATAGTTTTGACTTTTCTATGGACTCAATGTGATCTTAGATCACTAAAATAAAGAAAAAGAGTCTTGAGATTTTGCCAATATTTGTCCTTAGCATTTTTAGGGGTCCACATCTCTAGTCCATGCCATGCCATTCATTGAACTTTCTGAAATATTTATATTGAAGGGATATTAGTTCAATGAGCTATGTGTTGTTATGAATTACCAAAACCACTCGGGAATTAGTTGCACTTTCACTTGTCCATGGCCATGGCGGCCGACAAATGTTTTTTTTCTTGCAACAAGGGTCTTGTTTGTAGTTTCTGTAGCAGCAGCGATGTTGCAAACAACGACGATAAATTAGACAAGCTTTTGCAACATCACCCCTAAAAATTCTGCAACAAGATCTCTGCTGCATATTTTTTTTTTTGCAACAATACCTTTGTTGTAAAAAAATCGCAACAAGATCTCTGTTGCAAAAAATATTGTAAGAAGACCTCTATTGCAAAAAATTCCTGCAACGAGACTTGTGTTGCAATGGTGGAGGTGCTGCTCAGCCGTTCGATGAACCCAATCTACTCGCGACCCGGCCGATCATTTGAAAAGATTAGCCTGCGGACGTGTAGCTCCTCCCCCAAAAAAAATTTTTAGGGGTACCATTTCTTACAAAAGAAAATACCAATTCTAAAAAAAAGTGATAGGTGTACGAAATATCTTGGACCTAACTCAAAAGCAGCATTCCCCTCACAAATCTCGCGCGCACCACCGATCTCCAGCGACCACCTCAACGCCGGCGATGCCGTCCTCCTACGCCGCGGCCGCCGCATCCTCTTCGCGGAAACCAGCTCCTTTCACTACTGCTACTGCCACCACCCGTAAACCAGCACCCTTAGCTGCACCCGCGCCCCCGCCGTCGAACCCTAGCCACGTCTCCGATTCTGACCCATCGTCCTACTCCTCCTCCGGGGAAGAGACCGATCTCAGCGCCTGCGACCCGGCGACTGCGTCCGTGTTAAGATCTAGCTAGGGATTGGAGATGGAAGGGAAAAGCTATGGCGGCATCTCGTATTCACTCTTAATTCTCTGATCTATTCGAGTACAGAGGAAGGATTAATTTACAAGCCAATGGCCTCAGCCATTACCAATTCGCCAACATCCAATTACACAGTTGCGCTATTTATAAAGACTCAATTCAGCACCCAATCCTTCTCAACAGATCTTGTTGATGGATGATGGGCCCGCTTCTTGGGCCTTCCTCTTGGGTCACGAACGGTGCTTCCTCCCGTGGGCTGGGCGTAGAGGCCTTGGCGTTGACCTCCCCTCCTTGAAAACCAGCTTGTCCCCAAGCCGGAGCTCGTGGAAACCTTTGCTTAAGCTCCTCAAGATCTTCCCACGTAGCCAGTGTGTCAGGCTGATCTGACCATTGTATGAGACCTTGAGGAACGGCTTCGTTGCCACGGCGACGCAAACGCCTCTGCAGAACACGCATAGGGACAGCAAACTGAGAGTCAGCAGGTGGGAGTTCAGACTGTACCTGGCAATTTGGTCCCAGAGCAAGTTTCAGTTGGGAAACATGAAGAACAGGGTGGATACGGGTGCCTTGTGGGAGTGCCAAACGATAAGCTGATGTGCCAACTTTCTCAAGGATCCGATATGGTCCATAATATTTGAACAGCAGCTTGTGATGCGCACGAGGGGCAACAGAAGATTGTATGTATGGCTGTAGCTTGAGGAATACTGAGTCTCCCACTGCAAAAACTCGGTCAGATCGTTTCTTGTCGGCCTGGTGCTTCATTCTGGAATTGACTCGCTCCAAATGTTGCTTTAAAAGACGCAACATCAAATCTCTATCATGCAACCAGGTTTCCAAATCCGGGACAGTACACGCGTCATCTGCTGAAATGCCAAATGTACGAGGAGACTGGCCATAAAGCACTTCAAAAGGAGACTTCCCTCCCAGAGCAGAGTGTGGGCTGGTGTTGTACCAATACTCAGCCAAGGAGAGCCATTGAGCCCACTTAACCGGACATGCATGAGTAAAACAACGCAAAAAAGCTTCAAGGCACTGATTGACTCGTTCGGATTGACCATCAGTTTGAGGATGATGAGACGAGCTCATACGCAATTTAGTACCTGTCAAGGCTGCCATCTCCCTCCAGAAGCGACTTGTGAAAATTCTGTCACGATCTGTCACAATTGATTCTGGCATCCCATGCAATTTGTGAATATTGTCCATGAACACAGAAATGACAGTCGACATTTGTGAAAGGATGTTGCGCATCAAGAAAATGAGCATAACGGGACAACTTATCCACCACAACCAAAATGCAATTGTAGCGGCCAGAGCGAGGGAGGCCTTCGACAAAATCCATTGTCAACATCTGCCAGTAACGTTTGGGAACAGGCAATGGTTCAAGCAAGCCTGGATAACGAGCTCTATCAGGCTTAGCTCTCTGACATATCACACATTCTTGCACATACTGTCGTACTTGCGCTCGCATGCCCTTCCAGTAAAACAATTGTTTCAAGCGACGTAGGGTCACTGGTATACCTGAATGGCCACCAACAGGGCTTGTGTGGAACGCATCCAGCAGCTTGAGGGTGAGTTCAGCGCCCTCTGGGATCCACAAACGCCCTTTGTAACGAATAAGACCATCCCTCAAGGAGTAAGAATCATCCACACTAGTTTGCACAGCTAGTTTAGTGAGCAGTTCTTGGGCTGTTGCATTGTCTTGATACAAATCCAATACTTCCTGAAGCCAAGCAGGTTGGTGATGGGATATGGCTAACAAGTGCTCATCAAGGGATGGTCTGCGTGACAAAGCATCTGCAACTCGGTTTTCTGCTCCTTTCTTATACTGGATTTTGAATTGAAGACCCAAGAGCTTGGTAAACACCTTTTGCTGCCAAGGAGTATGCAAACGTTGATCACTCAAATGAGTTAAGCTACTGTGATCTGTAAGAATCAAGAATTCTGCATGCTGTAAATACGAACGCCACTGTTCCACTGCGAGAATGATGGCCATGTACTCTTTTTCATAAGTAGAGAGCCCTTGAGTGCGAGGGCCCAATCCACGGCTCACAAATGCCAGAGGATGCCCTTGCTGTAACAATACTGCTCCCACTCCTAGATCACTTGCATCAGTTTCAATAACAAATTGCTTAGAGAAATCTGGCAAGGCTAGAACAGGGGCTGTAGTAAGAGCTTGCTTCAGTTGATCAAAAGACTGTTGTGCCGCTGGAGACCACACAAAAGGGACATGCTTGCGCAGCAATTGAGTGAGAGGTTGACTAATCATACCATAGTGTTGGACAAATTTGCGATAATATCCAGATAGTCCAAGAAACCCACGCAATTCCTTGAGGTTAGCAGGGACTGGCCATTCTTGCACAGTAGATACTTTTGCTGGATCAGTAGAGACACCATTGCCATCAATCACATATCCCAAATAAGCAATACGACGCTGTGCAAATTCACATTTGGAGCTCTTGACTTGCCACTGGTGTTTTTGAAGCAATTGCAGCACCTCTTTCAAGTGTTGTATATGATCTTCCAATGTTTGACTATAGATGAGTATATCATCGAAGAATACAACAGCACACTTACGTAGCACCGGAGCCAGATCATAATTCATGACAGATTGAAAAGTAGGAGGGCCATCTGTTAGACCATAAGCTAGGACATTAAACTGGTAATGTCCATTATGCGTATGGAAAGCTGTTTTGTATTCTTCACCCGGAGCCAAACGAATTTGATGGTAACCTGCACGGAGATCAAGCTTTGAAAACCAAGATGCTCCTGTCAATTCATCGAGTAACTCATCAATCACAGGTAGGGGATATTTGGTCTTCAATGTGATCAGATTAAGGTGCCGATAGTCCACACAGAGTCGCCACGTCCCATCTTTCTTGCGAATCATGACAACAGGAGAAGCAAAAGGACTTGAACTAGGTGAAATTACTCCAGATTCCAGCATTTCTTTTATCTGTTTCTCAATTTCTGTTTTCAGTTCTGGAGAATACCTATAGGGTCGGATATTTACTGGCTGAGCTCCTTCCATCAGAGGAATGTGATGATCACAAGCTCGTCGTGGTGGAAGAGAAGTGGGAATAGCAAACACACTAGCATATTCATCCAACAGTTCCTGTATAGGTGCCGGAAGAGGAACAATAGGACTCTTGTCGCTAGCTGGTTGAACCAAATGGAGCTCGACGACAGTGCAGTTAAATGAAGCAGGGGGATGTCCTTGCAAAAATATTGGAGCTCCCTTATACTCGAATGCCAACCATTTTTCAAGCCAGTTCACTTGCATAGTGCCGAGAGAAGAAAGCCAATCCATTCCCACTATGCCATCATAATGTTTCAATGGTAGTACTCGGAAATCACAATCAAATTCATGTCCGCTGGCTGACCACAAACACCGAGGAATAACATGTGTACACTGCAATTGTCCACCACCAGCAATTCTCACACTCTGTTGTTTGGGCAACTGTTGCATACCAGGCACATGAGCTGCTAAACGATCACTGATGAATGAGTGGGAACTTCCCGAGTCAAGCAAGAAGATGACCTTATGACCAGCTAGCTGACAATCAAGCCTGATAGCCGAAGAACCGCCTGTTGCAGTCTGTGTGTCAGCTGACAATACCATCAGATCTATGTCACTATCCTCAGAATCAGCATTATCCAAGGCACAAAATTCTAGCATCTCTTGCACTACGTGCAGTTGCACAGTCTGATTGCACTTATGATCTCGACCCCAGCGCTCACCACAAATGAAACAAAGGCCTTTTGCTCGGCGATAAGCCTTAAGTGTCGCCAACTTATCCTCTGGAGCATTCACCTTAGGCTTGTCTCTAGTTTCCTCAATAGCTTTGACAGGAACTATTTTGTCAGAACGCCCATACCCTGATGAGGAAAAAGAGCGACGACCAGACGTATAAGTATCACTATCGAACTCTCCCATTTCCTCATGTACTGCAGCAATGGAATAAGCAGTGTCGAGATCAACAATTCGCCGCACCGCCATCACATACGCACACTTGGCTTCAAACCATCCATGAAACGGGTTGTATAGTGCAGCATATCGGCTCGTTCATAAGCGATCAATCGGTCCATAAGTTCGAAAACCGACTAACATAATCTTCCATCGATCCGGTCGACGAAGGCGTCTGATTTTACGGACCAAGGATCGATGTTGGTTCCGTCCAAAACGGCTAAGCACAGCTTCACAGAACTCTTCCCATGAAGATCGCACAAATTTATGCTGAACAGATGAGAGCCAGCGAGCTGCTGCTCCTTCAAACTGCATAGCCGCGACAGCAATCCATAGATCAGGGTCTGTATCGAACATCTCAAAGTAATCCACACACCTGGTTTGCCACAATTTTGGGTTCTCGCCATCAAATCGAGGAAAATCAACAGAGGGAGGCTTGCCATGCCCTGATGACGAGTATGAGCTGCTCCTCTTCTCGCGGTGCAGTAAACTGGAGAAGGACGAGCTGGGACGAGATACCTCAGCGACTACCCGGGCCGGAGGAGGGACATATGGCGCGGCCGTACCGAATCCTGCTCCCCGCGTCGTCGACGACGGACGCTGCCCCACTGGCGCTCGATCCGCCGCGCCCTTGGGCGACCGATCGAAAACTTCCTGGTCGCTGCCCCGCGAGGTAAATCCCTTGGAACTGCGGAGCTCGTGGATTTGCTTGAGCAGTTCCGCCTCGGCGCCATCTGTGTACGCCTGCATGTCGTTGACGATGGTGCTCACTGCCGCGCCCACCGCCTTGTCGACCGCCGCGCCCACCGCCTTGTCGACCGCCGCGCCCACCGAACGCGCCACCGCCGCCTCGACCGCGCTGCCCACCGCGGCCACAATCGGCCGTCGAGCTCCTTCAGTGGCGGCGTGGCGGCCTCGCTCGCTTGGGACACCGTCTCGTAGATGGCCTTGCCCTCCGGAGTGAGATTCTCCATGAGCTCGTGCCGTCGGCGCGCCGCCGCCGCCGCCAGACGCGTTTCGTGGACGGGCTCCAGCTCGAGATTGGAAGGGTGGTGGGGAATTTTTTTTTTTTTTTTTTCTGGCTCTGAGTACCAATTGTTAAGATCTAGCTAGGGATTGGAGATGGAAGGGAAAAGCTATGGCGGCATCTCGTATTCACTCTTAATTCTCTGATCTATTCGAGTACAGAGGAAGGATTAATTTACAAGCCAATGGCCTCAGCCATTACCAATTCGCCAACATCCAATTACACAGTTGCGCTATTTATAAAGACTCAATTCAGCACCCAATCCTTCTCAGCGTATCTTGTTGATGGATGATGGGCCCGCTTGCTGGGCCTTCCCTCTTGGGTCACGAACGGTGCTTCCTCCTGTGGGCTGGACGTAGAGGCCTTGGCGTTGACAGTCCGTCCTCTCCACCTACCTCTCCGTCGCCGGGAATGGCGCTGACCTCTCGAAAGTCGGCATCTTCCTCAACTCCGCCGCGCGCCGCCGATCCCCGCCGTGCCTGATCTGCCTGGACCCCATCCGCCCCTCGGATCCCGTCTGGTCCTGCTCCGCCTCATGCTTCGCCCTTCTCCACCTCCCCTGCATCCAGTCATGGGCACACCAGTCAGCCTCCGCCGCTCCTTCCCCCACCTGGGGCTGCCCCAAGTGCCGCGTCGCCTACCCCAAATCCCAGACCCCCACCTCCTACCACTGCTTCTGCTCCAAGACCGAAGACCCTCCCGCGGACCCCTGGATCCTCCCCCACTCCTGTGGCGACGTCTGCGGCCGCCGCCTCAATTCAAATCCCGACTCCGGCTGCGAGCACACCTGCCACCTGCTTTGCCACCCTGGACCATGTCCTCCATGCCCGGCTGTTGTTCCTAACGCTCGGTGCTTCTGCGGGGCACACCGTGAGCCCCGGCGCTGTGCACATCAGCGCTATTCTTGTAAGGGTAAATGCAATAAACGCCTTAGCTGTGAACTCCATCGTTGTCCGGTGGATTGCCATGATGGGCCATGCCCACCGTGTGCTGTGCGGGGGAATCACAGATGTGAGTGTGGAGAGACAATGGTGGAGAGGTTATGCTCTGAAAGAGTTTTCCAGTGCAAGAGGGAGTGTAGTGGGATGCTGGAGTGTGGGAAGCATAGGTGTGAGAGGGGATGCCATGGTGGGAAGTGCGGGGAATGTCCGCTTCGTGGGCAGCGGACTTGCCCTTGTGGCAAGAAGGATTATCCAAGGTTGGAGTGTGATGTGGAGGCTGCGACATGTGGATCGACTTGTGAGAAGGTGCTTGGGTGTGGACGGCACAAGTGCCCCGAGCGGTGCCATCGTGGCCCGTGTGACGTGACCTGCCGGCTTGTGATAAAAAAGTCCTGCCGGTGTGGTGGTCTGAAGAAGGAGGTACATATCTACATAACATGTTTGTGATCATAATCTTTAAACTTGCAAGGAGTAAGCAAAACAGATATTGAAGCACTTGCAAGCAGTTAACAACACTAAACTAGTTGCACCTGATTGGCAGGATGGTATCTGCAAGCAATTGCTGCATGCAAAGACCAGTTGTTTAAATTTACTTTTAGACAGTTCTTAGTAGTTAGTGGACAAACATAGAATGCCTGAATGCTCATGTGATTCAAATTGATTTTTGAGTCCAACGTTACCCCTTGCAATGCATACTACCTAACAGAGTAACAATAAATAGCAATTGGTTATTTTTCTTTCTCCTTAATCTTGCCCAGTGTAACGCTACAGCTTGTTAGGTATACTTCTACGATATTGCTTATTAGACAGCAAATGGCTAAATTCCCCAATTTTTGTGATGCATTGTATCAGCTGCCTTGCCACCAAGACTTGACCTGCGAAAGGAAATGTCAGCGTTTACGTGCCTGTGGACGCCACGCTTGTAAGCGACGTTGTTGTGTTGGGGATTGCCCACCCTGCGCAGAGGTACATCTTTTTTTTTTCTCCTTCCATGATTTTGGCTCATTTCAAGTTTCAAGCACTAAAAAGATCAATGCTTGTAGACTTGTGATAGGAGGCTCAGATGTGGAAACCATAAGTGTCTCTCTCCATGCCACAGGTATTACCCTAATCAACTGTGCATCTTTGGCTCGCCATTTGCTATTGTTTAGTTCTACTTGCATTGCTACAGGCATACATGTATGTGCTCTCATTTTGAACTGCAAGACCATGTTAAAAATACTGGAAGTGCCACACAACAGATGTCAAGAACTCAAAATATGTAGTGTTGTTTTGATCGGGAATAGTCCCATTTCTTTTTTGGATGGAAAACCCGTGTCTGTAGTTTTGAAGCTGTGATCTTGGTTCATTAGTATGAACTGAAATCCTACTTTTCTAGTAACATGTTGCTCCTTTTGTTTGCAGAGGCGCTTGTTCACCTTGTCCTTTGATGAAGACCATCTCATGCTTCTGTGGGAAAACATACTTTGAGGTTGAAATTGGTAGACTCTTAATTCTGTTGTTCATTTTGTTGTATGAGTTATATTCGGTCCTATGTTCCTTAGATGATTAGGACACATAATTAGCACGCAACAGCTGCATTGCAATCATTTTTACATGATCTCGTGTGCTTCCCTAAATGTGAAGTCTTGGTTCAGTTTCATTATACAGTACAAGTTCCTCACCAGTGTGTCTCCTGACCCACTAGTTGCTAAGTTTCCTTCGTAGATTTGAATACATAATTCTCTTGTAGGTTCCTTGTGGGACCGAGAAGAATCAGAAACCTCCCAAATGCTCAAAAAGATGCAGTATAGATCGTCTTTGCAGACACAAGCTTGATTGCCGGGTAAACTGGGCCGCCTCTTTTCTGTAACATTGTCATTTCTCATTAATGATAATCTCTTGATAAATTTTATTGCTGATTGCCACTGCAAGGGTATTTGTCACATTGTTGTTGTTCCTGAGTGTTTAATTACTTTGGCTATTATAAATTGGTCCTCAGAATTTACTTGACATTTTGATCTCCTTCCTTTAGCCCCATAAATGCCACTATGGAGCCTGTCCACCTTGCAAACTGATCTGCGGGGAAGAACTTTCTTGTGGCCACAAGTGTAAAGAAAGGTTTAGTGTTTAATTTATATGCCGAGTGTGTCATTGCAGCAGTATACCATGAACTACAGTGTCCTCTGATGTCTAACAATCTTAACACTACTCAGGTGTCATGGCTCTATTCCTCCACCGAACCCTGAGTTCACAGTTAAACCAATGAAAAAGAAAATGGAAAAGCATATAGAATGTACGCCTGGAACTCCATGCCCACCATGCCAAGAAGTAGTCTTGGTGCCATGTTTTGGAGAGCATTTAGGCCAAGAGCGTGCAGTAAGTTTTGGACAACCTTGTCATCTTTTGGTCAATTTACCTCCCTCCTTCCCTCCCTCTCTTGCACGTTTGAGCATACCTCACATGTGCTTGCTTGTACACCTGATTATAACATACAATTTCTTTTTTTCGTGTTTTTGCAGATACCTTGCTCCAAAAGCAAGCAATTTCCCTGTCAGAATTTATGTGGAAACCTTCTCCACTGTGGTAACCATTATTGCACAAAGGATTGCCATGTGTTAGAGATTCCATCGGATCAACATAAGGCTGATACCATATTATCTCTCGGTAGAAAGAATACTCTTGCCGAGCCTTGCGAAAGATGCAATCTTCCTTGTCAAAGGGTCAGTTCTTTTTTTGTTTCGCTATGCAATAGCTTCAGTTTGGTTGTTTTGTTTATAAACTTTAATGCGAAATGGCTAGTTGAGCTCCACATCTTTCTTTTAAGCTTGGTGCATGATGTTTAGTCTTAATGCTTCTGCCAGGCCAGGGATCCTCCTTGTTCACATCCTTGCCCTTTGCGGTGTCATCTAAGCGACTGTCTACCTTGCAAAGCCCTTGTTAAAAGATCATGTCATTGTGGTGCTATGACACATGCTTTCGAGTGTGTGTACTATAACAACTTAAATGCCAAGCAACAGCTGAAAGTAAGGTCCTGCGGTGGCCCGTGTCATAGGTCAGTCACCAATTCCTGGTTTCTAATTGTTTCTGTTATGAATGCTCGCACAAAAACACGTTGCACAATTGTTACTGAAATTTCTTTAATTGAATTTATAACTAAATAGTACTGAGTTCTTGGATCTGTTATTTTATGGCATCGTGCAGGAAACTACCAAATTGCCCCCATCTATGCTCAGAAATATGTCACCCTGGTCAATGCCCGTCAGTGGATCAGTGCATGAAAAAGGTATGGCATCGGCATATTTATCTGTAACCAGCAAGTTATCAGGTGCTCGATCTGTTTAGCTGATGAAACTTTAGTTGAGAAGTTTTTGGATATGTTGCTTCGTTGAAAGGTTAAAGCAAGTTTTAATCCTGCAATTTCAAGCTATACCTTCTTATCTGTATTTATTCCTCTGCATGTTTGATATATTTGAAGGTTAATGTACGTTGTGCATGCAACACCCTGAAAAAAGAGTGGGTATGTCAAGATGTTCTCAAGGAGTACCGAAGGTCTGGTCGTGACCCAAAAGAAGTAGCAAAAGGTCAGTTTGGAGTTGGCCTAATTGCATGTGGTGGAGATTGTGTGAAAAAGGTCAATGTTCCAGCCGCAGAGTTGCATCAACGGAAAGTTCAGGAGAACAAGGTACCAGATCCTACCATCGTAGTATGGAACACATTGTTTTTATCTGCTGAGGCTTTACCACCAAACAGTTAGATTCTGTGGTTAATTATTGAATGAGTGCTCATATCCTGAAATTCCCATGTAGAACCCTGCTGCAGAAGTCGCAAACGTGCCCAAACGGAGGAAGAAGCGTGACCGTGGAGCACAGGAACCTGTTCAAGTTTCAATGTGGCAGGTGTGTAAAATATACAGATGTGATGCTCAGATTATTAGGTTTGCTAAGTATCTTCTCCTTACAATACACTCGCAATTTTGCAGCGAATCAAGTGGTATCTCGTGGTGATAACTGCGTTAGCTGGATTGGTGGTGCTGGGACTAGTTATTTGGAAAGGCGTCTACCAGATTTCGGATTGGATGAACGAAATGGAAGAGCAGAAGGCCAGGGAAAGGGTTCTGAGGGCTGGAAGGCTGTAAAAGGTACAGAACTGTAGGATTGACTCTTGTTGTGCCCCCAGTTATCAGTTTTTGAGACAACCACAGTCCAGTTTTGGAGACATTTAAGTGAAGGTTGCCATTCTTTCGTCTTGCTCCCTCGTTGTATCAAAAGGAAAGATGACTGTTGTATTGTGTCTGAATTATGTTGTTGAGTTGCTGTAAATGCACAAATGATGGCTGCCTAAATATATGGGTGGTGAAAACACTTAAGGGTCCGCAATTTTTTCAACTTGACGCATCTCTTCAAGTACATGCATGATTTTGTTGAGAATTTTTGGAAATGCACAAACGCCCTACGCCCATTTACATCTGCATCGGTCTCAGTTACTACTCGCAATGGTCCACAGGTGACACAAGCCCAGCCTAACATTTTTGGTAAATTGCATAGCAGACAGCTGGTTAGCCATCATAAACACAGGTTCTGGAGAGTAGCCACTGGCCATAGTACTACACCAACAAAGTTTTCATACCAGCACTAGCACAAGACCACCAAAAGCTCACACAATACAAGCAGAAGAGCTACTGCCAGCGGCAAATCGACCTGGTGCGCTAAAACAGAAGAGAGACTACTGCTGCCGCTTGCCGCTGTGACGAATGATGTGGACCGTCATGCTAAGGCTCTCGTGGTTCTTCTCCGTGGGCTGGAACAGGCACACGTCCAGCACCCGCAGCTGGTTGTCGCGGGCGAAACCACGCCAGCGATGCGCCAGCGTCCGCCCGCCGCCGCGCGCGCGCATCTCGACCTCCCACGCCTTCTTCCTCCTCACGAGCGTCACGGCGACCCGCTCCCCGGCCGGAAGGTACCCGGCAGCATACGCATAGGAAATGGTCTGCCAAGCCATTCGTTCAAAGGAAGTGAGCAACAACAAAGAAGTACAGTAGTAGTACTACACCTGATCATATGACAGCTTAGGGAAACACTTGCGACTCACTACGTTGTAGATCCTGTTGCCCACGCCGACGCTGCTCCTGTTCATCACCGAGACGTAGGCGGGGACCCGAGACCCGATGGCGCGGGCTGCCCGGTCCACCTCCCTCTCCTGCTCCTCAGTCAGGCGTGCGGTGGATGACAATATGTAGGGACGCGCCGGCTTTGGTAGCTGCCGTGCTCTCTGAGTCTGACGACCATGGTTGCGCCCTGAACAAAACTTCAACATGGCTTAGACAGAAGAGGTATTTCAAATGAACCAAATCGCTCTAGTCTACTACTAAGGGCAGGGCATCTGGATGTACCATCATCTGGTTCCTTGCTAACGCGGGATGCCCCGGCCGCCTTTGCCGACTTCACCATTGTTGCTCTTTTCTCCGAGCCCCCGGTTCCACTTGCACCCAACGGTTCGTGAAGCAGATGGACTGTGAATTTGCTCCTGCTGCCAGTGCCCTTCACTGGTTGGAAGACGCAGAGATCTCCCTCCTGCACGCCATTGTCACGGAGGAAGCCTACCCAGCGAGACCCGGAGAGGACGTGCCCACATTGACTCTTCCTTATGTAAAACCAGGGGTGCCACTTCTTGCTCTTGCCTGGCCGCTGCAGCGTCAGGTTCTGACTTTCACGCGGGAAGTGCTCCTCTGCAAAAAGCTTGGGGATCACCTGATTTTCCAGACGGAGGCGCGGTATCAGTGGTGGATCAAACTCAAACATATACAACTCTACACGTTTAGCATTTCAAGATTATAACCTTGAGGAAAAATAAGCCCAGATCAAAACTTACAGTAGTACGAATCCGTGTGTTCATTTTCATGATGGCCACGAACACGGGAGTCTCGGCTCGAACAGCCTGGAGAAGCCTAGTTACTCTCTCCTCCTGAGCTCCAGACAGACGAGCCTTTGGAGACAAGACATAGTCGTGCCCTGCGCAAGGTGTCTGACAATCATCATCTAGCCCAAAAGACGATTCATCTTCACAATGTTCCTCTGCCTTAGCGTCACTGTCTTCTCCTGTACAGAAGGAACTCAACAGTTAGTTAAAACCGTGGCAATAAACAAAATCTAAGATATGAAATGTGTTGTGTACACATAGTTCGGAAAGTAGTGCTAACGCACAAAACAATAACACAATGTAACCTGAATCCTCCTCAGACGAGGAGTCGTTTACGACAGCTTTTCTAGGATGGCTTGAGTCGCCTCTTTCGCACGTAGCAAACCGTTTGCTTCCCGGCGATCTTGTGGTATCATCACCCGAGCTGCTTGATATATCAATATAACCCACGCTGCTTGATATATCAATATAATCCACGCTGCTGCTTTCTTGAACATTACAAGAAGCAACTTTGATGCCAGCAGAGGGAAGCACTTTCTCACAGTCATCGGAGTCGAGCACCAGGACCTCGAAACGCGACTTCTCAATGTGGCGAAACAGCAAAGAGTCATTCTCCTCGATGGAATGCGCATTGACAAACGCCTCCCAACCACGCCGCCGGAGGACCGTTTCATTCATAAGCTTGGAGACTTCAACGGTGTACATGCTTCCGTTATGGGATTCCAGTTCGATGGTCCTTGAGATCTTTCCGCCGAAATGGTCTATGAACTTGTTCGGTATAGCCTGTAAGAGACATATTAATTGGTGTAAGCAAGCACAGCAATTTCCTACTTGAGTTTCCTAGAACAATGAGAGCAACAGAAAATACGATGTAGATGCAATGTAAAAATTACTAGTATGTGCTATACATAGATTATTCGGGAAATGGGTTGATAAACGAAGAATATGTACTGTATTAACCACAACGACATCACAACATTGGTTTAGAAGTTAGAACAGATAGCGTTAAGTGCCATCTGGAGCTTAAAATTTCTTTTGCTACAATTTCCCAGCCTTGCAGGATTTACTGCTGGCCTTGAACCCCTAAGTTACCGAAAAAGGGTTGCCCCCCGCTTTGTATTCCAAAGCACCAACACCGAGTACAGATAACGCTGTGGCGAGCAGCACAACACACCAGGAAAAAAAGAAGAAGAAACAAATGCCAACCACGGCAGCTTGGCAAAGCGCGGACGACCCGCCACCACGGCGCCCACCGGAAACGAATCACCACAGACCAAGGCTCCGATCCGCCGCGTACCAAGCAGCACCTCCAAGAAGGGATGCGACGCCGACGACGCTGCTGCCGGACGAGTCCTCGGGTTTCCCGGCACGCGGAGGGAGGTGGGGTGAAACTCCGACACCCTCCAGAAGGAATGGTGGCACCGCAGTGTCATCGCTGCGTCGGGCCGAAGCCGGCAGGATTTCTCCGCATACCAGCCCCAACCTCCCAACCGGACGGAACCGACCCGCCAAACCGTCGCCCACCACCATGCGCCAACGCAGTAGCGCCGCCACCCACGCCGCCTTACTACGAACACCACCACGAGGCCAAGAGGACCGGAGAGAAGCTCACCATGACGGGAGCAGCAACACCGACGCCGGGCGGAGGGAACCACCTCCACCACCGTCGTGCGGGAGGCCCGTGCCTCCGGCACCGTCGCGTAGCCGTCCGGACGCTGCAGCGGGCATGCCGGCCACCCCGCCCAGCCAGCCCAAAGCGGGCCCGTTAAGCCCGCCGCCGCGATCAGCAAGCCGGCGTCGTCGCCGCCGCACCCAGCCACTCGTCGCATCTCCCCGCCTCCGAGAGCCACGCCGAGCCATCTCGCCGCCGGCCCGCCCGAGCCAGATGGGGCCGAAGGCCCCGATCCGGCCGAAGCGACGACGCCAGATCCCGCCATCGCGCCATTGCCGCCAACGGCGCGCGCTACCAACAGCTTCGCTTTGCATGCGCCACGGATCCCCGCCGCCACGCCAGATCCGCCGTCGCCTAGGTGCACCCCGAGCCGCACCGCCGCACGGAGAGCGACCGGGAGGGAGGGCGAGGGCCGCCACCAGCAGCCCGGGCCAAGCCAAGCGCGCGGCGCGGCGGCGGCGAGAAGGAAGGAGGGAGGGGAGCCTGGAGTGGGGAGGCCCGTCATGTGACGATCGCCATGTGGGGGCGGCGCGGTCGCCTACCTTGATCAAAAGTTTCAACCCTAAGTTTAAAACTAGTACATACTTATGTTCAGTAGCAATGATCTTCAGAATCTATTCACTTCTGTGTGTCTGTTTAGCACCAACTACATTAGGATCAATTTCATCTAACCAGTAAGCAACTATCCGTTACCAATTGCAACGGATCCTAAATATAAAACATTCTAAAACAGAAGACGAAAAATATGTCCGGCGGACATACTTGAGAAATTAACTTATAACGGGCTTACCATGCCATGTCTGAAATTAGCAGTCATGCGTCTGCAGAAACACTTCATCCTTCCATCCAAATGGGCAGCATATCTCTTGCAGCAGTCACAAGATCTCTTCATCTGGGAAGCTAGTCCAGCCATGTGAAGTGAAATATGCAGCTTATGTCAGTTGCACATTCAACAAAGCAAGTACTCCCTCCGATCCATATTAATTGATGCTGGTTTAGTACAAAATTCTCTGATCCATATTAATTGATGCTGGTTTAGTACAACATTGTACCAACTTTGTACTAAACCAGCGTCGATTAATATGTATCGGAGGGAGTAGTGATCTCTCCTTCCTAGAGAGTGCAGACCATTTTCATGTTATGGCAGTTTGTGATAAAGATAGTATGTATATGTCCCTCTTATTGCAAGTTCCTAGCTTGAAAACCAAAAACATGGACACAATCTTTCTACTGAAAGTGCAAATAACACAGAAAAACTGCAATCGGAGGAAGAAAGAAAAGGTGTGAATCTAGCAGAACTACCCAGTACAAAAATGGGAGACTGGGACAAATTAAAGCAAGGAAAGATGTTGTTCATGCACTCATATCCAAAACCAGAGAAATCGTAGCATTAAAGTGAACAGCTAGCTGCTCTGAAGTCTTAACCCTCTCGTTCCTTTCCTGCTGGTAGTAGGACGTAGGGGAGAGGAGGAGGCACCTTACCGTGGCAAAGCAGCTCCAGGAGGCAATGGTGATTCAGAGAAGAAGACTCAGCGCTGCTGATACATATACATGTACACAAGCGGCCTTATAAAGTGGTGGTGGTTTTAGTACATTTTTGTGCACCATGAAGCATCTTTGCCGAAACAAAAGAAGACACCAAAGGCAATCATGTCTGTCCTGAAAAGGTATTGAAAGGAGCTTCATGAAGAGACAGTACAATATATGCATGCAGGTATTGGCAGTACATGAAGTTACCTTGGGCTGGCAGGGAATCTGGAGAAATCTGCCATGATATTCTCTGCTGATCATGAAGCACTGGCAAGTCTAAGATGCAGCAGTAATAATATCCTGGGCTAGACTGAGATGAAAAGTCTTGACAAAATAAAGGCAACGTTATTATGCCACCTCTAGCTTTGCCAAGATGCCTCTGCACCAGTTATGTCCAGTCACTCAGTGTGTGCATACTGCATAGCACTGCCGCGCGGAGAGGAAAAGGAGCTCAGGCCAACACTCAGGGAAGCAACTGAGCCTCCAACTTAACAGCAACCACTTGTTGGTAAGACTTCTAATATGGTGCACAAACGCAAAAACGCCCAGAAAACTCGTGCATGTTTGTATTGCCCTTAACTAACTTATATCCAAAGTTTCAAACAATAAAATCCCACAGCCTTGCTATTATGCTGATGATCTTCCAGAAACTGTGGCATGGACGACATACTGATATTTACAACTACTCCCTCCGTCCGTTTTTTGACACTAAACTAGTGTCAAAAAACGTCTTACATTATGGGACAGAGGGAGTAATATTTACAAGATCGCGTCAAGTAAACCTGTCATGGTACACGAGTTCAACGATAATTTGATAAAGCCGGAGATGAAGTACTAACTAGAGCATCCATCAACTTCTATAGCTTGTGCGCTGGTGTTATGCCCAGCAGGTCCATGTACCTTTGCATCAACCTCGGTTACTACTCGCCATGGTCCGCAAGCCCAGCCTAGCATTAGCTAAACTCTCTGAGTTGCTAGACGGACTCTTGATAAATTGCAGTTAGCCATCATAATTCATAAGCACAGGTTCTTGATAGTGGCCACTGTAAAGTAGTTTGGGAAAGCGTAGAACCCTTTGTCTCGGGCCGCGGTATATATTGAGGCAAAGCCTTGGTTGACAAGTTTACAGAGAGGAGATCGATCGAGGAGGAGATCGATAGATCGACCGGAGGGTCGTTACAACGGGATAGAGAGAAGAAGAGATAAATACAACTTAAACATAAACACCTCTCTTATCCCTATACAATAATTCTAACACTCCTCAATCTAAACCTCAAGCCTTGCTAAGGTTGAGATTGTACTTGAACTCATTCAATCTTTTCTCTGTCAAGGGTTTAGTAAACCCATCTGCAAGTTGATCCCCTGTAGGAATGAACCGTATCTCAAGTAGCTTTCGAGCTACTCTCTCTCTCTGACAAAGTGGAAGTCCACTTCAATATGTTTTGTTCGTGCATGGAATACAGGATTTGCTGAAAGGTAAGTTGCACCAATATTGTCACACCACAACCTTGCAGCCTTCGGAGCTTTAATTCCAAGCTCATAGAGTAATGTTTGTATCCACATTACTTCAGCTGTGGCATTTGCTAATGACTTATATTCAGCCTCTCAGACTTGATCTTGAGACAGTAGCTTGCTTCCTTGCACTCCATGACACAAGATTAGACCCGAAATACAGCAAAACCACCAGTGGATCTTCATCATCAAGACACCCTGCCCAATCTGCATCGTAATAAGCAAGAATAAGCAAGGAAGGGGACTTGACAATCTGAAGTCCAAGTCCTTGAGAATACTGAAGATACCTTAAAATCCTCTTAACTGCTGTCCAATGAGTACTTCTAGGAGCATGCAAATATTGACATACCTTGTTCACCGAATAGGAGATGTCTGGACGTGTAAGTGTTAAATATTGCAAAGCACCAACAATACTTCTATAATTTGTTGCATCTTTTGGACCAAGAACTTCTCCACTTTCAACTGTAAGCTTTTCAGAGGTGGAGATTGGTGTGCTGACAGGTTTGCAATTCTCCAATCCCACTCTTTTTAGAATATCAGCTGTATATTTCTCTTGTGAGAGAAGTATGCCATCTCTGACTTGCTTTACTTCTATGCCAAGAAAATAATGAAGATCACCTAGATCCTTGAGAGCAAATTCAAGTTTCAAATCCTTAAGCAAACAAGTGGTGGCCTCCTGACTTGAACTAGCAACAATTATATCATCAACATAAACTAGTACAAAAATAGTTATATTGCCTCTGCTATAAAAGAACAAGGATGTATCTGCTTTGGATGGTGTGAACCCAAGATGTTGTAACTGCATGCTCAGCCTAGAATACCATGCTCTTGGAGCTTGCTTGAGCCCATATAATGCTTTATCCAACTTACATACATGATGCGGTGTGCTATGATTTTCATAACCTGGTGGTTGCCGCATGAACACTTCTTCCTCAAGAACACCATGAAGAAACGCGTTACAACATCTAGCTGTCGTAGACTCCATCCTCTGGAGATGGCAATGGACAAAACAAGGCGAATAGTAGTTGCTTTAATAACCGGACTAAAAGTATCATCATAGTCAATTCCAAACCTTTGTTTAAAACCTTTTGCAACCAACCTTGCCTTGTACCTGTCTATACTTCCATCAGATTTCCTTTTTATCTTGTATACCCACTTACAATCAATTATGTTAGCACCACGCTGTGGTGGTACTAAATGCCAAGTCTGATTTTTCATGAGTGCATTGTACTCATTATCCATGGCTTCCTTCCAATCCTTACTAGCAAGTGCATCATGCAAGTCAACAGGTTCACCAGTAGTGGCAAGGAAAGCACGCTTAGTTGGATTATACTTTATTGTACCATCATTATATTGTTTTTCCTTGACAATACCTGACCGAGACCTGGTGTGTCGACGAGGAGGTGAAGGAGCCACAAAACCAGTAGCGGTGGACTGCAGCACAGGAGATCCAGTAGCCTCGTCAACGTCCACAGAAGATCCAGCATGGATCGGCTCCGGATCTGAGGACGATGCGCGCCGCTGCTCCTCGGTGTGACAGCGCGTCAGATCCGACGTGGCCGCCTCGGGATCGCTCCCCCCCGCGCCGCGTCCGACAGATGGGACAGACCGCGTGGGCGAGGGTTGGCGGGATACGCTGGGACCCGCGCCTGGTCCGTTGTCGGTTTGGCGTGATCCGGCGGGACCCACGCCAGGCCGCGCTGAACGCATGACCCACTGGTCGGCTCGGCGTGGCGCGCCCGAGCCGCGCTGGTCGCTGTCGCCAGGGCCCGCGTGTGGATCTGCGTGACCCACCTGGTCGGCTCGGCGTGGCGCGCCCGGAGCCGCGCCTGGGTCGCCTTGGTCTGCATGCTGCCGCGGATCCGCCTCGGATCGAGCGCTGACAGCCGGATCTGCATGCTGCCGCCGATTCGCCTCGGATCGAGCGCTGACAGCCGGATCCTCCTCGAAGACGGCGCCTTTGTCCTGTGTGCACATAAAATGACGAGTAGAATTTGCACAAGACTCGTTTGAGACGTGTTTTTCCGAGGATTTTTGTACATGATCAGGCTCATTTAATTCACCCCCGTGATCAGAAGGTGTGGAGTAGTCTGGTAGAAGTGCAATTTCTGCACGAAGTAAGGCACCAGCATTGGGATGAAGAAGAGAAAAGGGAAATAATGTTTCATCGAAGATAACATCACGGGATATATAGATTTTTCCAGTAGATGGTTCGAGACACTTATACCCTTTATGAAGATTACCGTATCCAAGGAATACACATTGTGTGGAGCGAAACTCTAGTTTGTGGCGATTGTATGGACGAAGGTTGGGGTAACAAGCACACCCAAAATTTTTTAGAGAGTTGTAATCTGGCTTTTGATGATACAATCGTTCGAGAGGTGTAGAATTGCCAATGACCTTACTGGGAAGACGGTTGATAAGGTATGTAGCAGTGATGAAAGCCTCATCCCAATATTTGAGGGGCATAGATGCATGAGCTAAGAGGGAGAGACCAACTTCGACGATATGACGGTGTTTGCGTTCAGCAGAACCGTTTTGCTGATGAGCATGAGGACAGGATACGTAATGAGTAATCCCAATGCTACGGAAAAAAGAGTTGAGTTTTTCATACTCCCCTCCCTAGTCACTTTGGACTGAAATAATTTTCCTATCAAAGTGACGCTCAACTAGCTTCTGAAACTCTTGGAAGATCGAAAAAACTTCAGATTTATACTTAAGCAAATAAATCCATGTGAACTTGCTATAATCATCAATGAAGCTAACATAATATTTTTTTCGACCAAAAGAATCTCGAGCATGACCCCATACATCACTGAAGATCAATTGTAATGGGGCATGAGACACACTAGTAGACTTAGGATAGGGGAGCTGATGGCTCTTGGCACATTGACATGCTTCACAAACTGACTCTTGATTCGAACTATGTGACAAAGGAAGTTTGTCTTTATTGACTACTTGCCTAACTATGAGTGATGAGGGATGTCCTAATCTTTGATGCCACCGATCGAAGGAGGGCTTGATGACGGAGTAGACGCGACGATGCTTGTTGCTAAGAACTCCGGAGGAGATGGGGTAGAGGCCGCCAATGCATCTACCGTGATAGAGAGGTGCCCTCGTTGCCCGATCCTTAATGAAAAAATAGCGAGGGTGAGTTTCAAAGAAGACATCATTATCAGTGGCTAATCGAGACATTGAGGCAAGATTTTTATCAGCTTGGGGAACATGAAGAACATCCTTAAGGAGAAGATCACGTTGAAGGTTAGGGGAATTAAGTGAAACTTGACCAATGTGACAAATCTCCATACCTTTGCCGCTGGCTGTATGTATCTGGTCGTTGCCGTGGTATGTCTCACGTAGGGCAAGCTGCTCCAGTTCGTTGGTGACGTGATCTGTAGCACCAGAATCAACGTACCAGACACCGTCCCCGCCTTGCTCGCGCATTGCTGCCGCACCTAGCTTGGAGTCAGGAACGAAGCTGTCATCGTAGCGATGCCAGCAATCAATGACCTCATGTCCAGCCTTCTTGCAGAGTTGGCACCGAGGACGAGAGCGAGAGGGGGGGTTACGGCGGCCAGTGTTGTTGTTGAAGCCGCCACCCCCGTGATTGTTGCTGGAGCCGCCGTCGTAGTTGTTGCCGTAGCCGCCTCCAGAGCGAGCAGTGTCGCCCGAGGAACCGCCACGACTGCGTCCGCCGCCACGACTGGTGCCCTGGTGACCACGGCCACGGCCACGGCCACGAGAGGCGGAGTACGCAGACGACTGCCGAAGATCGCCGCCGTGGAGGAGGGAGAGGCGGCGTCGAAGTGAGCGGTGGCGGTCAGCAGCTCGAACTGTGATCGGTTCCACTCGTGCCGCCAGCGCAGAGACGACAGGGTTATAGTCCATGTCAAGGCCGGCAAGAATCTTGGAGATGATCTCTGGATCGGAGAGGGCCGAGGCGGTGCAGGCAACTTCGTCCGTGAGGGTTTTTATCTTGCCGAGGTACTCTGCCATGGTTAAGTTACCTTTTTTCAGATTGGTGAGTTCGATGCGGGTATTGATCGCCTGCGCCTGGCTCTGGGCGACGAACATGTCGTTGATGGCGCGCCATACCTCAGCCGGCGTCTGGAGCGTGGCCACCTGGGACAGAATCTCACGGGACAAGGAACCCATCAAAAGAACCCTTGGAGTTGTTGTTGCTGAGCATACCAGAGGGTGCGGGCGAAGTTGGCGACTTGCTCTTCTTTGCCCGCCGTGGTGATGGTGAGGGTGGCCGGCGGTGGTGGGCTCGTGGCATCAAGGTGATGCTCCATCTGGGCACCCTTGATCTGAGGAAGCACGATGGCTTTCCAGAGGAGGAAGTTCCCCCTCGTCAGCTTTTCCTGTGGTGGCGATCCGAGGAAGGTATTGGTAGTTGTGGATGATGAGGCAAAGGTGGAGGCGGAGGAGGTGGTGGTGATCGCGCCCATGGTGCTGGGGGACATGGCGGCGGAGGTGGTGGACATGGCTCGGTCGCAAACGGTAGCTAGATGCGATCTCTCTTGATCTGATGAGGAAGAGGCTCTGTTACCATGTAAAGTAGTTTGGGAAAGCGTAGAACCCTTTGTATCGGGCCGCGGTATATATTGAGGCAAGAGAGGAGATCGATCGAGGGAGGAGATCGATAGATCGACCGGAGGGTCGTTACAACGGGATAGAGAGAAGAAGAGATAAATACAACTTAAACATAAACACCTCTCTTATCCCTATACAATAATTCTAACAGCCACTACCCCAACAAAGTTTTCAGACTAGCACAAGACCACCAAAAGCACACACAATACAAGCAGAAGAGCTACCAGCGGCAAATCGACCTCGTGTGCTGAAAGAGAAGAGAGACTACTGCTGCCGCTTGCCGCTGTGACGGATGATGTGGACCGTCATGGTAAGGCTATCGTGGTTCTTCTCCATGGGCTGGAACAGGCACACGTCCTGCACCCGCAGCCCGTTGTCGCGGGCAAAACCACGCCAGCCCTTCGCCAGCGTCCGCCCGCAGCCGCGCGCGCGCATCTCAACCTCCCACGCCTTCTTCTTCCTCACAAGCGTCACGGCGACCCGCTCCCCGACCGGAAGGTACTCGGCAGCATACGCCCTGGAAATGGTCTGCCAAACCATTCATTCAAACGAAGTGAACAACAACAGAGATGTACTAGTATTACACCTGATCATAATGACAGCTGAGGAAAACACTTGCGACTTACTACGTTGTAGATCCCGTTGCCCACGCCGACGCTGCTCCTGTTCATCACTGAGACGTAGACGGGAACCGGCGACCCGATGGCGCGGGCTGTCCGGTCCACCTCCCTCTCCTGCTCCTCAGTCAGGCGTGCGGCGGATGATATCACGTAAGGAGGCACCAGCTTTGGTAGCTGCCGTGTTCTCTGAGTCTGACGACCATGGTTGCAGCCTGAACAAAATTTCAACATGACTTAGACAGAAGAGGAATTTCAAATGAACCAAATCGCTCTAGTCTACTATTAAGGGCAGGGCATCTGGATGTGCTACCATCATCTTGCTGCTTGTTGACACGGAGGGTTGTCGGGGTGGGTGGCGCCGCCTTTGCCATTGGTGTTGCACCATGACCATGAGCAGTGGTCGCTCTTTCAGGGGCAGCCGAGTTCACCCTTGTGTTACCATGAGTAGTAGTGCATCCTACTCTTTTCTTCGGACCAGTACTTCTACTTGCACCCAAGGACTCGTGAAGCAGATGGACTGTGAATTTGCTCCTGGTGCCAGTGCCCTGCACTGGTTGGAAGACGCAAAGATCTCCCTCCTGCACACCATTGTCACGGAGGAAGCCTACCCAGCGAGACCCGGTGAGGACGTGCCCACATCTATCCTTCCTGATGGAAAACCACGGGTGCCACTTCTTGCTCTTGCCCGGGCGCTGTAGCGTCAGGTTCTGGCTCTCACGCGGGAAGTGCTCCTCTGCAAACAGCTTGGGGATCACCTGATTTTCCAGACGGAGGCGCGGTATCGGTGGTGGATCGAACATTACAAGTTCAGCATTTCAAGACTACAAGCTTGAAGAAAAAAAAGGCAGATCAAAACTTACAATAGTGCGATTCTGTGTGCTCATTTTCATGATGGCCACGAACACGGGAGTCTCAACTTGAACATCCTGGAGAAGCCTAGTTACTCTCTCCTCCTGAGCTCCAGACAGACGACCACGCCGAGACAAGACATAGTCGCGCCCTGCACAAGGTGTCTGACGTACATCATCTAGCTCAAAAGATGATTCATGTTCAGAATGTTCCTCAGCAGCGTCAGTGTCTTCTCCTGTACAGAAGCAACTCAACAGTTAGTTAAAACCACGCAATAAGTAAGATCTAAGATACGAAATGTGTTTTGGATACATAGTTCAGAAAGTAGTGCTAACGCACAAAACAATAACACAATGTAACCTGAATCCTCCTCAGACGAGGAGTCGTTTATTACAGCAGTTTTTCTAGGATGGCTCGAGTCGCCTCTTTCACACGTAGCAAATCGTTGGCTCCCTGGCGACCTTGTGGTATCATCACCCGAACTGCTTGATATATCAATATAATCCACGCTGCTTGATATATCAATATAATCCACGCTACCGCTTTCTTGAACATTACAAGAAGCAACTTTGATGCCAGCAGAGGGAAGCACTTTCTCACAGTCATCGGAGTCGAGCACCAGGACCTCGAAACACGACTTCTCAATGTGGCGAAACAGCAACGAGTCGTTCTCCTCAATGCCATGCGCATCGACAAATGCCTCCCATCCACGCCGCCGGAGGACCGTTCCGTTCATAAGCTTGGAGACTTCAACGGTGTACATGCTGCCGTTACGGGATTCCAGTTCGATGGTCCTTGAGATATTTCCTCCGAAATGGTCGATGAACTTGTTCGGTATAACCTGTAATAAACATATTAATTGGTGTAGGCAAGCACAGCAATTTCCTAGTTGTGTTTCCTACAACAAGGAGAGCAACAGAAAATACGATGCGCATGCAATGTAAAAACTACTAGTATGTGATATATATGGATTGGTCAAGAAATGGGTTGATAAACGGAGAACATGTAGTGGTATTAACTGGAATGGCACATCACATGATTGGTTTAGAAGTTAGAACACATAGTATTAAGTGCTATCTGGAGTTTACAATTTCTTTCGCTACAATTTCCCAGCCTTACAGGATTTACTGATGGCCCTGAACTCTGATGGCCCTGAACCCTGAAGTTTAAACCACATATTTTGCTCACTAGAAGTGATGTTCAGAACCTATTCACTTGTGTGTATGTTTAACACCAACCGCACTAGGATCATTTTTGTCTAACCTGTAAGCAACTATCCATTACAAATTCCAACCAATCCTACATGGAAAACATTCTAAAGGAGAAGATGTCTGGGCACACTTGAGAAACTGCTCCAAAATATAATGGGCTTACCATGCCATGTCTAAAATTAGCAGTCATGCACCCATGGAAACACCTCATCTTTCCATCCAAATGGCCCTCATATCTCTTGCAGCAGTCACGGTATCTCTTCACCTGGGAAGCTAGTCCAGCCATGTGAACTGAAATGTGCAGCTTATGTCAGTTGCATATTCAACAAAGTAGTAAATCAAACTCTACACATCAGCATAACGGCAATCTCTCCATAGAGAGCGCAGATCATTTTCTTGTTATGACAGTTTGTAATAAATATAGTATGTGCCCCTCTCAGTGCAAGTTCCTACCTTTGAAACTAAAAACATGGACACAATCTTTCTACTGAAAGTGCAAATAACACAGGAAAGCTGCAACCGAAGGAAGAAAGAAAAGGCCCGAATCCAGCAGAGCAACCCAGTGCAAAGATGGGAGAGTCAAACAAAAATCAAAACATGCAAAGATGTTCATGCACTCCTATCCCAAACCAGAGAAATCTCAAAACTAAAGTGAATAGCTAGCTACTCTGAAGTCTCAAGTCTTAACCCTCTCGTTCTTTTCCTGCTGGTAGGACATAGGGGAGAGGAGGAGACACCTTACCTTGGCAAAGCAGCTCCAGGAGGAAATGGTGATTCAGTGAAAAAGACTCAGCGCGCCGATACATATATGTACACAGCGGCCTGATAAAGTAGTGATAGTTTTAGTACATTTCTGTGCAACCATGAAGCATCTTTGCCGAACCAAGAGAAGACACCAAAAAGAGAGATGCCGGTAATCATGTCTGCCCTGAAAAGGTATTGAAATGAGCTTCATGAAGAGACAGTACAATATATGCAGGTATTGGTAGTACATGAAGTTACCTTGGGCTGACAGGGAATCTGCAGAAATCTGTCATGATATTCGCTGCTGATCATTAAGCACTGGCAAGTCTAAGATAGAGCAGGAATAATATCCAGTGCTAGACTGAGATGAAAGATGAAAAGTCTTGACAAAATAAATCAACATTATTATTATTGCAACACATGCAAACAGAGGATCCACCTCTAGCTTTGCCAAGATGCCTCCTCACCAGGGTCGCTGCTGCAGAGCCAGAGTTATGTCCTGTCACTCAGTGTGTGCATACTGCATATGCATATCACTGGCGTGCGGAGAGGAAAAGGAGCCCAGGCCAACACTCGGGAAGCAACTGAGGCCCCGCTTGGAAGCCCCGAAAAAAAATCTTACAGCCGTAACAAATTACAACCGTATAATACTAGTGTCCAGTAATATACAACCGGATACAATATCCGCTTGTAATAAAATCAATATCCGCTTGTAAAATCTGTCCTTCCCCTCTGGTTCCCACGTCCATGTAATCACACGTCTTCTTCCTCATTGACTGTCGGTGGCGGATGAATGGATCAGGATTCAGGAAACTGCTGCCGCCGCCGCTACCGTTCATCCTCAGTTCCTCACCACCCCCTCCTTCCTAAAAGCGGCCGAATTGTTCGAGCACGTCATGGCCGCCGCACTCAAGAGGCTGCCCTTGCAGTTCCTGCTGCCCGACACCATCCCGGCTTCCACCTCTCTGGACAAGGCTGTCGGCCGCGCGCAGCCGGCGGAGAAGTCGTGCGGTGGCGGGCAAGCTCGACCGGGTCATCAGCCGACGAGGAGATCTGGCGCGTGGTGCGTATCCTATTGCGCAGCGTGCGAAAAACAACCCCGTCCTCACCTAGCCGCCGTCACGGTCAACGTCGCCGTCGCCTCGCCGCCACCGCAACCAGTCATCGTCGCCGGCACTCCATCATGGACACTAGCGCCAGAGCCTGCCCGTCCGTGGAGGTTGCGGCGGCGAAGCCGTCGACCTCGCCTAGGCTCAGAGGAGAGAATTACGGGATGGTGAGGAAAACGACGGCCGAAGGTCTGTATCAAATACCGGCTAATTACGGGTGTAATCGAGCGAACAGGTGTAAATGTTACGGACCAAAAACGATCAACCAAGCACCCATGCGTAGCAGGTCTGGATTTTTCTAACGGAGGTATATTTTACCGGTGTATTTGCCCTGAAAACGACAATCCAAGCGGGCCCTGAGCCTCCAACTTAACTGCAACCACATGCTCATTAGGGCATGTACAATGATGCTATCTTAGGAGTGCCACATAGGATAGATGATGAGGTGGAGGAGAGAGAACTCATAAGAAAAGCGCCATTTTCTTATTTAAGAGAAGACAAGAGTGATCTCTTAAAGACAATATGTCTCACCACATTTTTAGGAATTGCTAGTTATCGAAGATAAGGCTAAGAGATGACCCATTGTAGACATTTTTTTTTGTCATCTCTAAATCACATGCAAGACTTAAGATAAGACTATCTTATCAACCATTGTACATGCCCTTAAGTTGAACAAGTTTTAATATGGTGCACAAACGCAAAAACGCCCAGAAAACTCATGCACGTTTGTATTGCCCTTATGTAACTAACATATATCCAGAACACACCAAAGTTTCAAACAATAAAATCCCACAGCCTTGCTATTATGATGATGCTGATGTAGGAAAGACAGACATACTTGCGAGCTATTATGATCTCCCAGAAACTGTGGCATGGACGACATACTGATATTTACAACTAATATTTACAAGACCCCGTCCACTAAAACTGTCATGCTACAGAGTTCAGCAAGGATTTGCTAAGCCCGGAGATGAGGTACTAACTAGAGCAGTAATAATATCCTGGGCTAGACTGAGATGAAAAGTCTTGACAAAATAAAGGCAACGTTATTATGCCACCTCTAGCTTTGCCAAGATGCCTCTGCACCAGTTATGTCCAGTCACTCAGTGTGTGCATACTGCATAGCACTGCCGCGCGGAGAGGAAAAGGAGCTCAGGCCAACACTCAGGGAAGCAACTGAGCCTCCAACTTAACAGCAACCACTTGTTGGTAAGACTTCTAATATGGTGCACAAACGCAAAAACGCCCAGAAAACTCGTGCATGTTTGTATTGCCCTTAACTAACTTATATCCAAAGTTTCAAACAATAAAATCCCACAGCCTTGCTATTATGCTGATGATCTTCCAGAAACTGTGGCATGGACGACATACTGATATTTACAACTACTCCCTCCGTCCGTTTTTTGACACTAAACTAGTGTCAAAAAACGTCTTACATTATGGGACAGAGGGAGTAATATTTACAAGATCGCGTCAAGTAAACCTGTCATGGTACACGAGTTCAACGATAATTTGATAAAGCCGGAGATGAAGTACTAACTAGAGCATCCATCAACTTCTATAGCTTGTGCGCTGGTGTTATGCCCAGCAGGTCCATGTACCTTTGCATCAACCTCGGTTACTACTCGCCATGGTCCGCAAGCCCAGCCTAGCATTAGCTAAACTCTCTGAGTTGCTAGACGGACTCTTGATAAATTGCAGTTAGCCATCATAATTCATAAGCACAGGTTCTTGATAGTGGCCACTGTAAAGTAGTTTGGGAAAGCGTAGAACCCTTTGTCTCGGGCCGCGGTATATATTGAGGCAAAGCCTTGGTTGACAAGTTTACAGAGAGGAGATCGATCGAGGGAGGAGATCGATAGATCGACCGGAGGGTCGTTACAACGGGATAGAGAGAAGAAGAGATAAATACAACTTAAACATAAACACCTCTCTTATCCCTATACAATAATTCTAACACTCCCCCTCAATCTAAACCTCAAGCCTTGCTAAGGTTGAGATTGTACTTGAACTCATTCAATCTTTTCTCTGTCAAGGGTTTAGTAAACCCATCTGCAAGTTGATCCCCTGTAGGAATGAACCGTATCTCAAGTAGCTTTCGAGCTACTCTCTCTCTCTGACAAAGTGGAAGTCCACTTCAATATGTTTTGTTCGTGCATGGAATACAGGATTTGCTGAAAGGTAAGTTGCACCAATATTGTCACACCACAACCTTGCAGCCTTCGGAGCTTTAATTCCAAGCTCATAGAGTAATGTTTGTATCCACATTACTTCAGCTGTGGCATTTGCTAATGACTTATATTCAGCCTCTGTACTTGATCTTGAGACAGTAGCTTGCTTCCTTGCACTCCATGACACAAGATTAGACCCCAGAAATACAGCAAAACCACCAGTGGATCTTCTGTCATCAGCACACCCTGCCCAGTCTGCATCAGAATAAGCAGTAACAAGCAAGGAAGGGGACTTGACAATCTGAAGTCCAAGTCCTTGAGAATACTGAAGATACCTTAAAATCCTCTTAACTGCTGTCCAATGAGTACTTCTAGGAGCATGCAAATATTGACATACCTTGTTCACCGAATAGGAGATGTCTGGACGTGTAAGTGTTAAATATTGCAAAGCACCAACAATACTTCTATAATTTGTTGCATCTTTTGGACCAAGAACTTCTCCACTTTCAACTGTAAGCTTTTAGAGGTGGAGATTGGTGTCTTGACAGGTTTGCAATTCTCCAATCCCACTCTTTTAGAATATCAGTTGTATATTTCTCTTGTGAGAGAAGTATGCCATCTCGACTTGCTTTACTTCTATGCCAAGAAAATAATGAAGATCACCTAGATCCTTGAGAGCAAATTCAAGTTTCAAATCCTTAAGCAAACAAGTGGTGGCCTCTGACTTGAACTAGCAACAATTATATCATCAACATAAACTAGTACAAAAATAGTTATATTGCCTCTGCTATAAAAGAACAAGGATGTATCTGCTTTGGATGGTGTGAACCCAAGATGTTGTAACTGCATGCTCAGCCTAGAATACCATGCTCTTGGAGCTTGCTTGAGCCCATATAATGCTTTATCCAACTTACATACATGATGCGGTGTGCTATGATTTTCATAACCTGGTGGTTGCCGCATGAACACTTCTTCCTCAAGAACACCATGAAGAAACGCGTTCTGAACATCTAGCTGTCGTAGACTCCATCCTCTGGAGATGGCAATGGACAAAACAAGGCGAATAGTAGTTGCTTTAATAACCGGACTAAAAGTATCATCATAGTCAATTCCAAACCTTTGTTTAAAACCTTTTGCAACCAACCTTGCCTTGTACCTGTCTATACTTCCATCAGATTTCCTTTTTATCTTGTATACCCACTTACAATCAATTATGTTAGCACCACGCTGTGGTGGTACTAAATGCCAAGTCTGATTTTTCATGAGTGCATTGTACTCATTATCCATGGCTTCCTTCCAATCCTTACTAGCAAGTGCATCATGCAAGTCAACAGGTTCACCAAGAGTGGCAAGGAAAGCACGCTTAGTTGGATTATACTTTATTGTACCATCATTATATTGTTTTTCCTTGACAATACCGACCGAGACCTGGTGTGTCGACGAGGAGGTGAAGGAGCCACAAAACCAGAGCGGTGGATCGCAAAGACAGAGATCCAAGAGCCTCGCTAACGTCCACGAAGATCCAAGCATGGATCGGCTCGGATCTGAGGACGATGCGCGCCGCTTCCTCGGTGTGACAGCGCCGATCCGACGTGGCGCCTCGGGATCGCTTCCCGCCGCGCCGCGTCCGACAGATGGGACAGACCGCGTGGGCGAGGGTTGGCGGGATACGCTGGGACCCGCGCCTGGTCCGTTGTCGGTTTGGCGTGATCCGGCGGGACCCACGCCAGGGCCCGCGCTTGGAACTGCATGACCCACCTGGTCGGCTCGGCGTGGCGCGCCGAGCCGCTGGTCGGCTGTCGCCAGGCCCGCGTGTGGATCTGCGTGACCCACTGGTCGGCTCGGCGTGGCGCGCCCGAGCCGCGCTGGTCGCTTTTGGTTCGCATCTTTGCCGGATCCGCCTCGGATCGAAGCGCCGACACCGGATTCGCATGCCGCCGCCGATTCGCCTCGGATCGAAGGCCGACACCGGATCCTCCTCGAAGACGGCGCCTTTGTCCTGTGTGCACATAAAATGACGAGTAGAATTTGCACAAGACTCGTTTGAGACGTGTTTTTCCGAGGATTTTTGTACATGATCAGGCTCATTTAATTCACCCCCGTGATCAGAAGGTGTGGAGTAGTCGGTAGAAGTGCAATTTCGCACAGTAAGGCACCACATTGGGATGAAGAAGAGAAAAGGAAATAATGTTTCATCGAAGATAACATCACGGGATATATAGATTTTTCCATAGAGATGGTTCGAGACACTTATACCCTTTATGAAGATTACCGTATCCAAGGAATACACATTGTGTGGAGCGAAACTCTAGTTTGTGGCGATTGTATGGACGAAGGTTGGGGTAACAAGCACACCCAAAATTTTTTAGAGAGTTGTAATCTGGCTTTTGATGATACAATCGTTCGAGAGGTGTAGAATTGCCAATGACCTTACTGGGAAGACGGTTGATAAGGTATGTAGCAGTGATGAAAGCCTCATCCCAATATTTGAGGGGCATAGATGCATGAGCTAAGAGGGAGAGACCAACTTCGACGATATGACGGTGTTTGCGTTCAGCAGAACCGTTTTGCTGATGAGCATGAGGACAGGATACGTAATGAGTAATCCCAATGCTACGGAAAAAAGAGTTGAGTTTTTCATACTCCCTTCCCTAGTCACTTTGGACTGAAATAATTTTCCTATCAAAGTGACGCTCAACTAGCTTCTGAAACTCTTGGAAGATCGAAAAAACTTCAGATTTATACTTAAGCAAATAAATCCATGTGAACTTGCTATAATCATCAATGAAGCTAACATAATATTTTTTTCGACCAAAAGAATCTCGAGCATGACCCCATACATCACTGAAGATCAATTGTAATGGGGCATGAGACACACTAGTAGACTTAGGATAGGGAGCTGATGGCTCTTGGCACATTGACATGCTTCACAAACTGACTCTTGATTCGAACTATGTGACAAAGGAAGTTTGTCTTTATTGACTACTTGCCTAACTATGAGTGATGAGGGATGTCCTAATCTTTGATGCCACCGATCGAAGGAGGGCTTGATGACGGAGTAGACGCGACGATGCTTGTTGCTAAGAACTCCGGAGGAGATGGGGTAGAGGCCGCCAATGCATCTACCGTGATAGAGAGGTGCCCTCGTTGCCCGATCCTTAATGAAAAAATAGCGAGGGTGAGTTTCAAAGAAGACATCATTATCAGTGGCTAATCGAGACATTGAGGCAAGATTTTTATCAGCTTGGGGAACATGAAGAACATCCTTAAGGAGAAGATCACGTTGAAGGTTAGGGGAATTAAGTGAAACTTGACCAATGTGACAAATCTCCATACCTTTGCCGCTGGCTGTATGTATCTGGTCGTTGCCGTGGTATGTCTCACGTAGGGCAAGCTGCTCCAGTTCGTTGGTGACGTGATCTGTAGCACCAGAATCAACGTACCAGACACCGTCCCCGCCTTGCTCGCGCATTGCTGCCGCACCTAGCTTGGAGTCAGGAACGAAGCTGTCATCGTAGCGATGCCAGCAATCAATGACCTCATGTCCAGCCTTCTTGCAGAGTTGGCACCGAGGACGAGAGCGGGAGGGGGGGTTACGGCGGCCAGTGTTGTTGTTGAAGCCGCCACCCCCGTGATTGTTGCTGGAGCCGCCGTCGTAGTTGTTGTTGTAGCCGCCTCCAGAGCGAGCAGCGTCGCCCGAGGAACCGCCACGACTGCGTCCGCCGCCACGACTGGTGCCCTGGTGACCACGGCCACGGCCACGGCCACGAGAGGCGGAGTACGCAGACGACTGCCGAAGATCGCCGCCGTGGAGGAGGGAGAGGCGGGCGTCGAAGCCGAGCAGCCGGTCAGTGCAGCTCGAACTGTGATCGGTTCCACTCGTGCCGCCAGCGCAGAGACGACAGGGTTATAGTCCATGTCGAGGCCGGCAAGAATCTTGGAGATGATCTCGGGATCGGAGAGGGCCGAGGCGGTGCAGGCAACTTCGTCCGTGAGGGTTTTATCTTGCCGAGGTACTCTGCCATGGTTAAGTTACCTTTTTTCAGATTGGTGAGTTCGATGCGGGTATTGATCGCCTGCGCCTGGCTCTGGGCGACGAACATGTCGTTGATGGCGCGCCATACCTCAGCCGGCGTCTGGAGCGTGGCCACCTGGGACAGAATCTCACGGGACAAGGAACCCATCAAAAGAACCCTTGGAGTTGTTGTTGCTGAGCATACCAGAGGGTGCGGGCGGTTGGCGACTTGCTCTTCTTTGCCCGCCGTGGTGATGGTGAGGGTGGCCGGCGGTGGTGGGCTCGTGGCATCAAGGTGATGCTCCATCTGGGCACCCTTGATCCGAGGAAGCACGATGGCTTTCGGAGAGAGGAAGTTCCCCTCGCCGCCTTTTCCCGTGGTGGCGATCCGAGGAAGGTATTGGTAGTTGTGGATGATGAGGCAAAGGTGGAGGCGGAGGAGGTGGTGGTGATCGCGCCCATGGTGCTTTGGGGACATGGCGGCGGAGGTGGTGGACATGGCTCGGTCGCAAACGGTAGCTAGATGCGATCTCTCTTGATCTGATGAGGAAGAGGCTCTGTTACCATGTAAAGTAGTTTGGGAAAGCGTAGAACCCTTTGTATCGGGCCGCGGTATATATTGAGGCAAGAGAGGAGATCGATCGAGGGAGGAGATCGATAGATCGACCGGAGGGTCGTTACAACGGGATAGAGAGAAGAAGAGATAAATACAACTTAAACATAAACACCTCTCTTATCCCTATACAATAATTCTAACAGCCACTACCCCAACAAAGTTTTCAGACTAGCACAAGACCACCAAAAGCACACACAATACAAGCAGAAGAGCTACCAGCGGCAAATCGACCTCGTGTGCTGAAAGAGAAGAGAGACTACTGCTGCCGCTTGCCGCTGTGACGGATGATGTGGACCGTCATGGTAAGGCTATCGTGGTTCTTCTCCATGGGCTGGAACAGGCACACGTCCTGCACCCGCAGCCCGTTGTCGCGGGCAAAACCACGCCAGCCCTTCGCCAGCGTCCGCCCGCAGCCGCGCGCGCGCATCTCAACCTCCCACGCCTTCTTCTTCCTCACAAGCGTCACGGCGACCCGCTCCCCGACCGGAAGGTACTCGGCAGCATACGCCCTGGAAATGGTCTGCCAAACCATTCATTCAAACGAAGTGAACAACAACAGAGATGTACTAGTATTACACCTGATCATAATGACAGCTGAGGAAAACACTTGCGACTTACTACGTTGTAGATCCCGTTGCCCACGCCGACGCTGCTCCTGTTCATCACTGAGACGTAGACGGGAACCGGCGACCCGATGGCGCGGGCTGTCCGGTCCACCTCCTCTCCTGCTCCTCAGTCAGGCGTGCGGCGGATGATATCACGTAAGGAGGCACCAGCTTTGGTAGCTGCCGTGTTCTCTGAGTCTGACGACCATGGTTGCAGCCTGAACAAAATTTCAACATGACTTAGACAGAAGAGGAATTTCAAATGAACCAAATCGCTCTAGTCTACTATTAAGGGCAGGGCATCTGGATGTGCTACCATCATCTTGCTGCTTGTTGACACGGAGGGTTGTCGGGGTGGGTGGCGCCGCCTTTGCCATTGGTGTTGCACCATGACCATGAGCAGTGGTCGCTCTTTCAGGGGCAGCCGAGTTCACCCTTGTGTTACCATGAGTAGTAGTGCATCCTACTCTTTTCTTCGGACCAGTACTTCTACTTGCACCCAAGGACTCGTGAAGCAGATGGACTGTGAATTTGCTCCTGGTGCCAGTGCCCTGCACTGGTTGGAAGACGCAAAGATCTCCCTCCTGCACACCATTGTCACGGAGGAAGCCTACCCAGCGAGACCCGGTGAGGACGTGCCCACATCTATCCTTCCTGATGGAAAACCACGGGTGCCACTTCTTGCTCTTGCCCGGGCGCTGTAGCGTCAGGTTCTGGCTCTCACGCGGGAAGTGCTCCTCTGCAAACAGCTTGGGGATCACCTGATTTTCCAGACGGAGGCGCGGTATCGGTGGTGGATCGAACATTACAAGTTCAGCATTTCAAGACTACAAGCTTGAAGAAAAAAAAGGCAGATCAAAACTTACAATAGTGCGATTCTGTGTGCTCATTTTCATGATGGCCACGAACACGGGAGTCTCAACTTGAACATCCTGGAGAAGCCTAGTTACTCTCTCCTCCTGAGCTCCAGACAGACGACCACGCCGAGACAAGACATAGTCGCGCCCTGCACAAGGTGTCTGACGTACATCATCTAGCTCAAAAGATGATTCATGTTCAGAATGTTCCTCAGCAGCGTCAGTGTCTTCTCCTGTACAGAAGCAACTCAACAGTTAGTTAAAACCACGCAATAAGTAAGATCTAAGATACGAAATGTGTTTTGGATACATAGTTCAGAAAGTAGTGCTAACGCACAAAACAATAACACAATGTAACCTGAATCCTCCTCAGACGAGGAGTCGTTTATTACAGCAGTTTTTCTAGGATGGCTCGAGTCGCCTCTTTCACACGTAGCAAATCGTTGGCTCCCTGGCGACCTTGTGGTATCATCACCCGAACTGCTTGATATATCAATATAATCCACGCTGCTTGATATATCAATATAATCCACGCTACCGCTTTCTTGAACATTACAAGAAGCAACTTTGATGCCAGCAGAGGGAAGCACTTTCTCACAGTCATCGGAGTCGAGCACCAGGACCTCGAAACACGACTTCTCAATGTGGCGAAACAGCAACGAGTCGTTCTCCTCAATGCCATGCGCATCGACAAATGCCTCCCATCCACGCCGCCGGAGGACCGTTCCGTTCATAAGCTTGGAGACTTCAACGGTGTACATGCTGCCGTTACGGGATTCCAGTTCGATGGTCCTTGAGATATTTCCTCCGAAATGGTCGATGAACTTGTTCGGTATAACCTGTAATAAACATATTAATTGGTGTAGGCAAGCACAGCAATTTCCTAGTTGTGTTTCCTACAACAAGGAGAGCAACAGAAAATACGATGCGCATGCAATGTAAAAACTACTAGTATGTGATATATATGGATTGGTCAAGAAATGGGTTGATAAACGGAGAACATGTAGTGGTATTAACTGGAATGGCACATCACATGATTGGTTTAGAAGTTAGAACACATAGTATTAAGTGCTATCTGAGTTTACAATTTCTTTCGCTACAATTTCCCAGCCTTACAGGATTTACTGATGGCCCTGAACTCTGATGGCCCTGAACCCTGAAGTTTAAACCACATATTTTGCTCACTAGAAGTGATGTTCAGAACCTATTCACTTGTGTGTATGTTTAACACCAACCGCACTAGGATCATTTTTGTCTAACCTGTAAGCAACTATCCATTACAAATTCCAACCAATCCTACATGGAAAACATTCTAAAGGAGAAGATGTCTGGGCACACTTGAGAAACTGCTCCAAAATATAATGGGCTTACCATGCCATGTCTAAAATTAGCAGTCATGCACCCGCGGAAACACCTCATCTTTCCATCCAAATGGCCCTCATATCTCTTGCAGCAGTCACGGTATCTCTTCACCTGGGAAGCTAGTCCAGCCATGTGAACTGAAATGTGCAGCTTATGTCAGTTGCATATTCAACAAAGTAGTAAATCAAACTCTACACATCAGCATAACGGCAATCTCTCCATAGAGAGCGCAGATCATTTTCTTGTTATGACAGTTTGTAATAAATATAGTATGTGCCCCTCTCAGTGCAAGTTCCTACCTTTGAAACTAAAAACATGGACACAATCTTTCTACTGAAAGTGCAAATAACACAGGAAAGCTGCAACCGAAGGAAGAAAGAAAAGGCCCGAATCCAGCAGAGCAACCCAGTGCAAAGATGGGAGAGTCAAACAAAAATCAAAACATGCAAAGATGTTCATGCACTCCTATCCCAAACCAGAGAAATCTCAAAACTAAAGTGAATAGCTAGCTACTCTGAAGTCTCAAGTCTTAACCCTCTCGTTCTTTTCCTGCTGGTAGGACATAGGGGAGAGGAGGAGACACCTTACCTTGGCAAAGCAGCTCCAGGAGGAAATGGTGATTCAGTGAAAAAGACTCAGCGCGCCGATACATATATGTACACAGCGGCCTGATAAAGTAGTGATAGTTTTAGTACATTTCTGTGCAACCATGAAGCATCTTTGCCGAACCAAGAGAAGACACCAAAAAGAGAGATGCCGGTAATCATGTCTGCCCTGAAAAGGTATTGAAATGAGCTTCATGAAGAGACAGTACAATATATGCAGGTATTGGTAGTACATGAAGTTACCTTGGGCTGACAGGGAATCTGCAGAAATCTGTCATGATATTCGCTGCTGATCATTAAGCACTGGCAAGTCTAAGATAGAGCAGGAATAATATCCAGTGCTAGACTGAGATGAAAGATGAAAAGTCTTGACAAAATAAATCAACATTATTATTATTGCAACACATGCAAACAGAGGATCCACCTCTAGCTTTGCCAAGATGCCTCCTCACCAGGGTCGCTGCTGCAGAGCCAGAGTTATGTCCTGTCACTCAGTGTGTGCATACTGCATATGCATATCACTGGCGTGCGGAGAGGAAAAGGAGCCCAGGCCAACACTCGGGAAGCAACTGAGGCCCCGCTTGGAAGCCCCGAAAAAAAATCTTACAGCCGTAACAAATTACAACCGTATAATACTAGTGTCCAGTAATATACAACCGGATACAATATCCGCTTGTAATAAAATCAATATCCGCTTGTAAAATCTGTCCTTCCCCTCTGGTTCCCACGTCCATGTAATCACACGTCTTCTTCCTCATTGACTGTCGGTGGCGGATGAATGGATCAGGATTCAGGAAACTGCTGCCGCCGCCGCTACCGTTCATCCTCAGTTCCTCACCACCCCCTCCTTCCTAAAAGCGGCCGAATTGTTCGAGCACGTCATGGCCGCCGCACTCAAGAGGCTGCCCTTGCAGTTCCTGCTGCCCGACACCATCCCGGCTTCCACCTCTCTGGACAAGGCTGTCGGCCGCGCGCAGCCGGCGGAGAAGTCGTGCGGTGGCGGGCAAGCTCGACCGGGTCATCAGCCGACGAGGAGATCTGGCGCGTGGTGCGTATCCTATTGCGCAGCGTGCGAAAAACAACCCCGTCCTCACCTAGCCGCCGTCACGGTCAACGTCGCCGTCGCCTCGCCGCCACCGCAACCAGTCATCGTCGCCGGCACTCCATCATGGACACTAGCGCCAGAGCCTGCCCGTCCGTGGAGGTTGCGGCGGCGAAGCCGTCGACCTCGCCTAGGCTCAGAGGAGAGAATTACGGGATGGTGAGGAAAACGACGGCCGAAGGTCTGTATCAAATACCGGCTAATTACGGGTGTAATCGAGCGAACAGGTGTAAATGTTACGGACCAAAAACGATCAACCAAGCACCCATGCGTAGCAGGTCTGGATTTTTCTAACGGAGGTATATTTTACCGGTGTATTTGCCCTGAAAACGACAATCCAAGCGGGCCCTGAGCCTCCAACTTAACTGCAACCACATGCTCATTAGGGCATGTACAATGATGCTATCTTAGGAGTGCCACATAGGATAGATGATGAGGTGGAGGAGAGAACTCATAGAAAAGCGCTTTTTCTCTTATTTAAGAGAAGACAAGAGCGATCTCTTAGACAATATGTCTCACCACATTTTTAGGAATTCTAGTTATCGAAGATAAGGCTAAGAGATGACCCATTGTAGACATTTTTTTTTGTCATCTCTAAATCACATGCAAGACTTAAGATAAGACTATCTTATCAACCATTGTACATGCCCTTAAGTTGAACAAGTTTTAATATGGTGCACAAACGCAAAAACGCCCAGAAAACTCATGCACGTTTGTATTGCCCTTATGTAACTAACATATATCCAGAACACACCAAAGTTTCAAACAATAAAATCCCACAGCCTTGCTATTATGATGATGCTGATGTAGGAAAGACAGACATACTTGCGAGCTATTATGATCTCCCAGAAACTGTGGCATGGACGACATACTGATATTTACAACTAATATTTACAAGACCCCGTCCACTAAAACTGTCATGCTACAGAGTTCAGCAAGGATTTGCTAAGCCCGGAGATGAGGTACTAACTAGAGCATCGATCGACTTCTATAGCTTGTGCACTGGTGTTATGCCTAGCAGGTGGCAGCACTGCCGCATGACGATGGCCGTCGCTTGGCACAGCAGCAGGCGGCTCGTTTCCTCCGGCGACCCGACCACCTGCCAGAATGATGGTACAAGGGGAAAGGCAGTTAAGCATGACGCGATCAGATAGAGAAATATTTGGTTTGGCAAGCAGATTGGTACCGTACCTGGCAGTTGGTGTAAAATTGTGAGAATCTTTCAGATAGGGTGTACAGGTAGTCACACAGGCGATGGGGCGACAGGTCGTCGCAGACCTGCTCGACAACCTTAAACATTGCAGTATAGCCAGAGTTAACGACACAGTATATTATATATGTACACATAAAAGGATGGTGCTCTACTGAAGCGGTAGGTCTTGTTTATCAAACGCATCCCATGGAGATTTCATCCTGGGTATTTTTCAGGCTAAATTCTTTGCTGCCGCAGGCAGAATTTTCAATTACAATCAAGCAAGTGGATCTAAAGACCTTGTTAAACAGCTTCAATGAATAATTAAAAGCATGTACCTCTGCAAATTGGATGAGATGCAATCCTAAGGAACGCTCGTCAGGATGGCCAAGAGTAATAAATTCAGTCTGAATCCAAAGCAAGGAAAGTAACAACCATCAGTAATCATGCGATGCTACAGACGGTGTATGGGTTACAAGTATGACAAGATGCTCACCATTTTCAACTCTTCGACATCCTTGTTGGATTTCTGGATGATGGAACAGATGCGGGCGTGTGCATACTGAAGGTACACAGCGGTATTTCCCTGCTCATTGCATCACGGTTAGATCTTCATAATACACTCTACTTGGGTAGCTTAAAAAGTACTTTGGGACCAAAATACACCGAGAAAAAATAATCATACATAACTAGTTAGTAACATGGATGCTAGAGTACCTTGTCACTTAGCATTTGTTCGTAGCTAAATTTGTAGTCCGTCAGCCGATTGTTTTTAAGATCAGCATACCTGAATTAAAGAAATTGTAGAAAATGAAGCATTATCAGAACGGTTGAACTATGAGCAGTTAAACATCCACCATAAGGAAAAGTAAATAAGTCTTTATAAGTTGTAAACTTCACGCATGCATCCAAGTTCTAATACATGCAGGTGCACGTAAAATAGGCACGAGCAGTCATATAATAGAATAGAACTCTAATGCTTAGATGCACAGGCTGAGTACGAGCAGTCATACGATACGACAGAATAGAACTTTAACGCTTTGAAAGTTTGATTCATGGAACGGAATATATGAGATTAAATGACCCTTTTATAGTTTTAAAGTGTTTCTCTCCAATAAAAATGATAGAAAGAGAATGTAAACTCACTTAACAGCACCATATCCTATAGCCTCTGAAGTTTTATCCAGCTCCTCATCCGTCCATTTAGCAATTTGACCTGAAAAAAATCATCACAATTGCAGGCATGGTGAGAGTTCATTTTTTTATGAACAATGCCCCCCCACCACCACCACCACCAAAAAAAAAGTCAAAACATCAATTACCATTTTCAGTGAGACGTTTGATAAGTTGTGCCAGGCTCTGGGATTTAGCCTCATCAAGCAGATCTACCAGTCGAACAGCTCCATCAGAGGAACGGGTCCGGAAACGTGAGCCGTCTGCACCAAGAACAAAGCCAAAACCAACATGGCTCGCCTTTGGGTACTTCTCTTCTTTTTGATCTGGGAGCCAGCCAGCCATCCTAGCAGCCTATGATCAGTTTCGCAAAAGTATTGTGACACACAAAATCTCAGTTGGTCCTCTTCATATGATAAGAACCGACAAGTATACCAAGACTGCATTTGAAATATTGTTTCTACATCCTACAAAGAAAATGGATATGGTACTCACACTGAAAACCGAATGGAAGTGTTGCTGCTGACCTACATCCGTTACATATATTATCCATTCTGCCATCTCCACATTAAGCCGGTACCTTCATAAAGATAAGAACCACATATGAGTTTAAAAGCTATGCAGTTCAATAGGGATCCTACATCTCATATATTGAACACTACTTGTTTCATATTCTCTGACAAATACTGAAAAGAATTTATGTCTTAGGGCGAGAAGTTACAAAAGGAACAATGTGTTAATTGATGTTTTAGTAACTGACCAAAGAGCAGCCAAGTCTGTAGAAGCATAGTTGAAGCCTCCATCTCTCTTGACCACTATCAGAGGAGGCTTTCGGCCTTCTATAACTCGAGCGCCTTTACTTTCTGTAATCAAGCCTTTGCCAGTCAATTCCTCCAAAACACGAGGAATGTAAGGATTGTAAAAGCTCTCGCCCTGAGAAAATTAACAATTTAGCTATCTTGATTTCGCATAAAAAGTACATAAAACTATGAATAATCATTTGCTTCTTGTTGGTGAAGTTTGGCTGGAGATCAAGGCCTTTGGTAGTTTCAGTAAGGCAAAAAATTCAAACGAAGGTAAAAAATGTAGATAATCAATATAAATTCTGAAATTCCACTTCAAAACATGTTTGAACAGTATATTCATCAGTAGTAACTGAACATAACATTCCAGCACTAGTAAACACAATGCACATTGCAACAAAAACACAAGGCTTATATTTTTAGGGAAACCACAGCTTAGTTCATACCGCCAGAATAATTCAGCTTCCAATAGTATGTAAAAAATTCAGGATGTCTCTCCCAATATTTGTTGGTAGGCAAACAGGGAACAGTAGTAATACCTTCTCTTCAAGTTCCACATTAAGGCGTTTGTACACCAAGTCAAACTCATTCCGGCTAATCTGACAAATACTTTTCCAGGCAGCTACGTATCTATCTTCCCCTCTCTACAATTCAGTTATTGTTTGGTGGTGAGAATAAGTCATGCCATAAGTCATAAATTGAGCAAACAACAAGGATTGAAAGAAAAACAACACCTGCAGGCGAACTACTGCTTGCTGAGCCCTGCCTTTAAAATCAGGATTCTCGTCAAATTTTTTCTTGGCATCTCTGTAAAAACTCTGTAGCATATATGCATAACATAACAAGATGTTGCTGGATCAGGAAGATGGTAGCAAAACATTCGCTTTCATTCAATGAGAGTTTTGTCAGAATCCGTACATTTAGTATAAGACAAGAAAATTACTTGAAAGAAATAGGTACAACCATTGGTGATAAATATCAGTAGCATGCTCTATATACATATGCAGAACAGACCATAATCATTATTTTCTATTGCTCGGAGCAAGATTTGTATGCACCAATTCAGTCTTTAGGGGTTACAGAAAATGGCATATATCAACCAGTGCTACCACTAATAGTGCAATTGTAGATCTGGAGAAAGGAAGCAGGTTAACCACCCAATATTAGAGTAAGATGCTAGAGGTAAATCATCATCCAAGGTCAGATACATAACCTTGTGAAAAATCTTGGCATACTTAGATTAAGTTTCATCAGTTAAAGTATTAGATAACTACTAAGCTCTGGTACTATTAACACGTACCTGAAGATCCCCAATGGCCTGGTTGGCAGCTTCCTCCCCATTTGGGAATTTCTCAAACAGAAATTGTATCAGCATTCCAAACTGAAAAAGGATAAAACAATATTAGTAAAATAAAGAGGTCCATCTGTGACAATCTTTAAGACCTCAGTACACGTGAATTTGGTACCTGTGTACCCCAGTCTCCCACATGGTTACGACGAAGAACTTCAATATTCGCAAACTCAAATATGCGAGCTAGTGTATCTCCAATTATGGTTGATCTTATATGCCCAACATGCATCTCCTTTGCAATATTAGGAGATGAAAAATCAAGCACCACCCTCTTAACTGGTAAGACTGGTGACCATGATTCGATCCCATGGATAAGCATGTCTTGTATCCTCTGCAATTGTGAGGCTCATTAGTATGGTGGGCTTGTGTTAGCACTTACCAGTAACATTAAGTTAATAACGAAGGCTATTTATAGAACATCTCAACCAGACCTGTGCGATCCAATCACTGGATAGAACTATGTTAACATATCCAGGTCCAACAACAGAGGTGGATTCAACAATTCTGGAAGGAGGAAGGTTGTCTGCAATTGCCTGCAAATATGTTTAGTTTGGATATTAGGAACGAAAATGAAACAATATTTCCTTCAAGAAAACATTCAGTTATGAAAGCTTTACCTGTCCAACTGCATTGGGGTTCCCGAGGTTTGTTGCAGATTCTCTTATACGTGGAAATAAGCTCATTGCGTTGTTGCTGCACATGATTGACAGATGATTTCTTGTTCAGTAGAGACTCATCTCATTAACCAAACACTCAGATAGTAAAATTATAGACTAGACGTAGCACAACGACATACCACTGGTAGTCACCAAATCCTGATTTCGAGACTTCGAGCATTGGCTCCACATCAAAATCAGCTGCCACTGCACAGAGAGATTTCACAACCAATCTGGATAGTTGTCGTTTAACACTCTCCACTCTACATTGAGTCTAGCAAAGCAAGCGAAGAAGCATTGTCAGCACCAACGACTACCTAAGGACAGAAAACATATACAGTAACTCTACAATCAGCAACCACATAATAATTTTTAATGAAGACTACAGAGATCGAAGATATGGTATCTATGATTTAGGCAATAACAGAGGATGTAAAAAAAATTATAACATGAATTGCGGGAAAAAAAACACACACAGGGATAAGACAAAAACAAGGCAAACACTTACTTATCACCTATAGGTTAGTTTTCCTCATAAACGTAAGCTTTATATGCTTACGGAGCTGAAGCTGCTAAGTAAACTTTATGCATTTGGGCCAGACCCTACTCATGATGCACTTCATTTTATTTATTCAAATAAAATCCTCATAAACACATCCACGATTGGTGATGGCACATATCACAACATTACGACTGGTGATCATGCAGTAGGTTGCAATACAGAAGGGGTAGGAGTAATACCATATCCAGTGACAAGTTAGGCAAATCGGTGGCTGAACTCTAGATACGCATGGAACAAAGCATGCGGTTAAGGCTTAGCAACACTTACAGCTTCAGATTCCCGAGGTTGTGAATGGGGAGTAGAAGAGGAAGTGGATGCCGCCTCGCCACCCATGGTCATAGCTCTGTTAATCACACGGGATCTGCAGAATCCGCCCGCATAGTTAGGCAAACAGATACAAAATATACATTAATCAATAATTATACACATCATCGATCCTCGTTAATTCTGCAACGTCGGCACAGTAGAGAATCAAAGTGCAACGGGCGATATACAAGCTGCATCTCTAAAGCGCAGGAAACGAACGACCAAAACCACGCTGAACAAAGCGAGGCGGAGCAAATCGACAAACACATGGCGGGCCATGGCCATGGACTCCCCCTCGCCGGCCGCGAAACTCCTCACGCCGCCGTAACACGACTCTCCTGGGGCGGCGGATGACGCCACGACGCGACCCGGCGACCGAAGCTGGCGGGGCGGCCAGAGGTAGTATCCTGTCCCCACCCCCGAGCACCCCCCGCCCCCGCCGTGCACCGACCACCGAGCAACAGCAATCCCCACCCACCCAAACGGTCCGAATGCGAATGCGAATGCGATCCTACCACCACAAAAAACCAGGTAAACGCACAAATTCGAGCGCGCATGCTCTCCCGGCCGCACAATCACGCGTGCGAGTCGAGTTCGAATGCCGCACGCCACGAGCTCGAACGGAAGCTGCACATAACATTGTGAGCTGGGATTCAGAAGGGAGGCTGACCGATTCGCGGAGATCGGAGGAGGAGACGCGAGACAGGGCAGCGACGATCGATGAGGCCGCGTGCTGCGGCGGCCGGCGGCGGGCGCGATGTGCCGGCGTCGGCGTGAGGTGTTCCGGTTCCACGGCTGCGGAGGGGTTTTGGTTTGACTAGTCAGCTTAGACTCTGGGGGGCGGGTATATAGAAGGTTCGGCGTGTGCTTCGTGCCAACCCCGTCCGATGGAAAGTCGACGGTCAAGATCCAACATGAGACCGGATGAGGAACGAGTTGTATTGTTGTCTTGCCTCTCCGGCCACTCAGTTCTTGACTTAATTGAACTTGACCGCCAAGTTATATTTTCAAATAAAAACTTGAGCGCCAAGCCGCAAGTCAGGTGAAACTTCACCTTGACTGTCCCGGAGCAAAAAATGGCCCGCTATGCTTCAGTATAGATCATACATGTGCTCGTTTGAAAGGAAGTAGCACTGCATCATCGAAGGACAACTAGTGCATCACATTTGGACACAATCACACAATTGTATCGATCTAGCGAGGAATGAGGTTAATGATAATAGTGATGATAACTTCATGTGTAGTTTCTTTGACAGTGTAGTAGCATTGCATTGTATCTTAATTAGAGTTGTAGTAGTTCAGTTGTTTTTATTAGTTTTGTCACTAGTTATGTCATGCTATTCAATTTTGCTACTATGAAATCCAGTCGATTTTGCCACTATTTTGTTAGTACCCACCTTAATTTTAAAAACCTTAGACCTACGCGAACAACCTATGGAACCCCATCTCTCACTAACCTCCTTTGATTTTCACTGCAGATCCTACCTCCCCTGATTTCCAATCATACACCTCACCCCGTACCTTAAATCTCGTATGTGTTCGTAGATGTAGCGTCTCTCTCTTAATTTTGCCATTACTTCTTGTTAGTTGCAGGTCAACATCAGTTAACTTCTTTGACATGTCACATTTTTTTATATTGCCCAACAAATAAGACCAAACTACCATCATCTTCAACCTTTGTCATCTGAGCTTGGAATGGTGTGGACGTGGATATGCAAGCAGGAGCTGCGAGCGGGCTTGCTGGGCGCCTGGTGTTGCTATCCAAATCAATTGTTGGTTGAAACAGTTTCCTCAGGTAGCGCCTCGTCAACTTGGAAAGCCATTGAGCGTAATCTGGAATTATTGAAGAAAGGCATCATCTAGCGGATTGGGGGTGGATCTAGTGTTCGTATATGGCATGACCCTTGGATCCCACAGGAACAACCGCGTCGTCCCATTAAAGCAAGACACCGATGTTGCTTAAAGTGGGTGCCGAAACTGCTAAACGCAGATGGAACATGGGAGATGGACATACTCCGGGAACACTTTTATCAACTTGACATAGACGAGATTGTAAAGACCAAAGCTTCACGGGGTCTATACGTGGACTTTATTGCTTTTGGTATCCTGTCAAGCTAGGCACATTCTACGTCAGAATCTCATACTACCTCGGTTCACAAGATAAGCTCGGTGCACGGAACTTGGGGGCATGTAGTAAATAACTGGCTCGACTTCGACCAACCTAGACTTGATTTGGAGGAGCTAAGCACCGATGAAAGTTCATACCTTACATTAAAGGCGACAAATGAAGCCTTCCTTGGCCACCAAAAAGAACAAACACCACAAACACATGACCAATTCTCTCACTTGCACTAGTTATGGAAATGGAGCCAAGGATGTTCACCATGGCCTCATCTGATGCCCCATATTGTTGCACTCCGGCATGCCATGCGAGAGGCATGGAACATTCCTATTGATGATGATCTCCAGGACTCAACACCAGGATGAATTTGTAGTCTGCTCGAGAAACTCTCGGGCAACCAATGTCTCCTGTGCCAAATGATCATGGTGGAGAGCATGGCACGTCCTCCATGAGGTGATGCACCAGAAACAGTTTGTTCCAATCAAAGCTTCCAAACCGCTTCCTTTGCAACTACATCACCCCCCTCTTAGCACTACAACAACACACCCATGCCTACCAATTGAAAAAGCAAGTGTGTGGTAGAGTTCACTTGCGGGGCTAGTACTTATAGGAAGCCTACATTGTGCATGCGGAGAAATGGAGACCTCGAGACTCTAGTAACACTAGATTTAATGTTGATTGTGCAGACATCACCAAGAACGGACCAACGATCGATGTGGGGATGACTCTCATAGACCATATAAGAGCGATACTGTGATAATATTCACGGTGATCAGAGCACTCCAAAATTTCACAGATGCGCTCGAAGCTGAAATCGCTACAATCTAGGAAGGGATTCAATTGGCCCCAAACTGGTGGATGGACATAAATTTTCAAGTAGAGCCAGACTGCGTTGAAGCTCGTGAGGGTGACAATTCACAACGTGGAAATAATAGTTCTATTAATGAAGGAAATATGCCCTAGAGGCAATAATAAAGTTATTATTTATTTCCTTATTTCATGATAAATGTTTATTATTCATGCTAGAATTGTATTAACCGGAAACTTAGTACATGTGTGAATACATAGACAAAACATATGGTCCATAGTATGCCTCTACTTGACTAGCTCGTTAATCAAAGATGGTTATGTTTCCTAACCATAGACATGTGTTGTCATTTGATGAACGGGATCACATCATTAGGAGAATGATGTGATGGACATGACCCATCCGTTAGCTTAGCATTATGATCATTACAATTTCATTGCTACTGCTTTCTTCATGACTTATACAAGTTCCTCAGACTATGAGATTATGCAACTCCCGAATACCGAAGAAACACTTTATGTGCTACCAGACGTCACAACGTAAATGGGTGATTATAAAGGTGCTCTATAGGTGTCTCCGAAGGTATTTGTTGGGTTGGCATAGATCGAGATTAGGATTTGTCATTCCGTGTTTCGGAGAGGTATCTCTGGGCCCTCTCGGTAATACTCATCACTATAAGCCTTGCAAGCATTGTGAACAATGAGTTAGTTGCGGGATGAAGTATTATGGAACGAGTAAAGAGACTTACCAGTAATGAGATTAAACTAGGTATGATGATACCGATGATCGAATCTCGGGCAAGTAACATACCGATGACAAAGGGAACATCGTATGTTGTTATGCGGTTTGACCGATAAAGATTTTCGTAGAATATGTAGGAACCAATATTGTAGGACCTTGAAGTATGTCTAGAGGGGGGGTGATTAGACTACTTGACCAATTAAAAACTTAACCTTTTCCCAATTTTAGAGTTTGGCAGATTTTAGCTATCTTAGGACAAGTCAAGCAATCATCACACTATTCAAGCAAGCATGCAAAGAGTATATAGGCAGCGGAAATTAAAGCATGCAACTTGCAAGAAAGTAAAGGGAAGGGTTTGGAGGATTCAAACGCAATTGGAGACACGGATGTTTTTGGCGTGGTTCCGATAGGTGGTGCTATCGTACATCCACGTTGATGGAGACTTCAACCCACGAAGGGTAGCAGTTGCATGAGTCCACGGAGGGCTCCACCCACGAAGGGTACACGAAGAAGCAACCTTGTCTATCCCACCATGGCCGTCGCCCACGAAGGACTTGCCTCACTAGCGGTAGATCTTCACGAAGTAGGCGATCTCCTTGCCCTTACAAACTCCTTGGTTCAACTCCACAATCTTGTCGGAGGCTCCCAAGTGACACCTAGCCAATTTAGGAGACACCACTCTCCAAGAAGTAACAAATGGTGCGTCGATGATGAACTCCTTGCTCTTGTGCTTCAAATGATAGTCTCCCCAACACTCAACTCTCTCTCATAGGTTTTGGATCTGGTGGAAAGATGATTTGAGTGGAAAGCAACTTGGGGAAGGCTAGAGATCAAGATTCATATGGCAGGAATGGAATATCTTGGCCTCAACACATGAGTAGGTGGTTCTCTCTCGGAAATGGTAAGTTGGAAGTGTAGGTTTGTTCTGATGGCTCTCTCCACGAATGAAGAGGAGGTGGAGGGGTATATATAGCCTCCACACAAAATCTAACCGTTACACACAATTTACCAAACTCGGTGTGACCGATTCAACAGACTCGGTCGGACCGATTTAGCAAACCTAGTGACCATTAGGATTTTCGGTGGGACTGACATGCAACTCGGTGAGACCGATTCGGTTAGGGTTAGGGCATAACGTAATCTCGGTAAGACCGATTACACAAACTCGGTGAGACCGATTTTGGTAATAAGCTTTCCAGAGAGTTGGTCAGGTAAACTCGGTGGGACCGATTTGCTCTTTTCGTGAGACCGAAATGTTACAAAAGGGAAACAGAGAGTTTACATTGCAATCTCGGTGGGACCGATTGCTCACTTCAGTTAGACTGAAACGTTACGAAGGGAAACAGAGAGATTACAATCCCATCTCGGTGAGACCGAGATCCCTATCGGTAAGACCGATTTGCTTAGGGTTTGTGGCAGTGGCTATGACTTTTGGAATCGGTGGCGCCGGATAGGAAGAGTCGGTGTGACCGATTTTGGATTTAGGTTTAGGTCATTTGTGGATGTGAGAAAGTAGCTGAGGGTTTTGGAGCATATCACTAAGCACATGAAGCAAGAGGCTCATTAAGCAACACCTCATCCCTCTTTGATAGTATTGGCTTTTCCTATAGACTCAATGTGATCTTGGATCACTAAAATATAAAATGAAGAGTCTTAAGCTTTTGAGCTTGAGCCAATCCTTTGTCCTTAGTATTTTGAGGGATCCACTTTCATCATCCATGATATGTCATTCATTGAGCTTTCCTGAAATAATAGTCTTGGAATAGCATTAGCTTAATGAGCTATATGTTGTTATGAATTACCAAAACCACCTAGGGATAGTTGCACTTCCAGTCTCCCCCTTTTTCGTAATTGATGGCAACATATAGATCAAAGCTTCGACAAATGATAATAAGATTGAATAACATCGTCGCTTTGAGAAGTATGTGATAAGCAAGAGCTCCCCCTAAATTTGTGCATAGTTTAAGATTTGCTTTGGACTGCAAATGCACAATGAATTAGGCTCATGGGTTACTCTTCCATGTCACATACATCTTGGTGGAGCGCTCAAAATAATAAAGATTGAATACATGCACTCAACACCAAGCAAAGTGAATGATCACATAGGATAGATAAGATAATATCATCAAACATGTATAAGTGTAGCTTATGATCAAACACATGATCATCAATGTCTCACAAGTATAGTATCTCAAGCAATCAAAAGCAAACAAGTTTTAACCACCAAATCAAAACAAGAGAGAACAAAAGCAACACTCTCTCTCTCGAAGCCTATGATCTATACATTTTTCTCCCCCTTTGGCAACAAGTTACCAAAAAGTTCATAGAAAATGCATAGTGCTAGATCGACTCTCAGGCTTGATCTGTAGGTGGTGGTGTAGAGATGGCTCCTTGGACGAAGGCTTCAGTTGAAGTAGAGGGTGCTGGAGTTGATGCTGGAGCTGGTTGCACTGGAGCTGTAGGTGCTGTAGCTGGTGCAGATGATGTTGCTCTAGTGTCTGTCACATGCACTGCAACTGACCTCTGGGCTCTAGGCACTCTGGCAAACACATTAGTTGCAGTCTTGCCCTGCCTCTCCTGCATGTCATCCTGCAGCTGCTCTACAACTGACCGAATCTCAGTTATTTTGACATCAAGGTCATGGAATTTGAGTTCCATGATTCTTTCCAAGCTCTCCTGATTCTGAGTGAGGGTGGCCAGTCCTTTCTCAATCCTCAGTGTTGATGCTATTAAGTAACCAAGCTGCTCCTGCTTGTTCTTCAAGAAATACTCAGATGCCTCCTCTTGAGTTGGCATCCTGGCAGCCTTCTCCTTCCTTGCCTTCTCCTTATTCTCTTGAGCATGCACTGATGATGGATCATTCTCATTCATGACAACCTGATTGTCCTCAAAGTCTGGATAAAATGGAAAATGTTCCTTATCCAATTGATATTTCCCTGTGCCCATCTTTGAGTTAATCAACTCCTGAATCTGAGGGGCATATCCATAGCTCCTCTTCTGATCTGCTGTTGTCCTCTTAATGGTTTCAATCATAAGGCTCATGACTTTGAACTTTTGGGGCACATCAAACACATGCAACATGTTGATGGCATGCCCTCTGATCATGTTGTGGTCACCAGACTTAGGCAACAGAGTGTGCCTTAGGATCCAATTGATAGTTGGCAGCCCTGACAGAAGGAAGTGGACTGATCCAAACTTATGTGTTTCAACAGCCTTGTCTGGGATCTCCGTGTACATGTGTGCCATGGAATTGTGGTCCATCTTCTTCTTGGCATAAATATCCAAGTCATCTTCACTTTCCTTTGGGGCATTGATCAGACTTGCCCATTCTTCAACAGTGGACTAGTATCTGGTGCCTTCAGACATCCAAACTATCCTTCCATCTGGATAGAAGTGTGCTGTGGAGTAGAATTGCATGATAAGTTCATCATTCCAGTTTGTGAGCTTTTGCCCAACAAAATCAGCAACTCCACAAGCAACAAAGCTGTCTTGCACTCCAGGATAGTGCTCTTCATTTTCCTTGATGTAGGTCCAGTCGGCCCACCTCATATCACATACTATGGGCTTCTTATCCAACAAGATTGTCTCATAGAAGTCCTGTTGTTCCTTTGTATGGAACCTGTAATCAATAGCAGTTCTTCTCCTTGAGGCATATGGATCTTCCATCCTCCATATCCTCAACCCTGAGTCCTTCCTGATCCTCATGTCCTCAGCCACAGGATGGGCATCATTGTGGTCTGGTATCTTGGGCTTGAGCTTCCTTAGGACCTGTCCTTCTTCATCTTCTTCTTCAGCAACATTAGGCATTGGGGCCTTGTTCTTTTAGCAGCTGGAATACTCCTGGTATTCCTCTTTGGTACAAGCTTCGCCTTGGAGGCAGCTTTGGGTGCTTCCTTGGGCTTAGATGTTGCAGCCCCTGATCTAATAGCATCACCCATATGAAGGAAATATGCCCTAGAGGCAATAATAAAGTTATAATTTATTTCCTTATTTCATGATAAATGTTTATTATTCATGCTAGAATTGTATTAACCGGAAACATAATACATGTGTGAATACATAGACAAACAGAGTGTCACTAGTATGCCTCTACTAGACTAGCTTGTTAATCAAAGATGGTTAAGTTTCCTAACCATAGACAAAGGAGTTGTCATTTGATTAACAAGGTCACATCATTAGTTGAATGATCGATTGACATGACCCATTCCATTAGCTTAGCACCCGATCGTTTAGTATGTTGCTATTGCTTTTATCCATGACTTATACATGTTCCTATAACTATGAGATTATGCAACTCCGTTTACGGAGGAACACTTTGGGTACTACCAAACGTCCACAACAGAATCGGGTGATTATAAAGGAGTACTACAGTGTCTCCAAAGGCAGATGTTGGGTTGGCGTATTTCGAGATTAGGATTTGTCACTCCGATTGTCGGAGAGGTATCTCTGGGCCCTCTCGGTAATACTCATCACCTAAGCCTTGCAAGCATGTAACTAATGAGTTAGTTATGAGATGACGTATTACGGAACGAGTAAAGAGACTTGCCGTAACGAGATTGAACTAGGTATTGGATACCGACGATCGAATCTCGGGCAAGTAACATACCGATGACAAAGGGAACAACGTATGTTGTTATGCGGTCTGACCGATAAAGATCTTCGTAGAATATGTAGGAACCAATATGGGCATCCAGGTCCCGCTATTGGTTATTGACCGAGAATGGTTTTAGGTCATGTCTACATAGTTCTCGAACCCGTAGGGTCCGCACGCTTAACGTTTAGCTTGACGATATAGTATTATATGAGTTATGCATGTTGGTAACCGAATGTTGTTGAGTCCGGATGAGATCATGGACATGACGAGGAACTCCGAATGGTCCGGAGATAAAGTTTGATATATGGGATAATAGTGTTTGATCTCCGGAAGGGTTCCGAATTCACCGGAAGGGTTTCCGGATGTTTCCAAATGTTTGGGTGCGAGAACCGTTATTTGGGCCAAAGGGAAAGCCCACAAGGTTTTGGAAAGCGCAAAGGAAGTTTTATGAGTCCGAGGCGACGCCAGGTCCTGGCGTGCAGGTCGACGCCGAACCCCTGGCGTCTGCCCCGAGTCCGAGAAGGACTCTTGCCTTCGGGTGAAACCGACTTTGTGGAGGCTTTTACTCCAAGTTTCACCCCAAGGCTCAACATATAAATAGAGGGGTAGGGCTAGCACCAAAGACACATCAAGAAACACCAAGCCGTGTGCCGCAACCCCGCCCCTCTAGTTTATCCTCCGTCATAGTTTCCGTAGTGCTTAGGCGAAGCCTGCAGAGATTGTTCTTCACCAACACCGTCCACCACGCCGTCGTGCTGCCGGAACTCATCTACTACTTCGCCCGCCTTGCTGGATCGAGAAGGCGAGGGCGTCATCGAGCTGAGCGTGTGCGAACTCGGAGGTGCCGTCGCGCTCGGTACTTGGATCGGTCGGATCGTGAAGGCGTCGACTACATCAACCGCGTTGATAAACGCTTCGCTTAGCGATCTTCAAGGGTATGAAGATACACTCCCTCTCGTTGCTATATCATCACCATGATCTTGCGTGTGCGTGGGAAATTTTTGAAATTATTACGTTCCCCAACAAAGTGGCATCCGAGCCTAGGTTTTTATGGTTTGATGTTTTGCACGAGTAGAACACAAGTGAGTTGTGGACGATACAAGTCATACTACCTACCAGCATGTCATACTTTGGTTCAGCGGTATTGTGAGATGAAGCGGCCCGGACCGACATTACGCGTACGCTTACGCGAGACTGGTTTCACCGTTACGAGCACTTGTGCTTAAAGGTGACCGGCGGGTCTCTCTCTCTCACTTTAGTTGAACTGAAAGTGTGGCTACGCCCGTCCTTGAGAAGGTTAAACGGAGTCTATTTGACGAAGTATCGTTGTGGTTTTGATGCGTGGGTGAGATTGGTTCTTGCTTAAGCCCGTAGCAGCCACGTAAAATTTGCAACAACAAAGTAGAGGACGTCTAACTTGTTTTTGCAGGCATGTTGTGATGTGATATGGTCAAGACGTGATGCTATATTTTTTGTATGAGATGATCATGTTTTGTAACCGGGTTATCGGCAATCGGCTGGAGCATATGGTTGTCGCTTTATTGTATGAAATGCAACGCATACATAATTGCTTTACTTTATCACTAAGCGGTAGCGATAGTCGTAGAAGCAATAGATGGCGAACGACAACGATGCTACGATGGAGATCAAGGTGTCGCGCCAAAGGCGATGGTGATCACGACGGTGCTTGGAGATGGAGATCACAAGCACAAGATGATGATGGCCATATCATATCACTTATATTGATTGCATGTGATGTTTATCCTTTATGCATGTTATTTTGCTTTGATTGACGGTAGCATTTTAAGATGATCTCTCATTAAAATTATCAAGTAGTGTTCTCCCTCAGTATGCACCGTTGCCAAAGTTCGTCGTGTCGAGACACCACGTGATGATCGGGTGTGATAAGCTCTCGTCCATCTACAACGGTGCAAGCCAGTTTTGCACACGCAGAATACTCAGTTATACTTGACGAGCCTAGCATATGCGAGATATGGCCTCGGAACACGGAGACCGAAAGGTCGGCGTGAATCATATAGTAGATATGATCAACATAAGATGTTCACCATTGAAAACTACTCCATCTCACGTGATGATCGGTTATGGTTTAGTTGATTTGGATCACGTGATCACTTAGATGACCGAGAGAGATGTTTGTCTAAGTGGGAGTTCTTAAGTAATATGATTAATTGAACTTAAATTTATCATGAACTTAGTACCGATAGTATCTTGCTTATCTATGTTTGTTTGTAGATAGATGGCTCGTCTTTGTCGTTCCGTTGAATTTTAATCGTTCCTTGAGAAAGCAAAGTTGAAAGATGATGGTAGCAATTACACGGATTGGGTCCGTAACACGAGGATTATCCTCATTGCTGCACGTAAGAGTTACGTCTGGATGCACCGCTAGGTGCAGACCTCTTCGCGATGCAACCGACAACGTTAAGAACGTCTGCGAGCAAAGTGATGACTACTCTATAGTTCGATGTGCCATGCTTTACGGCTTAGAACCGGGTCTTCAACGACGTTTTGAACATCATGGAGCATATGAGATGTTCCAGAGTTGAAGTTGATATTCAACAGAATGCCCGGATTGAGAGATATGAAGTCTCCAATAAGTTCTATAGCTGCAAGATGGAAGAGAATGGGTCTGCATCGGTGAGCACATACTCGTAATGTCCGGTATTACAATCACTTGACTCAACTGGGAGTTAATCTTCCGGATGATTGTGTCATTGATGAATTCTTCAATCACTACCACCAAGCTACAAAGGCTTCGTGATGAACTATAATATGCAAGGGTTAGTAAAGACTATGCAGAGCTCTTCGCAATGCTAAAGGCTGCGGAGGTAGAAATCAAGAAGGAGCATCAAGTGTTGATGGTCAATAAGACCACTAGTTTCAAGAAGAAAGGCAAAGGGAAGAAGAAGGAACTTCAAGAAGAACAGCAAGCATGTTGCTGCTCAGAGAAGAAACCCAAGTCCGGACCTAAACCTGAAATCGAGTGCTTCTACCGCAAGCGATCGGTCACCGAAGCGGAACTGCCCCAAGTATTTGGCGGATAAGAAGGATGGCAAGGTGAACAAAGGTATATGTGATATACATGTTCTTGATGTGTACCTTACTAGAGCTCGCAGAGCACACAGGTATTTGATATCGGTTACATTACTAATATTTGCAACTCAAAGCAGGGCTACGGATTAGCGAACACCGCAAAGGACGAGGTGACGATGCGCGTGGGAAATGGTTCCAAAGTCGATGTGATCGCGGTCGGCACGCTACCTCTACATCTACCTTCGGATTAGTTTTAGACCTAAATAATTGTTATTTGGTGCCGCGTTGAGCATGAACATTATATCTGGATCTTGTTTGATGCGAGACGATTATTCATTTAAATCGAGAGAATAATGGTTGTTCTATTTATATGAGTAATATCTTTTATGGTCATGCACCCTTGAAGAGTGGTCTATTTTAATGAATCTCGATAGTAGTGATACACATATTCATAATGTTGAAACCAAAAGATGCAGAGTTGATAATGATAGTGCAACTTATTTGTGGCACTTGCCGTTTAGGTCATATCGGTATAAAGCGCATGAAGAAACTCCATACTGATGGACTTTTGGAGTCACTTGATTATGAATCACTTGGCACTTGCGAACTGTGCCTCATGGGCAAGATGACTAGAACCCCGTTCTCCGGTACTATGGAGAGAGCAACAGATTTGTTGGAAATCATACATATAGATGTATGTGGTCCGGTGAATGTTGAGGCTCGTGGCGGATATCGTTATTTTCTCACCTTCACAGATGATTTAAACAGATATGGGTATATCTACTTAATGAAACACAAATCTGAAACATTTGAAAAGTTCAAAGAATTTCAGAGTGAAGTTGAAAATCATCGTAATAAGAAAATAAAGTTTCTACGATCTGATCGTGGAGGCGAATATTTTAGTTACGAGTTTGGTCTACATTTGAAACAATACGGAATAGTTTCGCAACTCACGCCACCCGGAACACCACAACGTAATGGTGTGTCCGAACGTCGTAATCGCACTTTACTAGATATGGTGCGATCTATGATGTCTCTTACAGATTTACCGCTATCGTTTTGGGGTTATGCTCTTGAGACGGCTGCATTCACGCTGAATAGAACACCGTCGAAATCCGTTGAGACGACACCTTATGAACTATGGTTTAGCAAGAAACCAAAGCTATCGTTTCTTGAAGTTTGGGGATGTGATGCTTATGTAAAAAACTTCAACCTGATAAGCTCGAATCCAAATCGGAGAAATGTGTCTTCATAGGATACCCAAAGGAGACAGTGGGGTACACCTTCTATCACAGATCCGAAGGCAAGACATTTGTTGCTAAGAATGGATCCTTTCTAGAGAAGGAGTTTCTCTCGAAAGAAGTGAGTGGGAGGAAAGTAGAACTTGATGAGGTAACTGTACCTTCTCCCTTATTTGAAAGTAGTTTATCACAGAAACCGGTTTCGCGACATCTACACCAAATAGTGAGGAAGTTGATGATGTTGATCATGAAACTTCAGATCAAGTTACTCTGTAACCTCGTAGATCAACCAGAGTAAGATCCGCACTGAGTGGTACGGTAATCCTGTTTTGGAAGTCATGCTACTAGATCATGATGAACCTACGAACTATGAAGAAGCGATGGTGAGCCCAGATTCCATAAAATGGCTTGAGGCCATGAAATCGAGATGGGATCCATGTATGAAAACAAAGTGTGGACTTTGGTTGACTTGCCCGAGGGTCGGCAAGCAATAGAAAACAAGTGGATCTTCAAGAAGAAGACCGCGCCGACGGTAATGTTATCGTCTACAAAGCTCGACTTATGCAAAGGGTTTTCGACAAGTTCAAGGGATTGACTACGATGAGACCTTCTCACCCGTAGCGATGCTTAAGTCTGTCCGAATCATGTTAGCAATTGCCGCATTTTATGATTATGAAATTTGGCAAATGGATGTAAAGACGCATTCTGAATGGATTTACGGAAGAAGAGTTGTATATGATGCAACCGAAGGTTTTATCGATCCAAAGGAGCTAACAAAGTGTGCAAGCTCCAACAACCTATTTATGGACTGGTGCAAGCATCTCGGAGTTGGAATAAACGTTTTGATAGTGTGATCAAAGCATTTGGGTTTATCTGAGACTTTTGGAGAAGCTTTGATTTACAAGAAAGTGAGTGGGAGCTCAGAGCATTTACGATATTATATGTAGATGACATATTACTAATCGGAAATGATATAGAATTTTGGATAGCATAAAGGGATACTTGAATAAGAGTTTTTCAATGAAAGACCTCGGTGAAGCTGCTTACATATTGGGCATCAAAATCTATAGAGATGGATCAAGGCGCTTAATTGGACTTTCACAAAGCACATACCTTGACAAAATTTTGAAGAAGTTCAAAATGGATCAAGCAAAGAAAGGGTTCTTGCTGTGTTACAAGGTGTGAAGTTGAGTAAGACTCAATGCCCGACCACCGCAGAAGATAGAGAGAAAATGAAAGATGTTCCTATGCCTCACCATAGGCTCTATCATGTATGCAATCTTGTGTACCAGACCTGATGTGTGCCTTGCTATAAGCTTAGCAGGAGGTACCAAATTAATCCAGAGTGGATCATTTGGACAGCGGTTAAGAACATCCTAAAATACCGAAAAGGACTAAGGATATGTGAGGAGTCTGGACTAGGGGTGTCCGGACAGCGGACTATCAATATCTGCGGACTCCCGGACTACAAAGATAGAAGATTGAAGACTCGGCTCGTGTCCCAAGGTACTTTACTTGGCGTGGAAGGCAAGCTTGGCGTCTGGATATGTAGATCTCCTACCATTGTAACCGACTCTGTAACCCTAGCCTCTCCGGTGTCTATATAAACCGGAGGGCCGTGTCCGTGAGACACAACATTACATCTCAACAATCATACCATAGGCTAGCTTCTAGGGTTTAGCCTCATTGATCTCGTGGTAGATCTACTCTTGTACTACCCATATCATCAATATTAATCAAGCGGACGCAGGTATTACCTCCATCGAGAGGGCTCAAACACAGGTAAAAACGTTGTGTCCCTCGTCTCCTGTTACCATCCGCCTAGACGCACAGTTAAGGACCCCTACCGAGATCCGCGGTTTTGACACCGACATTGGTGCTTTCATTGAGAGTTCCTCTGTGTTGTCACCAATAGGCTCGATGGCATCTTCGACCTTTGATGCTGTCCAGGGTGAGACTTTCCTCCCCGGACAGATCTTCATATTCGGTGGCTTTTCACTGCGGGCCAACTCTCTTGGCCATCTGGAGCAGATCGAAGCTACGCCCGGCCGTCGGTCGATTTGAAACCTAAACTTCACGGCCGACGACCGCGGAGACTTGATCTTGACGGACTCGAGCCACACCAAGCGCCCCAAGCCTTGTGGCGATGGGCATGATCTAGCTCTGCCGCCGCCGACGGTGCTTTGGCGGCGCGCTTGAATCCGCCCGGCTACTTGCGGAGCCGATCGCCCATGACGAGGGTCGGTGGATGACGCCGCCGGGGCTTCAATATCTCGGCGATGGGCGAATACCAATCTTGTCCCCGCGAACTTCGTGATCGGCGCCGGACTCCTTGCCGACTCCGAGCCTCCGCGCCCTTGCCAATTAAACCAGATTGGGCGCCGGTTATGGAATTCACCGCCGCGGACATCTTTCAACACTCGCCTTTTGGCGATATCTTGAATTCTCTGAAGCATCTCTCGCTATCGAGAATCTGGCTGGACTATGGCGGGGCGGTTGGAGTTCGGACGACGAAGAAATTGAAGCCCACCCACCACCCACTTTGTAGCCACTGTCGAGGATCTAACCGACATGCTAGACTACGACTCCGATGACATCGACGCTATGGACGACGATGCCGGAGACGATCAGGACCCAGCGCCCACCGGACACTGGAAGGCCGCCTCGTCATCGACATTTACATGGTGGATACCCCAAAGAAGGGATGGCGAGAAGCAGCGGAGGAAGATTCTTTAAAGAAGCAACCCAAGCGCCAAGGCGCCGCTCTAAATCCGCCACAAAGCAAGAATGGAGAATCCGCACGGAGATAATAACACTCGGAGAGTGCGAAGACAAACCCCTCCGGCAAGAATTAGCGAAGAGGATGAAGAAGCGCCCTCACGAAAGGGCGGCGGAAGAAAAGGTTGAGGATCACAACCATGTACCTCCCTCGAGGGGCGAATCAAGCCCGATGACGACGAACTCGAAGAGCCCGTCGAACAAAATCTTCATACGCAGCTCATCGCTACAGCAAAGAAGCCTGAAGGAGGAAAAGCGAAGCTCAACACAGCGGAAGACGCGCTCCGGATAAGATGGAGCAAAGTGCTCAAAACCGCAGACAAACAAGGCAACAACCACCAACCGAAGAGCTACCCAAAGCGCAAGCTGCTCCTGAATTGACGAAGAGGCCGTAAAGCCCCCACCGTCCAATGGCCTGCCAGTCCATCTATGGACCCAAAAGGAAGCCCCAATAAGCAAAGGAACACGTCAAGTGTCCGGCGACAACGCATCGATACAAATACAGGGGTGCCGCACACCCACTATGCTTCACAGACGAAGTGCTGGAGCATGAATTCCCAGCAAGGTTTAAACCCATAAACATAGAAGCCTACGATGGAACAACAGACCACAGTGCGGATAGAAGACTATATATTACATATACATATGGCGAGGAGACGATCTCCACGCCATAAAATATCTACCCTCAAACTCAAAGGGCCAGCTCGTCATTGGCTCAAAAGCCTCCCGAGAAAACACTGTTGGAAGTTGGGAAGAGCTCTAGGAAGCGTTTAGAGCAAACTTTCAAGGGACTTATGTCCGCCTCCGGATCTGAGCGACCTAAGTCACATAGCTCAATAGCCCGGAGAGTCGGCGGAAATTTCGGAACAGGTTCCTCACCAAAAAGAACCAAATAGTCATTGTCCGGACGCCAAGCCTTAGCAGCTTTCAAGCACAATGTCCGAGACGAATGGCTTGCGGACACCTCGGTCAAGAAAAACCGAGGACAATGACCGCATTAACAAGCCTCATGACCCGCTTTTGCGAGAGAGGACAGCTGGTTGGCAAGAAGCAGCACCAACGAACCAAGTACATCCGAGATAAGAGATGGAACGGAAAATCACGGCGCAGAAAAAGATCAGCGCGGAATAAAGAGAAAAGCCCAAAGAGCACGCAGTCAACGCCGGATTTAAAAGCTCACGGCGAATAATAAAGCTCAACCCATCAAGGACGACAATGACGAACTGTCTAACCTACACAAAATCTCGGGTCGGATCTCAAATCCACAAGACCCGGAAGGCTCGCAAATCACACCCACAGGATTGTTGGGTTTTCAAACAGTCCGCCGATTAAACGCCAAGCGCAAAGGGGCTCGGCGCGTCAGCGAAGAAGATAAACCCGCCAGCAGGGCACCGAAAAACAAAAGACTTTCCCACAAGGGGTCAAAGCAATAAACTCACTTCATGTGAGGATACGGAAAAATAGTCGGCACTTTCTAAAAGAGCTTCGCATGGTCCGCCCCATTAAACCGTAGAGATTGGATATCAAATCCAATCACTTTCGACCACCGATTATTCCAAAAGTGTTGAACCACGGGGCGGACTCCCGATATTGAATCCGATAATAGACGGACTACAATTCACAAACGTCCTAATGGACGGAGGCAGTGACTTAAACCTGCTATATTCGAATACAATCCGTCGGATGGGGATAGACCCTACCAAAATTCGACACAGCCGCACCTCCTTCAAAGGAGTTACGCCCGGCCCGTACGCCAAGTGCACAGGCTCGATATTACTCGAAGTCGTGTTCGGATCACCGAACAATTTCCGACGAGTCGGTCCGCCAAGTGCAATATTTCGAAATAATGTTCGGCAGGAAGCCGGTTCCCATCCGAACCCTGGGCAGCAACAGCGGTGGCATCCATCTCCGGACACTGCGCCTTTACGGGCGAGCCATCCGCGCCCCTCGAGGCAGGCCGACCGCTTCATCTCCTTGATATGCGGCACCGCCCCAAGGAACTGCTGCGATGAGGCCAAAATAGCTCGTCGCCTTGGACCTCTCGGCCACACATGGGCCACGATGTCGATCATAGCCAGCCCGAACAGTCTATTCAGTTCGCCCATTCGCCAACTTGTCCGACAATGAAGAGGGCGATCCGGATGTGGAATTGAGTCAATATAGCTCTTCCACCTCGTGATCCCCGCTCCGGAAGTGCTTAATGGCGTCCGCCGCACTCGCAGCCAAGTCCATGTAAGGATCCTCCGAACTCCACTGCTTTTCAAATTGGGCATACCTGGCATCCATATACCGACGGCGCATAAGAAACGGCCTACCAGCCGTGATTTCTCCGGCTTAGCGCAGCTCCTCCTTCATAGCCCGCATTGCAGAGCGGGCATCCTTGGTCTCGGCGGTGGCCTTCTTCAGGTCTTCCCGCTTCAATAGGCGCTCCTTTTCAAGAGCCTCGCTACGGTCGGTAGCATCCTTTAATTTCTTGGCCAATCCGGCCACCTCCGCCCTGCTTAGGCAGTGCGCAGCCTTTTCAGCCTTCAACTCGTCGGCCGCCCTCGCGGCAGCCGCATCACTCCTTCGGGCTTGTTCCTTAGCTTGTGCAAGCTCGGCCCGAAGTCTCTCCACAAGAAAGATCACTGCTGCGATAAACAGCACATAACTTATCAGAGGAGGGCTTTAACCCACTCAATAAAACAGCTATGGAGAATTTATTTACCTTGCGACTTGTCAAGTCGCTGATTGACAAGTGCTATGTCAAGATCGCCATGTCCATTGCCGACTCGATTAAGAAAAGCGATCATCCGGCTGGCCCCGGACTATCCGCCACCATGTCGGGGCGGCGTTATTTATTACCCGAGATATTTAGATTTTCGATCCTCGACGCACGCTGTCGCCTTCGACAACCTACCGAGTCTCGGGGCTACTATCTATACTGTATGCATCTTTTATATGCCCAACTGTTAAAAAGCAAAGGTGCGCTATTTTCGCATACCTCAAAACCCGCCAACAAGCTCATGGCAGATCACGCATCCGCCTTCACGGACGAAATCCTTCCAACCACCGTGCGCGTAACGCGCGGTGATCTTACGAAATAGACGCCCTCTCAAGCAAACTCTTGATTCTCCCGCGGGCTCGGTGGGTGTTGAACTCTTGACCCTCCGGACTCGGGGCGCCCTCGTGGCGACACTTGGGCTCGCTTTGCCTCATCTGGCGGCGCGTCGGACGTAGGCGTATCGCTCTCCATCATCTCCGGAAGAAGATCCCCCGAGGACGAACTCATCTGAGACGGCTGCAGATCCGAACTGCGATATAAATATTTCGATTACCTACAGAAGCATAAAACGAAGGTACTTTCTTATTTAATTTCTTCTTTCATACTCACGGCTCGTTGGAGGAATGGTCCTTGGGCGATGATTGCGCGTCCGGATTCTCTCCGGACGCCGGACCCCCCGGTGAGGATTTCTTCCCACGCTTGGGGGCTTTGACCTCCGGATCTTCGGGGGCGGTCCTCTTTTCCCTCTAAAGGTAGGGATCCTTGGTCCTCTCCTCTTCAGTCGCCTCTTTGGACGAAGTATTAGCTCCTTTATCTCCCCCATCGCCCCTTCGTGGGTGCGGCCTCCAACATTCGACCAGCCACGGGCTCCAAGGCGGTCTCTGAAGGGGGCGGACACCTAATCAGCCTTGATCGCGCCACCCATTCCTGTAAAGAATAAAAGGGTTAGGAGATGATCTTTTGAAAGGCATACAAGCGGGATGTCCGGCTCGAGCTATTTACACGAGTATCCGGACGATCGCGGCTTAGTCCCGCATCCTCGGCGAATCCGGACACGCCACTTGTGGTCCAAGAACAGCTCGTACATCTCGTGGGTGTCGCCCCCATGAAATGCCGGAGGATACGAGGTCCCTCGGATTGAACTCCCATAAGCAGAGAGGACGGCGTTTGCGGGGTAGGAGGTGCCTAGTTAGCATAACTCGCATCACCTTGACCAGATCGATCTCCCTTGTTTGGAGGTCCCGAATCCGCCTGCAGTCGGAGCACGTCCTTGGGCGGCCCCAGTTGAGCCCTTGGTTGACCCACGACATTAGTTGCTTTGGGAGGTCCCATGGAAGGAGGGCGGCGGCTTTGCTTGTCGCCCTTGGAGCGGTGATGTAGAACCACTCCTGCTGCCACAATCCTGTTCCTCTTGGAAGGAACCTTGAGCCACAGGGCATCGACCATCTTGCTTATGGTCGCCCGCCACACTCCGCTTCGACGCCCGATCATCTTCGGCTCCACCTTGAATGTTTTCAGCCATAGGCCAAAGTGGGGATGACGCGGAGGAAGGCTTCATGAACAATAATGAATGCGGAGATATGGAGGATGGACTCGGAGCCAAGTCGTGGAAGTCCAGCCCGTAAAAAACAGAAGCCCCTCACGAAAGGATCCGTCTGGAAGCCTAATCCCAGACGGAGGTGGGATCTGAAAATGACACATTCGCGGGCTCGGGGGCTGGCACGGCCTGCCAGGGGCAGCAACTGTCTGAGACTTCAGGGCTGTGCTTGGCCTCACGCAACTTCAATATGTCCTCCTCCGTGACGGAGGAGGGCACCCACCGCCCCGGAGGTCGGAGCTGGACATTGCTGTGGATCCGAAGCGCTCGAATCTGAAGCTCTTGGTGTTGGAATTGGGAGCAGAGGAAAGATTCGATGCGAGGTTAAGAGACAAGGACAGGCCTTGGTCCTCTTATAAAGGGAAATAATACCAAGGGCCGTCTCGTGACCGTTTGAGATTCCCCTTCGATAGAGGCGGGCGGCAGGAACGGTTGGGTTACCCACGCACGTATTGATGAGGATCCCGAAATAAAGGGAACACGATCTCGCTTGACGGGGCGTGCCAAGGAAACCGCTTCGCTAAACGTGTTGAGGTGGAATAGTAAAACAATTAAAACGAAGGCTTGGCTGCGGTGTGATGTCATGCCGCATAATACGTCAGCAGATTGGATCGGTGTATGTGTTTTATTCTCTCTACGTTGGAGTGTGGAAATTGTTTTGCAGAGCCAGACACTATCTTGGTGTTCATTATCTTCTCTGGATTATTCAAGGGAGGAACCCGCCTTGCAATGCCGAACATTATGCACGCCGGACTTATCGTCATTGAAGACTGGTTCGGGGACTCTTGAGGAGTCTGGACTAGGGGTGTCCGGACAGCCGGACTATCAATATCCGCGGACTCCCGGACTACGAAGATAGAAGATTGAAGACTCGGCTCGTGTCCGAAGGTACTTTACTTGGCGTGGAAGGCAAGCTTGGCGATATAGATATGTAGATCTCCTACCATTGTAACCGACTCTGTGTAACCCTAGCCTCTCCGGTGTCTATATAAACCGGAGGGCCGTGATCCGTAGGACACAACATTACATCTCAACAATCATACCATAGGCTAGCTTCTAGGTTTAGCCTCATTGATCTCGTGGTAGATCTACTCTTGTACTACCCATATCATCAATATTAATCAAGCGGGGCGTGGGTATTACCTCCATCGAGAGGGCACGAACACAGGTAAAAACATTGTGTCCCTCGTCTCCTGTTACCATCCGCCTAGACGCACAGTTCGGGACCCCTACCCGAGATCCGCCGGTTTTGACACCGACATTGGTGCTTTCATTGAGAGTTCCTCTGTGACGTCACCAATAGGCTCGATGGCATCTTCGACCTTTGATGCTGTCCAGGGTGAGACTTTCCTCCCCGGACAGATCTTCATATTGGGCGGCTTTGCACTGCGGGCCAACTCTCTTGGCCATCTGGAGCAGATCGAAGCTACGCCCCTGGCGTCAGTCAGATTTGAAGCCTAAACTTCACGGCCGACGACGCGGAGACTTGATCTTGACGGACTCGAGCCACACCAGCGCGCCGCCTTTGTGACGATGGGCATGATCTAGCTCTGCCGCCGCGATAGTGCTTTGGCGGCGCGCTTGAATCCGCCCGGCTACTTGCGGAGCCGATCGCCCATGGCGAGGGTCGGTGGATAGACGCGCGCCCGGGGCTTCAATATCTCGGCGATGGGCCGAATACCAATCTTGTCCCCGCGAACTTCGTGATCCCGAGGCGCCGACTCCTTGCGGACTCCGAGCCTCCCGCGCCTTGCCAATTAAACCAGATTGGGCGCGGTTATGGAATTCACCGCCGCGGACATCTTTCAACACTCGCCTTTTGGCGATATCTTGAATTCTCTGAAGCATCTCTCGCTATCGGAGAATCTGGCGGACTATGGCGGGGCGGTTGGAGTTCGGACGGCGAAGAAATTGAGCCCACCCACCACCCACTTTGTAGCCACTGCCGAGGATCTAACCGACATGCTAGACTACGACTCCGATGACATCGACGCTATGGACGGCGATGCCGGAGACGATCGAGACCAGCGCCCACGGACACTTTGGAAGGCCGCCTCGTCATCGACATTTACATGGTGGATACCCCAAAAGAAGGGATGGCGAGAAAGCAACGGAGGAAGATTCTTTAAAGAAGCAACCCAAGCGCCAAGGCGCCGCCTAAATCCCGCCACAAGCAAGAATGGAGAATCCGGCACGGAGATAATAACACTCGGAGAGTGCGAAGACAAACCCTCCAAAGAAGAATTAGCGAAGAGGATGAAGAAGTGCGCCCTCACGAAAGGCGGCAGAAGAAAAGGTTGAGGATCACAACCATGTACCTCCCTCCGGGACGAATCAAGCCCGATGACGATTTAACTCGAAGAGCCCGTCGAACAAAATCTTCAAACGCAGGCTCATCGCTACAGAAGAAGCTCAAGGAGGAAAAGCGGAAGCTCAACATAGCGGAAGACGCGCTCCGGATAAGATGGAGCAAAGTGCTCAAAACCGCAGACAAACAAGGCAACAACCACCAACCGAAGAGCTACCCAAAGCGCAAGCTGCTCCCAGAATTCGACGAAGAGGCCGTAAAGCCCCCACCGTCCAATGGCCCTGCCAGGTCCATCTATGGACCCAAAAGGAAGCCCCAATAAGCAAAGGAACACGTCAAGTGTCCGACGACAACGGCACGTACAAATACAGGGGTGCCGCACACCCACTATGCTTCACAGACGAAGTGCTGGAGCATGAATTCCCAGCAAGGTTTAAACCCATAAACATAGAAGCCTACGATGGAACAACAGACCCTAGAGTCTGGATAGAAGACTATATATTACATATACATATGGCCAGAGGAGACGATCTCCACGCCATAAAATATCTACCCCTCAACCACAAAGGGCCAGCTCGTCATTGGCTCAAAAGCCTCCCGAGAAAACATGTTGGAAGTTGGGAAGAGCTCGAGGAAGCGTTTAGAGCAAACTTTCAAGGGACTTATGTTCGGCCTCCGGATCTGCATTTACCTAAGTCACATAGCTCAATAGCCCGGAGAGTCGGCGCGAAATTCAGAACAGGTTCCTCACCAAAAGAACCAAATAGTCGATTGTCCGGACGCCAAGCCTTAGCAGCTTTCAAGCACAATGTCCAAACGAATGGCTTGCCGACACCTCGGTCAAGAAAAACCGAGGACAATGACCGCATTAACAAGCCTCATGACCCGCTTTTGCGCGAGAGGACAGCTGGTTGGCAAGAAGCAGCACCAATGAACCAAGTACATCCGAGATAAGAGATGGAACGGAAAATCACGGCGCAGAAAAGATCAGCGCCGGAATAAAGAAAAAGCCCAAAAGCACGACGATCAACGCCGGATTTAAAAGCTCACGGCGAATAATAAAGCTCAACCCATCAAGGACGATGTGGACGAACTGTCTAACCTACACAAAATCTCGGTCGGATCATCAAATCCACAAGACCCGGAAGGCTCGCAAATCACACCCACGGGATTGTTGGGTTTTCAAACAGTCCGGCCGATTAACGTCGAACGCAAGGGGCTCGACGCATCAAGCGAAGAAGATAAACCCCGCCAGCAGGGCACCGGAAAACAAAAGACTTTCCCACAAGGGGTCAAAGCAGTAAACTCACTTCATGTGAGGATACGGAAAAATAGTGCGGCACTTTCTAAAAAGAGCTTCGCATGGTCCGGCCCCACAAACCGTAGAGATTGGATATCAAATCCAATCACTTTCGACCACCGGGATTATTCCAAAAGTGTTCGAACCATGGGACGGACTCCGCTGATATTGAATCCGATAATAGACGGACTACAATTCACAAACGTCCTAATGGACGGAGGCAGTGACTTAAACCTGCTATATTCAAATACAATCCGTCGGATGGGGATAGACCCTACCAAAATTCGACACAGCCGCACCTCCTTCAAAGGAGTTACGCCCGGCCCTTACGCCAAGTGCACAGGCTCGATATTACTCGAAGTCGTGTTCGGATCACTGAACAATTTCCGACGAGAAAAGTTAATTTTCCATATCGTCCCATTTAAAAGTGAACATCAAGCACTATTAGGACGAACGGCTTTTGTCCGCTTCAACGCCATACCGCATTACGCGTCTCTTACACTTAAGATGCCCGGTCCACATGGCACCATTTCAGTGCGAGGGTCACTCAAAGACCCCGGATTCGGATAGACGAATCCAGACTAAGCAGACTAGGGGCTCCCTAGCCGCATACCCTTTCACAAGGGGCTGCGCGCAGACTAAACACCGGTTTCATATAAACCTAACCTTAATTATTTAAGCTTATTCTTTTGCATTATTTTCGCACGAACTGTTTTTGAAATGTTCCTCTCTTTTCTACAGATGAACAACGTGCGTACCCGTCCAGGATAACGGCACAACGGAGACACAGGCGCAGACGTGCAGTAGGGGCCCGTCGCAAGGATTCTTTTCAGATTAAGACCCTACATAGACCTTTTTTATTACTGTCTCTTGTTGCTAAATCGGCCTCGGCTTCTTCCTATAGCCGAGGCGGAGCCTGACGCTTTGGCATTGGCCGCGTCAGAAGACAATGCCCGTACCTAGACACAAGGGGCTTAGGGTATAATTCTGCCCGTTATCATAAAGTCCGAACACCTCAGGGAGTGTTCGGCGTCTCAAGTTGGGCACTATATGCATCAGCTCCGAATCATGTCTTTGGTCAAATGTTGGGTTTGCCCGGCTCTTGTGTTTTGCTGCCTTACGTTCCGTATCATCCGGCTAACGCGGCACCAGGAGAACTACTACGATTGTGCCCTAGTTCGGCTGGGTGAGCACCTCGATGAAAGCGGCCAAAACCGATCATGATGATATAGCGAGAGTCCGTCACCACTTGATTGACTACGGAATGTTTAGAATTCCCGCTTTGTGAAGGGCGCTTCGGTCAGGCACATACGCACTTTAATCCGGAGATGTGCGGTGCCATTAGGGGCTATGTCGTAGCCCCACCCTCGAGCTCCATTGGCTAAGTGAAAGAGATAAAGCATTATAGTCCGGATTGCCTCGTTAAGCTCGCTACCACCTCCTTATAACAGGACCGAGGCGTCGGATTAAAGTGTGAAAAGCGCTATTTTGCGAACACCCCAGCACCTTGTGCAAGGGGCTGAAGTCAAGATCGCATCTTTCAGGTTATACACAAGTATACGTAAACGTCCGCAAGGAGAAGTATTACTACTTGGAAGCACAAGTATAAAAAGCATTCATACCATAATCATTCATAAACAAGTTAATGCGTTAAATTGAATGTTACATTCTTGAAGCATCGCGACTCTATTATCTGAAAGCGCCAAGCATAACTTCCCGAAATAATGTTCGGCAGAAGCGGTTCCCATCGAACCACAGCGGCAACAGCGGTGGCATCCATCTCCGGACATCGCGCCTTTACGGGCGAGCCATCCGCGCGCCCTCGATGCAGGCCGACCGCTTCATCTCCTTGATATGCGGCACCGCCCCAAGGAACTGCTGCGATGAGGCCAAAATAGCTCGTCGCCTTGGACCTCTCGGCCACACATGGGCCACGATGTCGATCATAGCCAGCCGGACAGTCTATTCAGTTCGGCCCATTCGCCAACTCTGTCCGACAGCGGAAGAGGGCGATCCGGACTGTGGAATTGAGTCCAATATAGCTCTTCCACCTCGTGATCCCCCTGGCTCCGGAAGTGCTTAACGGCGTCCGCTGCACTCGCGGCCAAGTCCATGTAAGGATCCTCCAAACTCCACTGCTTTTCAAATTGGGCATACCTGGCATCCATAAACCGACGGCGCATAAGAAACGGCCTGCCAGTCATGATTTCTCCGGCTTGGCGCAGCACCTCCTTCATAGCCCGTATTGCAGAGCGGGCATCCTTGGTCTCGGCGGTGGCCTTCTTCAGGTCTTCCCGCTCCAATAGGCGCTCCTTTTCAAGAGCCTCGCTACGGTCGGTAGCATCCTTTAATTTCTTGGCCAATCCGGCCACCTCCGCCCTGCTTAGGCAGTGCGCAGCCTTTTCGGCCTTCAACTCCTCGGCCGCCCTCGCGGCAGCCGCATCACTCCTTCGGGCTTGTTCCTTAGCTTGTGCAAGCTCGGCCCGAAGTCTCTCCACAGCAGCAGCACTGTCTGTATAAACAGCACATAACTTATCAGAGGAGGGCTTTAACCCACTCAATAAAACAGCTATGGAGAATTTATTTACCTTGCGACTCGTCAAGTCGCTGATTGACAAGTGCTATGTCAGCATCTGCCATGTCCAGTTGCCGACTTCGATTCAAGAACTGATCGATCCGGCTGGCCCCGGACTATCCGCCACCGTCGTAGCGGCGATATTTATTACCCGAGATATTTAGATTTTCGATCCTCGACGCTGTCGTCTTCGACAACCTACCGAGTCTCGGGGCTACTATCTATCTGGCGCATCTTTTATATGCCCAACTGTTAAAAAGCAAAGGTGCGCTATTTTCGCATACCTCAAAACCCGCCAAAGAAGCTCATGGCAGCATCACGCAATCCGCCTTCGGCGGGCGAAATCCTTCAACCACCGTGCGATTAACGCGGTGATCTTCGAAATAGACGCCTCTCAAGCAAACTCTTGATTCTCGGCCGGGCTCGGTGGGTGTTGAACTCTTGACCCCTCCGGACTCGGGGCGCCCTCCGTGGCGACACTTGGGCTCGCTTTGCCTCATCTGGTGGCGCGTCGGACGTGGCGTATCGCTCTCAATCATCTCCGGAAGAAGATCCCCCGTGGGCGAACTCATCCGAGGCGGCTGCAGATCCGAACTGCGATATAAATATTTCGATTACCTACAGAAGCATAAAACGAAGGTACTTTCTTATTTAATTTCTTCTTTCATACTCACGGCTCGTTGGAGGCTGGTCCTTGGCGATGATTGCGCGTCCGGATTCTCTCGGACGCCGACCCCGTGAGGATTTCTTCCCACGCTTGGGGCTTTGACCTCCGGATCTTGGGCGGTCCTCTTTCCCTCTGAAGGAGGGATCCTTGGTCCTCTCCTCTTGATCGCCTCTTTGGACGAAGTATTAGCTCCTTTATCTCCCCATCGCCCCTTACGTGGGTGCGGCCTCCAACATTCGACCAGCCACGGGCTCCAAGTGCGGTCTCTCGGAAGGGGCGGACACCTAATCAGCCTTGATCGCGCCACCCATTCTGTAAAGAATAAAAAGGGTTAGGAGATGATCTTTTGAAAGGCATACAAGCGGGATGTCCGGCTCTGAGCTATTTACAGAGTATCCGCCAATCGCGCTTAGTCCCGCATCCTCGGCGAATCCGGACACGCCACTTGTGGTCCAAGAACAGCTCGTACATCTCGAGTGTGTCCCCCATGAAATCTTTGGAGGATCTGAGGTCCCTCCGGATTGAACTCCCATAAGCAGAGAGGACGGCGTTTGCGGGGTAGGAGGTGCCTAGTTAGCATAACTGCATCACCTTGACCAGATCGATCTCCCTTGTTTGGAGGTCCCGAATCCGGCCTGCGATGCGGGCACGTCCTTGGGCGGCCCCAGTTGAGCCCTTGGTTGACCCGACATTAGTTCTTGTGGAGGTCCCGGCGGAAGGAGGCGGCGGCTTTGCTTGCGCCTTGGAGCGGTGATGTAGAACCACTCCTGCTGCCACAATCCTGTTCCTCTTGGAAGGAACCTTGAGCCACGGGCATCGACCATCTTGCTTATGGTCGCCCGCCACACTCCGCCGACGCCCCGATCATCTTGGCTCCACCTTGAATGTTTTCAGCCACAGGCGAAGTGGGGATGACGCGGAGGAAGGCTTCGCAGACAATAATGAATGCGGAGATATGGAGGATGGACTCGGAGCCAAGTCGTGGAAGTCCAGCCCGTAGAAGAACAGAAGCCCCCTCACGAAAGGATCCGTGGAAGCCTAATCCCGACGGAGGTGGGATCTGAAAATGACACATTCGCCGGGCTCGGGGGCACGGCACTGCCCAGGCAGGCAACCTGTCTTGACCGTGGGCTGTGCACTTGGCCTCACGCAACTTCAATATGTCCTCCTCCAAGACGGAGGAGGGCACCCACCGGCCCTGGAGGTCGGAGCTGGACATTGCTGTGGATCCGAAGCGCTCGAATCTGAAGCTCTTGGTGTTGGAATTGGGAGCAGAGGAAAGATTCGATCACGAGGTTAAGAGACAAGGACAGGCCTTGGTCCTCTTATAAAGGGAAATAATACCAAGGGCCGTCTCGTGACCGTTTGAGATTCCCTTCGATAGAGGCGTGGCGGCGAGGAGCGGTTGGGTTACCCACGCACGTATTGATGAGGATCCCGAATAAAGGGAACACGATCTCGCTTGACGGGGCGTGCCAAGAAACCGCTTCGCTAAGCGTCTTTGAGGTGGAATAGTAAAAACAATTAAAGCGAATGCTTGATCATGGTGTGATGTCATGCCGCATAATCGTCGGCAGATTGGATCGGTGTATGTGTTTTATTCTCTCTCGTTGGAGTGTGGAAATTGTTTTGCGAGCGGACACTATCCTCGTGTTCATTATCTTCTCTGGATTATTTAAGGGAGGAACCCACCTTGCAATGCGAACATTATGCACGCCGGACTTATCGTCATTGAAGACTGGTTCGAGGGCTCTTGAGGAGTCTGGACTAGGGGTGTCCGGACAGCCGGACTATCAATATCCGCCGGACTCCCGGACTACGAAGATAGAAGATTGAAGACTCGGCTCGTGTCCTAAGGTACTTTACTTGGCGTGGAAGGCAAGCTTGGCGATATAGATATGTAGATCTCCTACCATTGTAACCGACTACTGTGTAACCCTAGCCTCTCCGGTGTCTATATAAACCGGAGGGCCAGTGTCCGTGGACACAACATTACATCTCAACAATCATACCATAGGCTAGCTTCTAGGGTTTAGCCTCATTGATCTCGTGGTAGATCTACTCTTGTACTACCCATATCATCAATATTAATCAAGCGGGGCGTAGGGTATTACCTCCATCGAGAGGGCTCGAACACAGGTAAAAACATTGTGTCCCTCGTCTCCTGTTACCATCCGCCTAGGACGCACAGTTCGGGACCCCCTACCCAAGATCCGCCGGTTTTGACACCGACAATATGTTTCTCGTATATGGAGGTGACAAAGAGCTCATCGTAAACGGTTATGTTGATGCAAGCTTTGACACTTGATCCGGACGATTCTAAATCGCAGACCGGATCGTATTTACACTAAGCGGAGGAGCTGTCGGTTGGTGCGATTCTAAACAAAGCGTCGTGGCGGGATCTACATGTGAAGCGGAATACATAGCAGCTTGAAGCAGCTAATGAAGGAGTGCGGATGAAGGAGTTCATATCCGATCTAGGTGTCATACCTAGTGCATCGGGTCAATGAAAATCTTTTGGGACAATCTTTGGAGCAATTGATTTAGCGAAGGAATCCAGATTTCACAAGAGAACCAAACACATCAAGAGACGCTTCAATTCCATCCGGGACTTGGTCCAGGTGGGAGACATAGAGATTTGCAAGATACATACGGATCTAAATGTAGCAGACCCGTTGACTAAGCCTCTTCCACGAGCAAAACATGATCAGCACCAAGACTCCAAGGGTGTTAGAATCATTACTATGTAATCTAGATTATTGACTCTAGTGCAAGTGGGAGACTGAAGGAAATATGCCCTAGAGGCAATAATAAAGTTATAATTTATTTCCTTATTTCATGATAAATGTTTATTATTCATGCTAGAATTGTATTAACCGGAAACATAATACATGTGTGAATACATAGACAAGCAGTGTCACTAGTATGCCTCTACTAGACTAGCTTGTTAATCAAAGATGGTTAAGTTTCCTAACCATAGACAAAGGAGTTGTCATTTGATTAACAAGGTCACATCACTAGTTGAATGATCGATTGACATGACCCATTCCATTAGCTTAGCACCCGATCGTTTAGTATGTTGCTATTGCTTTTATCCATGACTTATACATGTTCCTATAACTATGAGATTATGCAACTCCGTTTACGGAGGAACACTTTGGGTACTACCAAGCGTCACAACAGAATCGGGTGATTATAAAGGTGTACTACAGGTGTCTCCAAAGGCAGATGTTGGGTTGGCGTATTTCGAGATTAGGATTTGTCACTCCGATTGTCGGAGAGGTATCTCTGGGCCCTCTCGGTAATACTCATCACCTAAGCCTTGCAAGCATGTAACTAATGAGTTAGTTATGAGATGGCGTATTCGGAGCGAGTAAAGAGACTTGCGATAACGAGATTGAACTAGGTATTGGATACCGACGATCGAATCTCGGGCAAGTAACATACCGATGACAAAGGGAACAACGTATGTTGTTATGCGGTCTGACCGATAAAGATCTTCGTAGAATATGTAGGAACCAATATGGGCATCCAGGTCCCGCTATTGGTTATTGACCGAGAATGGTTTTAGGTCATGTCTACATAGTTCTCGAACCCGTAGGGTCCGTGACGCTTAACGTTTAGCTTGATTTATATAGTATTATATGAGTTATGCATGTTGGTAACGAATGTTGTTGAGTCCGGATGAGATCATGGACATGACGAGGAACTCCTAATGGTCCGGAGATAAAGTTTGATATATGGGATAATAGTGTTTGATCTCCTAAGGGTTCCGAATTCACCTAAGGGTTTCGGATGTTTCGAAATGTTTGGGTGCGAGAACACGTTATTTGGGCCAAATGGGAAAGCCCACAAGGTTTTTGGAAAGCGCAAAAGGAAGTTTTGCGGAGTCCAGGGCGAACGCCGGGTCCTGGCGTCTGGGTCCAGACGCCGGGAAACCTGGCGTCTGGCCCTGGAGTCCGAGAAGGACTCTTGCCTTTCGGGTGAAACCGACTTTGTGGAGGCTTTTACTACAAGTTTCGACCCCAAGGCTCAACATATAAATAGAGGGTAGGGCTAGCACCAAAGACACATCAAGAAACACCAAGCCGTGTGCTGGCAACCCCGTCCCCTCTAGTTTATCCTCCGTCATAGTTTCCGTAGTGCTTAGGCGAAGCCCTGCGGAGATTGTTCTTCACCAACACCGTCACCACGCCGTCGTGCTGCCGGAACTCATCTACTACTTAGCCCGTCTTTGCTGGATCGAGAAGCGAGGACGTCATCGAGCTGAATGTGTGCGTAACTTCGAGGTGCCGTATGTTCAATGACTTGGATCGGTCGGATCGTGAAGGCGTCGACTACATCAACAGCGTTGATAAACGCTTCCGCTTAGCGATCTTCAAGGGTATGAAGATACACTCCCCTCTCGTTGCTATATCATCACCATGATCTTGCGTGTGCGTAGGAATTTTTTTGAAATTATTACGTTCCCCAACACCATAAGCTTTGGTGCCTTGGGTGCTGGTGCAGCAACCTCTTCTTCCTCTTCAGAATCTCTTCTCATAGAGGGCTTTCCAAGAACCTGGGCAGTTGTGGTTCTTGCTCTCTTCTTCTTGTTGTCCTGAGCACCTTTATCCTCTGATTCAATGGCAAACTTCATTGTTTCTCCAGTGGGAACTTTCTTGGGTTTGGAAGATGTGACTTTCTTTTCAGGTGCCTCTTTGGGTTCAGTCTGTTCTGGCACTTGATTGGACCTTCTGGCTTTGGGCATTGGTGTCCTCTTGGCAGGAACTTTCTTTTTTAGTCCAGGCTTTGTGCTATGTGCTGAGCCATATTCCTTTTTGAGCACTACTTTCTTGGAAGTAGCCTCATCCTCTTGAGCTTTGTAGTCCTCATCCTCTGAGTCTGAAGTTCTCTTCTTCCTTTGCCTGGTAGCAGCCTTGGGCAGGTTGCTAGGAGTGCTTCTACTTCCTTCATCTGTTGAACTTGAGGGACTAGTGCCCTTGCTCATGTCAATCTGCTCTTCTGACCTATTCTGGCTGTCACTCTGGTTTGACATGCTGCAAACACTGACTGCTGACCCTGTGAAGAGTTATAGATGAGATAGAATGGATGAGCATCACAAAATGCAGAGATTTTTTGCAAAAGAATGATTCAAAAATTCAGTTTTAGTTTTGCATAGAAAACATTTCGGATCAACCGATTTTCAAACTCGCTGATACCGATGCAGTTTTGGAACCTAAACTGATGAACTCGGTTGGACCGAGTCACAGTTTGGTGGCACCGAGACTGCTAGGGTTTCACAAAGTCCTAAAATCGGTCTCACCGATTAGCAATTCTCGGTTAGACCGAGAGTTACTAGTGCAATGGCATAAGCCAAATCGGTGAGACCGAGTCTTTCAACTCGGTGGGTCCGAGATGGTTTCGGCGGAAACCTAACCCTAAAATTTTGAATCTCATCTACTCTATGGGCTGCATTGACTGGATAGGAGTGTTTCAATCGTGGCAAAAATCAATAAGAACACAATGTGCTAGGAATCGGACGAGGATAGCACAGTGATCGAGTCCATACCCTAGCTTGGCGATGAGCTCACTACGGCGGCAATGGCGGGGTTGAAATCCGTTGACGGCGGCGGAGACCAGCGATAGGAGGCGGCTGGCGACGAGGAGACGATCCGGAGACCTTCGAGGCAGAGCGAGCTATTGCGCGGGCGAAAGGGTTCGGAGAAATTTCCAAAATTTTGCCCGTGACTATATATAGCCCGACCCTATCGGTGTGGCTGAGTGGAACAACTCGGTGACACCGAGATGCATAACTATGTACAATTACAGCAACTCGGTGTGACCGAAAAGTTCAAATCGGTTGCACCGAGATTGAAAACTTGGATCGACTTAATGATCTTGGTAGGACCGAAATGGAGGAATCGGTCAGACCGAGAATCACAAAGAAGTTTTGGAAGTTTAAGTCTATGACAAATCGGGGACTCCGAGTGCTCCTCACACAGAGTGGTTCGAATCTGACTTGATCAAATTTTGTGATGTAGCATGAATAGAGTTTGAGACGAGAAAAGCATAGATAGCTAGATAAGGTTCTTAGGCATTCTTGTCCATCCACTTGGCAAAAAGAAAAATAAGCCAAACAATCAAAACGACAAGTGGATGTCCTTGAATGAGTAAAATATGCACCAACATGCTCACACAATAAGATGGCAAATGAAATATGTGGCAAAGCATGCACAACCAATTCTAGCATCTATCAAACAATTGGCGATGACTAGGTCATCTATATATGAGTATATTGACTTAGGAGTCAAATGAAATCATTTGATCATAGGTCATACTCATCGTTTAAGCTCAAGTGGGGTTACCACTTTTACATAATGCATTGATGTGTTCACACCATTAGAGTTGCTTTGACTCAATTCTTAGAGTTAAGCTCCCCCTAGATATGAGATCCCCCCTTAGAGGGATGAAATAACCTTGGGTTTTGTCGATGATGACTTCATGTAGGTGTTGAAGATGTAGATGCTCAATGTTGATGTAGATCATTTGGAGCAATCCTTTGGAGTGAGTTGTACTTTCAACTTACCTACATGGGTTAGTCCCACAAGGAACAAACAAGAATATCCATATACATAGAGTGAAGCACACACAAGATGATGTCCATGAAATCATTAGGTTACCTTGTCCCTTGCCTTACCAACATGAGGGTTTGTGACTCCTTGAACTAGTGCAAGATGTGGAAGTTGATTGCACTTGTTCTCGCCATAATGATATGAGTGAAGGATGTTGGCGGAGTCACCCTCAAGAACTCTCTAGTTCTTCTTCTTCAGGATCCACATCATCTTGATGGGAATCCTTGGAGTTGTAGTTGTACTTGATGAAGTAGAACTTGACGTAGTCTTGGGAACCCACTTGAATGAGGCTTTAGGTGCTTCTTCAAATGCATCAATCTCTTCTTGAAGCTTGTCCTTGCCTTTGTTCTTGTGGTCTTGTGGTGGAAGATCATCTTGGGCTTGTGTTCCCTTGAAGGAAGTAGGATCATACTTCTCTTGTTGAGGAACAAACTTCGTCTTGGGTATTGATCTTCTTCCCACTCAACTCCATTGGCATTGAACTTTCGTTCAAAACCAACACCTTGATTCTTCCGGTGCCTTCCTTGCTTGCGTACAATTTCCTTGAATTGCTTACTCCCAGCAAGGCTCTTGTAAACACCTTTCTCTACAATTCCCTTCAACAAACTATTTTCTTGCTCAAGTGTAACTTGGCTAAGAGAATCATTAGTGGAATCAATAGAACTATTAGAAGCAACAATATTAGATTTGACATTGTTATTGTTACTACTAGAGGAAGTATCTTTCTTGTACTTGTTACTAGACTTGACTTGAGGCATGTAAGTGGATAAGAGTAAACGCTTGGCAATGTAAGAAGAACTTTTCTTACGGAGATCATCATTTATTGCCTTTAAGAACTCATGCTCTTGCTCAAGATTGAGCTTTTCAAAGCGTAACTTCTCATGAGCCCTTAAAAGTTCTCGATGATCTTCGAAGATAGTTTCATGAGCCAACTTAAGAGTGTTTAGTTCTTTAGTTAGAAGCTCAATCTTCTCCTTATCATTGTCATTCGTTTTATCTTGATTAGCATGATTAATTGACGTTTCATCATAGTATTCATCACTAGAGTTGTCAACAAGTAAATCATCATCCACAAACAAGTCATCTTCATCACTATTGGAATCAACATACCCAGGATGTGTTACCTTTGGACCTTTGGCCATGAAGCATCTTCCAATTCCTTCATTTGGTGAATCAAATGTGTCGTAGGAGTTGGTTGACACAAGTGCTAGACCGGCAACATCTTCATCTTGAGTATATTCAGAGTCGGAGTGATAGCTTCTCTCGGAGTGATTGTCGAGTCGGGCGGATACCCATTCACCAACATGAGCTTGATGTCTTTGTTTTGTGTAGCTCCTTGATGACTTGTCCTTCCTTTCCGAATCCTTGCTTCTCCGTGAGGGTCTTCGTTCATAACGATCATCTCTACTCCTCCTCTCTCTTGGTGGTGATTCTTCTCTTTTGCTTCTTCTTCTTGGAGAATCTTCTCTTCTTTTGTAGGGTGCCGTACACTCATTGGAATAGTGTCCGGGTCTCCAACAATTGTAGCAATTGTGCTCTCGACTAGAAGATCTTTTGTCATGGTAAGACCTTGACTTGGAGCTTCTTTCTTTGCTTCTACTCTTGTAGAATTTGTTGAAGTTCTTCACCATTAAGCTCAATTCTTCATTGAAGGTTTGTTTCTCACTTGATGATGTGGGGGCTTCACTTGAGGCTTCGTAAGCACCACTTGACTTGTTGTGAAGTTCCTCCTTATCCTTGAGTGACATCTCATGAGCAACAATTCTTCCAATGACTTCCGTTGGCTTGAGATCTTTGTAGTTTGGCATCATTTGAATCAATGTGCACACGGTATCGTACTTTCCATCCAATGCTCTTAGGATCTTCTTGATGATGAATTTGTCGGTCATCTCTTCACTCCCTAAGCCGGCAATCTCATTTGTGATAAGTGCAAGCCTAGAGTACATTTCAGCGACACCTTCACCATCCTTCAGTTTGAACTTGTCAAGCTGACTTTGGAGCACATCCAACTTGGATTCCTTGACGGATTCAGTACCTTCATGCATATCAATCAAAGTATCCCAAATTTCCTTTGCATTCTCAAGACGACTGATTTTGTTGAATTCTTCGGGGCACAATCCGTTGAAGATGATATCACAAGCTTGAGCGTTGTATTGCAGCATCTTCAATTCTTCCACATTAGCTTCACGGTTCGGTTCTCTCCCATCAAAGAATTCACCTTCAAGCCAATACAAATAATTGCCCAAACGGCAGGGTTATGTCCAATAATATGCATTTTCATCTTATGCTTCCAACTAGCAAAATTAGTACCATCAAAGTAAGGACCTCTACGGTGATAATTTCCCTCGCTAGACGCCATACTCTCCTAGGTTGTGAAACCAAGGCTATGACCACCAAAAGCTATGGAAATCAAAGCAAATGGAGACCAAAGCTCTGATACCACTTGTAGGACCTTGAAGTATGTCTAGAGGGGGGTGATTAGACTACTTGACCAATTAAAAACTTAACCTTTTCCCAATTTTAGAGTTTGGCAAATTTTAGCTATCTTAGGACAAGTCAAGCAATCATCACACTATTCAAGCAAGCATGCAAAGAGTATATAGGTAGCGGAAATTAAAGCATGCAACTTGCAAGAAAGTAAACGGAAGGGTTTGGAGGATTCAAGCGCAATTGGAGACACGGATGTTTTTGGCGTGGTTCCGATAGGTGGTGCTATCATACATCCACGTTGATGGAGACTTCAACCCACGAAGGGTAACGGTTGCGCGAGTCCACGGAGGGCTCCACCCAAGAAGGGTCCACGAAGAAGTAACCTTGTCTATCCCACCATGGCCGTCGCCCACGAAGGACTTGCCTCACTAGCAGTAGATCTTCACGAAGTAGGTGATCTCCTTGCCCTTACAAACTCCTTGGTTCAACTCCACAATCTTGTCGGAGGCTCCCAAGTGACACCTAGCCAATCTAGGAGACACCACTCTCCAAGAAGTAACAAATGGTGCGTTGATGATGAACTCCTTGCTCTTGTGCTTCAAATGATAGTCTCCCCAACACTCAACTCTCTCTCATAGGTTTTGGATCTGGTGGAAAGAAGATTTGAGTGGAAAACAACTTGGGGAAGGCTAGAGATCAAGATTCATATGGTAGGAATGGAATATCTTGGCCTCAACACATGAGTAGGTGGTTCTCTCTCAAAATGGTAAGTTGGAAGTGTAGGTTTGTTACGATGGCTCTCTCCACGAATGAAGAGGAGGTGGAGGGTATATATAGCCTCCACACAAAATCTAACCGTTACACACAATTTACCAAACTCGGTGGGACCGATTCAACAGACTCGGTCGGACCGATTTAGCAAACCTAGTGACCGTTAGAATTTTCGGTGGGACTGACATGCAAGTCGGTGAGACCGATTCGGTTAGGGTTAGGGCATAACGTAATCTCGGTAAGACCGATTACACAAACTCGGTGAGACCGATTTTGGTAATAAGCTTTCCAGAGAGTTGGTCAGGTAAACTCGGTGGGACCGATTTGCTCTTTTCGGTGAGACCGAAATATTACAAAAGGGAAACAGAGAGTTTACATTGCAATCTCGGTGGGACCGATCGCTCACTTCAGTTAGACCGAAACGTTACGAAGAGAAACAGAGAGATTACAATCCCATCTCGGTGAGACCGAGATCCCTATCGGTAAGACTGATTTGGTTAGGGTTTGTGGCAGTGGCTATGACTTTTGGAATCGGTGGCGCCGGATAGGAAGAGTCGGTGTGACCGATTTTGGCTTTAGGTTTAGGTCATTTGTGGATGTGAGAAAGTAGCTGAGGGTTTTGCAGCATATCACTAAGCACATGAAGCAAGAGGCTCATTAAGCAACACCTCATCCCTCCTTGATAGTATTGGCTTTTCCTATAGACTTAATGTGATCTTGGATCACTAAAATATAAAATGAAGAGTCTTGAGCTTTTGAGCTTGAGCCAATCCTTTGTCCTTAGTATTTTGAGGGATCCACTTTCATCATCCATGCCATGCCATTCATTGAGCTTTCCTGAAATAATAGTCTTGGAATAACATTAGCTCAATGAGCTATATGTTGTTATGAATTACCAAAACCACCTAGGGATAGTTGCACTTTCAAATATGAGCATCCAGGTTCCGCTATTGGTTATTGACCGGAGACGTGTCTCGGTCATGTCTACATAGTTCTCGAACCCGTAGGGTCCGCACGCTTAACGTTCGATGACGATTGCTATTATGAGTTTATGTGATTTGATGTACCAAAGTTTTTTCGGAGTCCTGGATGAGATCACGGACATGACGAGGAGTCTCAAAATGGTCGAGACATAAATATTGATATATTGGACGGCTATATTCGGACACCAAAAGTGTCCCGGAGAAGTTTCGGATAAAACCGGAGTGCCGGAGGGTTATCGGAACCCCCGGGGGAACTAATGGGCCTCGATGGGACTTAGTGGAGAGAGAGAGGGGCGGCGAGGGCAGGCCGCACGCCCCTCCCCCTTGAGTCCAAATTGGACTAGGAAGGGGGGGGCGCCCCTTCTCCCTCTCCCTCTCCTTCCTTCCCCCTCTCTCCCTTTTTGGTGGAAACCTACTAGGACTTGGAGTCCTAGTAAGATTCCCCTCTTGGGGGTGCGCCAAGGAGGGTTGGCCGGCCTCCCCTCTCCTCCTTTATATACGGGGGAGGGGGCACCCCATAGACACACAAGTTGATCTTTTAGCCGTGTGCGATGCCCCCTCCACAGTTACACACCTCGATCATATCGTCGTAGTACTTAGGTGAAGCCCTGCGCCGGTAACTTCATCATCACCGTCACCACGCCGTTGTGCTGACGGAACTCTCCCTCGGCCTCAACTGGATCTAGAGTTCGAGGGACGTCACCGAGCTAAATGTGTGCAGATCGCGGAGGTGCCGTGCGTTCGGTACTTGATCGGTTGGATCGCAAAGACGTTCGACTACATCAACCGCGTTACATAACGCTTCTGCTTTCGGTCTACGAGGGTACATGGACACACTCTCCCCCTTGTTGCTATGCATCACCTAGATAGATGTTGCGTGATCGTAGGATTTTTTTGAAATTACTGCTTTCACCAACAATTCAATCTAACATGAAAAAAATGGAGATGCTTCTGCTGAACCAACCGTTCGTTCGTGCGCATCAACTGCCTATGTAACCGTTTGATCAGTGCTTGATCGTACAACGCACAACACTCTTCCCACCACACATGCGTTTGCAATATTGATTGTGTTGCAAACAACCAAGCGCAACATAGTGTGTGTTGTGGACCGACCAGCCGAGTGCCACATGTCCCATGAACCAGTCACACACGTAAATCACTTAACTGAAAACTCATCAGCATTGTTTGCCTCCCAAAGAAAACACGTGTGCCCACACCCACCACCTCTCCCCTCTCAACCTTATCTATTCGCTAACCTCTCGCCTCCCCTTGTTTCTTTTTCATCATCAACCTTATCTATTTTTCATGTTGGTTAAGTAATAGGAGGGCAGCGACCTCCCATGGAATCCACCATCCACCAGCCCAAGACACGTCGTCGGGTCCCGCTGCTTCGAACCATGATGTTGTTGAAGGAAATATGCCCTAGAGGCAATAATAAAGTTATTATTTATTTCCTCATATCATGATAAATGTTTATTATTCATGCTAGAATTGTATTAACCGGAAACATGATACATGTGTGAATACATAGACAAACATATAGTCACTAGTATGCCTCTACTTGACTAGCTCATTAATCAAAGATGGTTATGTTTCCTAACCATAGACATGTGTTGTCATTTGATTAATGGGATCACATCATTAGGAGAATGACGTGATTGACATGACCCATTCCGTTAGCCTAGCACTTGATCGTTTAGTATATTGCTATTGCTTTCTTCATGACTTATACATGTTCCTGTAACTATGAGAATTATGCAACTCCCGTTTACCGGAGGAACACTTTGGGTACTACCAAACGTCACAACGTAACTGGGTGATTATAAAGGAGTACTACAGGTGTCTCCGAAGGTACATGTTGAGTTGGCGTATTTCGATATTAGGTTTTGTCACTCCGATTGTCGGAGAGGTATCTCTGGGCCCTCTCGGTAATGTACATCACTATAAGCCTTGCAAGCAATGTGATCAATGAGTTGGTTATGAGATGATGCATTACGTAACGAGTAAAGAGACTTGTCGGTAACAAGATTGAACTAGGTATTGGATACCGACGATCGAATTTCGGGCAAGTAACATACCGATGACAAAGGGAACAACGTATGTTGTTATGCGGGTTGACCGATAAAGATCTTTGTAGAATATGTAGGAACCAATATGGGCATCCAGGTCCCGCTATTGGTTATTGACCGAGAATAGTTCTAGGTCATGTCTACATAGTTCTCGAACCCGTAGGGTCCGCACGCTTAACGTTACGATGACAGTTTTATTATGAGTTTATAAGTTTTGATGTACCAAAGTTTGTTCGGAGTCTCGGATGAGATCACGGACATGACGAGGAGTCTCGAAATGGTCGAGACATAAAGATTGATATATTGGAAGCCTATGTTTGGACATCGGAAGTGTTCCGGGTGAAAACGACATTTTACCGGAGTACCGGGAGGTTACCGGAACCCCCCGGGGGGTTATTGGGCCTACATGGGCCTCGAGGGAGAAGAGGGAAGGAGGCAGGAGGGGGCCGCGCGCCCCTCCCCTTCCTAGTCCGAATAGGACAAGGGAAGGCGGCGCCCCCTTCCTTCCCTCTTCCTCCTCTTTCCCCTTCTCCTACTCCTACTTGGAAAGAAGGAGTCCTACTCCCGGGGAGTAGGACTCCCCCTGGCGCGCCTCCTTGGACGAGCGCCTCCTCCTCCCCAGCTCCTTTATATACGGGCGGGGGCACCCCATAGACACAAGTTGATCTACGATCGTTCCTCGGCCGTGTGCGGTGCCCCCTCCACCATATTCCACCTCGGTCATATCGTCGCAGAGTTTAGGTGAAGCCTGCGCCGTAGAACATCATCATCGTCCACCACGCCGTCGTCTTGACGGAACTCATCTCCGAGCTTTCTTTGGATCGGAGCCCGGAGATCGTCATCGAGCTGAGCGTGTCTGAACTCGGAGGTGCCGTGACGTTCGGTACTTGGATCGGTCGGATCGTGAAGACGTCGACTACATCAACCGCGTTGTACTAACGCTCGCTTACGGTCTCACGAGGGCGTGGATAACACTCTCCCTCTCGTTGCTATGCCATCACCATGATCTTGCGTGTGCGTGAGGAAATTTTTGAAATTACTCGTTCCCCAACAAAGGGTATCGAGCCAGGTTTTATGCGTTGATGTTATATGCACGAGTAGAACACAAGTGAGTTGTGGGCGATACAAGTCATACTGCTTACCAGCATGTCATACTTTGGTTCGGCGGTATTGTGAGATGAAGCGGCCCGGACCGACATTACGCGTACGCTTACGCGAGACTGGTTTCACCGTTACGAGCACTCGTGCTTAAAGGTGGCTGGAAGGTGTATGTCTCTCTCACTTTAGCTGAATCGAGTGTGGCTACGTCCGGTCCTTGCGAAGGTTAAAACAACACCAACTTGACGAACTATCGTTGTGGTTTTGATGCATAGGTAAGAACGGTTCTTGCTAAGCCCGTAGCAGCCACGTAAAATTTGCAACAACAAAGTAGAGGACATCTAACTTGTTTTTGCAGGGCATGTTGTGATGTGATATGGTCAAGACGTGATGCTATATTTTATTGTATGAGATGATCATGTTTTGTAACCGGTTATCGGCAATCGGCAGAGCCATATGGTTGTCGCTTTATTGTATGAAATGCAAACGCCCTGTATTTGCTTTACTTTATCACTAAGCGGTAGCGATAGTCGTAGAAGCAATAGATGGTGCAACGACAACGATGCTACGGTGGAGATCAAGGTGTCGCGCCGGTGATGATGGTGATCACGACGGTGCTTAGGAGATGGAGATCACAAGCACAAGATGATGATGGCCATATCATATCACTTATATTGATTGCATGTGATGTTTATCCTTTATGCATCTTATCTTGCTTTGATTGATGGTAGCATTTTAAGATGATCTCTCACTAAATAATCAAGAAGTGTTCTCCCTGAGTATGCACCGTTGCGAAAGTTCTTCGTGCTGAGACACCACGTGATGATCGGGTGTGATAGGCTCTACGTTCAAATACAACAGGTGCAAAACAGTTGCACACGCGGAATACTCAGGTCATACTTGACGAGCCTAGCATATACAGATATGGCCTCGGAACACGGAGACCGAAATGTCGAATGTGAATCATATAGTAGATATGATCAACATAGTGATGTTAACCATTGAAACTACTCCATCTCACGTGATGATCGGACATGGTTTAGTTGATTTGGATCACGTGATCACTTAGATGACTAGATAGATGTCTGTCTAAGTGGGAGTTCTTAAGTAATATGATTAATTGAACTTCAATTTATCATGAACTTAGTACCTGATGGTATTTTGCTTGACTATGTTTGTTTGTAGATAGATGGCTCGTGCTGTTGTTCCGTTGAATTTTAATGCGTTCCTTGAGAAAGCAAAGTTGAAAGATGATGGTAGCAATTACACGGATCGGGTCCGTAACTCGAGGATTATCCTCATTGCTGCACGAAAAAGTTACGCCCGGAAGCACCGCTGGGTGCCAGAACCTCTTCTTGATGCAATTGACGACGTTAAGAACGTCTGGCGAGCAAAGCGATGACTACTCGATAGTTCAATGTGCCATGCTTTACGGCTTAGAACCGGTCTTCAACAACGTTTTGAACGTCATGGAGCATATGAGATGTTCCAGAGTTGAAGTTAATGTTTCAAGCAAATGCCCGGATTGAGAGATATGAAGTCTCCAATAAGTTCTATAGCTGCAAGATGGAGGAGAATAGTTGTGTCAGTGAACATATACTCAAAATGTCCGGGTATAATAATCACTTGATTCAGCTGGGAGTTAATCTTCCGATGATAGTGTCATTGATGTAATTCTTCAATCACGCCACCAAGCTACAAGAGCTTCGTGATGAACTATAATATGCAAGGGATGAACAAGACTATTCGAGCTCCTCGCAATGCTAAAAGCTGCGGAGGTAGAAATCAAGAAGGAGCATCAAGTGTTGATGGTTAACAAGACCACCAGTTTCAAGAAAAGGACAAAGGGAAGAAGAAGGGAACTTCAAAAGAACGGCAAGCAAGTTGCTGCTCAAGAGAAGAAACCCAAGTCTGGACCTAAGCCTGAAATCGAGTGCTTCTACCGCAAGCGATCGACACTTTGAAGCGGAACTGCCCCAAGTATTTGGCGGATAAGAAGGATGGCAAAGTGAACAAAGGTATATGTGATATACATGTTATTGATGTGTACCTTACTAATGCTCGCAGAGCACTGGTATTTGATACTGGTTCATTGCTAATATTTGCAACTCAAAGCAGGACTACGGATTAGCGAAGATTGGCTAAGGACGAGGTGACGATGCGAGTGGGAAATGGTTCCAAAGTCGATGTGATCACGGTCGCACGCTACCTCTACATCTACCATTGGGATTAGTTTTAGACCTAAATAATTGTTATTTGGTGCCGCGTTGAGCATGAACATTATATCTGGATCTTGTTTGATGCGAGACGGTTATTCATTTAAATCGAGAATAATGGTTGTTCTATTTATATGAGTAATATCTTTTATGGTCATGCACCCTTGAAGAGTGGTCTATTTTATTGAATCTCGATAGTAGTGATACACATATTCATAGTGTTGAAACCAAAAGATGCAGAGTTGATAACGATAGTGCAACTTATTTGTGGCACCGCCGCTTAGGTCATATCGATGTAAAGCGCATGAAGAAATTCCATACTGATGGGCTTTTGGAATCACTTGATTATGAATCACTTGGTAATTGCGAACCGTGCCTTATGGGCAAGATGACTAAAACGCCGTTCTCCGGAACTATGGAGCGAGCAACTGATTTGTTGGAAATCATACATCTTGATGTTTGTGGTCCAATGAATGTTGAGGCTCATGGCGGTATCGTTATTTTCTCACCTTCACAGATGATTTGAGCAGATATGGGTATATCTACTTAATGAAACACAAGTCTGAAACATTTGAAAAGTTCAAAGAATTTCAGAGTGAAGTGGAAAATCATCGTAACAAGAAAATAAAGTTTCTACGATCGATCGTGGAGGAGAATATTTGAGTTACGAGTTTGGTCTACACTTAAAACAATGCGGAATAGTTTCAAACTCACGCCACCGGAACACCACAACGAAATGGTGTGTCCGAACGTCAGAATCGTACTTTACTTGATATGGTGCGATCTATGATGTCTCTTACTGATTTACCGCTATCGCTTTTGGGGTTATGCTTTAGAGACGGCCGCATTCACGTTAAATAGGGCACCATCAAAATCCGCTGAGACGACGCCTTATGAACTGTGGTTTGGCAAGAAACCAAAGTTGTCATTTCTTAAAGTTTGGGGCTGTGATGCTAATGTGAAGAAACTTCAACCGATAAGCTCGAACCCAAATCGAGAAATGTGTCTTCATAGGATACCCAAAAGAGACTATTGGGTACACCTTCTATCACAGATCCGAGGGCAAGATTTTCGTTGCTAAAATTGGATCCTTTCTAGAGAAGGAGTTTCTCTCGAAAGAAGTGAGTGGGAGGAAAGTAGAACTTGATGAGATAATCAGTATCTACTCCCTTATTGGAAAGTAGTTCATCACAAGAACCGGTTCTGTGACAACTACACCAATTAGTGAGGAAGCTAATGATATTGATCATAAAACTTGAGATCAAGTTTCTCTCGAACCTCGTGGGTCTACGAGTAAGATCCGCACTGAGATTGGTACGGTAATCCTATTCGGAAGTCATGTTACTTGACCATGATGAACGTACGAACTTTTGAGGAGGGGTTGATGAGCCCAGATTCGCAAAATGGCTAGAGGCCATGAAATCTGAGATGGGATCCATGTATGAAAACAAAGTATGGACTTTGGTTGACTTGCCCGATGATCGGCAAGCCATTGAGAATAAATGGATTTTTAAAAAGAAGACTGACGATGATGGTAATATAACTGTCTATAAAGCTCGACTTGTTGCGAAAGGTTTTCGACAAGTTCAAGGGGTTGACTACGATGAGACTTTCTCACCCGTAGCAATGCTTAAGTCTGTCCAAATCATGTTAGCTATTGCTGCATTTCATGATTATGAAATTTGGCAAATGGATGTCAAAACTGCATTCTTGAATGGATTTCTGGAAGAAGAGTTGTATATGATGCAACCAGAAGGTTTTGTTGATCCAAAAGGTGCTAACAAAGTGTGCAAGCTCCAGCGATCCATTTATGGACTGGTGCAAGCATCTCGGAGTTGGAATAAACGTTTTGATAGTGTGATCAAAGCATATGGTTTTATACTGAGACTTTTGGAGAAGCTCAGATTTACAAGAAAGTGAGTGGGAGCTCAGAGCATTTCGATATTATATGTAGATGACATATTATTAATTGGAAATGATATAGAATTTCTGGATAGCATAAAGGGATACTTGAATAAAAGTTTTTCAATGAAAGACCTCGGTGAAGCTGCTTACATATTGGGCATCAAGATCTACAGAGATAGATCAAGACGCTTAATAGGACTTTCACAAAGCACATACCTTGATAAAATTTTGAAAAAGTTCAAAATGGATCAGGCAAAGAAAGGATTCTTGCCCGTGCTTCAAGGTGTGAAGTTGAGTCAAACTCAATGCCCGACCACAGCAGAAGATAGAGAGCAAAAGAAAGATGTTCCCTATGCTTCAGCCATAGGCTCTATCATGTATGCAATGCTGTGTACCAGACCTGACGTATGCTTAGCAATAAGCTTGGCAAGAAGGTACCAAAGTAATCCAAGAGTGGATCACTGGACAGCGGTCAAGAACATCCTGAAATACCTGAAAAGGACTAAGGATATGTTTCTCGTATATGGAGGCGACAAAGAGCTAGTCATAAATGGTTACGTCGATGCAAGCTTTGACACTGATCCGGACGATTCTAAATCGCAAACCGGATACGTGTTTTTATTAAACGGTGGAGCTGTAAGTTGGTGCAGTTCTAAACAAAGCGTCGTGGCGGGATCTACATGTGAAGCGGAGTACATAGCTGCTTCGGAAGCAGCAAATGAAGGATTATGGATGAAGGAGTTCATTTCTGATCTAGGTGTCATACCTAGTGCATCGGGACCAATGAAGATCTTCTGTGACAATACTGGTGCAATTGCCTTGGCAAAGGAATCCAGATTTCACAAGAGGACCAAGCACATCAAGAGACGCTTCAATTCCATTCAGGACCAAGTCCAAGTGGGAGACATAGAAATTTCCAAGATACATACGGATCTGAATGTTGCAGACCCATTAACTAAGCCTCTCTCACGAGCAAAACATGATCAGCACCAAGACTCCATGGGTGTTAGAATCATTACTATGTAATCTAGATTATTGACTCTAGTGCAAGTGGGAGACTGAAGGAAATATGCCCTAGAGGCAATAATAAAGTTATTATTTATTTCCTCATATCATGATAAATGTTTATTATTCATGCTAGAATTGTATTAACCGGAAACATGATACATGTGTGAATACCTAGACAAACATATAGTCACTAGTATGCCTCTACTTGACTAGCTCATGAATCAAAGATGGTTATGTTTCCTAACCATAGAAATGTGTTGTCATTTGATTAATGGGATCACATCATTAGGAGAATGATGTGATTGACATGACCCATTCTGTTAGCCTAGCACTTGATCGTTTAGTATATTGCTATTGCTTTCTTCATGACTTATACATGTTCCTGTAACTATGAGAATTATGCAACTCCCGTTTACCGGAGGGACACTTTGGGTACTACCAAACGTCACAACGTAACTAGGTGATTATAAAGGAGTACTACAGGTGTCTCCGAAGGTACATGTTGAGTTGGCGTATTTCGAGATTAGGTTTTGTCACTGCGATTGTCGGAGAGGTATCTCTGGGCCCTCTCGGTAATGTACATCACTATAAGCCTTGCAAGCAATGTGATCAATGAGTTGGTTACGAGATGATGCATTACGTAACGAGTAAAGAGACTTGCTGGTAACAAGATTGAACTAGGTATTGGATACCGACGATTGAATCTCGGGCAAGTAACATACCGATGACAAAGGGAACAACGTATGTTGTTATGCGGTTTGACCGATAAAGATCTTCGTAGAATATGTAGGAACCAATATGGGCATCCAGGTCCCGCTATTGGTTATTGACCGAGAATAGTTCTAGGTCATGTCTACATAGTTCTCGAACCCGTAGGGTCCGCACGCTTAACGTTACATGACAATTTTATTATGAGTTTATAAGTTTTGATGTACCGAAGTTTGTTCGGAGTCCCAGATGAGATCATGGACATGACGAGGAGTCTCGAAATGGTCGAGACATAAAGATTGATATATTGGAAGCCTATGTTTGGACATCGGAAGTGTTCCGGGTGAAAACGGCATTTTACCGGAGTACCGGGAGGTCACCGGAACCCCCCCGGGGGGTTATTGGGCCTACATGGGCCTCGAGGGAGAAGAGGGAAGGAGGCAGAAGGGGGCCGCGCGCCCCTCCCCTTCCTAGTCCGAATAAGGCAAGGGAAGGGGGCGGCGCCCCCCCCTTTCCTTCCCCTCTTCCTCCTCTTTCCCCCCTTCTCCTACTCCTACTTGGAAAAGAAGGGAGTCCTACTCCCGGTGGGACTAGGACTCCCCCTTGGCGCGCCTCCTTGGCCGTCCGCCTCCTCCTCCTGGCTCCTTTATATACGGGGCGGGGAACCCCATAGACACAGAAGTTGATCTACGGATCGTTCCTCAGCCGTGTGCGGTGCCCCCCCCCCACCATATTCCACCTCGGTCATATCGTCGCGGAGTTTAGGCGAAGCCCTGCGCCGGTAGAACATCATCATCGTGGCTACACCGTTGTGCTGACGGAACTCATCTCCGGAGCTTTGCAGGATCGGAGCCCGGAGATCGTCATCGAGCTGAACGTGTGCTGAACTCGGAGGTGCCGTACGTTCGGTACTTGGATTGGTCGGATCGTGAAGACGTACGACTACATCAACCGCGTTGTGCTAACGCTTCCGCTTACGGTCTACGAGGGTACGTGGACAACACTCTCCCCTCTCGTTGCTATGCCATCACCATGATCTTGCGTGTGCGTAGGAAATTTTTTGAAATTACTACGTTCCCCAACAGTTGTTGCAAGTGCAAGCAAATTGCCTAAGGACAACCACCGCTGGGAAGAAGCAGTTGCAGGGTTCTGTAAGGAGGCTCCACAACATATGCCGTGTTGCAAGGTGGGTGGCCGCCCCTCGCCGCCGGTTCTGCAACATGTGTCATGTTGCAGTAGGTGGAGATGCAGCGAGCCATCATTTCTACAACATTACTAATTTTGCGGAGACGCGGGTCTCGAGCTTGCCGAATTGCAACTTCACCGATGTTTATGAAATATGGTCAACACTGAATGTTTTTGTGAAGGAAGGATGTGTGAGGCAAATTGCAACTTTGCTGATGTTTCTGAAACATGATCAATGTTGTGAAGATGTTTTTTTGTGAAGGATGAGAGAGAACGGATACATTATGAGCTGTTTGATCGTGGCTGATCTGACGGTGAAGGCGGCGGCGGATAACTGGAAGTATCACCCGACCGATACGTAGCACGGCCCAAAAAAAGTGATGCATAGGGACCTCGTCTAGAGGGCTAGCCGATAACATTACAACTGCAAGAAGAGGTTGGCATTTACAATTGCATGGGGATAGTGGTTAAGGAGACATCATAACTACCGAGAAGAAAAGGGAATCTGCATTTGTCGCTAGAATATAAATAGAAATCAAGTACATGCTTGAAACATATTTCTCAATTAGAATAGTTGTCACATGTCTTCCTTTTACATGTACATGTTTTTTTTTTTCCAATTCCTTGGTAACGTTCCTTGGTAATGCATGGATATACAACTAATATTTAAAGCATCTACAGTCGGGCACCCTAAATCGCCCCCAAACACTCGAGGGGACGCCCCAGTCACTGACCGATCGGAAAAAACTGACCCAGACGGGTACCTTAAACCGGCTTGAAACGCCCGTGCTATCCGGCGCCCTCATATCCAGCCCAAATCTAGGGTGGATATGGGGTAGCTCGGGTGCGTCTGCCACCTCGGGTTAGCCCAGCCTAGCGCTCCCGCGCCTCACAGATATCCCATCTGGAAAACCCTAGACAACGGTCAATCCGAATTCCACTTCACTCCCCTCTCCATCCACTTCACTTCCGGCCCCCTCCTGTCTGATCCGATGGCCGGCAACGGAAGCAGTGTTGGCTCTGGTGGGGAATCCGACGACTGGGCGAGCCTCCTGCGCGAAGCGGAGCCCGACGATGTGGAGGAGGTCGCCCTTCACATCGCGTTGAGGCGGTCGCAACTCGATCAAGACGTTGTCGGATCATCTTTGTCAGTGCCTGTCGCCCATCAACGCCGTTGGCCCGTCCCAACCGGTGTGCAGCTCCAGCTGCCCCGCTCCGCTCCTTCATGTACACTGCTCACTACCACATTCTGCTCCAGAAGTGGTACCGGCCACCGCTAGGTCTTCGTGCCTGTGCCGACGCACATGAGGATGGCCGAGTTCGAGGCACGACCAGCCCGACGTGAGCGGCAACAGTTGAGGAGAGGGCATGGGCGGGGAAGGCGCCGACAGCGCGCCGGTCATGCGCGAGCGCATCAGTCGATCCTGAGCCGCGCTCCCCGCTTCAGCCCTCCGCTGCTCTCTCATGATGGCGGAGATAGACGCGCGGTGCCTCTGCTGCAAGAATGACAAGGTGCTTCGACTCGCCATCGAGTTTTCGGAGCGCAAGGCAAACAAGGAGGCGACAGCGAAGGCGAAGGCGGCCCGCCATGCGAAGGAGCAGGACCGCCTGCTCCGTAGGTTGTCGGGCCAAAGGTGCAGCTCCGACTCCGACCTGACGGACGGCTCCACCTCCAGCTTTGACGGCGACGCACCTCCACACGCCAACGCCTACATGGAGGAGGGGCACAGCCGCACCGATGACTGGAAGGGGAAGGGGCTGGCGAGGAAATGGTGATTTCCTCCGCCCTTCCTTCTTTTACTTACGTTTTATCTATGTTTTAATTATTTATAGTATGCCTTTGCACTGTCCGTCGATGAACCCTGATGAACTATGGTACTTTTGTCTCGCGATGCAATGGTGACCCAACGTGTTGATCGTGTTTATACGTATCGTTGCATGGGTTTGGGGTTTTAGATATGAAGTGAGCGGATGTGGAAGCAAACATATGAGGCGAACCGTCCAGTGTCCGTGGACGCGTCCGGGCGCGTCTTTGGATGTGCGAGGGGCCGTATTTGCCAAATCCGGCTGTAGATGCTCTTACTACTACTTGGTCAATGGAAGTTTCTTTTTCCCGAAAAAAAAAGAAAGAAAGTTCCTTAGATGGAAAAAGGAGGCGTCTGGTACGTGAGTTGTGACCGACCGTATGGCACGACGCGCCGCGTATATATGCATGCGGCCACGGCAGCCCCTGCGTTAACCTAACCCACGACCCCACAACGATACAACGCACTGCTCGTACTAAGAGTAAAGAAGAGAGCGTCGATCGATGGCCGCGGCGGCGCTAGGGTTCGCGGCGAGGAAGCTGGGCGGCCATGTGCTCCGGCAGACGCAGGAGACGGTAGTATCGCGGCTCTCGCCGGCCGTCGAGCTGGGGCAGCGGCAGCTCGTGCCAAGGTTCATCCACACCGAGGTACGCACCTTCACACCCGGATCGAATCGATCGATTGCTTTGCCCTTGCTATGCTGGCTCGGCTGCTAAGGTCGTGGAGACCTGAACACCCTCCAACGGTATTGTCATGTTTAGTGTCGCTTGTTCGCCTTGCCTGTGGCGGCGCTCCGGTCCTAGTCTAATCTAGCTAGGTAGTGGAGTTCATGATTTTCGCTCGGTTTTGTCTCTAATTTTGGATCGGTTTCCCTCGTAAACTGATACGATTTTCCTCTTCTGGATTCACAAAATTTGTTTCCTCTTCTTAGAGCTTCCCCATGTGTGGTCGTCCAAAGGAAAAAATAACTGACGACATTGTTCATGCCACCAGCAGCAGCAGCAAACTCACAGTCGTGGGGGCGAGAAAGAGCGCGTCCTGAAGCGGATCCAGAGGATGAAGGAGGAGCTGTACGACGAGATGGCGGAGGCGGACGAGATGTACGGCGGAGACAAGGACCCCGAGTGCCGGATGAACAAGCAGCTGCTCCGCGAGCTCACTGACCACGTCTGCAGGCGGAACTCCGGCGACGCCGTCTGGTAAGGTCGAGCAGCGATGTACCTATCTACGCCCTCATCTGTTCTCCATTTTGTCTTTCTACCATAGTTCAATCGATGTTATTCATGTGATGCATGCAGGGACGCGGCTCGGTCGGCGAAGCTACGGGACGATCTGGTGGGTTTCATGGGCATCGTAGCCCTGTACACCGGGGCGAGCTGCCTGCTCGAGGAAGCGGCGAAGCGGGTGTGGGCGGCCTTCTTCTCTAAGCGATGAAGCCAATTATTGATCTTGACTGTCTATCAAAAATTTCAACTTTGTATTTTATGGTAACTAGAAAAAACTCAAAATTTTGAGTTGGCTATGATTCTGCGGCCTATTATCCAAACTATAGTTCTTTTTGTGGGGAGGATGTTTTTAGTTTTGTGGCTGAATTATACAGTGTATATCAGATCAAGTCTATAAAAACTATATTTTGTAGCGGGTATGGAGTATGGACAAGATAGATGAAATAGAGAAGTTGTCGATGTTGAACGCTTGTCAGTTTCTTGATAATATCCACCTGTGCATGAGTATAGCACAATCTATGCCACAAAAGATTCTGGAAGTCCAATGATGAGGATACATTTAGATTTTTTTTTTTGAACGAAGGTTCAAGGGGAGCCCAACTTTAAATTAACAAAGCCATCAACACAGGAGCGACCGAAAGATACAAGGGAGCTGACTGAGCAGCTTACAACACAACGCACACTACTGCACACAAAGGAAGAGACGTGAAAGACCAGCAAGTAATGTCGAAGCCTGCTGCACATCGGCACCAAGAACAGGAAAACAGAGAAGCCTCGAGGATCAGCCAAAGGCCTGTAAGCACGGAGGGCAGCCGGATCATGGGATTGGAACCTCGCAACCTGTCTTCCAACGCCGAAGAAGACCCCAGTCCTCTCGCCTAGGCTCGAAGGCGCTGAACCGTCGGGCCGTTGGGCGCTCACCCGAGAGCACGGACATGTGCAGGTCGTCACCCAGAACCGGCATAGCTCACTGTTCTCACCATGCCGTAGGCTCACACCACTTGCTGCACTGCCACCCGCCCGGGCAACCGAGAACAGTAGGAAAGCCGCTGGGAGGATTGTCGAAGAAACCAGCTGCAAAGACCCAAGGACGAAGCTTGGAGAAGCCTCTGCTTGGACTCGCAGCCGACGGGCGCTCTCCTACCACGGCGCCACTCACCCGGAGAACCAGACGACCCAAGGCGGCACCTCCAAGGAGGGAACGACGCGCAGGGCGCCGCCACCGCCCAACCCGAGACGAGTTTTGGGTTTTCACCCGGATCTGGGACGGGGATGGATAGGGGAGTCCTCAGCGGTGCCTCGAAGGAGAAAGGCGATGCGCGCACACGCCATCACCGTCGTGGTCGGAGATCCTACCAAGGGTTTCCCCCGGACTCGAACTATGCCAGCAGCACTCCACCGGCACCGGAACTGGCAGTCAAGCTGCAGAGCGGACAACCGGAGGGGAGGAGTGAGCATAGGAGAAGAAAACATCCCGACCTTTGGATCTGGATCGGAAGAAATCCACGCCACGACCACCACCCGCCGGCTCCGCGCCGCCCTAGCAGCCGAGGAGGCCGGCCACCACATCCCGCGCACGCCGCCTGCCGCAGAGGCCGCGCCGCCTCACCGACCGGGGCCGCCGCCCCGGAGTCCGTGGTCCTTCGCAAGGGGAACGAAGCGACGAGAGACCTTGCCGCCACCTTTATCGGCGGCCATCGCGGCTTGCCTGGCGTCCCTCAGGTGGCGGCAAGGGGAGGAGGTGCTGGGGGGGACGGGGTGGCGGCGCTGAGAGAAACCCTATTCGCCCCCGGGTCGCCCGCGGGAGACGATGTTGGGGAACGTAGTAATTTCAAAAAAAATTCCTACGCACATGCAAGATCATGGTGATGATATAGCAACGAGAAGGGGAGTGTATCTTCATACCCTTGAAGATCGCTAAGCAATCAAGTAGTCATCATATTGAGCTAGCCAAACGTTCATAATGTCTGCATCTGCTCCTGCAATAGGTCTGTCACCTAGCGGTGCATCAAGGACATAATTCTTCTGTGCAGCAATGAGGATAAACCTCAGATCATGGATCAAATCCGCATCATTGCTACTAACATTTTTCAACACAATTTTCTCTAGGAACATATCAAAATAAACATATGAAAGCAACAACGCAAGCTATTGATCTTACAACATAATTTGCAAAATACTACCAGGACTAAGTTCATGATAAATTAAAGTTCAATTAATCATATTACTTAAGAACTCCCACTTAGACAGACATCTCTCTAGTCATCTAAGTGATTACGTTATCCAAATCAACTAAACCATGTCCGATCATCACGTGAGATGGAGTAGTTTCAATGGTGAACATCTCTATGTTGATCATATCTACTATATGATTCACGCTCGAACTTTCGGTCTCCGTGTTCCGAGGCCATATCTGCATATGCTAGGCTCGTCAAGTTTAACTTTGAGTATTCCGCGTGTGCAACTGTTTTGCACCCGTTGTATTTGAACGTAGAGCCTATCACACCCGATCATCACGTGGTGTCTCAAACGAAGAACTTTCGCAACGGTGCATACTCAGGGAGAACACTTCTTGATAATTAGTGAGAGATCATCTTAAAATGCTACCGTCAATCAAAGCAAGATAAGATGCATAAAGGATAAACATCACATGCAATCAATATAAGTGATATGATATGGCCATCATCATCTTGTGCTTGTGATCTCCATCTCCGAAGCACCGTCGTGATCACCATCGTCACCGGCGCGACACCTTGATTTCTATCGTAGCATCGTTGTCGTTTACGCCATCTATTGCTTCTACGACTATCGCTACCGCTTAGTGATAAAGTAAAGCAATTACAGGGCGTTTGCATTTCATACAATAAAGCGACAACCATATGGCTCCTGCCAGTTGCCGATAACTTCGGTTACAAAACATGATCATCTCATACAATAAAATATAGCATCACGTCTTGACCATATCACATCACAACATGCCCTGCAAAAACAAGTTAGACGTCCTCTACTTTGTTGTTGCAAAATTTTACGTGGCTGCTACGGGCTTAGCAAGAACCGTTCTTACCTACGCATCAAAACCACAACGATAGTTTGTCAAATAGACTCCGTTTAACCTTCACAAGGACCGGCGTAGCCTTTCAGTTCAACTAAAGTTGGAGAAACCGACACCGCCAGCCACCGTGTGCAAAGCACGTCGGTAGAACCAGTCTCGCGTAAGCGTACGCGTAATGTCGGTCCGGGCCGCTTCATGCAACAATACCGCTGAACCAAAGATGACATGCTGGTAGGCAGTATGACTTATATCGTCCACAACTCACTTGTGTTCTACTCGTGCATATAACATCAAACCATAAAAACCTAGGCTCGGATGCCACTGTTGGGGAACGTAGTAATTTCAAAAAAAATTCCTACGCACATGCAAGATCATGGTGATGATATAGCAACGAGAAGGGGAGTGTATCTTCATACCCTTGAAGATCGCTAAGCGGAAGCGTTTATCAACGCGGTTGATGTAGTCGTACGTCTTCACGATCCGACCGATCCAAGTACCGAACGCACGGCACCTCCGAAGTTCGCACACGTTCAGCTCGATGACGTCCTCGCCTTCTCGATCCAGCAAGACGGGCGAGGTAGTAGATGAGTTCCGGCAGCACGACGGCGTGGTGACGGTGTTGGTGAAGAACAATCTCCGCAGGGCTTCGCCTAAGCACTACGGAAACTATGACGGAGGCTAAACTAGAGGGGACGGGGTTGCCGGCACACGGCTTGGTGTTTCTTGATGTGTCTTTGGTGCTAGCCCTGCCCCTCTATTTATATGTTGAGCCCTGGGGTCGAAACTTGGAGCAAAAGCCTCCTCAAAGTCGGTTTTGCCCGAAAGGCAAGAGTCCCACTCGGACTCCAGGACCAAACGCCACAATCCTTGGCGTCTGGACCAGACGCCATGGGCCTCGGCGTCTGGCCCAGGGCCAGACGCCAGGGTCTCCGGCGTTTGGCCCCTGGCCTCCGCAAAACTCCTTTTGCACCGACTTATAGCCTCGTGGGACTGACCCCTTGGCCAAACCATATCATCCAATATAGGAATCTTTACCTCCGGACCATTCCGGAGCTCCTCGTCATGTCCGTGATCTCATCCGGGACTCCGAACAACATTCGGTCACCAACATACATAACTCATATAATACTATATCGTCAACAAAACGTTAAGCGTGCAGACCCTACGGGTTCGAGAACTATGTAGACATGACCGAGACATGTTTCCGGTCAATAACCAATAGCGGGACCTGGATGCCCATATTGGCTCCCACATATTCTACGAAGATCTTTATCGGTCAAACCGCATAACAACATACGTTGTTCCCTTTGTCATCGGTATGTTACTTGTCCGAGATTCGATCGTCGGTATCTCAATACCTAGTTCAATCTCGTTACGGCAAGTCTCTTTACTCGTTCTGTAATACGTCATCTCATAACTAACTCATTAGTTATAATGCTTGCAAGGCTTAAGTGATGAGTATTACCGAGAGGGCCCAGAGATACCTCTCCGACAATCGGAGTGACAAAACCTAATCTCGAAATACGCCAACTCAACATGTACCTTTGGAGACACCTGTAGTACTCCTTTATAATCACCCGATTCGCCAGACGCTTTGGTAGTACCAAAGTGTTCCTCCGTAAACGGAGTTGCATAATTCTCATAGTTACAGGAACATGTATAAGTCATGAAGAAAGCAATAGCGAATACTAAACGATCAAGTGCTAAGCTAACGGGATGGGTCATGTCAATCAAATCATTCTCCTAATGATGTGATCCCATTAATCAAATGACAACACATGTCTATGGTTAGGAAACATAACCATCTTTGATTAATGAGCTAGTCAAGTAGAGGCATACTAGTGACTATATGTTTGTCTATGTATTCACACATGTATCATGTTTCCGGTTAATACAATTCTAGCATGAATAATAAACATTTATCATGATATGAGGAAATAAATAATAACTTTATTATTGCCTCTAGGGCATATTTCCTTCAGTCTCCCACTTGCACTAGAGTCAATAATCTAGTTCACATCGCTATGTGATTTAATATCAATATTCATATCTGTATATGATTAACACCCATAGTTCACATCGTCATGTGACCAACACCCAAAGGGTTTACTAGAGTCAATAATCTAGTTCACATCGCTTATGTGATTAACACCCAAAGAGTACTAAGGTGTGATCATGTTTTGCTCGTGAGAGAAGCTTAGTCAACGGGTCTGTCACATTTAGATCCGTTATGTATTTTGCAATTTTCTATGTCTACAATGCTCTGCACAGAGCTACTCTAGCTAATTGCTCCCACTTTCAATATGTATCCAGATTGAGACTTGGAGTCATCTGGATTGGTGTAAAAGCGTGCATCGTTGTAACTTTTTACGACGGGCTCTTTTATCACCTCCATAATCGAGAAACATTTCCTTAGTCCTCACTAAGGATATTCTTGACCAATGTCCAGTGATCTACTCCTAGATCACTATTGTACTCCCTTGCCAAATTCAGAGCAAGGTATACAATAGGTCTGGTACATAGCATAGCATACTTTATAGAACCTATGACTGAGGCATAGGGAATGACTTTTCATTCTCTTTCCATTTTCTGCTGTGGTCGGGATTTGAGTCTTACTCAATTTCATACCTTTGCAACACAGGCAAGAACTCTTTCTTTGACTGTTCCATTTTGAACTATTTCAAAATCTTGCCAAGGTATGTACTCATTGAAAATCTTATCAAGCGTCTTAATCTATCTCAATAGATCTTGATGCTCAATATGTAAGTAGCTTTTACCGAGGTCTTTTCTTTGAAAAACTCCTTTCAAACACTCCTTTATGCTTTGCAGAATAATTCTACATTATTTCCGATCTACAATATGTCATTCACATATACTTATCAGAAATGCTGTAGTGCTCCCACTCACTTTCTAGTAAATACAGTCTTCACCGCAAGTCTGTATAAAACTATATGCTTTGATCAACTTATCAAAGCGTATATTCCAACTCCGAGATGCTTGCACCAGTCCATAGATGGATCGCTGGAGCTTGCACATTTTGGTAGCACCTTTTGGATTGACAAAACCTTCTGGTTGCATCATATGCAACTCTTCTTTAAATCCATTAAGGAATGTAGTTTTGTTTATCCATTTGCCAGATTTCATAAAAATGCGGCAATTGCTAACATGATTTGGACAGACTTAAGCATGGCTACGAGTGAGAAGATTTCATCGTAGTCAACACCTTGAACTTTGTCAAAAACCTTTTTCGACAAGTCTAGCTTTGTAGATAGTAACACTACTATCAACGTCCGTCTTCCTCTTGAAGATCCATTTATTTTCTATGGTTTGCCGATCATCGGGCAAATCCATCAAAGTCCATATATGGATCATATCTCAGATTTCATGGCCTCAAACCATTTTGCGGAATTTGGGCTCATCATTGCTTCCTCATAGTTCGTAGGTTCATCATGGTCTAGTAACATGACTTCCAGAACAGGATTACCGTACCACTCTGGTGCGGACCGTACTCTGGAAGACCTACGAGGTTCTGTAGTAACTTGATATGAAGTTTCATGATCATCATCATTAGCTTCCTCACTAATTGGTGTAGTAGTCACAGGAACAGATTTCTGTGATAAACTACTTTCCAATAAGGGAGCAGGTACAGTTACCTCATCAAGTTCTACTTTCCTCCCACTCACTTCTTTCGAGAGAAACTCCTTCTCTGGAAAGGATCCATTTTAGCAACGAATATCTTGCGTTCGGATCTGTGATAGAAGGTGTACCCAACAATTTCCTTTGGGTATTCTATGAAGACGCACTTCTCCCATTTGGGTTCGAGCTTATCAGGATGAAAATTTTTCACATAAGCATCGCAGCCCCAAACTTTAAGAAACAACAGCTTAGGTTTACTGCTAAACCATAGTTCATACGGTGTCGTCTCAACGGATTTAGATGGTGCCCTATTTTAAACGTGAATGCAGCTGTCTCTAATGCATAACCCCAAAACGACAATGGTAAATCAGTAAGAAACATCATATATCGCACCATATCCAATAAAGTACGATTACGATGTTCGGACACACCATAATGTTGTGGTGTTCCAGGTGGCGTGAACTGTGAAACTATTTCACATCGTTTTAGTTGAAGACCAAACTCGTAACTCAAATATTCGTCTCCGCGATCAGATCGCAGAAACTTTATTTTCTTGTTACGATGATTTTTCCACTTCACTCTGAAATTCTTTGAACCTTTCAACTATTTCAGACTTATGTTTCATCAAGTAGATATACCCATATCTGCTCAAATCATCTTGTGAAGTTCAGAAAATAACGATACTTGCCACGAGCATCAACACTCATTGGATCACATACATCGGTATGTATTATTTCCAACAAGTCAAGAGCTTGTTCCATTGTTCCGAGAACGGAGTTTTAGTCATCTTGCCCAAAAGGCACGGTTCGCAAGCATCAAATGATTCATAACCAAGTGATTCCAAAATCCATCTTTATGGAGTTTCTTCATGCGCTTTACACCGATATGACCCAAACGGCAAGTGCCACAAATAAGTTGCACTATCATTATTAACTTTGCATCTTTTGGCCTCAATATTATGAATATGTGTATCACTACGATCGAGATCCAACAAACTATTTTTATTGGGTGTATGACCATTGAAGGTTTTATTCATGTAAATGTAACAACAATTATTCTCGACTTTAAATGAATAACCAGATTGCAATAAACATGATCAAATCATATTTATGCTCAACGCAAAGCGCCAAATAACATTTATTTAGGTTTAACACTAATCCCGAAAGTATAAGGAGTGTGCGATGATGATCATATCAATCTCGGAACTACTTCCAACACTCATCGTCACTTTCCTTCAACTAGTCTCTGCTTATTCTCAGAACTCCTGTTTGAGTTACTAATCTTAGCAACCGAACAAGTATCAAATACTTAGGGCTACTATAAACACTAGTAAGGCACACATCAATAATTTGTATATCAAATATATCCTTGTTCACTTTGCCATCCTTCTTATCACCAAATATTTAGGGCATTTCGCCCTTCGGACCATTTCCTTTGCATTGTAAACACTCGGTTTAGGCTATGGTCCAGCTTTGGGCTTCTTCGCAGGAGTGACAACTTGCTTGTCTTTCCACTTGAAGTTCTCTTTCTTTCCTTTGCCCTTCTCTTGAAACTAGTGGTCTTGTCAATCATCAACACTTGATGGTCTTTTATTGATTTCTACCTTCGTTGATTTCAACATCACGAAGAGCTCGGAATCGTTTTCGTCATCCCTTGCATACTATAGTTCATCACGAAGTTCTAATAACTTAGTGATGGTGACTAGAGAATTCATCAATCACTATCTTATCTGGAAGATTAACTCCCACTTGATTCAAGCGATTGAAGTACCTGCACAATCTGAGCACATGCTCACTAGTTGAGCGATTCTCCTCCATCTGTTAGCTATAGAACTTGTTGGAGACTTCATATCTCTCAACTCGGTATTTGCTTGAAATATTAACTTCAACTCTGGAACATCTTATATGGTCCATGACGCTCAAAACGCCTTTGAAGTCCCGATTCTAAGCCGTTAAGCATGGTGCACTAAACTATCAAGTAGTCATCATATTGAGCTAGCCAAACGCTCATAACGCCGCATATCTGCTCCTGCAATAGGTCCATCACCTAGCGGTGCATCAAGGACATAATTCTTACAGGCAGCAATGAGGATAAACCTCAGATCACGGATCAAATCCGCATCATTGCTACTAACATTTTTCAACACAATTTTCTCTAGGAACATATCAAAATAAACATATGAAAGCAACAACGCAAGCTATTGATCTTACAACATAATTTGCAAAATACTACCAGGACTAAGTTCATGATAAATTAAAGTTCAATTAATCATATTACTTAAGAACTCCCACTTAGACAGACATCTCTCTAGTCATCTAAGTGATCACGTGATCCAAATCAACTAAACCATGTCCGATCATCACGTGAGATGGAGTAGTTTCAATGGTGAACATCTCTATGTTGATCATATCTACTATATGATTCACGCTCGAACTTTCGGTCTCCGTGTTCCGAGGCCATATCTGCATATGCTAGGCTCGTCAAGTTTAACCTGAGTATTCCGCGTGTGCAACTGTTTTGCACCCGTTGTATTTGAACGTAGAGCCTATCACACCCGATCATCACGTGGTGTCTCAGCACGAAGAACTTTCGCAACGGTGCATACTCAGGGAGAACACTTCTTGATAATTAGTGAGAGATCATCTTAAAATGCTACCGTCAATCAAAGCAAGATAAGATGCATAAAGGATAAACATCACATGCAATCAATATAAGTGATATGATATGGCCATCATCATCTTGTGCTTGTGATCTCCATCTCCGCAGCACCGTCGTGATCACCATCGCCACCGCGCGACACCTTGATTTCTATCGTAGCATCGTTGTCGTTCGCCATCTATTGCTTCTCGACTATCGCTACCGCTTAGTGATAAAGTAAAGCAATTACAGGGCGTTTGCATTTCATACAATAAAGCGACAACCATATGGCTCCTGCCAGTTGCCGATAACTTCGGTTACAAAACATGATCATCTCATACAATAAAATATAGCATCACGTCTTGACCATATCACATCACAACATGCCCTGCAAAAACAAGTTAGACGTCCTCTACTTTGTTGTTGCAAAATTTTATGTGGCTGCTACGGGCTTAGCAAGAACCGTTCTTACCTACGCATCAAAACCACAACGATAGTTTGTCAAATAGACTCCGTTTTAACCTTCACAAGGACCGGGCGTAGCCACACTCGGTTCAACTAAAGTTGGAGAAACTGACACCCGCCAGCCACCTGTGTGTAAAGCACGTCGGTAGAACCAGTCTCGTGTAAGCGTACGCGTAATGTCGGTCCGGGCCGCTTCATGCAACAATACCGCTGAACCAAAGTATGACATGCTGGTAGGCAGTATGACTTATATCGTCCACAACTCACTTGTGTTCTACTCGTGCATATAACATCAAACCATAAAAACCTAGGCTCGGATGCCACTGTTGGGGAACGTAGTAATTTCAAAAAAATTTCCTACGCACATGCAAGATCATGATGATGATATAGCAACGAGAAGGGGAGTGTATCTTCATACCCTTGAAGATCGCTAAGCGGAAGCGTTTATCAACGCGGTTGATGTAGTCGTACGTCTTCACGATCCGACCGATCCAAGTACCGAACGCACGGCACCTCCGAGTTACGCACACGTTCAGCTCGATGACGCCCTCGCCTTCTCGATCCAAAGAAGACGGGCGAGGTAGTAGATGAGTTCGGCAGCACGACGGCGTGGTGGCGGTGTTGGTGAAGAACAATCTCCGCAGGCTTCGCCTAAGCACTACGGAAACTATGACGGAGGCTAAACTAGAGGGGACGGGTTGCGGCACACGGCTTGGTGTTTCTTGATGTGTCTTTGGTGCTAGCCCTGCCCTCTATTTATATGTTGAGCCACGGGTCGAAACTTGGAGCAAAAGCCTCCTCAAAGTCGGTTTTGCCCGAAAGGCAAGAGTCCCACTCGGACTCCGTGACCAAACGCCACAATCCTTGGCGTCGGCCCAGACGCCATGGGCCTCGGCGTCGCCCAGGCCGACGCCAGGTCTCCGGCGTTTGGCCCCGGCCTCCGCAAAACTCCTTTTGCACCGACTTATAGCCTCGTGGGGTGACCCCTTGGCCAAACCATATCATCCAATATATGAATCTTTACCTCCGGACCATTCCGAGCTCCTCGTCATGTCCGTGATCTCATCCGGACTCAACAACATTCGGTCACCAACATACATAACTCATATAATATTATATCGTCAACGAAACGTTAAGCGTGCGGACCCTACGGGTTCGAGAACTATGTAGACATGACCGAGACATGTTTCCGGTCAATAACCAATAGCGGGACCTAGATGCCCATATTGGCTCCCACATATTCTACGAAGATCTTTATCGGTCAAACCGCATAACAACATACGTTGTTCCCTTTGTCATCGGTATGTTACTTGTCCGAGATTCGATCGTCGGTATCTCAATACCTAGTTCAATCTCGTTACGCAAGTCTCTTTACTCGCTCAGAATACGTCATCTCATAACTAACTCATTAGTTATAATGCTTGCAAGGCTTAAGTGATGAGTATTACCGAGAGGGCCCAGAGATACCTCTCCGACAATCGGAGTGACAAAACCTAATCTCGAAATACGCCAACTCAACATGTACCTTTGGAGACACCTGTAGTACTCTGATAATCACCCGATTACGTTGTGACGTTTGGTAGTACCCAAAGTGTTCCTCCGGTAAACGGGAGTTGCATAATTCTCATAGTTACAGGAACATGTATAAGTCATGAAGAAAGCAATAGCAGAATACTAAAGGATTAAGTGTTAAGCTAACGGGATGGGTCATGTCAATCACATCATTCTCCTAATGATGTGATCCCATTAATCAAATGACAACACATGTCTATGGTTAGGAAACATAACCATCTTCGATTAATGAGCTAGTCAAGTAGAGGCATACTAGTGACTATATGTTTGTCTATGTATTCACACATGTATCATGTTTCCGGTTAATACAATTCTAGCATGAATAATAAACATTTATCATGATATGAGGAAATAAATAATAACTTTATTATTGCCTCTAGGGCATATTTTCTTCAGACGACACGGGAGCCCCCAGGGCAGATGCATATGCTTTTCGCCTAACAGAAGCAAGCGGCACATTTAGATTTTGGATGCCGATAAGTGCCACACGTGCACGTGTGGGCGTTAGGGAGTCTGCCCACACATTTTGTGTGGTGTATAAGAGGAACAGCCCACACATCTACGTGTGGGCAAAACAAGTAATGCCCACACACCTGTTTTCCCCTCCCGATCCATCTCACACGCGTGCGTGTGGGCGAAGTTGATAACGCCCACACGCCCGTATGTCAGGCCTCGTACCTCCTGGTCCCGCACGCCACGCGTGACGGTCACCGCGCGCCCGCAGTTGCCATGGTCTGCACTCGCCCATGTTCGTTTAATCGCAGCTTGCCATGTCGCTGAACTACGGTTGCCATGTCGGACAACTGCAGTTGCCATGGTTGCTCAACTGCAGTTGCCATGTATGGTCTGATCTAATGCAGTTGCCATGATTTCATAACTTTAGGAGTTGCCACATATTAACACTAGGCAGTTGAGAGAGTTGCCATGTGCCCACAAGCATGCTAGGGCAGTTGCCATGTAAAAGGAAGAGTTGTCATCTGCTTACGTGCACGTTAGGGCAGTTTCCATGTACGTGCACGTTAGGGCAGTTGCCATGTACCATGCAAAAACACAAGGCAACTCAGTAAAAGAGAGTTGCCATCTGCTTACGTACACACTAGGCAGTTACTGTGTACCCTGCAAAACACATGGCAACTCGGGTAAAAAGAGAGTTGCCACATGCTTATAAAGCACACTAGGCGCAGTTGCCATGTGCACTGCAAAACACATTGCAACTAGCAGTTTGGGTGTGGGAGAGGAAACGGGCGTGTGGGCGAGATGACAAATGCCCACATACTAGCCCTTGTGTGTGCGCGTAAAGTGGCGTATGGGCGAACTGCTGAACGCCCACACACCTGCCCCTCCTGTGTGGTGAAACGGCCGTGTGGGCGATCGGGTGAACGCCCACACACCAGGCCAGTCCTATGTGGCACTAGAAACATGTAAAGATTCGCGCGCTCACGAATGGACGCGGATCCACGCGTGTGGGCGAGATCTAAAAGCCCACACGTGTGGGCGTTAACATTTCCGTAGATTTTTAGTTTGTGCGTGAATTATACATCGACTAGCAATACAAACTACTAGACGAGCAAGGCGCGCTTCATTTTGTTTTGCTATGCTAGTCAACGTTGTGCATCTAAAAATTAATTAACAGAGTATTAATGTGTAATCTTGGGCTACACAGATTTCGTGGTAGTTTAACTTTAGAGAATGTGGTATTTACGATGGTTACTTACATAACATCAATATTTACCGTTTGAATACCCCGCAAAAAGGAAATTTACCGTTTGAATGTAACATGTTGTCTAGATGTATTTCATCTGAAAGCACTATGCATAGATGTTTTAGAGACCTCTAGATTCTACTACGTGTCCAAAGATCACTCCTTTTTGAAACTAATGAGCAAAGTCAATGTGGGGGATGAGATGGAAGAGTGCGACGGTTTGAGAAAACAGATTTCACTCATTTTATAAAATTCATTTCACGCAATTCAAAAAATATATTTCTTTTATTTGAGAAAACTGATTTCACTCATTTTAAAAACTATCAACTAAAAAATCATTTCACTCTTTCTAAAAAGTAGATTTCATTTATTTGAGAAAACATATTACACTCATTTATAAATGATAGATTTCATTCATATCAGAAAACACATTACAGTCACTCAATTGAAATATTATATTTCATTCGTTTCAAAAAACTGATTTCTCATTACAAAATATTCCCTTCGTTCCTAAATATTTGTCTTTAGATATTTCAACAAGTGACTACATATAAAGCAAAATGAGTGAATCGACACTCTAAAGTATGTCTATATACATCCGTATGTGATAGTTCATTTGAAATCTCCAAAAACACAAATATCTAGGAACGGAGGGAGTATATATCTCATATTTCACTTCGCATCTACTAATACATTGCAACGTATTTCATTGAACACAAATATCAGTTTCAAACATTGAAATAAGCAGTTTCACACAAAAATTAAACGTATTTCACTTTTTTCAAAATTATTTCACTAACTCCATAAATCACTAGCTAGTTTTAGGTTTTTGAAATAATAAGTTGTCGCTGCTTTATTACAATATGCTCCCTTTGAACAAAATGAATTGTCACTGCTCCAAATGAATTATCATCGCTTTAGTACAATTTTAATCCAAGCAGTACTAAATCAATGATAATTCGGTTTCACCATGGCTTCAAGCAACAATTTTGATGCATCACCAAATATTTTCAGAAACAAAGTCACATACAACTTCAACTTTAGCGACGAGTATCACAATTGACAAGGGAAATATGCAGGGTTCAGAGCAACCAAGCCGTACGCAAACGATCTAATGTCATTGTCACTACCTCTACCTGGACTTGCCCAATCGCATTTCCGATTTTGCAACAACAAAGCAAACCGCGTAAAAGCACATCAAACACGCTAAATCCGGCTATCGAAGCCGAGGGAACCTCGACCCCAACTCCTCCTGACGCCACCATCGTCGCCAAAAGAAGCCAACACACCTCATCAAAGCACGCGGGCAAGAGGCCGCCATCCGCCGGCCTCTTGATCGTAGGCTGCTTCGAGACGATGCGCCTAAGAGGAGAAAGACGTGAAGACATGTCCATCGCGTGACGATACAACGGATCTAAGTTCCCCTCCGAAGCTATGGCCATGGGAGAGGGAAGGAGCACAACTTCCGAAGCCATGGCCGTGAGGAGAGGGAAGGAGCACAGCTCCCGGACGATCCTTCCAGGAAAGAGTGCGATGCTCGCGCGCGTCGCCGTCGCTGGATCCGGCCAAGGCCAGAGAGAGGATTCCTTCCGGAGACGAGCACGAACCGGCCGACCACAAACCGCCGCCTAACAACCACTGCAGAGCCACAGCTAGGACCACATCCCGCCGGCTACCGCCCCTGCCGAGGCCGACCCGTCGCTAGCCGGAGCAGAGGTAGAGGAGGGGCGCGAGGTAGAGGTGAAGGGTGAGGAAGAAGACGCCGGCGACGGCGACGAACGCCACACCGTACACCAGCCGCCCCAGATCACCCATCGAGCATACGTGGATCTCTTGATTTGGTTGGAGGTAATATACCTATTTATAGCGACGGGCATCGTCGTCGCCGCCGTTTGCTGCTGGCTGGTTCTGATAAGATCGATCGGTCAAATAACACAGCAGCCTCGCTGAGCTGTGAGCGCCACGCTGCGGCGTCCCGACACGTGCCAGCAAACGTGTCGTCACACCAGTGGCCGCATGCATGCATGCATGCCGGCTGGACGAGAGGTGAGGATTGAGTAGAGACGTGGACGTCACTGCCCGCCACCAGTCCAGCCCGTATATATTTACTTCACGTGAGCCAGCTTTGATGTATCGGCAATATATTTGTGATAAATTAAATTTTATTTGGTTTCTAAACTATGGTATTCTCGGGCACGGCTATAAGAAAAAGTATATTTTTCATCCTCAACTCTCTTCATAGTATAAAAATGATCCCTCAACTTCAAAACCAGCAAACCTAGGTCCCTCAACTTCTCAAACCAGATAAGTTTAATTCCTCGTATTTTTTTTGTGGTTTCATCCTAGTGGACACGGTTTTGACTAAAACTTGACAAGTCATTGGGGTTTGACTGCCACGTTACGGAGCTGCTGATATGCCCTTGTCTAATTTTCGCAATGATCGTTTGCAAACTGCTTATGAAATATCAAAATATATTGTTCCAGCACTGCGGCAACGAAAAAAGACATAAAATATTCACCAGAGAGTACGTTGGAATGGAACGACATAGAGTGAAAACGAGGTTAACACCCTTAACACGTTTGGGCGCCAGTTTAAAAATCCTTTCGTGCTTCGGTTTGGAAAAATGGCGTTTGATATTTTCCACAAGATGAGATGAAGCTATGTTTCAGGACACCATGCACATATATGATGATTGGGGCGACTAATGTCCAAGTTTAAGTTCAACTTGAGAAGCTACAAGAAAAGATTAGAGTTTGTGATCAGCTTGCTGGATAATTAAATTAGTTAAATCTTGTTTAGTCAGATAGGAAAAAGACTATAGTTTTTTTTAGCGTACCTAGTTTGTTACATGGTTGCTAGAGTCCAAGTCATCTTGGAAATTAGGAAACGAGTCGGGCTAGCCCGCGTGCCAGCGAGCACTATTTTAAAGGCCAGGTCGGCCGTGTATGAGAGTCAGTTTTTTAGCTAGGTTATTTTTCATCGATGGATAGATCGGCAACTCGGGGTATTTTCAAGCCGCCGCTGAATATTTGTTGATAGCTATTGAGGCTTTGTGATTTTGGTCTGAGATTGATTCTAGAGTTTTAATTTCTGCTGACCTGCTGAAGAACGTCCACGTACTTCCTCTTTCGGGTGTGCGTGTTGTTTTCGTGATGATTGCATCTACAAGATCGCGAGCGCCACGGTGTTACAGGTGACATCGTACCACGAAATATTGGGCAAATTATTCGCGCCATCGTTTTTCTATTAACGGTCGCATCAAGTGGTATTCAGAGCAAGGTTGATCACGGTACAATTTTTTTTTCCTGCAATTTGATTCAACTGTTTGAAAGATGGTGAACTCGCAACATGAGAAATCTGATCACGAGGAGGTCGATGATCTTCCGGAGGGACTGGAGATAAGTGATGATTTGCGTATCCATCTAATGTCGATCAAGGGAGCCAATAAGAAGCTTGGGACAAGGGTTGAGGAATTGTCTGCAAATATTGTCGGCGTCGAGGACAAGTTGAACGAGCATTTGACAGCCAGTGACCGACAGCGCACTGATAGTCTACAAGTGGTGGCTGAGAGTCTTAATCGGCTCACCACAGCAGTTCAGTGCCTTCAGGCGAGAGATGTGGCACCCCGACAGTCCCGCTCACCACGACGACGTTGTGACCGTGACAATGACGACGATGGTGATTTTTCTGAGGATTCTGATGCCCGTGGAGGCTTACCTCACCAACCACGGCATGATGTTGGGGCTCACCGCCATGCTGGGCAGCGCCGTGACTATGGCGGCAATGGTGCCCACGAGGGTGATGGTTTGGGTCGAATCAAGATAACCATACCTGAATTCAATTCTCTGGACGTTGTGCTGACCGGAGAAATATTTGGAGTGGGAGATGCGCGTAAATAAGATTTTTGATGGTCACAACTACTCCAAAGAGAAGAAGGTTTGTGTTGCATCAATGGAATTTACGGAGTATGCTCTTGTATGGTGGGATAATAAGAACCGTACTCACGAGCAACCAGCGACATGGGCTGACATGAAGCGAATCATGAGGGAACATTATGTGCCTGCTTATTACACTCGCCAGCTTCAAAGTAGACTGCGTCGTCTAGTGCAAGGTACAAAATCAGTTGATGAGTACTATAAAGAGATGCAACTTTTGATAATCCGTACAACTGTGTGTGAGCCTGCGGAGGCGACCATGGTACGTTTCTTTGAGGGGTTAGAAGAAAAGATTCGTGACCGTGTTGATTTAATGCAATATAATGATATTCATGAGTTGCTTCATCAAGCGGAGCGTGCTGAATGTTGGGTATTGGAGAAGCATGCTTCAGAGACTCGTCCAACTTACAACAGTGGGCGACGTGTTTCTTCTCCTATTGATGGTGGGTTTAGTGCTAAACCGACTACTTCTTATAAGTCGGGAAGCATTGAACAGAGCAAAGTGGCGGCTGCGCCAAAGGAGGTTTCTCGGGTTTCATCTAATGCAACGTCAGCTCATCATCGTAATATCATTTGCCACAAGTCTGGAGGACGTGGACACATGAAGCATGAATGTTCCAATCAACGAAGGGTTCTACTAGTTGATGCGGAATATATTTCAGAATCTGAAGATGAGACGCCTAAGATAGAGGATGGAATTGAAAGAGGTCATAGTGATACCATATTATGTTATCCTCTAGATGATCCTGATATAAAGAGTTTGCTAGCACATAAGGTCCAGCGAGATGACAAGACCATTGTTGAACAAGGACAACAACGGAGTATTTTTCAAACTCCATGTACCATCAAGGGAGAAGTTTGCAAACTGATAATTGATGGTGACAGTGCTAGCAATATGATTAGCAAGGATGTGGTGGAGTCCCTTGTGTTGCCAACATGGAAGCGCCCAAGGCCATACTATATGAAGTGGATAAATGATGTTGGCAAAGTGAAGGTAACCCACAGGGTGAAGGTGCCTTTTTCTGTTGATGGCTATGTTGATAAGGTGGAATGCGACATTATGCCACTACATGTTTGTCACCTCATTTTGGGGCGTCTGTGACAACATGATGTTAACGCTCTTCATCACGGGCGAACAAACAGGTACACTTTTATGCATAAGGGTGAGTTCTATGCGATTCTTCCTAAGGATGCACAGAATATAAAGTGTTCTGTAAAAGTGTTCAAGAAGAAATCTGCAAGGCCTAAGTCAAAACCGAGGACGGTTTCTTTTCAAGGAAGGGAGGATGATATGCCCTTGTCTAATTTTCGCAATGATCGTTCGCAAGCTGCTTATGAAACATCAAAATATATTTGGTTCAGCACTGCGCCAACGAAAAGAGACACAAAATATTCACCAGAGAGTCCGTTGGAATGGAACGACACAGAGTGAAAACGAGGTTAACACCCTTAATACGTTTGGGCGCCAGTTTAAAAATCCTTTCGTGCTTCAGTTTGGAAAAATGGCGTTTGATATTTTTCCACAAGATGAGATGAAGCTATATTTCAGGACACCATGCACAGATATGATGATTGGGGCGACTAATGTCCAAGTTTAAGTTCTACTTGAGAAGCTACAAGAAAAGATTGGACGTTTGTGATCAGCTTGCCGAATAAATAAATTAGTTAAATCTTGTTTAGTTAGATAGGAAAAGGACTATAGTTTTTTTTAGCATACCTAGTTTGTTACGTGGTTGCTAGAGTCAAGTCATCTTGGAAATTAGGAAACGAGTCGTGCTAGCCCGCGTGCCTGCGAGCACTATTTTAAAGGCCAGGTCGGCCGTGTACGAGAGTCAGTTTTTTAGCTAGGTTATTTTTCATCGATGGATAGATTCGGGGTATCTTCAGGCGCCGCTGAATGTTTGTTGATAGTTATTGAGGCTTTGTGATTTTGGTCTGAGATTGATTCTAGAGTTTTAATTTCTGCTGTGCTGAAGATCGTCCACGTACTTCCTCTCTCGGGTGTGCGTGTTGTTTTCGTGATGATTGCATCTACAAGATTGCGAGCGCCACGCTGTTTCAGGTAACATCGTACCATGAAAGATTGGGCAAATTATTCGCGCCATCGTTTTTCTATCAACGGTCGCATCAAGTGGTATTCAGAGCAAGGTTGATCACGGTATAATTTTTTTTCCTGCAATTTGATTCAACTGTTTGAAAGATGGTGAACTCGCAACATGAGAAATCTGATCATGAGGAGGTCGATGATCTTCCGGAGGGACTGGAGATAAGTGATGATATGTGTATCCATCTAATGTCGATCAAGGGAGCCAATAAGATGCTTGGGACAAGGGTTGAGGAATTGTCTGCAAATATTGTCGGCGTCGAGGACAAGTTGAACGAGCGTTTAACAGCCAGCGACCGACAGCGCACCGATAGTCTTAATCGGCTCACCACAGCAGTTCAGTGCCTTCAGGCGAGAGATGTGGCACCCCGACAGTCCCGCTCACCACGACGACGTTGTGACCGTGACAATGACGACGATGGTGATTTTTTTTGAGGATTCTGATGCCCGTGGAGGCTTACCTCACCGACCACGGCATGATGCTGGGGCTCACCGCCATGCTGGGCAGCGCCGTGACTATGGCGGCAATGGTGCCCACGAGGGTGATGGTTTGGGTTGAATCAAGATAACCATACCTGAATTCTCTGGACGTTGTGCTGACCCGGAGAAATATTTGGAGTGCGAGATGCGCGTAAATCAGATTTTTGATGGTCACAACTACTCCGAAGAGAAGAAGGTTCGTGTTGCATCAATGAAATTTATGGAGTATGCTCTTGTATGGTGGGATAATAAGAACCGTACACACAAACAACCAGCGACATGGGCTGACATGAAGCGAAACATGAGGGAACATTATGTGCCTGCTTATTACACTCGCCAGCTTCAAAGTAGACTGCGTCGTCTAGTGCAAGGTACAAAATCAGTTGATGAGTACTATAAAGAAATGCAAGTTTTGATGATCCGTACAACTGTGCGTGAGCCTGCGGAGGCGACCATGGTACATTTCTTTGAGGGGTTAGAAGAAAAGATTCGTGACCGTGTTGATTTAATGCAATATAATGATATTCATGAGTTGCTTCATCAAGCAGAGCGTGCTGAATGTTGGGTATTGGAGAAGCATGCTTCAGAGACTCGTCCAACTTACAACAGTGGGCGACGTGTTTCTTCTCCTATTGATGGTGGGTTTAGTGCTAAACCGACTACTTCTTATAAGTCGGGAAGCATTGAACAGAGCAAAGTGGCGGCTGTGCCAAAGGAGGTTTCTCGGGTTTCATCTAATGCAACGTCAGCTCATCATCGTAATATCATTTGCCACAAGTGTGGAGGACGTGGACACATGAAGCATGAATGTTCCAATCAACGAAGGGTTCTACTAGTTGATGCGGAATATATTTCAGAATCTGAAGATGAGACGCCTAAGATAGAGGATGGAATTGAAAGAGGTCATAGTGATACCATATTATGTTATCCTCTAGATGATCCTGATATGAAGAGTTTGCTAGCACATAAGGTCCAGCGAGATGACTGACTAGACCATTGTTGAACAAGGACAACGACGGAGTATTTTTCAAACTGTATGTACCATCAAGGGAGAAGTTTGCAAACTGATAATTGATGGTGGCAGTGCTAGCAACATGATTAGCAAGGATGTGGTGGAGTCCCTTGTGTTGCCAACATGGAAGCACCCAAGGCCATACTATATGAAGTGGATAAATGATGTTGGCAAAGTGAAGGTAACTCACAGGGTGAAGGTTCCTTTTTCTGCTGATGGCTATGTTGATAAGGTGGAATGCGACATTATGCCACTACATGTTTGTCACCTTATTTTGGGGCGTCTGTGGCAACTTGATGTTAACGCTCTTCATCACGGGCGAACAAACAGGTACACTTTTATGCATAAGGGTGAGTTCTATGCGATTCTTCCTAAGGATGCACAGAATATAAAGTGTTCTGTAAAAGTGTTCAAGAAGAAATCTGCAAGGCCTAAGTCAAAACCGAGGACGGTTTCTTTTCAAGGAAGGGAGGATGATATGCCCTTGTCTAATTTTCGCATTGATCGTTTGCAAGCTGCTTATGAAACATCAAAATATATTGGTTTAGCACTGCGCCAACGAAAAGAGACACAAAATATTCACCAGAGAGTCCGTTGGAATGGAATGACACATAGTGAAAACGAGGTTACCACCCTTAATACGTTTGGGCGCCAGTTTAAAAATCCTTTCGTGCTTCGGTTTGGAAAAATGGCGTTTGATATTTTTCCACAAGATGAGGTGAAGCCATGTTTCAAGACACCATGCACAGATATGATGATTGGGGCGACTAATGTCCAAGTTTGAGTTCTACTTGAGAAGCTACAAGGAAAGATTGGACGTTTGTGATCAGCTTGCCGGATAATTAAATTAGTTAAATCTTGTTTAGTTAGATAGGAAAAAGACTATAGTTTTTTCTAGCGCACCTAGTTTGTTACGTTTTTTTTTGACAACCTAGGCCCTGTTTGTTTCATAAGTCCTAGGACTTTTTTAAGTCCCAACTTATAAGTCATAAGTCCTTACCTGTTTGTTTACAGGGACTTATAAGTCCCGAGTCCCTACCTGTTTGTTTACAGGGACTTATAAGTCCATGTTGCACCGCTGCAACGAGGCTCAGGAGAGGGCCTGTCCGGCGATTAGAGGCACCGTTGCAACGAACCGAGGCAGAACGAACCGAGGCGGGGCGGCGACGGGCGAGAGGCGGGCGGCGAACCGAGGCGGGCGGCGACGGGCGGCGACGGGCGAGGCGGGCTGCGAACCGAGGCGAGAGGCGGGCGGCGACGGGCGAGAGGCGGGCGGCGAACCGAGGCGGGCAGCGACGGGCGAGAGCGCGGCGGCGACGGGCGGCGAATCGAGGCGGGCGGCGACGGGCGGCGAACCGAGGCGGGCGGCGACGGGCGTCTGGGAACGAGCCTGGAGCGAATAAGTCTCAATGAGCTCCTCCCTGAGAGTCTTATTTGATAAGTCCCAAATCACTACAATAAGTCTCAATAAGTTCCTTGTGTTTGGTTTAGGTGAGACTTATAGGGACTTTTTTAAGTCTCTAAACCAATAAGTCCCTTGAAACAAACACCCCCTAGTTTGTTACGTGGTTGTTAGAGTCCAAGTCATCTTGGAAATTAGGAAACGGGGCTCGCCCGCGTGCCTGCGAGCACTATTTTAAAGGCCAGGTCGGCCGTGTACGAGAGTCGGTTTTTTGGCTAGGTTATTTTTCCATCGATGGATAGATCGGCAACTCGGGGTATCTCCAAGCCGCCGTTGAATATTTGTTGATGGCTATTGAAGCTTTGTGATTTTGGTCTGAGATTGATTCTAGAGTTTCAATTTCTGCTGATCTGCTGAAAATCGTCCATGTACTTTCTTTTTCGGGTGTATGTTGTTTTCGTGATGATTGCATCTACAAGATCACGAGCGCCAGCTGTTTCAGGTGACATCGTAACGTGAAAGATTGGGTAAATTATTCGCACCATCGCTTTTCGTCAACGGTCGCATCAGCTGCGATGGCACCCCACGCTGTGTAAGTGCTCCGCTGTGGTGGCACTGCATGCAGGGCACGGTGGGCTGGCTAATGGGATGCTGGACTTTCACCATGCTCGCCGTTCAAGTCATGCGGCCGGCAGCGGCAGGGGTGCAAGCGCCGTGGCGGTTTTGGTTACCGTACACAGCAAAGTGGCTTTGGATTCTCACGTGAAAAGCTAGCTAACTTATCTGGCTAGACACACACGTACTTGACGCTGTTCCCTTTGATTTGTACCGGCTAGAACACGCGAGTAATACACGTGTTCATGGTGCACGGAGTTGCGGTTGAGCCACGGTGGCGACCCTCGACACGCTTGCTGAAGGAGTTAGAATGAAGGCCCCATGAGTCTGCACGGACTAGAGGTGAGAGGCAACGAGCAGCAGCGAGAGCACGCACGAATGGCGCTCCCGGTGCTTGCTCGGGCGTTCTTGCACGCATAGAGGTGCAGCACGTGCACGACGGGCTTGTGCCGTGCATGCCTACTTTAAACTTAGAGTCCGATTCTTCCGATTCTTCCAAAGACAAAGTAGAATTTCGTTTTGAGGAGTTTGCCCCCCGTTCGCCGCCGTCCAGCCGACGGCTACTCTGGGATGGATTGAGGTTTAGGCCAACAGAGGGGGCTTGCTCCCTTTCTTCTGGAGCTAAGGAAGGACCTGCGGGTGGCGTTTCCGGTAAAGGGGGAATCTCAAGGAGGGTCTCCAGACCTTCGAAGTGCAGGCGAGCATCCGTAGCTCCGACTTCTGATCATCGGGGACAAGGTGTTCCACCATCCTGTGGCCGCTGCATAGGTATGCCTCCTCCTCCAGGCGGTACACGACGGCGAACATCGGCCGGACAATGACGGTCCTGGTCATGGCGGCATGGTGCTGAAGTGGAAAGTGATGTGGCAGTCAAACCCGAATGACATGTCAAATTTTTAGTCAAAACCATGTCCACATCGGATGAAAACCACCAAAAATGGTATGTCGGACTAAACTTTACCGGTTTTGAAGTTTAGGGACCATTTCTATACTTTGGAAAGAGTAGAGGGATAAAAAAAAATATTTATCCCTTTTAAAATATCAGTCACTGTGTGAGCCGTGAGATCTGTTGGATTGAGCGGCCGGACTTCACTCTCTACCATTACAACATAGCTTGTGTTGCAGAAATTTTCTGCAAGACGGGTCATGTTGCAGAAATTTTTGATAACATAGGTCAAATTGCAGATTTTTTTTTTGGCAACATGGGTTTTGTTACAGTGTTTTTGCAACAAAAGTTTTGTTGCGAATTAATTATTTTTGCAACAAAAGTTTTATTACTATAGTTTTTTTTGGAATCAGAGGCCTTGCTTCAATTATTTCGCAATAGGCATTCTGTTGCAGTTTTATTTTCTGCAACAGAGGTCTTGTTGCAGGATTATTTTTACAAAAATAGTGTCGGCATAGTAGTCAATCACGCCAAGATTTGCAACAACGCCACTGTTGCGGAAACAGGAGCCAGCACTGCCTTCGTGCTGCGGGAGCAACTGTTGTGGCACCATGCCTCGGGCCCGACACGCGGGAAGTGCTGAACCGGGGGTCAAGGGGGCGGAAAGAAGTGCTTGCTGGCCGGCGAGAGATGGCAACGCGTGACCTCCCCGTACGAGCTCGAGCACAGTAACCCACGGCCATGCGATCTGGAGAGGGACGGAGGGGCTGCGAGGTTCGAGTAGAGGGAGATGGAGGAAAGAGGAAGAGGAGGAGATGAAGAAGAGAGGAGGCGGAGCGTGGCTTCTCACTGGTGGGACGGCGGCGCAAGCATGGCAAGCGCTCGAGATCCAGGGATGGAGACAAACCAGTAGAGCGAGAAGATAAGGTGTGATGCTGTTGACCTTTCTGGAGATAAGAAGGTAAGGCGTGGGACTTAGAGGACACGTGGCCCGTGTAGAAGGAGGCGGACGGAATACACCGATCCGTCGGTTGAACACAAACCATTTCCTTTTCATTTGATTATTATAAACCATTTAATATTGTGGTGTAAAAAACTATGTGATTTAAAATTTAGGTAATGCTTAGATTTGTATGCAAAAATTAACCACAAAATAGAAAGGTACCAAGCGCATCCGTGTAGTTTCTGCCTACACTGAAAGAGAAATGGGTACAGGTTTGCGTCCTCGGAGCAACTCCAATCAGACTTCAATCAGGACATAGTTGGTTCTACGTACACAGTACACTACAGACCGCAGACCTGAAAAGACCTGAAAAGACTCTATCCGCCATGACGACGCGTCGCTCCGTGTGTCGCGACAATACCATCGACCGAAGCATCAATGCTACGGTTGCATGCTGCGAAAAAGAAGGCGGATTCTTCCGTGCGTGGCACAAGCTTCATCCCCTGGATCATGGAATCAGATGCCGAGCTCAGCTCAAAGCGGGAGGAAAAGGCAAAGTTTACGGAACCTGATGTTCTCCGCCGCATTTTCTCGGCCGCTGTTAATGTTATCCCGATGCCATCTTCTTTCCCAACATTATCATCTGGACAGCTCTCGCATGCCGACCAGCGCACGACCGTAGGCGCGAAAAAGTCGTCAAATTCCATCTTCACTCCTTTACCACGACGAAGCCGTAATGCTTTAGGCTTCTAGCCATCCTGCAGCTATACATATGCCTCCACCTGCTTGAACTGCTGTTGCACTTGCACCCAACGAGAAGTTCAGACTTCAGACGAACCATGGGGGCGGCGCCGTCGAGACAGGAGGCGTCCACCGCCTCCTCGCCCACCGGCGATGGCCGTGTCGTGCCGGCGGCGCTCAGCGCTTCTACTACTTCCGACACCGCCAACCAGGCCCAGTCCAAGAGGGCGCCGGCTCCTCACATGTTCCGGGAGATCGTCGCCGGGGAGAATGTCGCCGACGTAGCCGCGCTGGAAGATCAGGTCTCCACCGGGATCTTCCTGGCCGGGAAAACAAAGGTATACTTCTTCTCAACATTGAACTGATATATGGTGTACAATATCATAAGATTTTGCTTTCTGAACACGCTTCAAACTGCAGAAGTACTGGGTAGATGAGAGGACCAGGCACAACTGCTTCATGCTGTTCCCCAGAGGCCTACACATCACCTGGAGCGAAGACCCCAAATACTGGACTTGGCACCCCCTGAAAGAAGGAAGGTTAGTTAAGAATCATAAAAAATGTGTATATGTATACATACTTAACGTGATGTTCTGAACCTGAAATGTTACCATCAGCGAGGCCGAAGCCGGAATCGAGACGGTGGCGCTGCAGAACGTCTGCTGGCTGGAGGTCCAAGGGAAGCTGGAGCTGTCCCATCTCACGCCAGGAGTCACCTACGAGGTTTTCTTTGAGATAAAGCTTGACGACCCAGCCTACGGATGGTCGACGCCGGTGAACCTCCGGCTCAAGTTCCCCGACGGTACGATCCAGCAGCACAAGGAGAACCTGGAGGAGAAGCCCAGGGGGAAGTGGCTGCAGGTCAAGGTTGGGGAGGTTAAGCCGCACAAGGGGCAGAATGGAGAGGCAGAGATCTCCATCTTTGAGTATGATGGTGGGCAGTGGAAGAGGGGGCTCCTCATCAAGGGCATCAAGATCATCCCAAAAGAATGAAGGATATGGTTTTGTTTTGTTACCAACCATCATTTGCTGTTGTTTGTTGACTATGATAAGATCAGTTTGATGCATGGGAATAATATTTTCACTGTTACAAAATATCAAAAGTTCTAAATGAATGTTATGTCTTGAAGAAAAAGTTGCACTAGAAAGATTCTTATATCACTTTCCTTGGTTACTATAAACCTCTGAGTACTAGCTATCTGACTAAAATAATACTACTTCCAATGTTCACTTTCATAAGACGTTGTAAATAGTTCAGACAGCGCCCAAAACAGTTCAATGTCAGCTGTCTGAAACGTCTTATATAAAAGAACGGAGGGGAGTATCATGTACTCAATGCTACACTAATTTTTTTTTTCTGTAACATATGCCAAGCTTACCAAAAATTACTCGAACATTTATTTATCTGAATACGAGTTGCTACAGAGGACAACTTAGAGAAGGCACAAAGCTTAGAAATCAGTCAAATCACCACAACTAGGTTAACAAGCATGGGAAAGGCAATGGATCATGTTTGTGATTGGATCATGTCAGCAATAAGGTCAGGAAGAATTCAAGCCTGCAACAGTTTTATTATCATCACCGGGGAGGCAATGGTAGGGGGGCTTGAGATGGCTGGAGATGGCAGTGCGCATGTAGACGTTGGGTCTTCGCATGTCGAAATCCGCCACCCTCAGCAGCTCATTCTTCTTGATGTCAACAGCAATCACCCGCGACGTCCTGCAGTCTTTGCCGCTGGCATTGGTCAGGAGGTACAGGACGCCGTCCTCGTGGGAGCTGAGGATGGGCTTGCAAACAAAGAGGGACTGGGGCAAGCGATAGTTGGAGATTTCACGAGAACTGAGCTGGTACTCCTCCTTGAAACGCAGGTTACCCAATTCCAGACCCCCATCGAGCCCCTCCAAGGTCCATGTGACCACGGTCCAGCCACTAGGGGTTTGCGAGCGCCGGCCGGGCTCGGCGTGGACCTGAAGGTCGACGAACCTGACGATGCCGATGACGCCGCCGCTGGAGCCGCCGATGGTGATCACCATGTCGCAGCTGTAGTCGTCCGGCGGCGGCGGCGGCGGCGGGGAAGCAGCGGGCCTGCGGCTCCAGAAACCGGCCTCGGAGTCGTACGTGCACAGGTAGTATCCGGAATGGTCCGGGCAGAAGTAGTCGTAGGCGAGCGTGGCGATCCTGTAGGCATCAGCATCATCCTCGTCGTTGCTGCTGCGGTAACGCGCGATGCCGATATCGCTGGCGCAGAAGCAGAGAGTTCCCATGGCTGGCAGCATGCCGTCGTCGAGCTGCGGGAGCCGGGTGAGCCGCGGTGTCCCCGGCGGCGAGGGTGCCGCGTCGTAGACGAAGTAGTCGTGGTTGCCTATGCGGGTGCGGGAGCAACGGTCGTCTCCGTGGCAGAGGGTGAATAGGGCGAGCTCGCCGTCCGTGGCGATCATCCATGGCTCGCCGACGAACAAGCGGGGGGCGTCTTCTTCTTCTTCTTTGACGTGGTCGGCGGGGCAGTGGGCGAGGCAGCAGAAGTGGGAGACGCGGGGCGGCTGGGCGAGGCAGAGGGTGACCCGCAGATTGATCTGCTTGCCGTCCAGGTCCCGGGTGAACTAGCAGTCGGCGGTGGTGTGGTTCTTCCTGTTGGCCATGTAGGCGGCCTTGTCCAGGAGGACCTCCCCCCAGTCCCAGTCAGAGTCACTCGCCGCCGCCGCCGCATCGTCATCCGCCGCCGGCGGACGCAGTGAGGCTTCGTCATAGCCTTTGAGCGACATGGTGGATCTGGATCTCGCACAGGCTTTGATGATTGTCCTCCTATGACTATTGGGTGTTTTATTTAGCCAGGGCAAGTTCCGAATCCGATACAGGTTGAAACAGTTCCGATACAGGCTGAAATAGTTCCGATACAGGCACAAATCCTGACTTGTTGTCAAATGGATTTGGGATTCTAAACTCCCCTTGAAAATACAAATCTTCTTTTGACAAGTGGGGCAAAATGCCATTTTGACTAGAGATAATATGAAAAAAAGATCTTGGCGTGGAAATCCCTGTTGCTCCTTTTGCAACCAATTGGAAACAGCCTCGCACTTGTTGTTCCTGTGTCCGGTGTCTAGAGTAATTTGGAGAACTGTAGGGGCTCTTCTTGGGACGGATTGCTGTATTATACCTGGATGTACAGCTTCCTACCTGGTTTTGAAAAAATTTATACTGTGGGCTTGGCAGCGATATGCTGGGCCATATGGCTAGCCCGGAACAGAGCTACTTTCGAACACAAATGAATTAATTCTCCTTTTGAGATCGTGTTCACAGCTTGCGCTTTTCTAACATATTGGGCAGGTCTTCAGAAACCTGGGATGGAAGAGATGGTGAAGAAGGGCGCGGAGATGCTGAAAGCGAATACTACTCAGATGATGCTGCTGTGTGGACCTCCTCCGGCGCCAAACATGGACGGGCGCGACTGAAGCTGAAGATGGGTGACAATTTGGGCTCGGCATCGTCTGCGGAGGATGTACTGCTGGGTCTTTGCTGGCGGAGGATGTTGCAATTTCTTTTGGTAAATGGTGGTACTTTGGCCTTGTCCTGGAGATGTGCGGTTGTAATATGTGCGATACTTCTCTAGTTCCTGTAGGCAGTTTCGGGTGATAACAGGTTTTCGCCCCATGATCTGTTGTTCCTGATGACAGGCGCATATGGTGGGTTTCCTGTTATTGCCCCGAACTCGCTTTTCTTCTTTCCCTAGCCCTTTTAGTTTCACTTTTCTGAGACATTGTATTTCCGTTATGAAAGTAATGGAAAGGGGAAAAGCCCGGTTCGAAAAAAGCTAGACTTGCTGTAGTATGCCTTAGATCTTGGGTCCTCACACACATTAACTGGAATCCACATCCAGACACAATGACCCACGTCCTTGTGTTGAGATTAAGTCAGACGAGTATACAATTCAGGCTGAAATTGGAACTCCACATCAAAGTATTAGCATTAACTGGAATCTCAGATCTCGGCCCCCAACACACATTAACTGGAATCCACATCCATTTGTAATGACCCACGTCGTTGTGTTCGTCCCCGAGATTAAGTCAGACAGGTATGCAACACATGCATGTGACATGTCAAGCTGGAATCATAATAAAAGAGAAGACCTGATGAGATCTCACCGAGGACTTGCTTATTTATAACTAGTCTTCAAGGTCCTTCTAATTTACTGCAAACGAATTATTAGCATCTTGATGCGATCTGATCCTTCACATGTGAGGTGGTGACCGAGATAAACTTTTAACACATGTTGCGTTCCACCGTAACTGGTAAAATAATTTGGAGATAGTGTCTCATGAGCCGAAAGGAATGATAGTGCAATATGCGGGGACGATCGTCGGTGAATTTGATCAAACATGCACATTGCACACATAAAATAAGAAACTGAAATAATAATTCATGGTTACTCGATTGATAGGCTTGCCAAGACTCGCCCGCTCACCGGAGATCCTGTGGGCAACTTATCTCACCACCCTAAGAAGGAACAATCGTCTCTGTTTCCCTCGGGCATCCTGCTCAACTCGCATGGAGTTCAGGAATGAAGGGCCAGGGGGTAGCCGTGGTACATCCAGAAGGTGCTAACCAAAGATAACCTTAAGACCATTTGTCCTCAGTAAGGCGTAGACATGACGGTGAATACTTTTAACAGAATCATTCAAGGAGTAGCAGCACCCATGTGCTCTTATCCCATCCATGCCATGTGCAATAGCTGTACTCATGTGCTCTTTGGCATGATGTATTAGTTATCTCGAGCATGAACCTAGCAGTACTCATGTGCTGTTGCCGTTGCCGATCTGTAGACCAGTATGAAGTCAGATTCATCGTCATTATATATTCAAAACAGAGAAGTCAATGGAGAGATAGCCAATCAACAAGCTGGGACTAAACGTAAAGACTTGAAGCAAGACTTGGTGCTTGGTAGGTTTCTATGGATGCTATAAATACCCCTCGCCAAATCAAACAAGGCAAAAGAAAAGCTGTTCTCTCACCCCCCCCACACACACACACACACATATACACACACCAATGGCCAATTTCAAGATCACTAGTTACGCCGGCGCACTGATGGAAAACAGTAAGCTTGACTTCCAAAGCTTGTATTTGCGCAGGATCATTTCTGGGGATAAGAAAAACCAGTATGTAGTGATAGATGGATTTGGTACTACTGACCTTGGTCTCACAACCATCAACGACTGGGCAATATATGATGGTGTGGCCCCAGACGCAAAGCTAGTCGCTCATGCGAAAGGCATGCATATGAATGCTGCTGGCTGGTGCAATTTATTCATCATAGTGTTCGAGCTTGACAGGTAACTTGTATGTGTTTTGTCCTGTAATGTGCTAACATGTTACATTTTTTTTAGTATCACATTGTGTTGGTACATGCATATGATATTTGTGAACCACATAGGTTCAAAGGATCCACGCTAGAGGTAATGGGAGCAACTACTGATGAACAAGGTGAATGGGCTATTGTTGGTGGGACTGGTGACTTCGCTATGGCGCGTGGTGTCATCCAGAGAAAAATACATCAAAAAGAAGCTGATGGAGATGTATTAGAGCTTACTATCGATGCATTCTGCCGCATGAAGGTGAGCGCTTCTACTACTTCCAACACCGCCAATCAGGCACAGTCCAAGAGGGCGCCAGCTCCTCACATGTTCCGGGAGATCGTCGCCGGGGAGAATGCCGCCGACGTAGCCGCCCTAGAAGATCAGGTTTCCACTGGAATCTTCTTGACTGGGAAAACAAAGGTTTACTTCTTATGAACATGAACCAAACTATATGATATGGAAACTCATAAGATTTACCTTCTGAACATGGCTTATGCTTCAAACTTTCTGCAATGGTGCAGAAGTACTGGGTGGATGAGAGGACTAGGCACAACTGCTTCATGCTGTTCCCCAGAGGCCTGGCCATCACTTGGAGCGAAGAACCCCAATACTGGACTTGGCAACCCCTGAAAGAAGGAAGGTAGTTAAGAATCATAAACATGTGTATATGTATACATTATCACCTTTCAGTTGTTCATGCATCTTGCCTCAAGAATTATATATACTTACCATGCTGTTCTGAAACTGTGATGTTACCATCAGTGCCGCCGAAGCTGGAATCGAGATGGTGGCGCTGAAAAACGTCTGCTGGTTGGAGGTCCAAGGGAAGCTGGAGCTGCCCCATCTCACACCAGGAGTCACCTATGAGGTTTTCTTTGAGGTGATGCTCGACGGTACGGCCTATGGGTGGTCGACGCCGGTGAACCTCCGGCTCAAGTTCCCCGACGGGACGATCCAGCAGCACAAGGAGAACCTGCAGGAGAGGCCCACGGGGGAGTGGCTGCAGGTCAAGGTTGGGGAGGTTAAGCCACACAAGGGGCAGAATGGAGAGGCAGAGATCTCCATGATTGAGTCTGATGGTGGGCAGTGGAAGAGGGGGCTCCACATCAAGGGCATCAAGATCATCCCAAAAGAATGAATGGTTTGGTTGTGTTATGTTACCAACCATCGTTGGCTGTTGTTTGTCAACTGCCCTAGCCCCCCTAAGATTAGTTTGATGCATGGGAATAATATTTTCACTGTTATAAAAATTCAAGAGTTCTGAATGAATTTTATCTGGTCAATTTTTTTTAACTTTTTGGCAAATTATGTCTTCAAGAAGTTGCACTAGAAAGAATATGAGATCACTTTCCTTGGTTGCTATAAACCTCTAAGTACTGGTTATCTGACTACAAAAAGACTATTTATTCAGTGATGCACTAACTTCTGTTTTATTTCTGTAACATATAGCAAGCTTACCAAAAATTACTCTAACATTTATCTAGATACGAGTCGCTACAGAGGACAACTTAGAGAAGGCACAAAGCTTATAAATCACCACTCAGCTAGGTTAACACGTTACAAGCTTAACATGTGTATTTATTGGATCATGTCAGCAACAGAGTCAGGGAGAATTCAAGCCTGCAATTTGATCAAGAGTAGTACAGTACTACAGTTGTTTAACAAATAACAATGACATGGTCACATTTTATTGTGTCAAATAAGCAAGTATGATTCCAATTACATTGCCACCCCAGAGCTCATGAAAACAAAAAACAAAGCTCTAATTGTCCCACTTTAATGGGATTCTGTTCCCATTTCTCAATCCGACATCAAATGAACAGAGGAAATCTGCTCAACTGAAAATCTGGTAACCGGACTTGAAATTGTACAACATGGCTTCATGGGCTGACCTTCCATTTTAAGTGGAAGAAAATTCTAAAACGACTGAATGCTAGGTACAGGCCGAGGCATGGGCTTATCTTGCAAGAAATGCTCAAAAAGCTTCAAGGCTTGCCGTGGACGATGGAGGGGAACCTCATGTCCTGCGCCTCGGATTGTCACCAACGTCAAGCCTTTGTACACTTGGCACCAACCAGCAACCTAAGCAAGATCCACACCATTAGAGAATGGTGAGCATAGATGTAGCAATGTGAACAGGGGAATAAAACTGTCGGTGTTGCTTTAGTACTGTTTCTGACTAACCTCTTCCTCATCATACCACGGATACCAATTAGTGACGGTCGGAAGATATAGTGCATCAATGGAGTATCTTGTAGCAGTGAGGGGTACTACGGAATCAGCATCACCACTGTCAAATTTCCCAATTTAAGCAATTAAAACCTCAGAAGAACAGACGGACTACATAATAATACTGTAGGCCATACAGTCAATGATGAACATATATCAACATTGGCACCATTCTTAAAGATTTATGAACCAGCGCAAATCATGTGTTTCAATATAAATTTGGTGTACCTGAAGACCCATATTCTTATGCCAGCTGCAATCAGTTCACGGTAAATAGGAAGCATGGACCTCGGCGAATCTTTCCAATATTCAAACAAGACATCGCTGTGAAATATGGATAAGTTTAGTGCAAACTTTCATTAACAAGCAGGCTTTATGGTCAGGCACGGTGAACTAGTTGTGAGTAAAACAAGATGAAACCAGTTGAACAGACCTGCAGCCGGTCCAGGCATACGGTATTCCAGTGACATTGGCACGAAAAGCTTTCTGCACTTCTGGTAGATTATAGTACTTCGTGGAGTACTGTTCAGTGCAGGGATCATATCCTCTTGGCAACCAGGGCTACATTTTAAACAAAAAATATTGTTAGGAGGCACAATATGAAATGTTATTATGTTCCATAGGAATCGGAGATGAGTCTAAACAGTACTTTAAACAGCTGCATAGTAATTGTTAGTAATCAAATGTACCAACATATCATTCTGCTACAGTACTAGCTTAGTTATCAGCAGAACTATAGTTTCAGTAATAGATAAGCTCACCCTGCGGCCCTTGATTTGCCTTCGCCTATGAAGCGAGGTCTTCTTACAGGTAGGTGTGTAGATGCTGTATGCGTCGATCGGGCCTTCCTCAGCTTCAGCAACATCATAAATCTTGTTGCATGCATCGGAAGCGTGTTCGGATGAATCGAATTCACAAGCCAACTGCAGCTTCTGATAGGTGTCATCAGAGATCAGCCCGTGCGTCCACCAGTACTCGAACGTTCCAACGAAATCATGGTAATCGTCAATGACCGCATTTCCGACCTAGATATCAGACCATATGTAAGAACAAGATGACCAGACAGTTTAAGAGAGCACCAAAAGAAGAGCTCAAGAAGTTCTGACCATGAAGCCTTTGAAGTTCAGGATGGGCTTCCTCACTCCCTTGTTGTTCCTGTACACTAGCTGAGACAACTGAGGGACATAGTGCCCTGAAAAGCAGCCATGGCAGCAAGAGTAAATACGCAGGCACTGTGGCGCATAAACGATATACTTATGATTCCTGCTAAATTCAGAACTGAGCCTCTATCTTAGAATGAACCAATTTTGGTTGCAGTTTACCTCCATAGCTCTCTCCGGCGATGTAGAAATCTCGGTACTTGTACTGCGGAAACCTCTCCAGCCAATTCACCAGGAAAGTGTACGAATCATGAGCTGCACAGCAGCATTGGTGTTCATTCAGCACAACACATATCCACTAGAGCAAGTGCAGCACTAGCATCGGCCAGGTAGGTAGTCTGATCTCAATTCACCTGTCTTGTTATCGCCGGGGCTGAGCAGATCGGAGCTGGTGTTGGAGTAGGAGTACCCGACGCCGGCGGGGGCGTCCAGGAACAGCACGTTCGCCACTGCGACACAACGAACCGATCCACCCCGTGTCAGAGGGTAACACATTTGCCGATCGGACGGGGCGACTGAACGGCGAAAGGAGAGAGGAATATACTTTTGTTCCAGGAGTAGGGGTTGACGGAGAGCGTCCTGCCGTCGGCGTTGATCCGGAAGGCGCCGAGCTCCTCGGAGGCGCCGTAGCCGACGGAGGAGCAGCCGGGCCCGCCGTTGAGCCAGAGCACGAGCGGGGCGGACTCGGGCTTCGCGACGGCGGCCTCGATGAGCCAGTAGAAGAGGGCGCGGCCCGCGGCGGCGTCGACGGTGACGTAGCCCGAGTACATGGAGAAGTTGACCGGCGGCTGGCCCGGCAGGCCCGTGATGCGGTCGGCCGCCGCCGCCGCAGAGGGGGACGCGAGGGAAAGGGGGAGCGGGGACAGCGCCAGGATGGCGGCCAGCAGCACGGCCACCGCCATTGGCGCTCGCGCTGGCTCGACGGAGACCAGGGCTGTGTGCTGCGAGGAGTGAGCCAATGGCGGCTCGTGAGTGGCGTGGGGGAAGCGTGCGAGGCGTGGAGTGGTGGTTTGGTTTAATTGGACATTTCCTGTTTGGATCGTGTGGCGTAGACAACTGCATCGTCATTCGTCAGCTCATCATTGTGTATTTTTTCCACCAGCAATAGAGCTTTATCCTCCCAAAAGAGAACAAAAAGAAGCTTTTTTTGCGAATATAACAAAAAGAAGCTTTATCTATAGTATGACCTTACTTTTTTATTTATTACTTTTTTACTAATACTCCCTTCGTTCCAATTAGTACAAAGTTGGGTCATCTATTTTGAAACGGAGGGAGTATAAAGGATGGTGCACTTTCCCGGTTTTTTGGTTCATTTATCATATAGAATTATTTTCTCCCACTGAGGTGGTACTAAAAAAATTGTCTGTCCATGCATAAATAAATTTTGAAATGAGTTCCAAACCGTGTAGTCAAGAGGCCTGCTTCACATCTTTTTTCCCTAGATCGGGTCGCGGGGAGTTAGTCCCCTATGTGGGCCAAGGGGCCTAATAAATGCTACCCGTGTGGGATGCAAACACGAGATCTCCTCTACCAAAACGAAGGCTCCAGCCGACTGACCTAAGTGTAGAATTGTGTTATAAGAAAGAGTTTGTTACCCAATTAGTACCACCTTGATCCTTTACATCTAATCTCATCAATTTTATATACTTTCGCAAATTACTTGAAATATCAGCAAACCTTCTCATGATCCAAGAAACAAAAAGAGCAAAGAGAAAGACTCGATAAAGAGGCAACAAGCATGGCTCAAGCAAATTAGATAACGGACTGGAAGGAATTATTTATGGTCTATAGACCCGCAAGGAATTAACTCACAAAGATTATGTGGGGGTTGCCATGAATACCAAAGGAGGACGTTGCACAATCAAATGCATTATTGACGTAGAGGCGGGTTTGTGGGACACAATGATACACACGGGAAACAAGGAGAGACAAAGCCATCTAAACACCTCTATACGTGCTATGTTGGTGGGCTAACTAAACATGAATTTTCCATCTATCATGGTTAGATCCCAATTAAACGAATTGTTGGGATAATTAAACTGGACCCATGAGACATATGGGTGCAGAACCAAAGAAGAAGAGTGAAAGGTGAGGGAGCCCGAGCATCCATCCCTTGCATGACGGTTTGTTTTTCCTTGTGTGGGCAACTTGCGAGGCGATTGGGGATTTGCTGGTTCCGACGCCATCTCTCGTCGGTGGCTGATCGATCCGCCCCTGCTCCCGTCCTCCCAAAATTTTCACAATCCTCGATCCAGTTCCTCCACATTGATCCCCACCCTTTCCACCCCAGATATAGCCTTCTGTATGACCAGGGCGCACGGTCGTACACCACCCCCAAACCCTAGTTTTCGTCTGGCTTTCTTGAATCGAGAATGAGAGGAGTAGGTTGGGCGGGATCCATGGAAGGAGTGGAGGACAAATTGAAGCGTATGAACCTGTCCGAGGTAGAGAAGAGGGGGGGTGAAGATCGGCTGGAGAAGGGCGGCGGAGAAGGATAGAGTGTGGAAAAGGCAATGGGGAAGCTGTTCTCGAAGAAACCTGGATATGCAGATGGGATGGTGGTGGCGTTGAGTAGGATCTAGTGCCCTATGAGGAGGCTGGAAGTGAAGGAGATGAGGGGAAATTAATTCATGTTCCTTTTCCATCAGGACACGGGCAAGAGGAAAAATGCTAGAAAATGGGCCATGGACTTTTGGGAAGGAGCTGTTGGTGTCAGAAGACTTTGATCCACATAAAACCCTTAAGCAATACACCATTGATACTATGTCAATCTGGGTGAGAGTTTACAATATCCCGCTAGGATTGATGTGCAAGGAGCTAGGCGAAGAGTTGGCGGAGGAGATAGGGGTACTTTTGGAGGTGGATGGAGGAGAAGATGGCACGAGGTTGGGAATATGCTCAAGAGTGAAGGTTAGAATAAGAGTTGCATAATCTCTCATGAGGGGGCTCTATATTGATGTGGAGCCGGAAAAGGTAGTGAGGAGTGGGAGATGGATGTGAGTAGAGCTGGAGAGAAACTGGGAAATCAGAAGCAGGAAGAGAAGGAAATAATATGGTGCTACTTTGAGTACGAATACCTACCAGATTTTTGCTATATTTGGACACCTGGACAAAGATTGTTGTACTACACTAAAGAAAGAGCGAAAAGGCTGAGTTTGGAAGATGACTCAAGTATGTACCAGAGAAAAATCAAGCCAGTGATGTGAGTAGGGGAAGCTGGAGGGAGAGCAGTGGTGGAAGCTCGGGGAGAAGATATGGATGGTCGGGAAACGAGGGTAGATATAGAAGTGATGTGGATTCTTGGAATAAATCTGGGGCAGCTTGGAATATGAGGGAAAGAAAAGTACAAAAGACGATGAGATCACTAGTCCATTGAAGCTCACTCTCTATGAAGGACAACAAGGGAAGGACACAAGTGAGGGGAAGAAAGAAAAAAATGAATTTTGGAGCTTCAAAAGTGAAGGGAGATGCAACAAAGACAGGGAACATATGGAAGTTGGCAAGACTAGTGATCTGACGAGGGGAACTAGTACAGAAAATAATGTCCAAGAAAGAGATGGAAATGTTGGGCAGCAAAAACATTGTGGAACCACCAAAGCCAAACTAAGATGGAGGGAAGTGGGGAAGGAAGTTTCAAGAGGCTGTAGAGGGAAGGCACGGTTGTAACTAGAATAGTTGACATTGGGGAGAAGAAAACAAAGGAAGAGGCCATGGACGTTGATGAGCAGGGGGGCTGAAGAGGACTACGAGAGATGGAAGCAACATAGATGAAAATGTGACCACCAAAAATGTTGAGAATGGCTGCCGGGACAACCCTACGAAGGAAAATGAAGCGAATCACATGGAATTGTCAGGGGGTTGGGGAACGGCCCAACAATTCTTAGCCTTCTGGAGCTCCGGAAGGAGGACCCCGATGTACTTTTTTGTTTGAAACAAAGATGGTGCTTGCAAGAATGGAGTGGTTGAGATGGAAGGTGGGGATGACCAACATGATAGTGAAATATTGCGAAGGGTAGAGCAGAGGGCTAGCCTTGTTCTAGAAAAATGATGTGAACCTCAATTTAATCGGTTTTGTGTCAGACCATATTGACACGGATATCACAGAGACCAATGGTTTCGTGTTGCGCTTCACGGGGATATATGGCAAGCTGAAACATGACGAGAAACATAAAACATGGAAGTTGTTGAGGAATCTGAAACATCATAGTACACGCCCTGGTTATGTGCTAGAGATTTTAACGAGGTCTTACATTCTTGGTAGAAAGAAGGAGGGGCACCACGATCACAAGCTGGCATGGACCGTTTCAAGGTAGCCTTGGAGGTGTGCGAGATGAGACACCTGGGCTTTGTTGGGGACGCATTCACTTGGTGTAACCACAATCATGATGCAACTCGCTATATCAAGGAGAAGTTGGATAGGGCAGTAGCTACGCAAGCATGGTGTTGGGGATATTACCACTAGGCGTAAACCGGCCAGCCTGGGCCGGGTTAACTTCATTAGTGGTATAAGCAGATAAAGGCCCAAGGCCTGTAGTCGGTTTAGAACTTGTAGCCGTAAACCGGCCTGATGTATAACTTGTATTGTAAGTTAGGAATAGAGAGATACCAACCGGGATACGAGTATGAACCGGTTGGGACTCTATGGACCGGCGGGCGTTACCCGTGTATATAAGGGGACGACCCGGCGGCGGTTTAAGACAGACAACCACAACTCGAGCCTAGGCGAAGCTTGTTTGCTCCCTAGCCATCGAGACCACATCAATTCCATCACAACTAGACGTAGGCTTTTACCTTCATCGAAGGGGCCGAACTAGTATAAAATCCCCGTGTCTTTGTGTCCGCTTTAACCCCTTCAAGTAAACTCGTAGCGATGGCTCCACGACTAAGTCCTTTCACTAGGACATCTGCCGTGACAAATCCACGACAGTTGGCGCCCACCGTGGGGCTATTGCACGATGGTTTGACGATCTTGGAGGGCAAGCTCAAGGGACTCGAAGGCTACGTTGTGGGCCGGATGACCAAGAGTCGTCGTGGCAGGATCTACATCGACGACGCAGGATGGGGTCCCGAGGCCGATTCGATCGAGTACGGGTACCGGGTCCCCTTTGGTGGCATACATGTTTTCATCGGCAAGATCGGTGAGCCTGGGCCTGAGCCGGACATCTGTACCAACCTCGTCGAAGCGGCTCAGCGTGCGAGATCTACCCAGGCTAAACCGGCCGTGAAGCGTGTCTTCGTTGGAGTCATCCACGGAGGAGAACGCGAGGACGGATCAGAGCACGGTAGTGAGACCGTCGTCTATTCCGGTGACGAGTCCTCAACCGGAGAGACCGAGTCGCTATACCAGTTACAAGATGATATGGTTAGTGGTTGTTCCGATGGCGACAGTATTCCGGACCCCCCAGGCCAAATCAACCGGGTTGGAATATTCATGGCCGGTACACATGCAGCGAATCACTCTTCGACCGCCGCAGCAATGCTTTCCGGTTCAACAGCAGCAGCGGCAGCAGGGGCAGGAGGCCTTGAGCGCCCGCCGGTTCAAGTTCTATCAGATTTGTTTGACGCACTAGCTGCGCTTATGGCAGAGGACAATCTGGCGGATCAGGAGGTCCATAATGCAGAGATTGCGAAGGTGAAAGAACAGATCGCGCAAGCCAAAGCGGATCTAACAGCAGAAAAAGACAGGATGGCTGCAGAGCGGGCCGCTTTGGATGCCCAGGCCTACAAACTCATGCTTGACCAGAATGCGTCGCAGGAAGTGTTGAAGCGGAAGTATAGATCACGCCTGCCATTAGGGTTTGACCCGTAAATCTCTTCGCACCGGGAGCTGGACCCAGTAATCCACCGCAGCACCGGGAGACAAACCGGATTGAGGCACCAGGACCAGGGGCGACGGTCCAACCTCGCCTGATGGAGCCTCCTCAGCAGAACATTGTGGTTCCTCCGCCGGTTCGAGCGCCCCGTGCCATTATTCTAACCCTATGGACAAACTCATTGCATCTGCCGCGATTGGAAGCTATCGATCGAAGGGACTCCCATAGCGCAGAGACGCCGGGTTAAGGAGCTTCTCGGACTGCACCGATTCAACAGAAGCATATTCGCATACCGTGATCGGATTCATTCTACGCCCGTCCAAGCCGGAGCTATAGCGGTAGCGTGGATGAACCGCTATATCCAAGAATGCGCGACCGTGAAGCGCCCATGGCAATAACCCGGCGGGTGGCATCCGCGATGCTCAGGAGGTGGTGGACCGGGCCCGGGCACGAAGGGAGGCCGAATTAGCAGCGCAGGACGACGTGGGTCAACTTACACCGGTCCGCCCTACCACCTTCGCCGGACCAGGAGTCGCATCCGCTTTAGGAGTGCCTTGTTTAATCCCCGCTTTACGCAATGTGCGCCTGCCTAAGGATTTCAAGGGTCCGCGCAAGGTACCAAATTACACTGCCGATTTGTCCCCTGAGGTGTGGGTAGAGAGTTATGAGATGGCTATGGAGATGCTAGACGTGGATGAGACTGCGTGTGCAAAATATTTCACCATGATGCTTGAAGGCACGGCTCGTACTTGGTTGAAGAGCCCACCGCCCAACTCTATCAGCTCATGGGCCCAGTTGCGGGCCCGGTTTATCCAGAATTTCAAGGATACATGTAAGCAGCCCAAGTCCATAGTAGATTTGGTGGCTTGTGTCCAGGAGGAAGGAGAATCAACGACCCGTTGGGTGCGCCGCGTTTCGGAGATTTTGCACTCATCTGACAGGATTAATGATGACTCTGCAATCTTAACCCTGGAAGGCAACTGCCGGTTTGAGCCTTTAAAATTGAAATTGAGACGCATGAAGCGGTTCTGTAATGACATGGGAACCCTCATGGACGCTTTAGTGAAGTATGCTGATTCGGACGATACCAAGGATCCCAAGTCGATGATGATGAAGCGAGGAAGGAAAGAAGAATGGCAACTCAAGAACAACAAGACAAACCGGCGGGTCATGGAAATGGAGGCAAGCGTAAGCGGATGGCAACATGGACTTTGTGGCCAATACTAATGCACAGACAGGGGCAGCGCGCAGAGGTAAAGCGGCAAATCGTAATGGGGTCCCAATCTTAATGCAAGCCGTTTGAATTACTTGTTGAATCAGCCTTGCCCAAAGCACGGACGAAGGAGTCGCCGCTAACCACCTTTGGAAAGATTGTTATATTATGTAGGAGTTCAAAACTCTAATGCCTTCCGTATGACCAGGGTCGGTGGCGGTTCAGATCCGGTTTCCACGGGCGGGTCACGATGGAGCTTCGGTTCAGTCTTAATCGTAGGCGGTCACAACAACCGAATAATCGAACGGCCAGCAGCAGCAGCAACAGCGAATGGGTTATCGAGCCAACCAAAGCAGTTGAACAATGGGCAATATCATGTTTTCACGACTAGCTTGGATAAGCGCGACCGAAAACTCCACAAGCGAGCAGTGAACTCTGTTGAACCGGCCTTGCCACGTTACTTACGCTGGTCGGAGCAGCCCATCATGTGGAGTAGAGAGGATCATCCACCCCGGGTTGATAATTCGGGCCAGCTAGCATTAGTGGTAGACCCTCAGGTGGGGGGTTATAAGTTCACTAAGGTGCTTATGGATGGAGGAAGCAGTACTAACATACTATACTATGAGACATTCTGCCGCATGGGTCTGACAGACAAGGATCTCAGACCGTCTAATACGGTGTTCCATGGTGTAGTATTAGGCAAATCTGCATATCCTGTTGGTAAGATAGCCCTAGATGTGGCTTTTGGGGACGAGCACGATTCCCGGTCTGAAAAACTAACCTTTGAGGTGGTGAAGATCCGGAGCCCGTATGAGGCCTTGTTTGGGCGGCCGGCTTATGCTAAGTTCATGGCGCGACCTTGTTATATCTACTTGCAGCTCAAGATGCCGGGTTACAAGGGGACGATAACGGTTCATGGGAGCCGCAGAGTCGCTTTGGAATGTGAGGAAGGTGATGCAGCTTATGCAGAGTCGGTCTGTGCCACGGAGGAGTTGAAGTTCTATAAGGACAATGTTGATCCGGCAGATATGACCCCTTTGAAGAAGCCAACTACAGAGCATGATTCGGGTCTAAAGTTTAAATTGGCAGCTGAGACTAAACTTGTTGACTTCGTGCCCGGTGATTCGTCCAAGCAGTTCACTGTCAGTGCCAACCTGGATCCTAAATAGGAAAGCGCGCTCATCGAGTTCATCCGTGAGAATCGGGACATCTTTGCATGGAAGCCATCTGACATGCCAGGTGTACCGAGGGAACTCGCTGAGCACACTCTTAATGTGGATCCTAAGTATAAACCGTAAAACAATTCCTCCGCGGTTTAATGAAGAAAGGCGCAGCCATTGGAGAGGAAGTGGCGGGCTTTTGGCAGTGGCTTTATCATTGAGGTGTTTCATCCAGAGTGGCTTGCTAATCTGGTGCTGGTTCTTAAGAAAACGGCACTTGGCGTATGTGCGTGGATTACACAGATCTTAACAAGGCACATCCGGCGGATCCTTTGCCCTCCCGCATTGATCGATCATTGATGCCACAAAGAGGTTGTGAGCGTTTGAGTTTTTGGATGCGATTCGGATATCATCGATCAAAATGGCGGTTAAGGACCAGGAGAAAACAATGTTTATCACTCCCTTTGGAGCCTTCTGCTATGTATCTATGCCCTTCGGGCTCAAGAGTGCCCAGGCTACCTATCAGCGGTGTGTACAGAATTGCCTGCACAAACAGATCGGCCGCAATGTGCACGCTTATGTGGATGATATTGTAGTGAAATCAAGGCAGAAGGAGACGCTGGTGGATGATTTGAAGGAAACCTTTGACAACTTGCGCATTTACAAGATGATGCTTAATCCGGCCAAGTGTGTCTTTGGTATTCCGGCAGGCAAGTTATTGGGTTTTCTTGTATCTAACAGAGGAATTGAGGCTGATCCGGAGAAGATTAAGGCTATTACTTCCTTGACTAAACCGAAGTGTATCAATGATGTTCAGCGTTTGGCGGGCAGAATCGCCAAGACCGAGCCGGTTTATCGATCGCATCGGAGAAAAGGCCATCCCTTTGTACCAAATCTTTGAGGAAGACAGATAATTTAAATGCAGAGTCCGGCTGCTGATGAAGCATTTGAGGACTTAAAGCGGCAATTAGCCAATCCGCCTGTTCTTGTAGCTCCGGTTGACAAAGAGCCACTATTGTTATATGTAGCAGCCAATGCTCGAGCAGTTAGCGTGGCTATTGTGGTGGAACGCAAGGAGGAAGGCAAGGAATATCTGGTTCAGCGGCCAGTTTATTATATCAGCGAGGTGCTCATCGAGTCCAAGCAAAGGTATCCGCATTGGCAGAAGCTAGTCTATGGTGTTTTCATGGTCAGCCGGAAATTGAAGCAGTATTTTCAAGGGCACCCCATCACGATGGTCGATTCAGCTCCTTGGGTGATATCATCTGAACCGGAGGCGATCGGCGGATTGCCAAGTGGGCTATAGAGCTTGGGCCACATGGACTGAAGTATGTACCTTGGACGGCGGTGAAATCTCAAGCACTTGTCGATTTCATTAATGATTGGACGGAGTTACAAGCGCCAGAGCAGAAGCCGGATCACACCTATTGGACTATTCATTTTGATGGATCCAGGCAGTTGGAAGGCTCGGGGGCTGGAGTCGTCTTAACTTATGTTCTCTGCTTAATGTTCCCTTGTACTAATAATGCAGCTGAGTACGAAGCCTTGCTCCATGGTCTCCGGATGGCTAAAGAGATGAACTTAAGCCGGGTTAAGTGCTTTGGTGACTCGGACCTTGTGGCTCAGCAGGTGTCTGGCACTTGGGATTCTAAGGACCCGCTCATGGCTGCATATCGACGGGAAGTGGATAATATTGCTGGTTGCTTCAAGGGTTATCAAGTGGATCATGTGGACCGCCGGAAGAATGAAGCGGCGGACGCTTTAAGCCGGTTGGGTTCTCAGCGCAAACCGGTCCCGCCTAATGTCTTTTTGGACGTATTGCACAACCCGTCAGTCCAGCTCCCAGGTGAAGCGGATTTGGCTATTCCTGCTCCGGAGGCTCAATTAGTGGCAGCACTACATGCTATTCCGGATTGGACGGTTCCTGTTCTTGCATACATGACTCGAGGGGAGTTGCTAGAAGATGAGATTCTGGCCAGACAGATAGTCCGGCGATCCAAGTCTATGACGATTCTCAATGGTGAGCTGCATCATTGCAGTGTATCAGGGGCGTTTCAACGTTGTGTTTCTCCTGAGGAAGGCTGTGAAATCTTAAGAGAAATCCATGAAGGGGATTGTGGACACCACGCCGGTTCAAAGTCTCTGTAGCAAAGGCGTTTAAATCACGGGTTTCTTGGTTGACAGCCGACGCCGATGCGAAGGACTTGGTTAAGCGGTGTGATGGATGTCGAAATTTTCAAGACGTGCTCATGTGCGGCTCAAGAGTTGAGATGATCCCAATAACGTGGCCGTTTGCAACTTGGGGCTGGATATGGTTGGACCTTTTAAAAGATCCAAGGATAAGAAAACCCACCTTTTGGTGGCGGTTGACAAATTTACCAAGTGGGTTGAAGCGAGCTGTCGGCAAGTGTGATGCGACAACAAAGTCAGCAGTTCATCAAAAGGTGATTTTCTGGTTTGGCTTTCCACACAATCATTCGACAATGGTACTAATTTATCCAAGGGTGCTATGAAAGAGTTACGTGAGCGTGAGCACATCCGCTTGACGTGTCATCGATGGCCCACCCCAGTCCAATGGACGAGCGAGCGAGCTAATCAAGAGATCTTACGAGGCATCAAACCCGGCTTATGGTCCCATTACGAGAGGACACCAGATGTTTGGGTTGAAGAGCTACCATCCGTGCTATGGAGTATCAATACTACGCCAAACCGGTCCACTGGATACACACCGTTTTTCATGGTCTATGGAGCAGAGGCAGTTCTCCCCAGTGATATCCGGCATGATTCACCTCGTGTGGCGGCTTATGTTGAAGCGGACAACGAGACGGCACGGCAAGACGCTTTGGACCTATTGGATGAGGAGCGTGATATGGCAGCTGCCCGTTCGGCGATTTACCAGCAAGATCTTCGTCGTTATCACAGTCGCCGGGTTAGAACAAGAACCTTTCAAGAAGGAGATTTAGTGCTTCGACTCATCCAAGACCAGACAGATATGCACAAGTTATCCCCACCTTGGGAAGGACCTTTCGTGGTCGACAAGAATCGCACAACGGGTCATACTATCGATTGATATTCGAGAGCATCAAGACTCACGCACATCGAGAGAGGAGACCAACAGCCGTGGAACATCGCTCATCTTGACCTTACTACACTTGAGCCATCGGCTCTATCTATGTACATATCATGACAAAGGTATATATTATCTTTGATATAATAAAACCGAGCCTCGGCTAAAGCGGGTCTCTGTCTTCCTTATCATGCGTGGTTACATGGAGTACCTCTATTTTTAAAGCGGCCTCGGTTTACCCTTGACATTTGCTTTTATATATCACTAGGGGCCTTGGTCGAGTCCGAACCAACGCGACACCTTTTGATAGGAGACAGCCACCAGATCACTTGGGGACATGGTCAAGTCTGAACCAGTCACGCCTCTTGGTCGGCCTAAGGCCATCAAATCACTTGGGGGCATGGTCGAACCCGAACCATTGCCACGCCTCTTGATCTGGCATATATGCCACGAGTCATTTGGGGACCTGGCTGACTTGAATCATTGTCACACCTATTGGGGGCTTGATCCTGTCCGACCATGGTAATACCATCTGAACAGCTTAGTATAGCGTATATTTGCAAACAGTTTTATCTTTGCCTTGGTTTCCATGTTATTTTCATGGCTTGTTTGATCTTTGTTTTGTTGGATTTCTTTTATGACAACAAAACACCTTTTTCCGGTTCAGCCAATGGATTTGATTTCCCTTTAATCCGGAGATGTATGCCCGGTTTACCTTTTCCTATTACCATCATCGAGTAACAAGGGGGCTTGTGTTGATTCAGCACGGTTTATATGGGAGCTGTTTTCTCCCCCGCTTTATTGACGGTAATGGTTTATAAAACCTCCGCTTCAAGCTTGGCTAAGCCAGCTTCATGCCCAGACATGGCAGGTATTTGTGTCACTTATTTGTTGTGTTACTGATACATATATCAAGATCATAAACGGTGGCGGTATAACCGCCACCGAAGTTCAAATTTTTCTGATTGCAGGAAATACGAATCGAGGTTTTTCGAACAAAAAGCTTCAGTACTTATGCACGAAGGCATATTCAAGATAGAAGTATTAACTATCCTATTGCAAGGCAACACGGTGCCCAAATAAGATCATTGTTCTTTTGGACAGATGCCAACGACAGCTATTCCAACCGGCCTCCGGTTCAAGCCTGCTCCTCTTCCTCCGCCGCTTCAGCTTCCTCGTCTCTACCCATTGGCTGGAAATCAACAGTGGTCCAGTCGATTCCCATTAAAGCTTGGAAAACAGCTTCTTCATGGATCAGGGAAGACGGTTCAATATCAGGAGCGTAAGTGTGCTTACGGATTGGAGGGATCAGATTTTCCGCTTCAAGAGTTGGGGCAGGTACTCGCTTGTTCGGTCATTGTCTGCGTGCTTGATAATGCGTCAAGTCTGCTTCTTGACCGGTGACAAGCCGAGAGGCGACCGCACGGTTTATTGCCCGTAAATCCTCTTCATTAAAATCAGAGCCATCTTCCTTCACACTGGGGTAGCCTTGAGCTGCTTCCACAGGGTCAAAATCTGGCACCCATGCCTTGGCCCGGATCAAAGCGTTAATAGCTCCGGTTCGAGCAGCAGATTTTTTCAGCTCCTCAATCCGGGCCGGAAGCATGGACAACCTGTTCAGAGTATCCTGGAGTAAAGAAGGTGCTGGGTTGTTATGAGAGGCTGTGGTGATGATCCGCTGGGCTCCGGTATATAGTTGTTCTACTAAGGTGTAGACATCCTTCAGTTTCTTCCGCACGTCGTTTCCTAAGTGCCCGATGCGTGTGCCTACAACAACAAAGAGACAGTCTCAAACCGGATTTATACTACAACAGGTTGAAATCATCACAGACGTTCAAAGGAGCTTACCAAAGATCGCCGCGGTCATGGAGTGTACTTGCCGCTTTACGGATGTAAGTTCATCTACCACCGGTTTAAGGGCAGCTTCAGCATTTTCCGCTCGCTTGATTAAAGTGGCCTTCTCAGTGGCCCAATCATCCCGCTCTTTCTTGAAGCCTTCTTTTAGCTGTTCATGAAGGAAATATGCCCTAGAGGCAATAATAAAGTTATTATTTATTTCCTTATTTCATGATAAATGTCTATTATTCATGCTAGAATTGTATTAACCGGAAACATAATACATGTGTGAATATATAGACAAACAGAGTGTCACTAGTATGCCTCTACTTGACTAGCTTGTTAATCAAAGATGGTTATGTTTCCTAACCATGAACAAAGAGTTGTTATTTGATTAACGGGATCACATCATTAGTTGAATGATCTGATTGACATGACCCATTCCGTTAGCTTAGCACCCGATCGTTTAGTATGTTGCTATTGCTTTCTTCATGACTTATACATGTTCCTATGACTATGAGATTATGCAACTCCGTTTGCGGAGGAACACTTTGGGTACTACCAAACGTCACAACGTGGCGGGTGATTATAAAGGAGTACTACAGTGTGTCTCCAAAGGCGGATGTTGGGTTGGTGTATTTCGAGATTAGGATTTGTCACTCCGATTGTCGGAGAGGTATCTCTGGGCCCTCTCGGTAATGCACATCACTTAAGCCTTGCAAGCATTACAACTAATGAGTTAGTTGTGAGATGATGTATTACGAACGAGTAAAGAGACTTGCCGTAACGAGATTGAACTAGGTATTGGATACCGACGATCGAATCTCGGACAAGTAACATACCGATGACAAAGGAACAACGTATGTTGTTATGCGGTCTGACCGATAAAGATCTTCGTAGAATATGTAGGAGCCAATATGGGCATCCAGGTCCTGCTATTGGTTATTGACCGGAGACGTGTCTCGGTCATGTCTACATTGTTCTCGAACCGTAGGGTCCGCACGCTTAAGGTTTCGATGACGGTTATATTATGAGTTTATGTATTTTGATGTACGAAGAAGTTGAGTCCGGATGTGATCACGAACATGGCGAGGAGTCTCGAAATGGTCGAGACATAAAGATTGATATATTGGAAGCCTATATTTGGAGTTGAATGGTTCCGGTGAAATCGGGATTTTAGGAACACCGGGTTACTGAACCTCCGGGGGTTATTGGGCCTTAGTGGGCCATGAGGGAGAAGAGGAAGGGCGGCCAGGGCAGGCAGCCCCCCCCCCTAGTCCGAATAGGACAAGGAGAGGCGGCGCCCCCTTCCCTCTTCCCTTCCCCAATCCTACTCCAACTAGGAAGGGGGGAGTCCTACTCCGGTGGGAGTAGGACTCCTCAGCCTCCTCCTCCAAGGGCCGCCGCACCCCCTTGCTCCTTTATATCTGAGGCAGGGGGCACCCTAGAACACACAAGTTGATCTACGGATCGTTCCTTAGCCATGTGCGGTGCCCCTCCACCATATTCCACCTCGGTCATATCGTCGCAAAGCTTAGGCGAAGCCTGCTGCCGAGAACATCAAGATCGTCCACGCCGTCATCTTGTGGAACTCTCCCTCCCCGCTCTCTGGATTGGAGCCCGAGCAGCGTCATCGAGCTGTCGTGTGTCAAGAACTCGGGGTGCCGGAGTAATGGCGCCGGATCGGTCGGATCGCGAGGAGAACGTCGACTACTTCCTCTATGTTGTGATCGCTTCGCTTGGTCTCACGAGGGCGTAGACAACACTCTCCCTCTCGTTGCTATGCATCACCATGATCTTGCGTGTGCGTATGAAATTTTTGAAATTACTCGTTCCCCAACAAAGGTATCGAGCCTAGGTTTTATGCGTTGATGTTATATGCACGAGTAGAACACAAGTGAGTTGTGGACGATATAAGTCATACTGCCTACCAAAGATGTCATATTTTGGTTCAGCGGTATTGTGAGATGAAGCGGCCGGACCGACATTACGCGTGACGCTTACGCAAGACTGGTTTCACCGTTACGAGCACTCGTGCTTAAAGGTGGCTGGCGGGTGTCTGTCTCTCTCACTTTAGTTGAACTGAGTGTGGCTACGCCCGGTCCTTGTGAAGGTTAAAGCGAGTCTATTTGACAAACTATCGTTGTGGTTTTGATGCGTAGGTAAGAACGGTTCTTGCTAAGCCCGTAGCAGCCACGTAAAATTTGCAACAACAAAGTAGAGGACGTCTAACTTGTTTTTGCAGGGCATGTTGTGATGTGATATGGTCAAGGCGTGATGCTATATTTTATTGTATGAGATGATCATGTTTTGTAACCGAAGTTATCAACAATCGGCTGGAGCCATATGGTTGTCGCTTTATTGTATGAAATGCAACGCTCATAATTGCTTTACTTTATCACTAAGCGGTAGCGATAGTCGTAGAAGCAATAGATGGCGTGGCGACAACGATGCTATGATGGAGATCAAGGTGTCGCGCGGTGATGATGGTGATCACGACGGTGCTTGGAGATGGAGATCACAAGCACAAGATGATGATGGCCATATCATATCACTTATATTGATTGCATGTGATGTTTATCCTTTATGCATCTTATCTTGCTTTGATTGACGGTAGCATTTTAAGATGATCTCTCACTAAAATTATCAAGTAGTGTTCTCCCGAGTATGCACGTTGCCAAAGTTCGTCGTGCCGAGACACCACGTGATGATCGGGTGTGATAAGCTCTCGTCCATCTACAATGGGTGCAAGCCAGTTTTGCACACGCAGAATACTCAGTTATACTTGACGAGCCTAGCATATGCAGATATGGCCTCGGAACACGGAGACCGAAAGGTCGAGCGTGAATCATATAGTAGATATGATCAACATAAGATGTTCACCATTGAAAACTACTCCATCTCACGTGATGATCGGTTATGGTTTAGTTGATTTGGATCACGTGATCACTTAGATGACTAGAGAGATGTCTGTCTAAGTGGGAGTTCTTAAGTAATATGATTAATTGAACTTAAATTTATCATGAACTTAGTCCTGGTAGTATTTTGCAAATTATGTCAATAGCTCGCGAAGTTGCTTTCTTATGTTTGTTTTGATATGTACCTAGAGAAACTGTGTTGAAAGATGTTAGTAGCAATGATGCGGATAGGATCCGTGATCCGGGTTTATCCTCATTGCTGCGCAGAAGAATTATGTCCTTGATGCACCGCTAGGTGACAAACCTATTGTAGGAGCGGATCTGCGCGTTATGAACGTTTGGCTAGCTCAATATGATGACTACTTGATAGTTTTGTGCACCATGCTTTATGGCTTAGAATCGGGACTTCAAAGATGTTTTGAACATCATGGACCATATGAGATGTTCCAGAATTGAAGTTAATATTTCAAGCAAATACCGAGTTGAGAGATATGAAGTCTCCAACAAGTTCTATAGCTAAAAGATGGAGGAGAATTGCTCAACTAGTGAGCATGTACTCGATTGTCAGGTACTACAATCACTTGAATCAAGTGGGAGTTAATCTTCCGGATAAGATAGTGATTGATGAAATTCTCTAGTCACCATCACCAAGTTAGTAGAACTTCGTGATGAACTATAGTATGCAAGGGATGATGAAAATGATTCCCGAGTTTTTCATGATGATGAAATCAATGAAGGTAGAAATCAAGAAAGAGCATCAAGTGTTGATGGTTGACAAGATCACTAGTTTCAAGAAAAGGGCAAAGGGAAAGAAAGGGGAACTTCAAGTAGATTGACAAGCAAGTTGTCACTCCCACGAAGAAACCCAAAGCTGAACCAAAGCACAAACCGCGAGTGCTTACTTTGCAAAGGAAATGGTCACCGAAGCGGAACTGCCCTAAATATTTGGTGGATAAGAAGGATGGCAAAGTGAAAAAGGGTATATTTGATATCTGGTGTTTTATGTGTGCTTTACTAGTGTTTATAGCAACCCCTCGGTATTTGGTACTGCTTGATTGCTAAGAGTAGTAACTCGAAATGGGAGTTGCGAATAAATGAAACTAGTTAAGGGTGAAGTGACGATGTGTGTTGAAAGTAGTTTCAAGATTGATATGATCATCATCGCACACTCCCTATACTTTCGGGATTAGTGTTGAACCTAAATAAATGTTATTTGGTGTTTACGTTGAGCATGAATATGATTTGATCGTGTTTATTGCAATACGGTTATTCATTTAAGTAAGAGAATAAACTGTTGTTCTGTCTACATGAATAAAACCTTGTATGGTTACACACCCAATGAAAATGGTTCATTGGATCTCGATCGTAGTGATACACATATTCATAATATTGAAACAAAAAAATTCAAAGTTAATAATGATAGTGCAACTTATTTGTGGCACTGCCGTTTAGGTCATATTGGTGTAAAGTGCATGAAGAAACTCCATGCTGATGGGATTTTGGAATCACTTGATTATGAATCACTTGATGCTTGCGAACCGTGCCTTTTGGGCAAGATGACTAAAACTCCGTTCTCTGGAACAATGGAACAAGCTACTGACTTATTGGAAATAATACATACCAATGTATGCGATCCAATGAGTGTTGATGCTCGTGGCAAGTATCGTTATTTTATGACCTTCACAAGATGATTTGAGCAGATATGGGTATATCTACTTGATGAAACATAAGTGCGAAATAGTTGAAAGGTTCAAAGAATTTCAGAGTGAAGTCGAAAAATCATCGTAAAAAGAAAATAAAGTTTCGTGATCGATCACGAGACGAATATTTGAGTTCTGAGTTTGGTCTTCAATTAAAACAATGTGGAATAGTTTCACAGCTCACGCCACAGAACACCACAATGTTATGGTGTGTCCAAACATCGTAACGCACTTTATTGGATATAGTGCAATCTATGATGTTTCTTACCGATTTACCAATATCGTTTTGGGATCATGCATTAGAGACAGCTGCATTCACGTTAAATAGGGCACCATCTAAATCCGTTGAGGCGACACTATATGAATCGTGGTTTAGCAAGAAACCAAAGTTGTCGTTTCTTAATGTTTGGGGCTGCGATGCTTATGTGAAAAAGTTTCATCTGATAAGCTCGAACCCAAATCGAGAAGCACGTCTTCATAGAATACCCAAAGGAAATTGTTGGTACACCTTCTATCACAGATCCGAAGGCAAGATATTCATTGCTTAAGATGGATCCTTTCTAGAGAAGGAGTTTCTCTCGAAAGAAGTGAGTGGGAGGAAAGTAGAACTTGATAAGGTAATTGTACCTTCTCCCTTATTGGAAAGTAGTTCAATCACAGAAATCTGTTCCTGTGACTACTACACCAATTAGTGAGGAAGCTAATCATGTAACTTCAGATCAGTTACTACCGAATCTCGTAGGTAAACCAGAGTGAGATCCGCACTGAGTGAATACGGTAATCCTGTTTTGGAAGTCATGTAACTAGACCATGATGAACCTACGAACTATGAGGAAGCGATGATGAGCCCAGATTCCATAAAATGGTTTGAGGCCATGAAATCGAGATATGATCCATGTATGAGAACAAAGTATTGACTTTGATGGATTTGCCCGATGATCGGCAAACCATAGAAAATAAATGGATCTTCAAGAGGAAGACGGACGTTGATAGTAGTGTTACTATCTACAAAGCTCGACTTGTTGCAAAAGGTTTTCGACAAAGTTCAAGATGTTGACTACAATGAGATTTTCTCAAGCTCAGAGCGATGCTTAAGTCTGTCCGAATCATGTTAGCAATTGCCACAATTTATGAAATTTTGCAAATGGATGTAAAACTGCATTCTGAATAGTTTTCGGGAGGAAGAGTTGTATATGATGCAACCAGAAGGTTTTTCGATCCAAAGGAGCTAACAAAGTGTGCAAGCTCCAAATGATCCATCTATGGACTGGTGCAAGCATCTCGGAGTTGGAATATACGCTTTGATGAGTTGATCAAAGCATATAGTTTTATCTGCACTTATGGTGAAGCCTGTATTTACTAGAAAGTGAGTGGGAGCACTACAACATTTCGATAAGTATATGTGAATGACATATTGTAGATCGAAATAATGTAGAATTATTCGCAAAGCATAAAGGAGTGTTTGAAAGAAGTTTTTCAAAGAAAGACCTCGGTGAAGCTGCTTACATATTGAGCATCAAGATCTATAGAGATAGATCAAGATGCTTGATAAGTTTTTCAATGAGTACATACCTTGACAAGATTTTGAAGTAGTTCAAAATGGAGCAGTCAAAGAAAGAGTTCTTGCACTGTGTTACAAGGTGTGAAATTGAGTAAGACTCAAAACCCGACCACGGCGAGAAGATAGAAAGAGAATGAAAGTCATTCCCTATGCCTTGGCCATAGGTTCTATAAAGTATGCCATCTTTGTGTACCAGATCTATTGTATACCCTACCTTCGAGTTTGGCAAGGAGTACAATAGTGATCTAGGAGTAGATCACTAGACAATGGTCAAAATTATCCTTAGTGGAATAAGGATATGTTTCTCGATTATGGAAGTGACAAAAGGTTAGTAAATAAAGGGTTACGTCGATGCAAGTTTTTACACCGATCTGGATGACTCTAAGTCTCGATCTAGATACATATTGAAAGTGGGAGCAATTAGCTAGAGTAGCTCCGTGCAGAGCATTGTAGACATAGAATATTTGCAAAATACATACGGCTCTGAATGTGACAGATCCGTTGACTAAACTTCTCTCACGAGCAAAACATGATCATACCTTTGTACTCTTTGGGTGTTAATCACATAACGATGTGAACTAGATTATTGACTCTAGTAAACCCTTTGGGTGTTGGTCACATGACGATGTGAACTATGGTTGTTAATCATATCTGAGATATGATTATTGGTGTTCAATCACATGGCGATGTGAACTAGATTATTGACTCTAGTGCAAGTGGGAGATGAAGGAAATATGCCCTAGAGGCAATAATAAAGTTATTATTTATTTCCTTATTTCATGATAAATGTCTATTATTCATGCTAGAATTGTATTAACCGGAAACATAATACATGTGTGAATATATAGACAAACAGAGTGTCACTAGTATGCCTCTACTTGACTAGCTTGTTAATCAAAGATGGTTATGTTTCCTAACCATGAACAAAGAGTTGTTATTTGATTAACGAGATCACATCATTAGTTGAATGATCGATTGACATGACCCATTCCGTTAGCTTAGCACCCGATCGTTTAGTATGTTGCTATTGCTTTCTTCATGACTTATACATGTTCCTATGACTATGAGATTATGCAACTCCGTTTGCGGAGGAACACTTTGGTACTACCAAACGCGTCAACGAATCGGGTGATTATAAAGGAGTACTACGGTGTCTCCAAAGGCGGATGTTGGGTTGGCGTATTCGAGATTAGGATTTGTCACTCCGATTGCTCGGAGAGGTATCTCTGGGCCCTCTCGGTAATGCACATCACTTAAGCCTTGCAAGCATTACAACTAATGAGTTAGTTGCAAGATGATGTATTACGAACGAGTAAAGAGACTTGCCATGAACGAGATTGAACTAGGTATTGGATACCGACGATCGAATCTCGGACAAGTAACATACCGATGACAAAGGGAACAACGTATGTTGTTATGCGGTCTGACCGATAAAGATCTTCGTAGAATATGTAGGAGCCAATATGGGCATCCGTGTCCTGCTATTGGTTATTGACGGAGACGTGTCTCGGTCATGTCTACATTGTTCTCGAACCGTAGGGTCTGCACGCTTAAGGTTTCGATGACGGTTATATTATGAGTTTATGTATTTTGATGTACCAAGAAGTTCGAGTCCCGGATGTGATCACGGACATGACGAGGAGTCTCGAAATGGTCGAGACATAAAGATTGATATATTGGAAGCCTATATTTGGAGTTGGAATGGTTCCGGGTGAAATCGGGATTTTACCTAACACAGGGTTACTGGAACCCTCCGGGGTTATTGGGCCTTAGTGGGCCATGAGGGAGAAGAGGAAGGGCCGGCCAGGGCAGGCAGCGCCCTCCCCTAGTCCGAATAGGACAAGGAGAGGCGGTGCCCCCTTCCCTCTTCCCTCCCCAATCCTACTCCAACTAGGAAGGGGGGAGTCCTACTCCTGTGGGAGTAGGACTCCTCCGCCGCCTCCTCAAGGGCCGCCGCACCCCCTTGCTCCTTTATATCTGAGGCGGGGGCACCCTAGAACACACAAGTTGATCTACGGATCGTTCCTTAGCCGTGTCGGTGCCCCTCCACCATATTCCACCTCGGTCATATCGTCATAAAGCTTAGGCGAAGCCTCGCGATAGAACATCAAGATCGTCACCACGCCGTCGTCTTGTGGAACTCTCCTCCCCGAAGCTCTCTTGGATTGGAGCCCGAGGAGCGTCATCGAGCTGTCGTGTGTCAAGAACTCGGGGTGCCGAAGTAACGCGCCGGATCGGTCGGATCGCGAGGAGAACGTGATGACTACTTCCTCTACGTTGTGATCGCTTCGCTTGGTCTCACGAGGGCGTAGACAACACTCTCCCCTCTCGTTGCTATGCATCACCATGATCTTGCGTGTGTGTAGGAATTTTTTTGAAATTACTACGTTCCCCAACAGTTCAGTGGTGTTCAAAGCGCTACTTAATTCTTTCTTGGCCTTCTCTGTTTCGGCCTGTTGGGTTTTCAGCGCCTCCTGTAAATCAGCAATCCGGTCCTCTTTGATTCTCACCTCAGCCTGCATACAGACAGTATCTTCAACAAGAGGTTCAAGAAATTGAAGTATCAACCACATAACAAAGTTATATGCCTGATACTTGGGGGCTAATGCACCTTCAATTTTTATACATGTTACTAGGTTGCAAAGTCCCAAGCTCAATACAAGTATTCAACTTGGCACTTGGGGGCTAATGGCTATTTGATCTACGTATGTTTCAAGGACAGTTTTCTATTGAAGCCCGGTTTAAGTATGCTAAGTTAAACCGCCCTTGGGGCTATACAGTGGATTTAAAAAGTGTTAAAGAACATAATTCAAGTCCCGGTTTGATCAAGGTTACAAACCGGCCCTTGGGGGCTAGGAGGATTGATACAATGGCAGTAAGTAAAGAAGTGGGTTACCTCAAATTTATTCCTCATCATTTTGACCAGGCCAGCCTCACAGTCACGGCTGGTATAAAGCCGGTTCAAATAACCGGAATGAAGGTCTTGGGCACTCAGAGCAGCATATGTCTCCAGTTCAACATCCCATTTTCCTTTGTTCAGAGCGGAAACATCCTCTTTCACAGTATGTCTGGTTAAGGTGGCAGGATTTCCCGGTTCAAAGTGGCCCACACCAGTAATCACAACGTCATCATCTTTGGACTCGACGGTTTGTGTGGGCGCGGCTGTTTTGTCAGCAGGACTGTGGGATTTCTCAATCCAGACGGAGCTGGCAAGCGGATCGGCAGAGATTGAAGTGTTAACAGGCCTCTCTTCGGGAATAACATCATCTTGTAACAGAGGATCATTGGGAATATCTTCAGCGGCAAAATCTTCAAGATCTGGCGCTATCTCATGATCTGGGGCGGCATCTTCTTCAGCCGCTTTATCCAAACAGGCCTTCTTGCTTGGTTTCGGTTTGGCCCTAAAAGAAAAAACAAAGAGTCAGTGAAAAGCATAAGCCATTACACAATATACTAGAAGCATATGCTCGGTTTTGCTTACCCGGCAACTATTTTCAATGGTGGTAACTGAGTGGCTGATGATTCACCAGAGGATGAATGGGAAGTGACCTAATAATCGGAGTCGGACGAATTAAGAGGTTGACGGAAGAAACTCGCTTTAGAATTTAAAGCAATAAAAAGGTCGGAGACCTCGGAGCGGCGCTTTCGAACCGGGCTGTTGGGCAAACCGGCAGAGGTAACTACCTGACCACTGTGCCAGGTTGTGCGGCGAGCTTCATGTTGCTGCGTCTTCATAAGAAATTTGGGATCCAAATAAGCAAGAGGGTGAGAAAAATTAACTTTTCGGTTTGCCTAGCAAAATTTTGGCAAAGGCAAGTTTTCTGAATCGGAAGAGAGAATAGTTACCTCAAAGAATCCGCATTGCCGGGCCTCGGCGTCGTCTGATAAGCATCATCATCAATAAGGCGTGTAAAAAGTAAGCCAAGTGAATCAAGTTCTACCTCAAGATCCGGATTACCCACATCATCATCAATAGCAGGATCAGATGAAGCGGTGGTTTTTCTCTTGTGAGCTGGTTTCTTAATAACCTTGGTCTTGGGCCGGGTTGGCGGCCCTGCCTTCTCCACTTTATCTTGTGAAAGTTTCTTGCTCCAAAACGGATTATCACCTGGATCGAAGTAATTAAATGTTAGATGATAAAGCAATAATAGCTTAATGAGGAGCAACTAAAATCTTACATTGGCGGTTTGTTGAGTGGTGCATGAAGGAGGAAGACGGTTTGAGCACGAGGTGCTCCGGTTCATTCAACATCTTCTTTACTGAATCTATGACTTCATCATCAGAGAGTTGGATTTTGGTGTGTCGGAGTGGGTCGTCGACACTATCAGTATATTTGCACATCAAACCGGAGCGCCGGCTCAGAGGCAGTATGCTCCATGATATCCAATAGCGTGCAAGGTCTATTCCCGTTAAACCGTTAGCCATAAAAGCTCGAAGCTTGGACAGTTGAGGAGCATATTTGCTTCTTTCCTTGGCATTCAATCTTTGTGGAAAGGGGTGAGTGTTGCTCAGCCGTTCTGGACGGAAGCCAGGCAAGGGATTTTCGTCCTCAGGAGAGGTATCTTTGCAATAAAACCAAGTCGCATTCCACTCCTTGGGGTGAGTATGGAGTTTGACATGGGGATAAGTGATCTCCTTCCTCTTTTGAATAGCCATGCCACCCAATTCAGTGTTGGGGCCGTCGGTGAATTCAGTGCGACGGTTTAAATGAAAGAGGTCTCTAAACAATTCAATAGAATGTTCCTCTTGAAGATATACTTCAGATAGTACTTGAAAGTGGCATAAATTGGTGACGGAGTTGGGGCCAATATCCCGTGGGCCGGAGCTGAAATTGGCTAACACATCCCGGTAAAATTTAGAACCGGGCGGTTTGAAGCCCCGGGCCAGGTGATCTGCGAAGACTACAACCTCTCCCTCCTGGGGTGTAGGAGGACACTCCTCTCCAGGAACCCTCCAGTGGATTGTATCTCTATCGTCTAAAGCGCCAATCGAGACTAGGTCATCCAGCTGTGATTTTGTGACGCGAGAAGGAACCCAGTTGCATTCATACACTTGTTTGGCCATGGTGAGATCTACAAGAAATAGTTGATCCGGTTCAAGAACATGCTGGATAAAAGAAGGTGTTGATCTAAACTACGATAAACCGGAGGCAGTATCTATAAACCGGTTTTCTGCAATACAGTATCATGTGGATTCTGGCGGTTCAACCAGGGGACTAATGATATATACCGGTTTAGCTATTTTTTCTATGGTAAGTTAAACCGCCTGACCTAAGCATTGGAAGAGATTGAAGCTATGGATAACTAAGTATGCAGAAACAAGTTTCGCAAGATCCTATTACAGCTACGGATCAAACGCGAGCTTACAGAAAACAGAAAATATTTCGAGGAGTAAGGCAGAAACAAAAGTGAACTATGGAGCAGATATGTGCGGAAGATCTATGGGCTTAGATGAGAAACTACAGCGGATGCGCAGGGATCACTATTAAACACAACACAGGTTTATGGATTCATTCAAAGTCAGAGAACAGATATGAACACGTGAAGAACACAGCATGAAACTAGAACCCTAAAGAACAGATCTAGGTCAAGAAGGGGAGAAAGCTTACCGGGAACGGAGAAGATGCGGAAGGATGCCGCAATGCTCGCACGCGTTCAGTCGATGCGGCGGCTTTGAGACGAGGCAGAGGTTGACGACGGTGGCGGAGCTCCCAGACCAGCGGCGCGAGGAAGACGAAGAAGAGGGGGCGAAGGGAGAGGAAAGAAATGACCCTTCGGTCCTATTTATAAAGCAACAGAGCTAGGTCAAGCGCGCGGATCCAGGAGCTGTTGTTAAAAGAGGGCATTATAAATGATAAAATTTCAGGATGACGTCATGCCGGTTTACAGCAACCAGAAATGATGACGACACGGCGATATACCAACTTCTAGAAGATATCCAAGATGCAAGATTTTGTGAAGGATTGACATGAACCAGTTCAAATCAATCTGGGGCCTAATGTTAGATATTACCACTAGGCGAAACGGCCAGCTGGGCGGGTTAACTTCATTAGTGGTATAAGCGATATAAAGGCCCAAGGCACGTAGTCGGTTTAGAACTTGTAGCCGTAAACCGGCCTGATGTATAACTTGTATTGTAAGTTAGGAATAGAGAGATACCAACCGGGATACGAGTATGAACCGGTTGGGACTCTATGGACCATCGGGCGTTACCCGTGTATATAAGGGGACGACCCGGCGGCGGTTTAAGATAGACAACCACAACTCGAGCCTAGGCGAAGCTTGTTTGCTCCCTAGCCATCGAGACCACATCAATTCCATAACAACTAGACGTAGGCTTTTACCTTCATCGAAGGGGCCGAACTAGTATAAAATCCCCGTGTCTTTGTGTCCGCTTTAACCCCTTCAAGTAAACTCGTAGCGACGGCTCCACGACTAAGTCCTTTCACTAGGACATCTGCCGTGACAAATCCACGACACATGGTGTAAAATATTTCCGGTGTTCTGGGTGATTAACAGAGACCCTCATCACTTAGAGCACCCGTCCCATTGTCATTGAACTCTAGGGGGCAGCAAGGTTGAAGAAGAGCTCGACTCGGAGCTTGGAACCGAGATTTGAGGCTAGGTGGTTGGAGGAATAGGATTGTGAGAGTTAGTCCAAAATAAATGGGAAGGGGAAATTGCAAGCAACTAGAAGAAGGTAGTTGAGGCTACTAAAGGTGCCATGAGAGAGTTGGTGGATTGGAATAGAAACGCCCTTGGCGATCTTGAAAAAAGAATTTGTAGAACAAAAAATAGTTGCAGAAGTGTAGAAGGTGTAATTTCGGGCAGGAGCAAGTTAGAAAGGGCGGAAGTGCTAAGGTTTAAGCTACCCGTTTAGAGGAGCAGAGAGGAACTTATTGGCGGTAGAAGGCACACATACACTAGCTGAAATATGGAGATAGAGACATAAAAAATTTCCATGCGACGACATTGGAGAGGAAGAGAAGAAACAAAATTAGGAGATTGAGAAGGGAGGATGGAAGTGTGGCGGAGGAAGAGGGGGCCATGAAAGAAGTGGTTACTAACTATTTTTAAAGCTTTTCACTTCCCATGCAGACATGAAGACGGAGGAGATCTTGGGTCACATTGATCCTCGAGTTACTTTGCAAATGAATGCCCTTTTAGGCAAGGCTTTCAAAGAGGAGGAGGTTGTTGAGGCCCTACAGAGCATTGGTGAGCTAAAATCCCGGGCGGATGGTATGTCGCCTATCTTTTATATGAAATGTTGGGACATAGTGGGAAAGAATGTGATTTTAGAAGTGTTGAGTGTGCTGATGGGGGGACCTATGCCTAAAGGTTGGAATGACATGTGGGTGGTTCTCACACCGAAAGTGCAAAACCCGGAGAGCACGAAGGACTTGAGGCCAATCAGCCTATGTAATGTGGTTTATAAGCTCATCTCGAGGCTACTTGCAAGCCTTTTGAAACAAATATTTCCTGATGTTATCTCACCAAACCAGAGTGCCTTTGTACCTGGCCGGCTGATTACAGACATTATTATGCTTGCTTGTGAATGTGCCCATTATATGTAGCATAACAGAAGCGTAAATGAGGGTCGTGCAGCAGCAAAACTGGACATGAGCAAATCATATGATAGGGTGGAATGGGTATTTCTCAAGAATTTGATGTACAAGCTCGGTTTTGAGGAGAGGTGGATTAAACTTGTTTTGTGCATTTCCACAGTATCATATAGATTCAGCGTCAACGATGATTGCACGGATGTGGTGATGCCACAAAGAGGGCCAATGAAAGATGATCCTCTCTCACTGTACCTCTTTTTGATTGTTGGTGAAGGATTCTCCTCTTTGCTTAATAAGGCGGATGAGAATGGATTTTTGAGTGAGATGCATATTTGCAATGGTGCTAAGAGTTTAAACCATTTACTATATGCAGATGATTGCTTGGTGCTTATAAAAGCTTCCCGTGAGAGTGTCATACATCTGCAGAAAGTGCTAAAACTATATGATGTGTGCTCGGTCGATTGTTAATTACGACAAGTTGTCCGTCATGTTCGCAAGAACACAAGTGTAGTGCAGAGACAACACGTGCTTACTGAGCTGTATATTAGGAATGTAACCATATTAGAAAGGTAACTAGGGTTTCCACTATATGTGGCACTAATAGGACTAAAATCTTTGAATATCAAAAGGATCGCATGTGGCAACAAATACAAGGATGGATGGAAAGACTTATGTCCAAGGCAGCAAAAGATGTTCTTATCAAGGCATGTGCCCAAGCGATCCCAACTTCCACGATGTCCTGTTTTGACCTCACAAAATCTTTTTGTGAGCAAATGGGGTCAATGGTCATCGGTTTGATAGGCAAAGCAAGAATAAACTAATACTATGCATTGGCTGAGTTGGGAACTCATGACCAAATTGAAGAGAGAATGGGGGATTGGGTTCCAAGACTTGTATGGTTTTAATCTAGACATGCCGGCCAAGCATGCCTGGAGGCTCCTAACGGATCCAGTTTTCCTTTGCGCACAAGTCAAGAAAGCCAAATATTCCCCAAACATGTTGATTCTGGAGGCACAAGCTAGGCCATGTATCTCTTATACTTTGAGAAGCATCTTGAAGGGAGTGAAACTGCTGAAGGAGGGCCTACTCTGTTGAGTTGGGGATGGAACAAAGGTCAATATATGGTCTGATCCTTGGATGAACTGAGAGGAACCTATGCAGACGAGAACGCGGCGTGGAAGATGCTTGTTGACTAGAGTGTGAGTTGATTGATCTAGACACAACATCTTTGGATGAACAATTGGTACACAATATTTTCATTGAGGAGGATGTGAAGGTGGTCTTGGCTACACCCACTAGAGATATTGAAAAAAGAATTTGTAGAACAAAAAATAGTTGGAGAAGTGTAGAAGGTGTAATTTCGGGCAGGAGCAAGTTAGAAAGGGAGGAAGTGCTAAGGTTTAAGCTACCCGTTTAGAGGAGCAGAGAGGAACTTATTGGCGGTAGAAGGCACACACACACTAGCTGAAATATGGAGATAGAGACACAAAAAATTTCCATGCGACGACATTGGAGAGGAAGAGAAGAAACAAAATTAGGAGATTGAGAAGGGAGGATGGAAGTGTGGTGGAGGAAGAGGCGGCCATGAAAGAAGTGGTTACTAACTATTTTGAAGCTTTTCACTTCCCATGCAGACTTGAAGACGGAGGAGATCTTGGTCACATTGATCCTCGAGTTACTTTGCAAATGAATGCCCTTTTAGGCAAGGCTTTCAAAGAGGAGGAGGTTGTTGAGGCCCTCTGAGCATTGGTGAGCTAAAATCCCGGGCGGATGGTATGTCGCCTATCTTTTATATGAAATGTTGGGACATAGTGGGAAAGAATGTGATTTTAGAAGTGTTGAGTGTGCCGATGGGGGACCTATGCCTAAAGGTTGGAATGACATGTGGGTGGTTCTCACACGAAAGTGCAAAACCCGGAGAGCACGAAGGACTTGAGGCCAATCAGCCTATGTAATGTGGTTTATAAGCTCATCTCGAGGCTACTTGCAAGCCTTTTGAAACAAATATTTCCTGATATTATCTCACCAAACCAGAGTGCCTTTGTACCGGCGGCTGATTACGAGACATTATTATGCTTGCTTGTGAATGTGCCCATTATATGTAGCATAACGAAGCGTAAATGAGGGTCGTGAAGCAAAAAACCGACATGAGCAAATCATATGGTAGGGTGGAATGGGTATTTCTCAAGAATTTGATGTACAAGCTCGGTTTTGAGGAGAGGTGGATTAAACTTGTTTTGTGCATTTCCACAAGATCATATAGATTCAGCGTCAACGATGATTGCACGGATGTGGTGATGCCACAAAGAGGGCCAATGAAAGATGATCCTCTCTCACTGTACCTCTTTTTGATTGTTGGTGAAGGATTCTCCTCTTTGCTTAATAAGGCGGATGAGAATGGATTTTTGAGTGAGATGCATATTTGCAATGGTGCTAAGAGTTTAAACCATTTACTATATGCAGATGATTGCTTGGTGCTTATAAAAGCTTCCCGTGAGAGTGTCATACATCTGCAGAAAGTGCTAAAACTATATGATGTGTGCTCGGGTCAGATTGTTAATTACGACAAGTTGTCCGTCATGTTCGGCAAGAACACAAGTGTAGTGCAGAGACAACACGTGCTTACTGAGCTGTATATTAGGAATGTAACCATATTAGAAAGGTAACTAGTGTTTCCACTATATGTGGCACTAATAGGACTAAAATCTTTGAATATCTAAAGGATCGCATGTGGCAACAAATACAAGGATGGATGGAAAGACTTATGTCCAAGGCAGCAAAAGATGTTCTTATCAAGGCATGTGCCCAAGCGATCCCAACTTCCACGATGTCCTGTTTTGACCTCACAAAATCTTTGTGTGAGCAAATGGGGTCAATGGTCTGTCAGTTTTGATAGGCAAAGCAAGAATAAACTAATACTATGCATTGGCTGAGTTGGGAACTCATGACCAAATTGAAGAGAGAATGGGGGATTGGGTTCCAAGACTTGTATGGTTTTAATCTAGACATGCCGGCCAAGCATGCCTGGAGGCTCCTAACGGATCCAGTTTTCCTTTGCGCACAAGTCAAGAAAGCCAAATATTCCCCAAACATGTTGATTCTGGAGGCACAAGCTAGGCCATGTATCTCTTATACTTTGAGAAGCATCTTGAAGGGAGTGAAACTGCTGAAGGAGGGCCTACTCTATTGAGTTGGGGATGGAACAAAGGTCAATATATGGTCTGATCCTTGGATGAACTGAGAGGAACCTATGCTTGAGGCGAGAACGCGTGGAAGATGCTTGTTGACTAGAGTGTGAGTTGATTGATCTAGACACAACATCTTTGGATGAACAATTGGTACACAATATTTTCATTGAGGAGGATGTGAAGGTGGTCTTGGCTACACCCACTAGAGATATTGAAAAAAGAATTTGTAGAACAAAAAATAGTTGGAGAAGTGTAGAAGGTGTAATTTCGGGCAGGAGCAAGTTAGAAAGGGAGGAAGTGCTAAGGTTTAAGCTACCCGTTTAGAGGAGCAGAGAGGAACTTATTGGCGGTAGAAGGCACACACACACTAGCTGAAATATGGAGATAGAGACACAAAAAATTTCCATGCGACGACATTGGAGAGGAAGAGAAGAAACAAAATTAGGAGATTGAGAAGGGAGGATGGAAGTGTGGTGGAGGAAGAGGCGGCCATGAAAGAAGTGGTTACTAACTATTTTTGAAGCTTTTCACTTCCCATGCAGACTTGAAGACGGAGGAGATCTTCGGTCACATTGATCCTCGAGTTACTTTGCAAATGAATGCCCTTTTAGGCAAGGCTTTCAAAGAGGAGGAGGTTGTTGAGGCCCTACAGAGCATTGGTGAGCTAAAATCCCCCGGGCCGGATGGTATGTCGTCTATCTTTTATATGAAATGTTGGGACATAGTGGGAAAGAATGTGATTTTAGAAGTGTTGAGTGTGCTGATGGGGGGACCTATGCCTAAAGGTTGGAATGACATGTGGGTGGTTCTCACACCGAAAGTGCAAAACCCGGAGAGCACGAAGGACTTGAGGCCAATCAGCCTATGTAATGTGGTTTATAAGCTCATCTCGAGGCTACTTGCAAGCCTTTTGAAACAAATATTTCCTGATATTATCTCACCAAACCAGAGTGCCTTTGTACCTGGCCGGCTGATTACAGACATTATTATGCTTGCTTGTGAATGTGCCCATTATATGTAGCATAACAGAAGCGTAAATGAGGGTCATGAAGCAGCAAAACTGGACATGAGCAAATCATATGGTAGGGTGGAATGGGTATTTCTCAAGAATTTGATGTACAAGCTCGGTTTTGAGGAGAGGTGGATTAAACTTGTTTTGTGCATTTCCACAGTATCATATAGATTCAGCGTCAACGATGATTGCACGGATGTGGTGATGCCACAAAGAGGGCCAATGAAAGATGATCCTCTCTCACTGTACCTATTTTTGATTGTTGGTGAAGGATTCTCCTCTTTGCTTAATAAGGCGGATGAGAATGGATTTTTGAGTGAGATGCATATTTGCAATGGTGCTAAGAGTTTAAACCATTTACTATATGCAGATGATTGCTTGGTGCTTATAAAAGCTTCCCGTGAGAGTGTCATACATCTGCAGAAAGTGCTAAAACTATATGATGTGTGCTCGGGTCAGATTGTTAATTACGACAAGTTGTCCGTCATGTTCGGCAAGAACACAAGTGTAGTGCAGAGACAACACGTGCTTACTGAGCTGTATATTAGGAATGTAACCATATTAGAAAGGTAACTAGTGTTTCCACTATATGTGGCACTAATAGGACTAAAATCTTTGAATATCTAAAGGATCGCATGTGGCAACAAATACAAGGATGGATGGAAAGACTTATGTCCAAGGCAGCAAAAGATGTTCTTATCAAGGCATGTGCCCAAGCGATCCCAACTTCCACGATGTCCTGTTTGACCTCACAAAATCTTTGTGTGAGCAAATGGGGTCAATGGTCTGTCGGTTTTGATAGGCAAAGCAAGAATAAACTAATACTATGCATTGGCTGAGTTGGGAACTCATGACCAAATTGAAGAGAGAATGGGGATTGGGTTCCAAGACTTGTATGGTTTTAATCTAGACATGCCGGCCAAGCATGCCTGGAGGCTCCTAACGGATCCAGCTTTTCCTTTGCGCACAAGTCAAGAAAGCCAAATATTCCCCAAACATGTTGATTCTGGAGGCACAAGCTAGGCCATGTATCTCTTATACTTTGAGAAGCATCTTGAAGGGAGTGAAACTGCTGAAGGAGGGCCTACTCTGTTGAGTTGGGGATGGAACAAAGGTCAATATATGGTCTGATCCTTGGATGAACTGAGAGGAACCTATCTTGAGCGAACGCCGGCGTGGAAGATGCTTGTTGACTAGAGTGCGAGTTGATTGATCTAGATACAACATCTTTGGATGAACAATTGGTACACAATATTTTCGTTGAGGAGGATGTGAAGGTGGTCTTGGCTACACCCACTAGAGATCTTGAAAAAAGAATTTGTAGAACAAAAAATAGTTGGAGAAGTGTAGAAGGTGTAATTTCGGGCAGGAGCACGTTAGAAAGGGAGGAAGTGCTAAGGTTTAAGCTACCCGTTTAGAGGAGCAGAGAGGAACTTATTGGCGGTAGAAGGCACACACACACTAGCTGAAATATGGAGATAGAGACACAAAAAATTTCCATGCGACGACATTGGAGAGGAAGAGAAGAAACAAAATTAGGAGATTGAGAAGGGAGGATGGAAGTGTGGCGGAGGAAGAGGGGGCCATGAAAGAAGTGGTTACTAACTATTTTTGAAGCTTTTCACTTCCCATGCAGACATGAAGACGGAGGAGATCTTGGGTCACATTGATCCTCGAGTTACTTTGCAAATGAATGCCCTTTTAGGCAAGGCTTTCAAAGAGGAGGAGGTTGTTGAGGCCCTACAGAGCATTGGTGAGCTAAAATCCCCCGGGCCGGATGGTATGTCGTCTATCTTTTATATGAAATGTTGGGACATAGTGGGAAAGAATGTGATTTTAGAAGTGTTGAGTGTGCTGATGGGGGGACCTATGCCTAAAGGTTGGAATGACATGTGGGTGGTTCTCACACCGAAAGTGCAAAACCGGAGAGCACGAAGGACTTGAGGCCAATCAGCCTATGTAATGTGGTTTATAAGCTCATCTCGAGGCTACTTGCAAACCTTTTGAAACAAATATTTCCTGATATTATCTCATCAAACCAGAGTGCCTTTGTACCTGGCCGGCTGATTACAGACATTATTATGCTTGCTTGTGATTGTGCCCATTATATGTAGCATAACAGAAGCGTAAATGAGGGTTGTGCAGCAGCAAAACTGGACATGAGAAAATCATATGATAGGGTGGAATGGGTATTTCTCAAGAATTTGATGTACAAGCTCGGTTTTGAGGAGAGGTGGATTAAACTTGTTATTTCTGCATTTCCACAGTATCATATAGATTCAGCGTCAACGATGATTGAGTATGATGATTTCTATGCTTGGCTCTTTGACAACAAGGGTTTATTTTTAGTTCGCTCTGCATATAAGATATACATCAGAAGAAGAGATGCTAGTTAGGCGTCCTCCTCGTATATTGCCGAGGGTGGACTTGGCTGGAAGAAGATTTGGGAAATTACATGTCAACCAAAAATGCAGCAGTTCATCTAGCAGCTTGCACATAATAGCCTACCTTTGTTGATGAGCCTGAAGAGAAGGGGAATATAGTGTGATACACTATGTCTGTGTTGTAGACGGCTAGGCGAAGATGAGGCTCACTTGTTCTTAAGATGCAAGGAGGTCAAACAGGTTTAGAGAGGCCTCTAACTAGAAGATGTGTGCCTTTGCATGTGTGAATGCACTGATTCTAAGGAAGTAATCAAAACTGTGCTTGAGCTGGAAGAGAGCAAAAAGATGCTAGTTTTATGCATGCTCCGGAGGTGGCGGAATAGGCAGAATAAAATAAATGCCAAGGAGAAGGCGAACATATTGAGTGTTTAATGAACATCATATGTATCGGTGCTCTGACTATCTAAACATGTGTGTGATCCAAGGAAGACCGGCTGCTGCCAGAGTGGAGCAGAGATGGAGTAGACCGGAGGGCGACAAGCTGAACTTTAACATGACAGGGATTTCCATGCGACACGGGCATCTGGTGGCCGGGGTTTCGTGTTACGTGACACACAAGAGGAAGTCATGGGCTCAGGGGCTGACTATCTCTTGCATGTGGTGAGACCATTGCAGGCGGAAGCGATGGCTTGCTCAGAGGTACTTTAGGATGCTACGGACTGGGGTATGACGGACATAATTGTTGAATCAGAAGTCAGTCACTTGTGTAACGACTTTGACCTGACACCTGAAGGAATCATCTTCAAAGACATGCATCTCTTTGCCCGGCTACAGTTTTATTATGTCTCTTTTTCATTTGCCCCAGGGTTTGTAATAGTTTAGCCCATGCACTCATTGTTATGGGCGTTCTTATGCAAGTATCTAAACAGTTGTGGACTAAGGAATTGTGGGATGATGTAAGTGTTAGGAGGGTCAGCATTGCTGCTGAGCCAATGGGTTAATGGAATCTGGTGTTCCATCACAAAAAAAGAAGAGTGCATGCTTTTTAAAATCAGGAATAATGCACACTTGAGGGAATGTATGGATACTGTTGGAGATATGCCCTAGAGGCAATCATGTATGATGATATTTCCTATGTGTTCATGAATAAAGGCAGTCCTTGGACATTATCAATGATGTGTATCAACAAGTGTGTGACTTGTTTGTGGGACTATGCATTGTATGATGACAGTCTTAAAAGGTCCCTAGTCGGAAGGGTACGCGCAGCTGTCTAGACTAGCATATGACATGGTGGATGTCTGACGTGGCTTGAATCTGCGTCGGTATTTCCCCAAAGAGGAAGGGATGATGTAGCATAGCTACGGTAAGTATTTTCCTCAGTTATGAAACCAAGGTTATCAATCCAGTGGGAGAACCAAGCAACACTATGTAGACAGTACCTGCACACAAAGAATAAATACTTGCAACCCAACGCACAAGAGGGGTTGTCAATCCCTCTACGGTAAAAAGATAGATAAAATTGTGGTAGATTGGATAAATAGATCTTGTAAAAACACAAAATAAAATAAGTAAAGAAAAAGTGCAGCAAGGTATTTTTGGGTTTTTGGAATAACAGATCTGAAAACAATATGATAAAAGATAGACCCGGTGGCCGTAGGTTTCACTAGTGGCTTCTCTCGAGAAAATAGCATAGGGTGGGTAAACAAATTACCGTTGGGCAATTGATAGAAGAGAAAATAATTATGACGATATCCAAGGCAATGATCATGTATATATGCATCACGTTCAAGATTAGTAGACCGGCTCCTGCCTGCATCTACTACTATTACTCCACACATCGACCGCTCTCCAGCATGCATCTAGTGTATTAAGTTTATGGAGAAACGGAGTAATGCAATAAGAACGATGACATGATGAAGACAAGATCTATTCATGTAGAAATAGACCCCATCTGTTTATCCTTAATAGCAACGATACATGCATGGCTTGTTACCCCTTCTGTCACTGGGTGAGAACATCGCAAGATCGAACCCATCACAAAGCACCTCCTCCCATTGCAAGAAAAATTGATCTAGTTGTCCTAACTAAAGATTCGGAGAAGAAATACGAGGCTATAACAGTCATGCATTTAGGAGATCAAAGAAAACTCAAATAATTCATGGATAGATCTGATCATAAATCACACTTCATCGGATCCCAACAAACACACAGCAAAATGTCATTACATCAAATAGATCTCCACGAACATATAGGAGAACATTGTATTGAGAATCAACAAGAGAGAAGAAGCCATCTAGCTACTGCCTACGGACCCGTAGGTCTATGGTGAACTACTCACGCATCATCGAAGGAGCATGCTACCTCTTGAGCACTGCGTTGGATTTCCCCGAAGAGGAGAGGATGATGCAGCAAAGTAACGTAAGTATTTCCCTCAGTTTTTGAGAACCAAGGTATCAATCCAATAGGAGACCACGCACAAGTCCCTCGTACCTACACAAAACGATAGCAACTCGCAACCAACACTTAGGGGTTGTCAATCCCTTCACGGTCACTTACGAGAGTGAGATCTGATAGAGATAATATTTTTGGTATTTTTGATAGATAGATGCAAAGTAAAAAGTAAAAGGCAAAGTAAAACAAAGCAAGTAAATAAAGTGATAGAGATTGATATGATGAGAATAGACCCGGGGCCATAGGTTTCACTAGTGGCTTCTCTCAAGAGCATAAGTATTCTACGGTGGGTGAACAAATTATCGTTGAGCAATTGATGAATTGAGCATAGTTATGAGTATATCCAGCAATGATCATGTATATAGGCATCACGTCCAAAACAAGTAGATCAAACGATTCGCATCTACTACTATTACTCCACTCATCGACCGCTATCCAAAGATGCATCTAGAGTATTAAGTTAAAAAGCAGAGTAACGCCTTAAGCAAGATGACATGATGTAGAGGGATAAATTGATGCAATATGATAAAAACCCCATCTTGTTATCCTCGATGGCAACAATACAATACGTGTCTTGCAACCGTTTCTGTCACTGGGTAAGAACACCGCAAGATTGAACCCAAAGCTAAGCACTTCTCCCATTGCAAGGACTACCAATCTAGTTGGCAGAACCAAAAAGGATAATTTGAAGAGACTTGCAAAGATAACTCAATCATACACAAAAGAATTCAGAGAAGAATCAAATATTTTCCATAGATAATACTGGATCATAAACCCACTGTCGGTGTCAAAATCGGCGGATCTCGGGTAGGGGGTCCCGAACTGTGCGTCTAGGCGGATGGTAACAGGAGACGAGGGACACGATGTTTTACCCAGGTTCGGGCCCTCTTGATGGAGGTAAAACCCTACGTCCTGCTTGATTAATATTGATGATATGGGTAGTACAAGAGTGGATCTACCACGAGATCAAGGAGGCTAAACCCTAGAAGCTAGCCTATGGTATGATTGTTGTAATGAATGTTGTGTCCTACGGACTAAAGCCCTCCGGTTTATATAGACACCGGAGAGGGCTAGGGTTACACAGAGTCGGTTACAATGGTAGGAGATCTACATATCCGTATCGCCAAGCTTGCCTTCCACGCCAAGGAAAGTCCCATCCGGACACGGGGTGGAGTCTTCAATCTTGTATCTTCGTAGTCTTGGAGTTCGGCGGACGATGATAGTCCGGCTGCCCGGACACCCCCTAGTCCAGGACTCCCTCAGTAGCCCCCGAACCAGGCTTCAATGACGATAAGTCCATCGCGTATATAGTCTTCGACGTTGCAAGGCGGGTTCTCCTTTTAAGTTCCATGTACCTGCCGAACAGTGTCCGGCTTCCTTATAAATGTTGCGCTTCTTGGCTTCTACGCCCAATAATGGCCTTCTTCCATGCGTCGCACGAATGCGAAAAGCCAGGGTATCTTTTATGTTTTACCCCCTAGCTGTGCAAATAATCTGCCTATAAGAGAGGCAAGAATCCAGATCCAAATCACACCATCTTCCTTCCACGAATACTCATCGGAGCGCCTTTGACCCGTAATCCATTCCATCATGGACCGCCGACGCGCTCCTCTTCTCGCGCTCAGCCCTCCGCCAGAGATTGGAGGAGATGCTCTGCTCGCACAACGAGCTGGTGAAGCTCCAAGCGGGGATATCTCCTCCGCCTTCATTGTTCCGGTTCGAGCCGGGCTGGCCACCTACCAAGGTGGAAGCAAACAGGCTACCCAAGTCCCAACAAAGGGAGCGGGTATGCTTCGTCCCCTATCCGATAAGGGGACTCAGATTTCCTATACATCCGCTCCTCCGCTGGCTCTCGAGTTCTACGGACTCCAGCTCCATCACCTTACACCCGCCTATCCCGCATATCGCGGGTTAGGTAGCTCTTCTTGAGCTATTTCGGGCATCGAGCCCCATTTTGCACCGTGGAAGAGGTTGTTACGCCTCGTACCCGCTTCTCACGGGGTCTATATATCAAGTGGCGGCGCCAAATATGGCGCATTGCCGGACCGGATATCCATCCGAACCCCTAAGAAGGCGTCCAAGACCGGCCTTGAATGGTTTTACATAGAAGACGCCCGCTGCGGACCTGCTCATATCGGCCTCCGGAGTTCAAGATCGCTCCTCTCAAGAACGCCTTAGTTGGCGCCATGAGCCCCCAACCGGAGGAAGACAAGAGCGCCCATTATCGATGGGCGAATGAGATTATCGCCCATTCCGGGTTGACCATGATTGGAGTCATGGCAACATGCATTACACGGGGGGTGTAGCCACTGCAATACAGGGGCCACCCCATGTGGGATTTCAACGGGGAAGACGATGCCACCCGCCATGGCCGCAAAGGACGGATTCGCCGAGGATCCGTGCAGATCCCGTCCGGCCTGCATAAGGGGAGAAGGAGGACTTCCTTCAGACGAACCCGTTGAATGGGTTCTCCATGAATAACCCTCGGCGTTGGGTAAGCGAACACTTTAAGGGCCCGACCCATGCTTTCAAAGTTTAAGCTTCTTACATTATGTCTTCGACGCAAGAACTGCGTCGGATTGTGGAGGACATGATAAGTCCAGCTCCACAACCCGAGGATCCAGAGAGATCCCAGGATCCAGCCTCCGAAGAGGATCCGGACATAAAGGTGGAGCTAATCGACGGGGTGTTCCACCAGCTCAGCATGGATAATGCTTTAGTCGCCATTACGGCCGACTACCCCGGATCAGATCCGCTTCCTGTGATTGTGACCGAAGTCCCGACACCATTATTTCTTCCTCGCTCATTTCTGACCTTCGCATACGATGGTGTTTTGCAGGAGGCGCCTTCAAGGTGGGAAGCCGAGCCCGCGGCGGCTGACCAACAAAGGCCAGTCCAGACCAGTAGGCGGAAGAGGAGCGCGACGCGGACTGAAACGTCACCGCAAAGGTATAGCTCGCAGTTAATTATTTGGAGCAATGTTCCTAGGAAGCGTTTGAGTGCTCATGACTTTTGTAGGAGAAAAAGCGCCCGCCGGACTGCGGGCGTGGAGGTTGCCAATCCAACCTCTACCAGCCAGGCTCCAGCACCCGGTCTGAGGGGGAGGCGAGCGCAGGGCGCAAGCCGGACACTCCTCCAATGGAGGATGTCGACAGGTTGTCCGCCACCAAGTCTGAGGTGGAGAGCGCCATGAACCATAGGCGCCGCTAGACAGTATTTCGTGATGCGTGCTTCTCCCCTGAGGCGTTGAATGCCTTTAACGCGGGGGACGCGCACCTTCGTGCTGCTCAAGATGGTTTTACCAGAGCTACGGAGCAAAGATGTAAAAGACATACGGTAAGAGAATTTAATGATTATATATGCCAAGAGTCCCGAGACTTAAAGTAGTTATGTTAACTGATTTAAGGATCATTTGAAATGCAGGATCTTACCGAGAAGAATACCCAACTGTCTCAGGAGCTGCAAGAGTGCAAGGCCCAACTTGAGGCCGCACTTGCTGCCTTAGAGGAAACACGGAGGCCCTCCTGGTAACACATTTAAAAAAATATAAGCGCGCGGGCGGCGTGCGCGCAAGTCTAATAATGACATTGCAGTGCTTTGCGGACAAGATCCGGACAGCAGAACTCTGCGCCACCGAAGGTCAAGCGAGAGGTGCTGAATAGAGTGCAGCAAGAAAGGAACAAGCTCCAAGATGCCCATGCCCAGCTTGGAGAAGAGCTGAAAGGCGTTCGGGCCGAGCTGTCCGGCTCCGTTAAGGAGAATCAGCGGCTTCATCGCGGCATCTATAGTAAGTGCTTGAGCGGACTCCTTTGAAAAGAAGAGTTCGGCGAGGAAGTCAATTGACAAAATATGTCTTGTAGGTATACTCACAGGTCGCCCTGCGGAGGAGATGCCCGTATCAACGGGTGATCAACTTCCCGAAGTTGTTGCAGTACTGCTCGAACGAGTTCGGCAGCAATGAGCGGCGCTGTCCGTGCTTTATGGCCAGCCCTCTCCCTACCCGAGGGCCTTGGGGAGCTTGCGGAGAAGCTTCAGGGAGTGCGGCAGCGCTTCCGTTTATGGAAGATTTCGGCATGCCGCCAAGGTGCCAGGGAGGCTTGGGCCATGGTGAAGACGTGGTACAAGAAGGCGGATCCCAACCACATGGCCGAGGTCGGACCTGTGGGGCCCGATGGGAAGGAGATCCCTGTGAGTTTAGTATACGGCCAAGTAGAGTTGGCCGCTAAATTTTTCAATGGGACTGTAAATTAGACAGCCTGTTAGACGGGATTGAGGAGGAATACATTCAGTTTATTTGACAATGTATTTTTAAAATGACATGTGAAATGCCTTCTAGCCGGATTGTAGATCGTTTGTCTTTGCCGACCTTTTCGCTTCAACCTCGGGACCCTAGAGTCCGGAGTGTGTCCGAATACCTTCTCAGTTAAGAAACAACCGGGTATGCATGGAGACCAAAGTAGGGGTCATTAGTGCTTTATCGCACAAGTGCCCAACTAGTTATGTTATATTACATGGTTAGTAAGAAACATCTTCCAGGAGAATAGTTCCGTTAAGGGTTCCTTTCTCGGGAGGCATGCCCTAAAGTGCATGTCCTGGACTGCAAAAAGGTAAAAACATCTGGGGCAGATAAATAAGTAGGTAAAAATCATCTTTCAAGTCACCGACCGAATATTCCCTTAAGAACGGTAGCTTTGGCTTCACCCGACCGAGGTACACATCCGGTGACCCGCGAGAATTATCGCAGAGGTGCTCCTTTACCTCCTAGCCGAACAATCGGGAACGTAGGGGTAAGCACAGGAGCCAGGCAACCCAGCTTGGCCAAAACTTAAGTCATATCGATGCATATAATGGTGAGTAAAAGGTACATGTGGAAGCTTGACACATGTGCTAGGCATGAAGCCCTTATAATTGAGCTTCTTGAAAAGAAGCCCCCAGGTATAATGAGTGCGGATGGCACATCAAGTATGTGCGAACAATGCGCGAGTAGGCCCTTAAGGGCTTTTTAGGAAAAGGGTTAAGAGAAGAAAGAGAAACAAAAGACAGCTGAAGTGTAAAAATTTGGATGGGGGAAGGGGACGAACTCTTAGTCCAAATGCTAGGCATAGAATCTTCTGAGGCGGGCTGCGCTCCATGGGTTCGCTCGAGTCGGTTGTCCGATGCATTTAAGAGATGGTGCGCTCCGCTGGTCGACTTGATCGACAATGAAGGGCCCTCCCATTTGGGCTTGAGCTTGTCCTTTTCTTGTCCGCAGCGAGAACTAGTTCGCGAACGTTGTAAGTCTTGGCCCGTACTTCTCTGCTTTGATATCTTCGAGCCTGCTGCTGATAGAATGCGGAACGAGCCTTGGCGATGTCACATTCTTCCTCCAATGCGTCCAAGCTGTCCTACCGATCCAGCTCGGCTTCTCTTTCTTCATACATGCGCACTCGAGGTGAGTCATGAATAATGTCGCAGGGCAGAACTGCCTCTGCGCCGTATACCATAAAAAATGGTGTGAATCCGGTAGTACGGTTGGGCGTTGTCCGCAGCCCCCAGAGTACGGAGTCGAGCTCCTCTACCCAGTGCTTGTCAGATTTCATAAGTGACCGCACTAGTCTGGGTTTAATGCCGCTCATTATTAGACCATTTGCTCGTTCCACTTGACCGTTGGTTTGAGGTTGATAGACTGAAGCGTAATCGAGCTTGATGCCCACATTTTTGCACCATGACTTAACCTCGTCGGCCGTGAAGTTCGTGCCGTTATCGGTGATGATGCTGTGGGGGACACCGTAATGGTGTACTACCCCGGATATGAAGTCTATCACTGGTCCGGACTCTGCCGTTTTGACTGGTTTGGCCTCTATCCACTTGGTGAATTTGTCCACCATGACCAATAGGTACCTTTGCTTGTGGGTTCCCCCTTTAAGGGGTCCAACCATGTCAAGCCCCGAGATCGCGAACAGCCAGGTAATGGGTATAGTTTTGAGGCGGTGGGTGGCATATGGCTCGATTAGCAAAGAGCGACAACCGACGCATCTTTGGACTAAGTCCCGAGCATTTGCGGGCCGTCGGCCAATAAAATCCTGTACGGAATGCCTTTCCTACAAGGGCCCGAGCTGCTGCGTGGTGTCCGCCTAGTCCGGCATGAATTTCATCCAGGAGGTTTCTCCCTTCCTCTTCGGAGATACACCTTTGAAGGACTCTGGTTGTGCTTTTCTTATAAAGTTCTCCCTCAAGGACCTTGTAGGCTTTAGATCGCCGGACTATGCAGCGGGCCTCATTTTGGTCTTTGGGAAGTTCCTGCCTAAGCAAGTAGGCTAGGAATGGTTCTGTCCACGGGGCGATTACTACCATTATGTCGTGGGCTGAAGGTGTTATGTCATCGGCTGAATCGCCGGTTGGCGCGGTTTTTTCCGGTTTGTTGTTTCCGGACTCCTCTTCCCATAGTACGGATGGCTTGAAGAGCCGTTCCAGGAAGATGTTTGGAGGGACAGCGTCACGTTTTGCACCGATGCGTGCCAGTATGTCGGCTGCTTGGTTATTATCTCGGGCTACGTGATGGAATTCAAGTCCTTCAAACCGAGCTGACATTTTTAGGACAGCGTTGCGATATGCTGCCATTTTCGGATCCTTGGCGTCGAAGTCTCCATTTATCTGGGATATTACAAGGTTTGAATCCCCGCGCACCTCTAGGCGTTGAATGCCCATGGAGATTGCCATCCGGAGGCCATGTAAAAGGGCGTCGTATTCGGCTGTGTTGTTGGAGTCCGTGTACATCATCTGAAGTACGTATTGGACTGTGTCGCCGGTTGGGGACTCAATACGACGCCAGCCCCCAGTCCGGCCAACATTTTAGAGCCGTCGAAGTGCATAATCCAATTGGAGTATGCGCCGTACTCTTTAGGGAGTTCGGCTTCGGTCCATTCAGCGACAAAGTCAGCCAAAACTTGTGACTTTATAGCTCGCCGAGGTTTGTAAGTTATATCAAATGGTAAGAGCTCAATGTCCCATTTTGCAATCCTGCCCGTCGCGTCGCGGTTGTTTATAATGTCGTTGAGTGGTACTTCGGAGGCCACCGTTATCGAACACTCTTGAAAGTAGTGTCGTAGCTTCCGGGATGCCATGAACACTGCATACGCTATCTTTTGATAGTGCGGGTAACGGGACTTGCAGGGGGTTAACATAGTGGAGACGTAGTACACTGGTTTTTGAAGAGGGAATTTATGCCCTTCTGTCTCTCGTTCGACGACGAGTACCGCGCTTACAACTTGATGTGTTGCCACGATGTATAACAACATTGGTTCGCCCAGGTTGGGCGCAGCCAGACCGGATTGTTGCCAATATGGCCTTTATTTCTTCGAGTCCGGCGATTCGCGAGATCCGTCCACTCGAAGTGTTCGGTGCGCCTAATGAGGCGATAGAGGGGCAATGCCTTTTCTCCCAAGCGGGAGATAAAGTGGCTTAAAGCCGCCATGCATCCAGTCAGTTTTTGTATCTGTTTGAGGTCTTTTGGAATATCCAACTGTTACAGAGCTCGGATCTTGGCCGGGTTTGCTTGAATCCCTCTACCGGATACAATGAAGCCCAGCAGCTTTCCGGCTGGTACGTCGAAAACGCATTTTTCCGGATTCAGCTTGATGTCATATGCTCTAAGGTTGTCGAATGTGAGCCTCAAGTCGTCTACTAAAGTTTTGACGTGTTTGGTTTTGACGAATACGTCATCTACGTATGCCTCTACTGTTTTGCCGATCTGGGTGGCCAGACATGTTTGAATCATGCGCTGATATGTTGCGCCGGCGTTTTTAAGTCCGAAGGGCATCGTGTTGAAGCAGAATGGTCCATATGGAGTGATGAATGCCGTTGTGGCTTGGTCTGCTTCCGCCATCTTGATTTGATGATAGCCGGAGTATACGTCGAGGAAACACAGTGAATCGTGTCCTGCGGTAGCGTCGATTATCTGGCCGATGCGGGGGAGGGGGAAGGGATCCTTTGGGCAGGCCTTGTTGAGGTCTTTAAAATCGACACATAGGCGCCAGGATTTGTCCTTCTTTGGTACCATTACAAGGTTTGCTAGCCAATCCGGGTGTTTGATATCTCTGATGAATCCGGCTTCCAAGAGTTTGGCTAGCTCTTCCCCCATTGCCTGTCTTTTGGGTTCGGAGAATCGTCGAAGAGCCTGTTTGATCGCTTGAATCCTTTAGGATGTTTAGGCTGTGTTCGCCAATCTGCGTGGGATTCCGGCATATCCGAAGGTGCCGTGCAAAATGTCCCAATTTTCCTGAAGGAATTCTCGCAGTGCAGCGTCTACATCAGGGTTCAACTGTGCCCCGATGGAAGCCGTCTTTGTCGGGTCTGTTGGATGGACCTGGTATTTTATTATTTCATCTGCTGGTTTGAAGGAGGTGGACTTGGATCTCTTATCAAGTATCACATCGTCCCTATTCACCGTAGAGCACAGCGCGGTGAGTTCTTCTGCCGCTAGGGCTTTGGATAGTGCCTCCAGGGCTAATGCGGTTGTCTTGTTTTCGGCGCATAGTGCTATGTCCGGATCACTAACGAGAGTGATTATTCCGCCGGGCCCAGGCATTTTGAGCTTCATGTACCCGTAATGGGGTACGGCTTGAAAAATTGTGAATGACTCTCGTCCTAATATAGCGTGATATCCGCTGTTGAACGGGGCCACTTGGAACATGACTTCTTCGGATCTGTAATTGTCCGGCGAGCCGAACACCACATTTAGTGTGATTTTTCCGGTGTAGCGCGCTTCCCGGCTAGGGATTATTCCTCTGAAATTTGTGCTGCTTCGCTCAATGCGGCTCCAGTCTATTTCCATTTTTTGAAGAGTTTCCTCGTAGATGAGGTTTAGTCCGCTGCCGCCATCCATGAGGACCTTTGTAAGTCGAAAGCCATCCACTATTGGACTAAGCACCAGTGCGGCTAGTGCTCGGGCTGTTCGGAATTTAGGTTCGTCGCTGGCGTTGAAGGTGATGGCTGTATCGCTCCATGGATTTGTTGTTGCTACTTGGTAGACTTCGGCGAGGCCGCGGATTGTTCGTTTCCGCATATTATTTGATGCAAAGGTCTCGAAGACTGTTGATACTGTACCGGTATTGTTGGAGTGGTTTTCCGGGGCTAGAAGCTCCTCGCCACTTTTGGCCACCTGCCGTAATATCCAACATGCTTGAAGGCTATGTGTTGGGACGGCGCCCTCTGTACTGTGAATTTTACAGGGTCCGCTAAGCCATCCCTCCAGTACGGTTCCGTGCCCTCTATGGGGTTTTTGCTTTTTGGTTTTTGTATCTGTGGCCTGAGTGTAATGCACCCTTTTGTTGCAGACTAGGGTTGTATTCAGGGCCGGATTGTCCCAAAACTGGTTTTCGGTTTTCCGGAAACTCTCGATCGCACAATACTTTCGTACTATGGACGCCAGATCGGCGAAGCGTGTAATTTCACGGCGGCTAATGGCGTTCAATATTCCCTTGTCCGTGCAATTATTGCAAAAAAATTGAGATTGCGTTTTCCTCTCGGCAGCCCTTTTATCCTGTCCATAACCAGGAGGAATCTAGCCCAGTAGTGATGTACTGTTTCAGCGGGCTCTTGCCGTATTAGAGATAGATCGCATATGTCTGGGAGGGTGGGTGGAATAAAGTCCGGAACCCTACCCATCTCAAGGCTTGAAGGCCGTGAAGTTTCCAAATTTGGAAGCTTGGATTGCTGGACATTGTCCAACGAGTCCGGTCCGATGCCTGACTTTAAGTTCAGTGCCTGATCGAAGTCCGTCCCTCCACGGGAATCCGGCATGGAGGGTTCGGGAGCCCGGACATGACTAGTTTTCAATACAGGAGAAGAGTTGCCGCATTGTTCCTCAACCACTGCGACATGGTGGGTGACCTGGGGAGAGTTAATCTCTCTCAGATTGGTTTTAATCCCAATCTGATTGTAGTCCATAGCGACTCCCAGGGCGACGATGCGATCCAAGAGCTCGTTGACAGACGAAAGCTCTATCGGATCGACCTCTCGGCAAATTCGAGTGGACGTGAAGATTGCTTTTGACGACTTGAGAAGTCATTGTCGAAGCGGTGGCCGGACAGGCGGTCATAAGAAAACCACCTAGCCGGATAGTTTGGCCGGAGGCCAAGGCCCCTTTGGCGAATATACCATCCTTGAAGACGGGTGGAGGCATCCTTCCTGTCGGCGACGACACAAAGGATCTCTCAATGAAAGCACCAATGTCGGTGTCAAAACCGGCGGATCTTGGGTAGGGGGTCCTGAACTGTGCGTCTAGGCGGATGGTAACAGGAGACGAGCGACACGATGTTTTACCCAGGTTCAGGCCCTCTTGATGGAGGTAAAAAACCTACGTCCTGCTTGATTAATATTGATGATATGGGTAGTATAAGAGTGGATCTACCATGAGATCAAGGAGGCTAAACCCTAGAAGCTAGCCTATGGTATGATTGTTGTAATGGATGTTGTGTCCTAGGACTAAAGCCCTTCGATTTATATAGACACCGGAGAGGGCTAGGGTTACACAGAGTCGGTTACAATGGTAGGAGATCTACATATCCGTATCGCCAAGCTTGCCTTCCACGCCAAGGAAAGTCCCATCCGGACACGGGGCAGAGTCTTCAATCTTGTATCTTCGTAGTCTTGGAGTTCGGCGGACGATGATAGTCCGGCTGTCCGGACACCCCCTAGTCCAGGACTCCCTCACCCACAATTCATCGGTCTCAACAGACACACCGCAAAAATAAGATTACATCAAATAGATCTCCACGAGAGAGGGGGAGAACATTGTATTGAGATCCAAAAAGAGAGAAGAAGCCATCTAGCTACTAGCTATGGACCCGAAGGTCTGAAGTAAACTACTCACACTTCATCGGAGGGGCTATGGTGTTGATGTAGAAGCCCTCCGTGGTGGATGCCCCCTTCGGCGGAGCTCCAGAACTGGCCCCAAGATGGGATCTCGTGGATATAGAAGGTTGCGGCGGTGGAATTAGGTTTTTGGCTCCTGTTCTGATCGTACGGGGATACATAGGTATATATAGGAGGAAGGAGTACGTCGGTGGAGCGTCAGGGGGACCACGAGGTAGGGGGGCGCGCCCAGGGGGGGGGCCCTCCACCCTCGTGACCACCTCTGGCACTTCTTGGAGTAGGGTCCAAGTCTCCTGGATCACGTTTGGTTGGAAAATCACGTTCCCGATGGTTTCATTCCGTTTGGACTCCGTTTGATATTCCGTTTCTTCGAAACACTGAAAAAGGCAAAAAACAGCAATTCTGGGTTGGGCCTCCGGTTAATAGGTTAGTCCCAAAAATAATATAAAAGTGGAAAATAAAGCCCAATATAGTCCAAAACAGTAGATAAAGTAGCATGGAGCAATCAAAAATTATAGATACGTAGGAGACGTATCAGGCATCCCCAAGCTTAATTCCTGCTCGTCCTCGAGTAGGTAATTGATAAAAAATAATTTTTGATGCGGAGTGATACTTTGGCATAATTTCAATGTAAATCTTATTAATTGTGATATGAATATTCAGATCCGAAAGGTTCAAGACAAAAGTTCATATTGACATAAAAATAATAATACTTCAAGCATACTAATCAAAGCAATCATGTCTTCTCAAAATAACATGGCAAAAGAAAGTTTATCCCTACAAAATCATATAGTTAGGCTATGCTTCATTTTTGTCACACAAAGATGTTCCCAACTTCTATACCCCCGATGACAAGCCAAGCAATTGTTTCATACTTAAATAATCTCAAACTTTTTCAACCTTCACGCAATACATGAGTGTGAGCCATGGATATAGCACTATGGGTGGAATAGAATATGATGATGGAGATTGTGTGGAGAAGACAAAGAAGGAGAAAGTCTCATATTGACGAGGCTAATCAACGGGCTATGGAGATGCCCATCAATTAATGTCAACATGAGGAGTAGGGATTGCCATGCAACGGATGCACTAGAGCTATGAATGCTCAACAAAAGAAAACTAGTGGGTGTGCATCCAACTTGCTTGCTCACGAAGACCTAGGGCATTTGAGGAAGCCCATCGTAGGAATATACAAGCCAAGTTCTATAATGAAAAATTCCCACTAGTATGAAAAAGACAACTTATGAAACTCACCACATGAGGAACAAGGTGCTACTTTGAAGCACAATATATGAGACTCACTACATGAAGAACAAGGTGCTACTTTGAAGCACAAGTGTGGAAAAAGAGATAGTAGCATTGCCCTTTTTATTTTTTATTTTTTTGGGCCTTTCTTTTTTTCCTTTTGGCCTTTCTCTTTTTTTGGGCAATGCTCTAATAATGATGATCATCACACTTCTATTGATTACAACATAAGGATTACAACTCGAAACTTGGAACAAGATATGACTCTATATGAATGCCTCCGGCGGTGTACCGGGATGGTGCAATGAATCAAGAGTGACATGTATGGAAAATAATGCGTGGTGGCTTTGCCACAAATACGATGTCAACTACATGATCATGCAATGGCAATATGACAAAAGTAATGTATGTCATGATGATGGTGGTGGAAGTTGCATGGCAATATATCTCGGAATGGCTATGGAAATGCCATGATAGGTAGGTATGGTGGCTGTTTTGAGGAAGATATAAGGAGGTTTATGTGTGATAGAGCGTATCGTATCACGGGTTTGGATGCACCGCCAAGTTTGCACCAACTCTCAAGGTGAGAAAGGGCAATGCACGTGCCAAGAGGCTAGCAAAAGCGGAAAGGTGAGAGTGCGTATAATCCATGGACTCAACATTAGTCAAAAGAACTCATATACTTATTGCAAAAATTTAGAAGTCATCAAAATCAAGTACTACGCCAAGATGCTCCTAGGTGGATAGATTGGTAGGAAAAGACCATCGCTCGTCCCCGACCGCCACTCATAAGGATGCACAAGCCAGGTACACTTCATGTTTCAAATTTGTTACACAACTTTAACCATACGTGCATGCTACGGGACTTGCAAACTTCAACACAAGTATTTCTCAAATTCATAATCACCCAACTAGCACGACTTTGATATTATCACCTCCATATCTCAAAACAACTATCAAGCATCAAACTTATCTTAGTATTCAACGCACTCAAAAGAAAGTTTCGCATATCTTGAACACCAAGTATATTAACATTAAGCAAATTACCATGCTATTAACGACTCTCAAAATAATCTAAGTGAAGCATGAGAGATCAATAGTTTCAAATCCACCACCATGCTCTAAAAGATATAAGTGAAGCACTAGAGCAAAAAATTATCATGCTCAAAAGATATAAGTGAAGCACTATGAGCAAAACTATCAAGCTCAAAAGATATAAGTGAAGCACATAGAGTATTCTAACAAATTCCAATTCATATATGGCTCTCTCAAAATGTGTGTACATCAAGGATGATTGTGGTAAACTAACAAGCAAAGACACAAATAATACAAGACGCTCCAAGCAAAACACATATCATGTTGGTGAATAAAAATATAGCTCCAAGTAAATTACCGATGGAAGTGGACGAAAGAGGAGATGCCTTCCGGGGCATACCCAAGCTTTGACTTTTTGGTGTCCTTGGATTATCTTGGGGGTGCCATGGGAATCCCCAAGCTTAGTCTCTTGCCACTCCTTGTTCCATAATCCATCAAAAGAATTCACCCAAAACTTGAAAACTTCACAACACAAAACTCAACAGAAATCTCGTGAGCTCCGTTAGAGAAAGAAAACAAAAGACTACTTCAAGGTACTGTAATGAACTCATTCTTTATTTATATTGTTGTTAAACCTACTGTATTCTAACTTCTCTATGGATTATAAACTATTTTACTAGCCATAGATTCATCAAAATAAGCAAACAACACACGAAAAGCAGAATCTGTAAAAAACAGAACAGTCTGTAGCAATCTCTAACTAACGCAAACTTATGGATCTCTAAAAATTCTACCAAAATAGGAAGTCCTGGAAAATTTGTTTATTGAACAGAAGCAAAAAGAATCAACGCAAAAGAACGTTTCTGTGATTTAACAAAATTATATTCGTGCGTGGAAAGTTTCTATTTTTCAGCAGAATCAAATCAACTATCATCGTAGGTTATCCTATAGGTTCTACTTGGCACAAACACTAATTAAAACATAAAACCACATCCAAACATAAGGTAGATGGATTATTTAATCCTAAACAGAAGCAAAAACAAAAAAACACAAAATAAAATTGGGTTGCCTCCCAACAAGCGCTATCGTTTAACGCCCCTAGCTAGGCATTGAGATTATGATGATGCTCACATGAAAGATAGGAATTGAAGCGCAAAAAGAGCATCATGAAACACATGACAAACACATCTAAGTCTAACATGCTTCCTATGCATAGGCATCTTACAGGCAAACAAATTATCATAACAAGCAAAAACTAGCATATGCAAGGAAGTGGAAAGAAACAATAGCAATCTCAACATAACGAGAGGTGAATTATTATCATGAAAATTTCTACAACCATATTTTCCTCTCTCATAATAATTACATGTAGGATCATAAGAAAATTCAACAATATAGCTATCACAAAACATATTATTAACACGATCCACATGTATGCAAAGTTGACACTCTTCCAAAATAGTGGGATTAACATTAACTAAAGTCATGACATCTCCAAACCCACTTTTATCAAAAATTTCATAAGATTGAAAATTCTCCAAATATGTGGGATCTAAAGTTGACACTCTTCCAAACACACTTTCAATATTATTGCAAACAATATTATCAATCTCATATTCATTATGGGGCTTAAATAAATTTTCAAGGTTGTAAGAAGAATCACCCCAATCATGATCATTGAAACAAGTAGTAGACATAGCAAAACTAGAATCCCCAAGCTTAGGGTTTTGCATATTATTAGCACAATTGACATCAAGAGAATTTTTAGGAAAATCATTGCAATCATGCTTTTTATTCAAGGAGTTATCGTGAATCTCTTCATAAATTTCTTCATCATAATTTTCAGATTCATGAATTTCAAGCAAAACCTCATAAAGATAATCTAGTGCACCCAACTCACTAGCAATAGGTTCAACATAATTGGATCTCTTAAAGAGATTAGCAAGTGGATGAGGATCCATAAACTTTTAGCAAGCGAAGATGCAAGAAAATAGAAGGCACAAGGAAACACAAACAAAGATACATACGGGAAGAAGGCGAACGAAAAAGAGAGGGCGAGATTGGGAAAGAGAGGGCGAATAAAACGACAAGGGTCAAGTGGGGGAGAGGAAAACGAGAGGCAAATGGCAAATAATGTAATGCGAGAGATAGGGATTGTGATGGGTACTTGGTTTTGTTGACTTGCTTGCGTGAGCCTCCCCGGCAACGGCGCCAGAAATTCTTCTTGCTACCTCTTGAGCACTGCGTTGGATTTCCCCGAAGAGGAGAGGATGATGCAGCAAAGTAGTGTAAGTATTTCCCTCAGTTTTTGAGAACCAAGGTATCAATCCAGTAGGAGACCACGCACAAGTCCCTCGTACCTACACAAAACGATAGCAACTCGCAACCAACGCTTAGGGGTTGTCAATCCCTTCATGGTCACTTACGAGAGTGAGATCTGATAGAGATAATATTTTTTGGTATTTTTGATAGATAGATGTAAAGTAAAAAGTAAAAGGCAAAGTAAAACAAAGCAAGTAAATAAAGTGATAGAGATTGATATGATGAGAATAGACCCGGGGGCCATAGGTTTCACTAGTGGCTTCTCTCAAGAGCATAAGTATTCTACGGTGGGTGAACAAATTACTGTTGAGCAATTGACAGAACTGAGCATAGTTATGAGTATATCTAGTCAATGATCATGTATATAGGCATCACGTCCAAAACAAGTAGATCAAAACGATTCTGCATCTACTACTATTACTCCACTCATCGACCGCTATCCAGCATGCATCTAGAGTATTAAGTTAGAAACAGAGTAACACCTTAAGCAAGATGACATGATGTAGAGGGATAAATTCATGCAACATGATAAAAAACCCATCTTGTTATCCTCGATGGCAACAATACAATATGTGTCTTGCAACCCTTTCTGTCACTGGGTAAGAACACCGCAAGATTGAACCCAAAGCTAAGCACTTCTCCCATTGCAAGAACTACCAATCTAGTTGGCCAAACCAAAAAGGATAATTCGAAGAGACTTTCAAAGATAACTCGATCATACATAAAAGAATTCAGAGAAGAATCAAATATTTTCCATAGATAATACTGGATCATAAACCCACTATTCATCGGTCTCAACACACACACCGCAAAAAGAAGATTACATCGAATAGATCTCCATGAGAGAGGGGGAGAACATTGTATTGAGATCCAAAAAGAGAGAAGAAGCCATCTAGCTACAAGCTATGGACCCGAAGGTCTGAAGTAAACTACTCACACTTCATCGGAGGGGCTATGGTGTTGATGTAGAAGCCCTCCGTGGTGGATGCCCCCTCCGGCGGAGCTCCGAAACTGGCCCCAAGATGGGATCTCGTGGATACAGAAGGTTGCGGCTGTGGAATTAGGTTTTTGGCTCCTGTTCTGATCGTACGGGGATACATAGGTATATATAGGAGGAAGGAGTACGTCGGTGGAGCGTCAGGGGGCCCACAAGGTAGGGGGCGCGCCCACGGGGGCCCTCCACCCTCGTGACCGCCTCTGGCACTTCTTGGAGTAGGGTCCAAGTCTCCTGGATTACGTTCGATTGGAAAATCACGTTCCCGAAGGTTTCATTCCGTTTGGACTCCGTTTGATATTCCGTTTCTTCGAAACACCGAAAAAGGCAAAAAACAGCAATTCTGGGCTGGGCCTCCGGTTAATAGGTTAGTCCCAAAAATAATATAAAAGTGGAAAATAAAGCCCAATATAGTCCAAAACAGTAGATAAAGTAGCATGGAGCAATAAAAAATTATAGATACGTTGGAGACGTATCAGAGCACCAATGAGGATGATGAACCCCTATGTGATCATGTGTCCCTCCGGCAAGGTGCCGTAATAGGGCTCTAGATTGGATCTCATGGTTCTGGAACTGCGGCGGCTGGAATTGTGTTTCAATTGTTCCCATAGGGTTTCTGGAATATCTGATAATTTATAGAGCTAAGACGTGATGGAAAGGATCTCCATGGGCCCCACCACCCATCATGGCGGGCCTGGGGCCTTTGGTGCGCCCAGGTGGGTGGTGGGCCCCATGGGCCTCCCCTCCGGTGCTTCCTTGGCTCCCAAGTTGTCTTCTAGTCCAGAAAAATCTCTAAAAAGTTTTGTTGTGCTTGGACTCCGTTTGATATGGATATTCTGTGAAGTAAAAAACAAGCAAAAAACAGCAACTGGCACTGGGCACTATGTCAATAGGTTAGTCACAAAAAATGATATAAAGTTGCTATAAAATGAATGTAAAACTTCCAAGAATGATAATATAACAACATGGAACAACCAAAACTTATAGATACATTGGAGACGTATTAATGGCTCAGTCTCACTAGCCATGGAGCATTGGATGCTAACCGGATTATATGGACTCGGAAGGATCTGGTCGGATTCGACATAGTCGGATCTGAGTTTAGATAAGGTCCGAGTCGGATAGACCCACCTATGAGACGCAGTGATATGTCATCTACGAGTCTCTAGTAAAACATACATTCTATGTCCTAAGACATGAGTTGGCGCATGTACTCGGGATGGTGACAGACCTGCTTTGGGCCGACCAAATGCTACTCCGTGGCTGGGTTGTTACAAAGGTAGGTTTCAGGCTTTTCCAGACCCATGTTGTGAGACATGGTCGAGCAAGATGGGATTTGCCCCTCCGATCAGGAGAGATATACTCTGGGCCCCTTGTGTGATCCGACCAAGATAAGCATGGCCATGCGCCAAGGATTATGAGATAATCTAGTTTGTGGTCAGCATCACTAGACCGGGCTAGCACAAGGATGTCAGACTCGCCTTGAGCCCGACAACATATATGCGTGGCAAAGGGAATGGAAGTGTGATGTACAGGTTCGCCAACCGGCTTCATATTCTGCTTGGTGGTCGGCATGCCTTGCTAGAGGCCGCGACCAACCATGCATGTCGGAGGTGATCTGACCTGTGACCAAGCCGACTTGAACCTAAGGGGTCGCACGCTTAAGGGAAGGAACCTGTGAGGTCCGATCCAACTCCACGAGTCAGGTGTGATCCTACTCGGACTCGGATCCAAGCCAAACAGACTTTGGGCTTTAAGATCCATGTGAGGCCCAAGTGTTGAGCCCACGACGAATGCCTATATCAAGTGGGGGTGCGACACACTCATGCGGTTGATCGCTTCGGTGCTATCACTAGGGTTTGCATGTGTTGCGAATAGCCACCTCCACTCACCGCCGACTATGTGATTGGACCTCGTAGTCCGCCGCATGGTGTTCCTCCTACATGCGCGGATATCATTAGAGGCGGTGCATCTGCGTCGCTCCGGCGAACCTGTTCGCAGGATCCGATTGGCTACGTGGGAGATCGACGAGGAGGAGATGCGCTACCCCAACTCTACCTCCACTGCACGGCACTACGCCTCTAGTGGTAATGATCCGTGATCCATCTCTAATAGCATGTTCCTGGTTGTTCTGCGGGTAGGAATTTTTGATTTGTAGTTGATGCACCCTACCGTAGATCCCAATAGATACATATGTTGTTTAGCCCGTAACTAAAAGGATTGGTGAACTCTCTCTTCTTTGAACTACCTCTACATTCGTATCAGACATGGCTACTATATCAAATGGAGACCCTATGCATATCATCTAGATACAAAGGAATCAACCATGATGAAGAAAGAGAATAAGATCAAGTCATGGCAAAAGAGGAGCAAGAAGACAAGAAAGAAAGGATGGCGGAGCTACAACAGACTAATACATCTCCAACGTATCCTATAATTTTTTATTGTTCCATGCTATTATAGTATCAACATTGGATGTTTTATATGCAATTACAAGCAATTATATATCATTTTTTGGGACTAACCTATTAACTTAGTTGAGGGAGTCCTGGATTAGGGGGTGTCCGGATAGCCAAACTATCACCGTTGGCCGGACTCCTGGACTATGAAGATACAAGATTGAAGACTTCGTCCCGTGTCCGGATGGGACTTTCCTTGGTGTGGAAGGCAAGCTTGGCAATACAGATATGTAGATCTCCTACCATTGTAACCGACTTTGTGTAACCCTAACCCTCTTCGGTGCCTATATAAACTGGAGGGTTTTAGTCCATAGGACAAACAACAATCATACCATAGGCTAGCTTCTAGGGTTTAGCCTCTCTGATCTCGTGGTAGATCTACTCTTGTACTACCCATATCATCAATATCAATCAAGCAGGAGTAGGGTTTTACCTCCATCGAGAGGGCCCGAACCTGGGCAAAAACATCGTGTCCCTTGTCTCCTATTACCATCCACCTAGACGCACAGTTCGGGACCCCCTACCCGAGATCCGCCGGTTTTGACACCGACATTGGTGCTTTCATTGAGAGTTCCTCTGTGCCGTCGCCATCAGGAAGGATGCCTCATCCTGTCTTTAAAGACGGCACTGTTGCGAAAGGAGCTTTGGCTATCGGCCAAACCCTCCGGCTAGGCGGTTTCCTTATGACCGCATGTCCGGCCACAGCGCCGACGATGACTTCTCGGGTCATCGAAAGCAATCTTCACGTTAACTCGGAACTCGCCGAGCAGTTAGATCCGATGGAGCTCTCTTCCTTAAACAAGCTCTTGGATTGCATCGCCGCCCTAGGAGTCGCTACAGACTACGATCAGATTGGGCTTAAACCCGATCAGAGAGAGACTAACTCTCCCCAGGTTACCCACCACATTGTTGTGGTAGAGAAACAATGTGGCGACCCTTCTTCTATCTTAAGGACTAGCTATGTCCAGATTCCCGATCCCTCCATGCCGAATTCCCGCGGAGGGGAGGACGTCACTCAAGCCCTGAACCTAAAGTCAGTCAGCGGGCTAGATTCATTGGACGACATCCAAGAACCCAAGCTTCCAAGTTCGAAAACTTCTTGGCCCCTGAGTTTTATATGGGACGGGGTTCCGAATTTAATTCCACCCACCCACCCAAACACAAGCGATCTATCACAAATCCGGCAAGAGCCCGCAGAAACAGTACACCATTACTGGGCCAGATTCCTCCTGGTCATAAACAGGATAAAGGATTGCCGTGAGGAGGACGCAGTTTCATTCTTCTGCAATAATTGCACGGACAAGGGAATCCTCAACACCGTAAGTCGTCGTGAAATCACACGCTTCGTTGACTTGGCGTCCATAGTACGAAAGTATTGTGTGATGGAAAGCGCCTGGAAAACCGAAATCAATTTTTGGGACAATCCGGCCCTGAATACAATCCCAGTCCGAAATAAAAGGGTGCATCATCGCCAGGCACCTGGGTTAAAAACCAAAAAGCAAAAACCCTCTATAGGGCATGGAACCGTATTGGAAGGATGGCTCAATGGACCCTGCAAAATTCATAGTACAGAGGGCGCCACTCCAACTCATAGCCTTAGAGCATGTTGGATACTACGACAGGTGGCCAAAAGTGGCGAAGAGCTTCTAACTCCAGAGCACGAGCCCAAGGATACCAGTACGGTATTAACAGTCTTAGAGACTTTCGCATCAAATAATATGCAGAAACAAACACTCCGCAGCCTTGCCGAAGTCTACCTTAAAACGCAGCCGAATACGAGGCCCTTCTACACGGCCTCCGGATGGCAGTCTCCATGGGCATTCAACGCCTAGAGGTGCGCGGGGATTCGAACCTCGCGATATCCCAAATAAATGGAGACTTCGATGCCAAGGATCTTAAAATGGGAGCTTATCGCAACGTCGTCCTAAAAATGTCAGCTCGGTTTGAAGGGCTCGAATTTCACCATATAGCCCGAATAACAACCAGGCAGCAGACGTATTGGGGCGCATTGGCGCAAAGTGTGATACCGTCCCTCCCAACATCTTCCTAGAGAGGCTGTTCAAGCCATCCGTACTATGGGAGGGGGAATCCAGAAATAACAACCCGGACCCAACCGCACGGCCCGACAATCAACATTCTCGACACAATTGGTGGTTACGCCAACGAGTAACATCTTCATTACGTAATAATGGCAGTCATTGCCCGTGGACAGTAACCATTCCTAGCCTACCTAACCAGCAGAACTTCCCGAGGACCAAAACGAGGCCCGCTGCATAGTGCGGCGATCTAAAGCCTATAAGGTCCATTAGGGAGAGCTTTACAAGAAAAGCACAACCGGAGTCCTTCAAAGGTGTATCTTCGAAGAGGAAGGGCGGAATCTTCTGGCTGAAATTCATGCCGGACTCGGCGGGCACCACGCCGCAACCCGGGCCCTTGTAGGCAAGGCCTTCCACACAGGATTTTATTGGCCAATGGCCCGAGCAGATGCTCAAGACTTAGTCCAACGATGCGTCGGTTGCCAACTCTTTGCTAATCAAAGCCACATGCCACCCACCGCCCTCAAAATTATACCCATAACATGGCCCTTCATGTCCAGGGGCTTGACATGGTTGGACCCTTAAAGGAGGAACCCACAAGCAAAAATACCTACTGGTCATGGTGGATAAATTCACCAAATGGATGGAGGCCAAACCTGTTAAGACGGCCGAATCCGGACCGGTGATAGACTTCATATCAGGGGTCGTACACCGTTACGGTGTCCCCCATAGCATCATCACTAATAACGGCACGAACTTTACGGCCGACAAGGTCAAACTCTGGTGCAAAAACATGGGCATCAAGCTCGACTATGCTTCAGTCTATCACCCTCAAACTAACGGTCAAGTAGAGCGAGCAAATGGTCTAATCATGAGCGGCATCAAACCCAGAATAGTGTGTTCCCTCAAGGAATCTAACACGCACTGGGTAGAGGAGCTCGACTCCGTACTCTAGGGGCTCCGGACCACTCCGAATCGCACCACCGGATTTACACCATTCTTTATGGTACACGGCGCAGAGGCAGTTTTGCCCTGCGACATAATTCATGACTCACCTCGCGTGTGCATGTACGAAGAAAGAGAAGCCGAGCTCGATCGGCAGGACAGTTTGGACACATTGGAGGAGGAGCGTGACGTGGCAAAAGCCCATTCTGCATTCTATCAACAGCAAGCTCGAAGATATCAAAGCAGAGAAGTACGGGCCAAAACATACAACGTTGGCGAGTTAGTTCTACGCCTGCCAGACAAGAAAAAGGACAAACTAAAGGCCAAATAGGAAGGTCCCTTTATCATCGACCAAGTCCTGACCGGTGGAGCGTACCGTCTGCGAGATGCATCGGATAACCGACTCAAGCCAAACCCATGGAACGCAGCCCGTCTCCGAAGATTCTACGCCTAGCGCCGGATTCTGAGTTCGTCTCCTTCCTCCGTCTATATTTTACATATTAGCTGTCATCTGTTTCTCTCCTTCTCCCTCCTTTTCTATCACAGCCTTTGAAAGCTTGTCCACGCATTGTTTGCACACACTTGAAGCGCTATCCGCGCTCATTATACCTGGGGGCTTCTTTAACAGATGCTTATTTATACGGGCTTCATGCCCAACACATGTGTCACACTTCCGCATGTACCTTTTATTCACCATTATATGCATCGATCAGACTTAAGTTTTGGCCAAGCTGGGTTGCCTGGCTCCTGTGCTTACCCCTACATTCCCGATTGTTCGGCTAGGTGGTAAAGGGAGCACCTTTGCGATTGTTACTGCCGGGTCAGCCAGATGTGTACCTCAGACTGGGTGAAGCCGAAAGATAGCGTTCTTAAGGGAATATTCGGTCGCTGAACTAAAAGACGATTTCTTATCTATTTATTCATCTGCCCCCAGATGTTTTTTTTGCTTTTTTCGCAGTCCGGACATGCACTTTAGGGCATGCCCCCCAGGGAAAGGAACCCCTAAGAAACTATTCTCCCTGGAAGATGTTTCTTACTAACCATGTAATATAACATAACTAGTTGGGCACTTGTCTGATACAACACTAATGACCCCTACGCCTGGTCTCCACGCATGCCCCGGTTCTTATATAACCGCAAGGGTATTCGGACACACTCCGGACTATCGGGTCCCGAGGCTGAAGCGAAAAGGTCCGCTATGACAAACGATCTACAATCTGACTAGAAGGCATTTTACATGTCATCTTAAATTACATAGTCAACTTGACTGGGCATATTCCTCTTCAATGCCATCCAGCAGGCTGTCTAGTTTACAGTCCCGTTGGGAATACTTCGCGGCCAATTCTACTTGGCCGTACACTAAGCTCACAGGGATCTCCTTCCCATCGGGCCCCACAGGTCCGACCTCGGCCATGTGGTTTGGGTCAGCCTTCGTGTACCGCGTCTTCACCATGGCCCAGGCCTCCCTGGCGCCTTGACGGCAGGCCGATATCTTCCATAAGCGGAAGCGCTGCCGCGCTCCCTGAAGCCTCTCTGCAAGCTCTCCAAGGCCTTCGGGCAGGGAGACAAACGCCTTGACGGCAGGCCGATATCTTCCATAAGCGGAAGCGCTGCCGCGCTCCCTGAAGCCTCTCTGCAAGCTCTCCAAGGCCTTCGGGCAGGGAGACAGATGGCCACAAGGCCTGGGCGACGCCTTTCATCACCTGCCGAACTCGTTCATGCAGTTGCAAGAGCTCGGGAAGAAGGTCACTCGTAGAACCGGGCATTTCCTCTGCAGGACGGCCTGTGAGCATACCTACAGACATAACTCTATTAGTCGACTTCCTCGCCGAACTCTTTTTCAAAGTTCGTTCAAGCACTTACTAAATATGCCGCGTCGAAGCCGCTGATTCTCCTTAACCGAGTCAGATAGCTGGGCACGAACATCCTTTAGTTCCTCACCCAGCTGGGTGTTGGCATCTTGGAGATTATTTTTCTCCTGCCTCACCCTTGTAAGCACATTCTCGCCGGCCTTCAACCGGCGCATGAGTTGTTGCTTGTCCGGATCTACCCCGGCGCCATCTGCAATATTATTGTCAGACTTATGCACATGCCGCACTTCACAAATTACTCATCTTTGGAAGTATATATTACCAGAGGGGGTCTCTTTGGCTTCCCCCGCTACGGCTAGTGCGGCCTCAAGTTGGGCTTTGCACTCCTCCAGCTCCTGGGACAGTTGGGTATTCTTTTCTGTAAGATCCTGCACAATAAATGATCCTTAAATCAGTTATTCTAACTATTTCAAGTCTCGAGGGCTACTGGCATATATAACTATCAGATTTTCTCACCCGTATGTCTTTTACATACTGCTCCGTGGCTCTGGCTAGACCATTTTGAGCGGCACGGAGGTGCGCATCTCCCGAATTAAAGGCATTCGATGCCTCTAGGGAGAAACATGTTGGGGAACGTAGTAATTTCAAAAATTTTCCTACGCACACGCAAGATCATGGTGATGTATAGCAACGAGAGGGGAGAGTGTTGTCCACATACCCTTGTAGACCCGGGCGAAGCGATCACAACGTAGAGGAAGTAGTCGACGCTCTCCTCGCGATCCGACCGATCCGGCGCCGTTACTCGGCGCCCCGAGTTCTTGACACACGTACAGCTCGATGGCGTCCCTCAGTACTCCGATCCAGCCGAGTGTCGAGGAGAGTTCCACAAGACGACGGCGTGGGACGATCTTGATGTTTCACTGGCGCAGGCTTCGCTAAGCTTCACACAGATAACCGAGGTGGAATATGGTGGAGGGGCACCGCACGGCTAAGGAACGATCTCATGATCAACTTGTGTGTTCCAAGGTGCCCCCTGCCCCAGATATAAAGGAGCAAGGGGGAGGGGGCGGCGGCCAAGGGAGGCGCATACAGGAGTCCTACTCCTCAGGGAGTAGGATTCCCCAATCCTAGTTGGACTAGGATTCCTGAGGGGAAAGAGAGAGAGGGGGCGGCCCCTTCTCCTAGTCCTAGTAGGACTAGGGAAGGGGAGGCGCCGCCTCCTAGGGCTGCCCTTCTCCTTTCCACTAAGGCCCACCGAGGCCCATTTACCTCCCGGGGTTCCGTAACCTCCGGTACTCGATAAATTCCGTTTTACCGAACCATTCGAACTCCAAACATAGGCTTCCAATATATCAATCTTTATGTCTCGACCATTCCGAGACTCCTCGTCATGTCCGTGATCACATCCGGACTCGAACTCCTTGGTACATCAAAATACATAAACTCATAATAACATCGCCATCGAAACCTTAAGCGTGCGGACCCTACGGTTCGAGAACAATGTAGACATGACCTAGAACTATTCACGGTCAATAACCAACAGCGGGACCTGGATGCCCATATTGGTTCCTACATATTCTACGAAGATCTTTGTCGGTCGGACCGCATAACAACATACGTTGTTCCCTTTGTCATCGGTATGTTACTTGCCCGAGATTCGATCGTCGGTATCCAATACCTAGTTCAATCTCGTTACGCAAGTCTCTTTACTCGTTCCGTAATACATCATCTCACAACTAACTCATTAGTTGTAGTGCTTGCAAGGCTTCATGATGTGCATTACCGAGAGGGCCCAGAGATACCTCTCCGACTATCGGAGTGACAAAACCTAATCTCAAATACGCCAACCCAACATCGCCTTTGGAGACACCTGTAGTACTCCTTTATAATCACCCGATTCGTTGTGACGTTTGGTAGCACCAAAGTGTTCCTCCGATGGCGGAGTTGCATAATCTCATAGTTACAGGAACATGTATAAGTCATGGATAAAAGCGGTAGCAACATACTAAGCGATCGTGTGCTAAGCTAAGGAATGGGTCATGTCAATCAGATCATTCTACTAATGATGTGACCTTGTTAATCAAATAACAACTCCTTTGTTCATGGTCGAAACATAACCATCTTTGATTAACAAGCTAGTCTAGTAGAGGCATACTAGTGACATCTTGTTTTGTCTATGCATTCACACATGTATCATGTTTCCGGTTAATACAATTCTAGCATGAATGATAAACATTTATCATGAAATAAGGAAATAAATAATAACTTTATTATTGCCTCTAGGGCATATTTCCTTCAGTCTCCCACTTGCACTAGAGTCAATAATCTAGATCACATCACCATGTGATTAACATCGATAGTTCACATCATCATGTGATTAACACCCATAGTTCACATCATTATGTGACCAACACCCAAAGGGTTTACTAGATTCCGTAATCTAGTTCACATCGCTATGTGATTAACACCCAAAGAGTACTAAGGTGTGATCATGTTTTGCTTGTGAGAGAATCTTAGTCAACGGGTCTTTCACATTCAGATCCGTTATGTATTTTGCAATTTTCTATGTCTACAATGCTCTGCACGGAGCTACTCTAGCTAATTGCTCCCACTTTCAATATGTATCTAGATAGAGACTTAGAGTCGTCGGATCGGTGTCAAAACTTGCATCGACGTAACCTTTTCTGACGAACCCTTTTGTCACCTCCATAATCGAGAAATATATCCTTACTCCACTAAGGATAATTTTGACCGCTGTCGATGATCTATTCCTAGATCACTATTGTACTCCTTGCCAATCTCAGTGCAGGGTATACAATAGATCTGGTACACAGCATGGCATACTTTATAGAACCTATGGCCAGGGCATAGGGAATGACTTTCATTCTCTTTCTATCTTCTGCCGTGGTCGGGTTTTGAGTCTTACTCAACTTCACACCTTGTAACACAGGCAAGAACTCTTTCTTTGACTGTTCCATTTTGAACTACTTCAAAATCTTGTCAAGGTATTTTCTCATTGAAAAACTTATCAAGCGTCTTGATCTATCTCTATAGATATTGATGCTCAATATGTAAGCAGCTTCACCGAGGTCTTTTTGAAAAACTTCCTTTCAAACACTCCTTTATGCTTTGCAGAATAATTATACATTATTTCCGATCTACAATATGTCATTCACATATACTTATCGAAATCTTTGTAGTGCTCCCACTCACTTTTCAAGAAATCTGAGGCTTCACCGTAAGTCAGATAAAACTATATGCTTTGATCAACTCATCAAAGCGTATATTCCAACTCCGAGATGCTTGCACCAGTCCATAGATGGATCATTTGGAGCTTGCACACTTTGTTAGCTCCTTTGGATCGATAAAACCTTCGGTTGCATCATATACAACTCTTCCTCCTAAAACCCATTCAGAATGCAGTTTTTACATCCATTTGCCAGATTTCATAAATTGTGGCAATTGCTAACATGATTTGGACAGACTTAAGCATCGCTACAGTTGAGAAAAACTCATTGTAGTCAACACCTTGAACTTGTCAAAAACCTTTTTGCGACAAGTCGAGCTTTGTAGATAGTAACACTACTATCAGCGTCCGTCTTTCTCTTGAAGATCCACTTGTTTTCTATTGCTTGCCTACCCTCGGGCAAGTCAACCAAAGTCCACACTTTGTTTTCATACATGGATCCCATCTCAGATTTCATGGCCTCAAGCCATTTTGCGGAATCTGGGCTCACCATTGCTTCTTCATAGTTCGTAGGTTCATCATGATCTAGTAGCATGACTTCCAGAACAGGATTGCCGTACCACTCTGGTGCGGATCTTACTCTGGTTGATCTACGAGGTTCTGCGAAGAACTTGATCTGAAGTTTCATGATCAACATCATCAACTTCCTCACTACTTGGTGTAGGTGTCTCGAAACTGGTTTCTGCGATTTAACTACTTTCAAGTAAGGAGAAGGTACTATTACCTCATCAAGTTCCACTTTCCTCCCACTCACTTCTTTCGAGAGAAACTCCTTCTCTAGAAAGGATCCATTCTTAACAACGAATGTCTTGCCTTCGATCTGTGATAGAAGGTGTACCCAACTGTCTCCTTTGGGTATCCTATGAAGACACATTTCTCCGATTTGGGTTCGAGCTTATCAGGTTGAAGCTTTTTCACATAAGCATCGCATCCCCAAACTTTAAGAAACGACAACTTTGGTTTCTTGCTAAACCACAGTTCATATAGTGTCGTCTCAACGGATTTAGATGGTGCCCTATTTAACGTGAATGCAGCTGTCTCTAATGCATGATCCCAAAACGATATTGGTAAATCGGTAAGAAACATCATAGATTGTACTATATCCAATAAAGTACGGTTATGACGTTCGGACACACCATTATGATGTGGTGTTCCAGGTGGCATGAATTTGTGAAACTATTCCACATTGTTTTAATTGAAGACCAAACTCGTAACTCAAATATTTGTCTCCGCGATCAGATCGTAGAAACCTTATTTTCTTGTCACGATGATTTTTCCACTTCACTCTGAAATTCTTTGAACCTTTCAACTATTTCAGACTTATGTTTCATTAAGTAGATATACCCATATCTGCTCAAATCATCTGTGAAGGTCAGAAAATAACGATATCCACCGTGAGCCTTAACACTCATTGGATCGCATACATCAGTATGTATTATTTCCAATAAGTCGGTTGCTTTCGCTCCATTGTTCGGAGAACGGAGTCTTAGTCATCTTGCCCATGAGGCATGGTTCGCAAGCATCAAGTGATTCATAATCAAGTGATTCCAAAATCCCATCAGCATGGAGTTTCTTCATGCGCTTTACACCAATATGACCTAAGCGGCGATGCCACAAATAAGTTGCACTATCATTATTAACTTTGCATCTTTTGGTTTCAATATTATGAATATGTGTATCACTACGATCGAGATCCAATGAACCATTTTCATTGGGTGTGTAACCATATAAGGTTTTATTCATGTAAGCAGAACAACAGTTTATTCTCTTACTTAAATGAATAACCGTTTTGCAATAAACACGATCAAATCATATTCATGCTCAACGCAAACACCAAATAACATTTATTTAGTTTCAACACTAATCCCGAAAGTATAGGGAGTGTGCGATGATGATCATATCAATCTTGAAACTATTTTCAACACACATCATCACTTCACCCTTAACTAGTTTCGCTTATTCGCAACTCCGTTTGAGTTACTACTCTTAGCAACCTAACCAGTACCAAATACCGAGGGGTTGCTATAAACACTAGTAAAGCACACATCAAACACCAGTATATCAAATATACCCTTTTTCACTTTGCCATCCTTCTTATCCACCAAATATTTAGGGCAGTTCCGCTTCGGTGACCATTTCCTTTGCGATGTAAGCACTCGGTTTCAGTGCTTTGGTTCAGCTTTGGGCTTCTTCGTGGGAGTGACAACTTGCTTGTCAATCTACTTGAAGTTCCCCTTTCTTTCCCTTTGCCCTTTTCTTGAAACTAGTGATCTTGTCAACCATCAACATTTGATGCTCTTTCTTGATTTCTACCTTCGTCGATTTCAACATCACGAAGAGCTCAGGAATCATTTTCGTCATCCCTTGCATACTATAGTTCATCACGAAGTTCTACTAACTTGGTGATGGTGACTAGAGAATTCTGTCAATCACTATCTTATCTGGAAGATTAACTCCCACTTGATTCAAGCGATTGAAGTACCTGCACAATCTGAGCACATGCTCACTAGTTGAGCGATTCTCCTCCATCTTTTAGCTATAGAACTTGTTGGAGACTTCATATCTCTCAACTCGGGTATTTCCTTGAAATATTAACTTCAATTCCTGGAACATCTCATATGGTCCATGATGTTCAAAACATCTTTGAAGTCCCGATTCTAAGCCATAAAGCATGGTGCACAAAACTATCAAGTAGTCATCATATTGAGCTATCCAAACGTTCATAACGCCTCGCATCGCTCTGCATTAAGTCTGTCACCTAGCGGTGCATTAGGGACATAATTCTTACGTGCAGCAATGAGGATAAACCTCGATCACGGATCGAATCCGCATCATTGCTACTAACATTTTCAACATAATTTTCTCTAGGAACATATCAAAACAAACATATGAAAGCAACAACGCAAGCTATTGATCTTACAACATAATTTGCAAAATACTACCAGGACTAAGTTCATGATAAATTTAAGTTCAATTAATCATATTACTTAAGAACTCCCACTTAGAAAGACATCTCTCTAGTCATCCAAGTGATCACGTGATCCAAATCAACTAAACCATAACCGATCATCACGTGAAATGGAGTAGTTTTCAATGGTGAACATCTTATGTTGATCATATCTACTATATGATTCACGCTCGACCTTTCGGTCTCCGTGTTCCGAGGCCATATCTGCATATGCTAGGCTCGTCAAGTATAACCCGAGTATTCTGCGTGTGCAAAAACTGGCTTGCACCCGTTGTAGATGGACGTAGAGCTTATCACACCGATCATCACGTGGTGTGCAGGCACGACGAACTTTGGCAACGGTGCATACTCGGGGAGAACACTTCTTGATAATTTAGTGAGAGATCATCTTATAATGCTACCGTCAATCAAAGCAAGATAAGATGCATAAAAGGATAAACATCACATGCAAATCAATATAAGTGATATGATATGGTCATCATCATCTTGTGCTTCACGATCCCCATCTTGCAGCACCACCATGATCACCATCGCCACCGCGCGACACCTTGATCTCCATCGTAGCATCGTTGTCGTCTCGCCAAACTTATGCTACTACGACTATCGCTACCGCTTAGTGATAAAGTAAAGCATTACAGGCGATTGCATTGCATACAATAAGCGACAACCATATGGCTCCTGCCATTGCCGATAACCGGTTACAAAACGTGATCATCTCATACAATAAAATATAGCATCACATCTTGACCATATCACATCACAACATGCCCTGCAAAAACAAGTTAGGCGTCCTCTACTTTGTTGTTGCAAATTTTACGTGGCTGCTACGGGCTTAAGCAAGAACCAGTCTCACCTCGCATCAAAACCACAGCGATACTTCGTCAAATAGACTCGTTTTAACCTTCTCAAGGACGGGCGTAGCCACACTCAGTTCAACTAAAGTGAGAGAGACAGACACCCACCAGTCACCTTTAAGCAGCGAGTGCTCATGGCGGTGAAACCAGTCTCGCGTAAGCGTCTGGCGTAATGTCGGTCCAGGCCGCTTCATCTCACAATACCGCTGAACCAAAGTATGACATGCTGGTAGGTAGTATGACTTGTATCGCCCACAACTCACTTGTGTTCTACTCGTGCAAAACATCAAACCATAGAAAAACCTGGGCTCGGATGCCACTTGTTGGGGAACGTAGTAATTTCAAAAATTTTCCTCGCACACGCAAGATCATGGTGATGTATAGCAACGAGAGGGAGAGTGTTGTCCACATACCCTTGTAGACCCAAGCGGAAGCGATCACAACGTAGAGGAAGTAGTCGACGTTCTCCTCGCGATCCGACCGATCCCGGCGCCGTTACTCGGCGCCCCGAGTTCTTGACACACGTACAGCTCGATGGCGTCCCTCGTACTCGATCCAGCCGAGTGTCGAGGAGAGTTCCGTCGAGACGACGGCGTGGTGACGATCTTGATGTTTCACGTGCGGGCTTCGCTTAAGCTTCATGACAGTATAACCGAGGTGGAATATGGTGGAGGGGGCACCGCACGGCTAAGGAACGATCTCATGATCAACTTGTGTGTTCAAGGTGCCCCCCCTGCCTCCGTATATAAAGGAGCAAGGGGAGGGGCGGCGGCCAAGGAGGCGCGGCCAGGAGTCCTACTCCTCCGGGAGTAGGATTCCCCCAATCCTAGTTGGACTAGGATTCCGGAGGGGAAAGAGAGAGGGGGCGGCCCCTTCTCCTAGTCCTAGTAGGACTAGGGAAGGGGGGGGCGCTTGCGCCTCCCAGGGCTGCCCTTCTCCTTTCCACTAAGGCCCACCGAGGCCCATTTACCTCCGGGGGTTCCGTAACCTCCGGTACTCCGATAAATTCCGTTTTACGGAACCATTCCAACTCCAAACATAGGCTTCAATATATCAATCTTTATGTCTCGACCATTCCGAGACTCCTCGTCATGTCCGTGATCACATCCGGACTCAACTCCTTCGGTACATCAAAATACATAAACTCATAATAACCGCCATCGAAACCTTAAGCGTGCGGACCCTACGGTTCGAGAACAATGTAGACATGACCTAGAACTATTCACGGTCAATAACCAACAGCGGGACCTGGATGCCCATATTGGTTCCTACATATTCTCTGAAGATCTTTGTCGGTCAGACCGCATAACAACATCGTTGTTCCTTTGTCATCGGTATGTTACTTGCCCGAGATTCGATCGTCGGTATCAATACCTAGTTCAATCTCGTTACGCAAGTCTCTTTACTCGTTCCGTAATACATCATCTCACAACTAACTCATTAGTTGTAGTGCTTGCAAGGCTTCATGATGTGCATTACCGAGAGGGCCCAGAGATACCTCTCCGACTATCGGAGTGACAAAACCTAATCTCGAAATCGCCAACCCAACATCTGCCTTTGGAGACACCTGTAGTACTCCTTTATAATCACCCGATTCGTTGTGACGTTTGGTAGCACCAAAGTGTTCCTCCGTAAACGGAGTTGCATAATCTCATAGTTACGGGAACATGTATAAGTCATGGATAAAAGCAGTAGCAACATACTAAGCGATCGTGTGCTAAGCTAAGGGAATGGGTCATGTCAATCGATCATTCTACTAATGATGTGACCTTGTTAATCAAATAACAACTCCTTTGTTCATGGTCGGAAACATAACCATCTTTGATTAACAAGCTAGTCTAGTAGAGCGCATACTAGTGACATCTTGTTTTGTCTATGCATTCACACATGTATCATGTTTCCGGTTAATACAATTCTAGCATGAATGATAAACATTTATCATGAAATAAGGAAATAAATAATAACTTTATTATTGCCTCTAGGGCATATTTCCTTCAAAACATGCGTCTGGAAAAACTGTCCGGCGACGCCTGTGATTCATGGCACTCTCCACCTCGGAATTGGTGGCAGATAACCTATCGGCATCCTGTGTCGGAGGAGCATCCGACGCACGCCTCGTGTTTGCCTCCGCTTCTAGACCTGGCTTTGGAGCCTGGCGAGCGGAGGATTGATTGGCAACCTCTCCGGATACAGTCCGGCGAGCGCTCTTCTTCCTGAAAAAGCACGAGCATTAGTATGTCTCCCGGGAATAAAGCCCGGGAGTAAGGTGACACACCATACCGTTGCGCCGGAGTTTCGATCCGGACCGCACTTCTTTTCAGCCTGCTGGGCCGTACTGCCCCTTGTTGGCTAGCCGCCGCGGGATCGGCCTTCCGCCTGAAGGGCGCCCCCTGTGAAACGCCATCGGTATACGGTGATCAAAAATAAGCACGGACGGGTCATTTTTAAAGTCTTGGGACTTTGATCTTAATTACCTGCGAGGCGGGAAGTATTCCGGGGTAATCGGCTGTAATGGCGACCAAGGCATTATCGATGCTCAGTTGGTGGAATACCCCGTCGATCAGGTCCACCGATATGTCCGGATCCTCTTGGGAGGTCGGATCGAGGAACCGTTCCGGATCCTCGGGTTGTGGAGGCGGGTTGTTTATATCCTTTACGGCCCGGCGCAGTTCCTGCGCCGAAATCACAAAATGAGATACTTGACTATGGGAGTACGGATCGGATAGGCAAAATAAATGTCCGCTTACCCAGCTTGGAGGATTGTTCATAGAAAATCCGCTCTGCGGATTGACACGGAGGAATTCCTCCTCTTCTCCCTTGTACAATGCGGACAAGATCTTCATCAGATCGGCGACCGATCCCGGCCCCTTACGGCCGCAGCGGGTTGCATCATCCTCCCTGTTGAAATCCCACATGGGGTGGCCTCTATACTGGAGCGGCTGCACCCCCCGCATAATGCATGTGGCCATGACCCCAATCATGGTCAGTCTGGAATGAGCTAACAGCCTAATTTGGCTCATCAGGTAAGGGACGTCCCTGTCATTTTCCTTCTGAGGGCTCCGTGGACGCTAGCTTAGGCGTTTCTTCAAAGGAGCTTTATTGAACTCAGGGAGGCCGATCCGGATAGGGTCCGACAGGGGGGCATCTTCTATATAAAACCATTCCAAAGCCCAGTCTTCGGACGCCCTCTTCGGGGTACCGGATAGATATCCGGTCCCGGCGATGCGCCATAGTTCGGCTCCACCCACTTGATATATTGACCCCTCTTGAGAACGGGGCACAAGGCAGAACAGCTTCTTCCACAGCGCAAAATGAGCCTCGATGCCCAAAAACAGCTCGCAAAGGGCCACGAAGCCCACAATATGCAAAATGGAGGCAGGCGTTAGGTTGTGCAACTGGAGGCCGTAGAACTCCAGGAGCCCCCGAAGAAATGGATGAACTGGAAATCTGAGCCCTCTTATCAAATAAGAGACAAAGCATACCCGCTCTCCTTTGGAGGGGCTGGGGACGCTCTCCGCCCTTATAGGTGGCGAGTCCGGCTCGAATCGGAACCATGAAGGCTGGGGGAAGAAATCCCTTGGTTTGGAGCGCCACTAGTTCATTGTGCGGGACGGAGCATCTCTCCCAATCTCCAGGCTGAGGGCTGGGAGGGCGAGAGGAGGAGTCGCGTCAACCGTCCATGATGGAATGGATTTCTGTCAGATGCGCTCTGATGAATACTCGCGAGGGGAGAATGGTGTGATTTGGATCTAGATCCTCATCTCTTTTATAGGCAGCTCATTTGCGCAGCTAGGGGGATAAATGTAAAAATACCCCGGCTTTTCGCATTCGTTCGACACGTGGAAGATAGCCTTTATTGGGCATAGAAGCCGAGGAGCGCAATATTTACAAGAAGCCGGACGCTATTCAACAGGTACACATGATTTGGAGAAGAACCCGCCTTGCAATGCCGAAGACTATCTACGCGCCGGACTCATCACCATTGAAGCCTGGTTCGGGGGCTACTGAGGGAGTCCTGGATTAGGGGGTGTCCGGATAGCCAAACTATCACCGTTGGCCGGACTCCTGGACTATGAAGATACAAGATTGAAGACTTCGTCCCGTGTCCGGATGTGACTTTCCTTGGCGTGGAAGGCAAGCTTGGCGATACGGATATGTAGATATCCTACCATTGTAACCGACTCTGTGTAACCCTAACCCTCTTCGGTGCCTATATAAACCGTAGGGTTTTAGTCCGTAGGACGAACAACAATCATACCATAGGCTAGCTTCTAGGGTTTAGCCTCTCGATCTCGTGGTAGATCTACTCTTGTACTACCCATATCATCAATATCAATCAAGCGGGAGTAGGGTTTTACCTCCATCGAGAGGGCCCGAACATGGGTAAAAACATCGTGTCCCTTGTCTCCTGTTACCATCCGCCTAGACGCACAGTTCGGGACCCCCTACCCGAGATCCGCCGGTTTTGACACCGACATTAGTGCCCAGTGCCAGTTGATGTTTTTTGCATGTTTTTTTAGAATATCAATACCAAACAAAGTCCAAATACCTCCAGAGCCTAGCAATCCTACAAATCTTAAAACTAAAATATATCATGTGGGGAGCGGAAATATTATTGGAAAGAATATTATTCAAGAGTTCTTTGATTGCACGGGAGTTATACCGATAATAAGAGAATCTACTCTTGATAAAACAAATTGCTATGTTGATGCTATTGCCATGTTGGTGGTTAAGTTAGAAAGACAATTCACGCATATGCATCCCTCTTTACAGAAGATATTTTATGAACATCCCAATATCCATGATCCTAAAATTAAAAAGATTGCTACTATAGTTCTTATGCGTGAACTTGATTATATAATTCAAGAAGCGAGAGAACAGTTTTCCTTATTGATGTCTACTATGCAACCTTCTTATTGTAGACTCGTGTTGGGCCTCCAAGCGCAGAGTTTTGTAGGACAGTAGCAATTTACCTCAAGTGGATGACCTAAAGTTTATCAATCCGTGGAAGGCATAGGATGAAGATGGTCTCTCTCAAACAACCCTGCAACCAAATAACAAAGAGTCTCTTGTGTCCCCAACACACCCAATACAATGGTAAATTGTATAGGTGCACTAGTTCGGCGAAGTGATGGTGATACAAGTGTAATATGGATGGTAGACATAGGTTTTTATAATCTGAATAAATAAAAACAACAACATAACTAGTAACAAAAGTGAACAAAAACGGTACTGCAATTCTTGAAAACAAGTCCTAGGGTTCATACTTTCACTAGTGCAAATTCTCTCAACAATGATAACATAATTGGATCACATAACAATCCCTCAACATGCAACAAAGAATCACTCCAAAGTTTCTATCGGAGAACGTAGGATGAAAATGTGCATCAACCCTATGCATAGATTACCCCAATGTCATCTCGGGAATCCGCGAGTTGAGTGCCAAAACATACATCAAGTGAATCAATAGAACATCCCATTGTCAGCACAAATATCCCATCGCAAGACATACATCAAGTGCTCTCAAATCCAATACTCAATCCAACATAAAAAAACCTCAAAGAGCAAGACTCAATTCATCACAAGAAGGTAGAGAGGGAGAAGCACCATATGATCCAACTATAATAACAAAGCTCGTGGTACATCAAGATCGTGCCAAATAAAGAACACGAGAGAGAGAGAGAGAGAGAGAGAGATCAAACATATAGCTACTGGTACATACCCTCAGCCCCGAGGGTGAACTACTCCCTCCTCGTCATGGAGACCGTAGGGATGATGAAGATGGCCTCCGGTGATGGTTTCCCCCTCCAGCAAGGTGCCGGTACGGGCTCCCGATTGGTTTTTCGTGGCTTCAGAGGCTTATGGCGGCGGAACTTCCGATCTAGGTTTCTTTTCGGGGTTTTCCCTATTTATAAGAATTTTTGGCATCGGAAACAAGTCAGGGGGTGCTCGAGGGACCCACAAGGCAGGGGGCACACATTCCACCCTTGTGGTTGCCCCGGGACTCTTTTGGCCCAACTCCGATGCTCCGTGGGTCTCTACTGGTCCATAAAAAATCACCGTAAATTTCCATCTCGTTTGGAATCCGTTTGATATTCCTTTTCAGTAGAACTCAAAAACAAGGAAAAAAACAGAAACTAGCACTGGGCTCTAGGTTAATAAGTTAGTCCCAAAAATAATATAAAATAGCATATTAATGCATATAAAACATCCAAAATAGATAATATAATAGCATGGAACAATAAAAATTTATAGATATGTTGGAGACGTATCACTTATTATAAGGTAAATTTTGAGCATCCTCTCGTGGAAGAAATTCTCCATGATAAAGACACTATATGTAGTTTGGAATCTGAAGATTATTTTGCTTATAGTGCGAATCTAAGGAGGAGGGTTCCTTATGCTGAAATTATTAAAACTTTGTACCACCATACTTGTGAAAATTTTGAGTGGATCACCCAGGGAATTGATGCAGGGTTTAGTAATGATTATTTTGAGGAAATGGCTAGGGAACCTATTTATGATGAAATACAAGTTTTATATGAGGATGTTTACGGTGATGCTTCAGAATTTGGAGCAATGAACGTTAAAATCACCAAAGAAAGTCCTTTAAATAGTTTAAGTACTCCTACTAGAAAAGAAGAACATGAGAGTAGAGCTTGTTGAGAATTTTTTTCATAAGATTTGATTAAAAAGGACTTGGGATTGAAAGATGACAACACTTGAACTATGCATTACACCTAGCTAGGGTCGTAAAACAATAGCGCTAGTTGGGAGGCAACCCAATAGTTATCTTAATTTTCTTGTTTATTTTTATTTTTTGTGCACACAATTATGCTACTGTTATGGTTGTGTTTTTGTGTTTTAATTAATGTTTGAGCCAAGTAAAGCCTTTTTGATTATTTGGCTGATAGTCTATTTGATTCTATGAGAAAACAGAAACTTTTGCGCCAAGTTCTGGAATTTTGTAAATTCACTGGAACGTGCTTTTGCTCTGCATATTTTACACATAATTGATATGCAAATTGCCCATGTTGTCCTAATTTTGCAGAATTGTTAGAGTTACAGAAGTATGGTCAATGTTCTGATTACTACAGACTATTCTGTTTTTGATAAATTCTATTTTCGTTGCGTTGTTTGCTTGTTTTGATGAATATATGGATTGTATCGGGGGGGGGGGGGGTGGGGTATAAGCCATGGAGAAGTTATAATACAATAGGTATAATGCAATCATAAAATATGAATGGGTTTACAACAGTACTTAAAGTGGTGATTTGTTTTATTATAGGGATTTTTATTTCTGTGCCCCTGGTTCCTTAGCTCTACTCATTCATGCCCACTCTATTAAATTTTGCTCACTTTTTCCCACTCCCTTGCCCAAAACCCTCAGAACAGGTTATAACGGACGTTGCTGTCAGGTCAATGCCTTTGAGCGTTAGCTGACGAGTGGGGCCGCATATACGTAGGCGCATGCAAGACCGCGGTCGTGGGGTAGCACATGTCCATGGACATGCCTGAAACGTCCCATCATATAAAGAGGGGCAACCACCTCCATCGCCCCTACCATTTCCCCCCAAATCCCCTCCCCGCTGCATCGTCTTCCTCTCCCCCACTAGCGTCGTCTCGCTCTCCTCCACTGCCTCCACCACATCGTCTCTCTCTCCCCCACCGCATGCTCTTCCTCACCTTCATCGCCTCCATCTGTCAGATGGCCGATGCTCGTGGCGACACCGTTGCAGTGGTCGGAGATGTGGTGGAGCTGCAGGGTCAGGGCGCGGTGATCGCGGATGTCGGCGGCGTCCATGGCGGCGCATGGAAACTCGCAACCGCTGCGGATGTGGCGGGCTCCGCCTCATTGCTATAGAAGGTGAAGGCGTCGAGCGGCACAGTCCATCCTGATGCCTCCGATGCGCCGCCTGCTGTGAAATCCATTGATTAAGAAGTTATTTGATTCATTAGTATATAAATTTGTCCACAATATGTAGTTATATTAGCTCTGTTCTTCAATGTGTGTGCATGCCAATGATCAATGTGTTATTTGAATGTCATATTGGGGGTTTTGATCAATGTGTGTACAAATCCAATACATTGGTATACTAGTGATGGATGTGGTTTTTGAATGCATAGAGCTAAGGGGCACAGAAATAAAAAACCCCACTTCTAAAACATTTCTGATATTGGGAGTATATTAGCCCTATGATCAATGTGTCATGTGTGCATATCTAAATTTTCAATTGGCTACTAGTGATGGATGTAATTGTATATTCAGGAGGATGATGGTTGGGGGAAGAGGAAGTGGCGACTCGACTGTCTGCAGGCGTTTAGTGATGATTCTGAATATGAGGTAACACTGGCGTGCGTCGGTCCTAAACAAACAGTTTAAAACCCCTTTCTACGATGGCATCTGGAACCGTCTCCAAGTGAGTGTGGGCGATAGGGGGGTCCTTCTCACACGACCCAGAAACCGTCGGGCATATGCCCTCCTGGCACACACGTTCGGCAAAATGAGGTCGTGTGCGATCGACGAGTGCTCAAATATGGAAATACGTTGTCGGAGAGATGGGCCACGGGTAGCTCAACCCGAGTCCCTGAACCTTTCAAGACTTTGGGCCGGCTGCGCCCCATGAGACTCCAGAATGAAGCACCGCCTTCCGGAGGCCGGCTGGCTCAACGGCCGGCTGCCAGAAGACGGTGGGCACCAGTAGACGGCACCAAGACGGGCCGACTCCTAGCAGGCGGCCCCCGGCGCCCTTAGAGTCTGCACCCCTCATCAAGAAGACGAGACAGGGTGAGGCTACAGTATAGCCCGTCACCCCGAATCCCGGGCTTGGCGTGGCCACAGTGCCCCGTACAGGTGGAGATCTCCGCACGACGCGGCACTGTTGCCACTCCACCCTTGACGTCACCCATGCAGCGGGGCTGCTCCCCCATGACGGCTGTCGGTGCGACTTCGCGGCGGCGAGCCCTACCGAGCAGCGAGGGACCGGAGGGCTGCCTAGCCTGGCCAGTTGGATCCAAGGGGATCCGGCTTCTGACGGGCAGCCAGATCCTTCCTCGAAGCCCGTGCGCCATTAACCAGACTAGACACAGCGAGGCTACAGTGATCTCCCACCAGGTGGCGGGACTGTAGCCATGCCTTGCCCAACCAAGCCTGCGTCATTAACATCACGGCTATAGTGATCAGCCACCAACCAGACCCGCCAGCGGCGGAGGCGACCTGTCAGCTCCGTACCAGACCAGTCGGCGGGGCCCACCAGGCGTCGGGCCCCAGCTGTCAGTGGAGAAGCCGGCGACCCGAGACTCTGACAGCCAGGTCCTACACCCGGCCAAGTTACCATTGTACCCATGGGGGTAGGCCTATATAAACCCCCAGGGCGCCCATGCAAAGGGGTCCCAACCTGTTAGAACTAGACTCATACCTAGAGGAAGAAGAGAGCTAGCCCTGCCTCCTTCTACCTCTTGCATACAGCTCAAGGAGCACCATTGTACTCACTAGTGCCTTAGTGATCATGCGGAGACCCCGCAGAGCAGGACTAGGGGTGTTATCTCCTAGGAGAGCCCCGAATCTGGGTAAAGTGCACCGGCGTTCGTGTCTACGCCTCATCCCGCTTCCAGGCACCAGTGACGTTCTACTCGCTCCCACCATGATAAGCCATCCTTTGGCATATGTCACACCCAACCTCGACATTTGGCGCCCACCATGGGGCGAGTTGCACCGTCATTCGGAGACCTGCTCTGGACGGGAACCTTGTTCCTTCCTGGCGAGCACAGCCAGCTCAGCACGCCCGACGGCGTTAGCCTCGACGTGCTGCACAGCGCGGAGATCGCTTGTGTAGTGAGCAGCCTCGCCGACCTTATTGACGAGATCCGCCTCTCCGACGAGACTGCATCCGACGCAGGCACCGACTACCCCGAGAGACGCATCGTCAGCCTCCTCGACCAGCTACACGTTGCCAGCGAGCCTGCTATGGAATTTGAGTCTATTGGCTCCACCGACCCGATGATCGTCGACTCCGACACGACGTCGCTTGACGCGTTCCCCACCAACATGGTGATCTACGACCAGACGCCTCCTCACGAGCACAGCGGCGGGAGCACCGTCACGGAGGTGCTGGTCATCACCAGTGGCGAGCACTCAGACGGAGGTGTTCGAGACCCACTCGATGCGGCGCTGTGAAACTTGTCAGCGCCCATCCCGGAAGATGCAGACGCTGAGACACTGGAAGCGCGCCACATCTAGCTCATCAAAAGCACCAACCGACTGGCCAGCATGCGACGCCTCCCGGAAGCCTATCGGCGCAAGATGGACCGAGCCGTCGGTGGCACGCCGGCTCCTGAGGGGCCCAGCCACATCGGCTCAATCCGACAGCGTGGCGCGACCATCGCCAGCATGTTTGGGACGGATCGTCCCGTCTACGCCACACTTGCGGAGAACATATCAGCTGCCCAAGCGGTAGCAGATGAGCTAGACAAGTTTGAGGGCGACGAGTGTCACCACATGACGGAGCGTGTCCAGCAGCTCCTTGACGCGGACGCTGAGCAACAAGAAGCCTGCTGCCACACCGAAGCGCCCGTCCGGTGGAATGAGGAATCGCCCCATCGCCAGGATCATGGCGCGACATCCCGGACGCCGACTAGTGGCATCTGTGGTAGAAGAGGAAATGAGCCGGCTGCCAGCCACAGTCGGACTCACTTCTCCATCGAGCATGACACATATGGCCGCCCCCGAGCCATGGAGCGACAAGGTGACCCACCTCCCCCTCCGCCTCACGGAGAAAGGCATCCCACTCCGCCGCCTGTCACGCACCCGACACTCGGCGACCGCCTTGGCCGCCGGGAAGGAGTCGGAGAGAACGATGCCCGCCATAGGATCGACCGCCTCAATCGTTCCTTGGCGCTAGAAGAAGAGTACGTGTTGGGCCCGCCCTGTTTCGGCGCTCGAATCTGAGATGAGCCTTTCCCTCGAGGGTTCAAGCTCCCAAGAGATACGTCCAAGTACACCGGCTCCGTGAAGCTGGAGGACTGGCTGGTCGACTACTCCATGGTCGTCAGCATAGCGAACGGCAACAAGCGTGTTGCTGTGAAGTACGTCCCGCTCATGCTTCAGGGCATAGCCCGGACGTGGCTTAACAGCCTGAAGCCTCGCAGCATCAACATCTGGGTTGATTTCACTGAAGCCTTCATCCGCAACTTCACCAGCACGTACAAGCGGCCTCCCAAGCCCTGCAAGCTCTCTTTGTGCATCCAAGGGCCCAGCGAATCAACTCGCGACTATCTCACGCGCTGGGTCGAGCAGTGAAACTCCTGCGAAGGCGTGCACGAGGTGCAGGCCATCAAATACTTCACTGCCGGGTGCCGAGAGGGCATCCTCCTCAAGCACTGTTCTCTGCGACGAGCCGACGACTCTCGACGAACTGCTGATCATCACTGACAAATACGCCATAGCCGACTCCTCCATGAAGGCGGAGATCCAAGTTGACGCATCCGGCAAGGTAGCTCCTTAGGCTCCTCGAACTCCGGCTGGTGACACCAATCGGCGATAGCATCCAAGCGACAACAAGCGCAAGGCCACGCAGCTGGCTTCCACCAGCCAGCAGGTGGCGACAATTGAGGACCAGCAACCGGAAGGGCAGTCACCACCCAAGCGTCAGAAAGGCGGCAAGCCCAATTAGTTGCCCGCCTTCTCGTACGAGCAGACTCTTGATGCCCCCTGCAAGTTCCATAGTGGTGCGAAGCCGTCCAACCGCACCACTCGAAAGTGCCATTGGCTCACCCAAATTGCCAAGGGAGATGGACTCTTGCCTCCACCGCCTGCCGGCCTGCCGCCTCCTCTGCCCCAGTAGCCGGCGGTTCGGCCAGTCGGCGCCATACAAGATAAGTATCCAGAGGAGCACGGAGCCTACGTCGTGTTCACCAGTGTGGCCGAAGACAGGCGCAGCAGATGGCAGCAGCAGCAAGAAGTACATGCAGTGGCATCAGATACCCCTGAGTTCATGCACTGGTCTGAGAAGCCTATGTCACAGCCTGGTTTTTGCCCTCTTTTCTTTGCTTGATTTTCAGCTGAGTTGGTTTTGGATTTGGAGTTTTGAGTCATTCCATTTGGACTTGACCACTTGGGTATCCTTTGATTTTCACCCAAGTGTCTCCTCTCCTCTTCAAATCCATCATTTCACCCCTGGCCAACCCAACAATATTGCTTGGAATATTTTTCTTAAATGAAAAATATTCATTTGGCCTGTAAAACCCTAATGAAAAATATTCATTTGGCCTGTAAAACCCTAGCTAAACTCTTTGACCTTCAAAGCAACCTTCATTTCTGTTGCCCCAAAAATCCTAAGAAAAATCCCAAATATTCTTCGGACCCTAGGGCACATTTCTGAGCAAAAATATTTCATCACTCTTTGGAGTATTTTGGCTACAGAAAATCATTTCAGTTCTGGGCTGAAATGGTAGTTTCTACAGCAACTACCTTTTTACTAGCTCCAATGTAGCTGGTTTTCCCTGTGCTTATTCACATTAGTAAGAGTCAGTAAAACCCCAAAGCTCAGCCCTTGAATCCCTGTGGATTGACCACAGTAACTCCCCAAAGTTTCTGTCCAGTAACTTAACCTCATCACCATTTTACTTCTACTTCACCTGGAACCAAACCTAGCCATGGTAACACCTAAGTTTAATAAGGACTACACGCCAGACATCATGGTGAGTGCATATGTGGCCTGATGTCACGGTCCACGCGGTGACCACGTTTGTCCGAGCGTGCTGGCATGCCAAACACGCGCTCTGCGCGTCGCCAGCGCCTCTGTGGAGCGCGTGCCCGCTGCTCGGCCAGCCAGAGCGTGTCCCCCTCGCCACCATCCTCGTCTCCACCCCCTTAACTCCACCATGCCGCTCGTCGACGCCGGAGCTCGCCGCAGCGAGCACGGGCACGGTCCGACCAATGGCACATTGCCCAAGCACTGTGTTCGTCTCTTTCCCCCTCGTCCCTGTGCTCGTCCGCGCCTGCGCACAGTTGCTTCGTGACCTCCATCGCCTTCTCCATCGCCCTCTAGCACCGTTCGTCACCGGGCGCCGGGGAAAGCTGTCCTCCGGTGGAGCCCGAGCCCTCCTCGCCGCCCCGCCTATAAAACCCCCCCTCCGCAGCCTCCTGGAGCATCACAACTCACCACCACTCCCTCCTATAGCCACTAGAAGCCACAGCCCGGCCGGGCAGGCCGCGGGCTGCCGTCCCCAAGCCGAGCTCGCCGGCGATCCCCTCTGGATCGTTCCCGCAGCTCCGGCCACTCGCAAGCCAAGGCGACCCCTCCAGAGCCTCCGCCTCTCCTCCGTGAAGCCAACGCACCTAGCTAGAGCCCCTGGAGCCGCCCCAAGCCACCATCTTCTTCAACTCCGGCGACCTCCATCCTTTGTCGCCGCCGGAGAGGACAAATCTGAAGGAAATATGTCCTAGAGGCAATAATAAAGTTATTGTTTATTTCCTCATATCATGATAAATGTTTATTATTCATGCTAGAATTGTATTACCCGGAAACATAATACATGTGTGAATACATAGACAAACGTAGTGTCACTAGTATGCCTCTACTTGACTAGCTCGTAAATCAAAGATGGTTAAGTTTCCTAACCATAGACATGAGTTGTCATTTGATTAATGGGATCACATCATTAGGAGAATGATGTGATTGACTTGACCCATTCCGTTAGCTTAGCACTTGATCGTTTAGTATGTTGCTATTGCTTTCTTCATGAATTGTACATGTTCCAATGACTATGAGATTATGTAACTCCCGTTTACCGGAGGAACACTTTGTGTGCTACCAAACGTCACAACATAACTGGGTGATTATAAAGGTGCTCTATAGGTGTCTCCAAAGGTACTTATTGAGTTGACGTATTTTGAGATTAGGATTTGTCACTCTGATTGTTGGAGAGGTATCTCTGGGCCTTCTCGGTAATGCACATCACTATAAGCCTTGCAAGCAATGTAGCTAATGAGTTATTTACAGAATGATGCATTATGTAACGAGTAAAGAGACTTGCCGGTAACGAGATTGAACTAGGTATTGAGATACCGACGATCAAATCTCGGGCAAGTAACATACCGATGACAAAGGGAACAATGTATGTTGTTATGCGGTTTGACCGATAAAGATCTTCGTAGAATATGTAGGAGCCAATATGAGCATCCAGGTTCCGCTATTGGTTTTTGACCGGAAACAGTTCTAGGTCATGTCTACATAGTTCTCGAACCCGTAGAATCCGCAACAACGTTACGATGATGCTTATATTATGATTTTATAGTTTTTGATGTACGAAGGTTGTTCGAGTCCCGAATGTGATCACGGACATGACGAGGAGTCTCAAATGGTCGAGACATAAAAATTGATATATTGGAAGCCTATATTTGGATATCGTAATCGTTCCGGTGAAATCGGATTTCTTAGAGTACTTAGGAGGTTACAGAACCCCGGGTGTTAATGGGCCTACATGGGCCCTAAGGGAGAAGAGGAGGGCGGCGGGGCAGGCCGCGCCCCTCCCCTAGTCCGAATAGGACAAGAAGAAGGGGGCGGCGCCCTCTTTCCTCTTTTCCTCCCCTTCCTTCTCTAACAAGGCAAGAGGGGGGAGTCCTACTCCCGGTGGGAGTAGGACTCCTCTAGGCGCACCCCTAGGGGCCGGCCGCACCTCCCCCTCCCTCCTTTATATACGGGGGCAGGGGGGCACCCCATAACAACAGTTAATCTCTTGATCACTTAGCTGTGTGCGGTGCCCCCTCCACAATAGTCCTCCTCGATAATATTGTAGCGATGCTTAGACGAAGCCCTACGACGGTAGAACATCAAGATCGTCACCACGCCGTCGTGCTAACGGAACTCTCCCTCGACACTCGGCTGGATCGGAGTTCGAGGGACGTCATCGAGCTGAACGTGTGCTAGAACTCGGAGGTGCCGTAGTTTTGGAGCTTGATCGGTTGGGCCGTGAAGACGTACGACTACATCAACCGCGTTGTTCTAACGCTTCCGCTTTCGGTCTATGAGGGTACGTGGACAACAGTCTCCCCTCTCGTTGCTATGCATCACCATGATCTTGCGTGTGCATAGGAAAATTTTGAAATTACTACCTTCCCCAACAGTGGCATCCAAGCCAGGTTTTATGTGTAGATGTCATATGCACGAGTAGAACACAAGTGAGTTGTGGGCTATACAAGTCATACTTCTTACCAGCATGTCATACTTTGGTTCAGCAGTATTGTGAGATGAAGCGGCCCGGACCGACATTACGCGTACGCGAGACTGGTTCTACCGACGTGCTTTGCACACAGGTGGCTGGGGGGTGTCAGTTTATCCAACTTTAGTTGAACCAAGTGTGGCTACGCCCGGTCCTTGCGAAGGTTAAAACAACACTAACTTGACGAACTATCATTGTGGTTTTGATGCGTAGGTAAGAACGGTTCTTGCTCAGCCCGTAGCAGCCACGTAAAATTTGCAACAACAAAGTAGAGGATGTCTAACTTGTTTTTGCAGGGCATGTTGTGATGTGATATGGTCAAGACGTGATGCTATATTTTGTTGTATGAGATGATCATGTTTTGTAACCGAGTTATCGGCAAGTGGCAGGAGCCATATGGTTGTCGCTTTATTGTATGAAATGCAAACACCCTATAATTGCTGTACTTTATCACTAAGCGGTAGCGATAGTCGTAGAAGCAATAGATGGCGTAACGACAACGATGCTATGATGGAGATGAAGGTGTCACGCCGATGACGATGGTGATCACGACGGTGCTTCAGAGATGGAGATCACAAGCAAAAGATGACGATGGCCATATCATATCACTTATATTGATTGCATGTGATGTTTATCCTTTATGCATCTTATCTTGCTTTGATTGACGGTAGCATTTTAAGATGATCTCTCACTAAATTATCAAGAAGTGTTCTCCCTGAGTATGCACCGTTGCGAAAGTTCTTTGTCGGGGGAAACAAACACCTATGGGGCAGGGCCCCTTTCGGTCCGGCAGGGAGCGGAGATCGCACGAAGAGTGGATCGAGGCGGAACACACGAGCGATTTTACCCAGCTTCGGAGCTCTCCGGAGAGATAATACTCCTACTGCTGCTTTGTGGTTGTATTGCGTTCTTGCTTGAGAGTGTGGGAATGTTCTGGTTTCGATTGAGTCCCACCCCCTCTACGTTGCGCACGGGCCTCCTTTTATATGCTAAAGGGGACACCGACAGGTGGCAACGCATGTAGGGGTACAAATGTAAAAGAGCTGCGGTTGGTACAGCTACCTCTACAGTGCACCCTACCTAACTCTGACGGCAGGGGACAAGAGCATTTAATGCCCGTCCGCGTCGCCCGAACAGTGCAGAAAAGCGACCGTTAGGGGCGCCACCGTTCGCCACGATGGCCATCTCGTCATCTTCGCTTGCCACCTCGCACCGCTTAGCTACATAGCCTCTCGCCATGTGCGCCTGGAATGGTCCTGTGGCGACACATTGACGGATGTGCTGGAGCGTGGGCGCAGAGTGGCGACTTGTCGCGGCAAGCGCCTTGCCGCGGTCGTTGTCTTGTTGCGCCCGGAAGCTTGTCGCTCGTCGGGTCTTGTCGGGACGCGCGGTGTGTCGCGGCAAGTTCCTTGAAATGCCTTGGTTGGCCTTCCCGGCAAGCTCCTCTTGCCGGGGCCTTATCCTTCCCGGCAAGCTCCTCTTGCCGGGGCCTTGTCTTCTTGGCTTGGACACTTTGTTCTTGAATGGCTCCAAAGGAAACACGGAGGACCTTGGCGGGCACCCGGCAAGCCTTGCCGCGGGGCGCTGCGACTGCCCGTGCACAAGTTCGGGATACTAAGGTACCCCTACTTTAGTACACCGATAGGAGCCCCCGGGCCTGGTCCACACACGGTGCCGAGCGGTGTTGGGCCAGGCCCAAAACAGGGCACGGGCACGCGCGGCCAGGGTCCACGCCGTATCTGACTCCGTATCCACCGCGCCCTCCCGTAATGGCACGCGTCGAATGCGGCGTCGTGGGAGAGATTGTGGGTGATTCTTTATTCGGAAAAAGTGTAACGTTCACCTCCTCCTCTTTATAAGCAGGGGAAACAGGGGCAGTTCCCTCACCTTCGCCACTTGCGGTTCCAATCTCAGAAATCTCCGCCGCTCCCCTCCGCTTCCAAGGCCGAAAGAGAACAGCGCTCCGCCCCCATCGCCGCCGTCGCCGCCAACGCCCTCAATCTCCCCCACTGCCTCCGCCATGGCTCCGAAGATCGGGAAGGGTGCGAAGTCGGCCGAGGCGCTGCAGCTTGAGGCGCTGCAAAAGGAGCGGGCAACTTTCCCACCGAGCTCTCCGCGAAGGAGCTGAGGGAGTGGTTCTATCTCTTCTGGTCGACGGAGACGCGAGCGCATCCGCGCACCCAGGTACTCTCCGCCGCCACTTCTGCTTCGAAACGGGCTCCAAATGGATACCCCTTCTTCGCGCTGTTCTTCTACTGCGGGCTCTGCCCGCCCTTCTCCGAGTTCTTCTGTGACATCATGAACACCTACGGGTTCCATCTCCTTGACTTCACCCCCAACGCTGTCCTGACCATGGCGGTTTTCGCACATCTCTGCGAGAACTTTGTCGGAATCCATCCAAACGTAGCCCTCTTCTGCGACTACTTCATGCCCCGGGTCGAGAGAGGAGAGCCCTTAGCTGGCGGGATCGCTTGGATCTCGAGAACCGGCAAGAAGGAGACGTATCTGGAGGGGGGGCTCCGCAGAAAATGGGATGACTGGAGAGCAGAATGGTGCTTGATCGTTGAGGATAACCCGCAGCCATTCACTGCCCTGCGCCAAACCCCAGCAGTACGCGGCAATGATTGGAGCGCCCTGGCGGCGGACGATGCTAGGCTGAAGATCGCCACCACCCGGATCTTGCAACTCAGGCTTGCGGGCTTATCAGAGGCGCTGTTGGCGCGGACTTTCTTCGCTGCACGCCCTCTGCGCAGAGAGGGGAGGCCCACTGGCTGTTCGGGGTCCGGCGGACATTATGAGGCTGCGTCTGGCCTCAACTTCAATTTCACTGTCTTGGAGTTGGATCACGATGCTCAAGGAGCTGTTCAAGCACGACCCCAATCATCCCGAGTGGTTCAGCTGCCGCGAGGCATCGTCCGTTGTGCAACAACTCCTCGCTTCGATCGCATCCGCTAATGATGCCGGAGTGCGACTCGCATGGAATTATTCAACTTGGCGAGAGCCGCCCGATGGCGTCGTCAGCAGTTCTTGATAGCTTGGTGGAGGTGGCGGTCCGCGCCGGCGAACAAAGGAGCCTCACCATGCGACACCACCGAAGACGAGATCGGCGCGCCGCCACCGAAGCGGAAGAAGCGGCGGCGCCGCCGGGCGAAGTTGGGTTTATCTTGAGGAGGCAGAGGCAGCCGAGGCGGCAAGCCTTGCCGACGAGACGAGCTTGTCGGGAGATCGTCGGCGAGGGAGGGCCCAAAGCCGAATCGGCGAGCCCGCCCGGCGTCTGCGCCAGCCGTCTTCAAGAAACTTGCCGCAAGCGGAGCTCCCAGCAGCCCCCAGCTCCACCAAGAAGGCGCCTCCATGGACCGAGATATAGCAGGCGGCAGACGGGTCAACAGCCGCCCGCGCATGGACACGCTACACGCGACAAGCACCGTTGCAGCGGGAGCGTCTCACGCCGCTGCGGCAACTGGAGCGGGGTCCTCTCGGCCGCTTCGATCTGCCAGCAGCTCCGCCAAGCGGCCAAGGAGCCTACTCCTCCACCTCGTCGCACCGGAGGAGGACCGGACTTCGACCTCTCTGCGCTCAGCTCCGACGAGGAGGAAGAAGAGTAAGATTTTTTTGTTGCACTTATATTTCTTCAATTCTTGTTGTATCTTGTCTTGTATCTGATCTGCTTTCTTCTGAACCTTGTTCCTCTTTAGGACTCTGGCCCAGAGAGCGGCGAAGAGAGCCAAGGTCCTCGTGGTTGTCGTCGAGGACGATCCTGCTGTGACAACAGAGGGTGCGTCCGAGACCACCTTGTCGGACCCGACAACTACTCCCCGAAGCAGCCCCAGCGCAACCCCCAGCGTAATTATATAGTCTTACTTCCCACTGTTGGGTGCGCATGGGTGTTCTTTTTTTGCCGATATCTTGACTGTTGGTTCACTTGTGTAGGAGCAGAACAGGCTCATCAGGAGCAACCGGAAGCCATTCCTGAGGTGCTATCTGCTTCAACTACGCCACCAAGGGAGGATTCCCCGGCAAGGGAGCGCTCTCCGGCAAGGGAGAGGTCCCGGCAAGGCGTTCTCCGACAAGGACGGACCAGCGATCCCCCGATGGTGGAGCCCTTGACTACAGAGCCCAGCACAGGTAATCCTTCTTGTCAGAAAACTTCCCTTGGGCTCTTCTTCTTCTGATCTTCTTTTTTGGATACTTGCTTGACTTTTTCTCCCTCTTCCTGTCTTCAGATCCACCTTCCACGGAGCTAATGGAGACTGAAGCCACCGGCGAGGAGAACGCGCGCGGCAACACTAATGACGCTGCCGCCACCGAGGAGGAGGCCGGCGCTGATGATCCTGCTCACGAAGAGGCCGCCAAGGCTCTTTGGCGCAGAGGCTGGCGAGGATCCGCGATCGCACCGACGACCACAGGGCCGCGGGGCGCAAGGCGCTACGCCGACCGCCGATCCCTCCGCTGCTGACGCAGCGCCAGGCTCCGAAGAGCCCCAGCCCGGCGCCCACTTGAAGGCTGGCGACGGGGTCTTCATCAAGCTTCCCTGGGCGTCAAGCTCCAGGGCGCCGGTCGAAGGAGAAGCTTTTGACGGAGAAGTGCTCACCTCCATTGGGTTGACACTTGTTGACGCGCCAAGCAACAAGCGATGGCGAGCCCGAGGAGGAACAAATGCCGGAGGCTACTTGTCACTCTACCGCGCCCAACAAGCCAAGGTAGAATCCCGGGAAGCGCTTGTCGCGCAAGCGGGAGTGGATATCGAGATGCGCACGGAGGAGCTCCGGGAACGCAATCAGGAAGCCCTCCGGTCCATTGTGGAGGAGCGCGCAGCTTGTCGAGTCGGAAGGCCTTCCTCCTCGAGAAGGCTGAACCGAAAAGAGCAACAGGCTTGCCGCCGAGGAGCTGTCCGTGCGGGAAGGCGAGCTGACACAACGGAAAGTCAATCTGGACAGCTATGAGGAGGAGCTGGCTGCGCGCGAGCAAGCGATTGGCGGGGCTCTCAAGGAGGCAAAAGATGCTGCCGCAGCTGCTGAGGCCGCCAAGAAGGAGCTAGAAGTGAAAGTGACGCAGCTAGAGGCCGATCTGAAGGCGAGGAATGAAGAGCTTGCCGCGCTCCAGTGCGAGCGCGAGAAGGACGCCCTAGCCCATGGTGAGTTGCAGGGTCATCTCCTCGAGAGGGGCAAAGAGCTGAGCGCCGCCAAGGACTCCAATTCCGATCTCGAGTTGAAGCTGGCTACGCTGACTGAGACGCTGGACGATGCCAAGAAGCGGGAGGAGGTCTTAAAGGAGGAGATCAAGGCCAACGAGGCGCTGCTGACGAGGGCCACCGAAACCCAGAACACCTTCAGGGATACTGTGGAGCTCTGGACGGAGGGCCTCATCAACATCGCTGCGGTCATCGACGAGGAACTGGCGCAACTGGAAATGGAGGGTTTCGGGTACTCCTCCGACGAGAACCTCTAGCCCAGCGCCAAGCTCACTCTGTTCTTCAAGGGCGTGGCGACGGCCCTCCAGCAACTCCGGGAAAGGATCCCAAAGCAGCTGGCCGACGAGTCACGCACATCTGCGCCAGAGTTCTGGAGAAGGTGTTGGTGAAGGTGGCCTTCCGCAACCCGGGCCTCAACCTCACCAACGTCCTCAAGAAGCTGCCGGTGGGTGCTGATCTTGAAGAGCTCAAGGCCCTTGTCGCACCCATTCTGGACAAGGTGAATGAAGTCAGGAGGGTTGATGGCGGTCGCGTAGATTAGGCCGCATGTTTTCTCCTTTCCTTGCCGCTGCTAGTCATGTTACGAGAACAATTCGATCGATCTTTGCGACAAGTTATCTTTGTAATATAACTTTATCTTGGGCAGTATTTGCTATGTTATTTCCTTTACTTGTTTCCTTCCTTTGTATGTTTTTACCCTACGCTTTCAGGGAACTTGCCGGTGTAGGCACCTTTGCCGCGAGCGCTGAGTGCGGAACGTCGCCTTCTTTGGTGGTGTGTCGCTCCGCAAGAAACCTTGTCGCAACTAGTCGCAGCACACTTAAGTCGTTGAGCGGACTCGAAACAAAGTAAGGGCGCAACTAGCTACGAGTTGGTTCCTCCGCGCACAGGTTTTCCATACAAAGCACGGTCGTTCAAGGAAGATAAGTTAAAAAACTTTAAAACTGATTGTGCTCAAACTTTCGCAACTTAGCTTTTCTGTCGTTTGCGTCCCGGCAAGGCGATACTTTCTTGAACGACGCCTGGTCCACACCACTATCTTCTCCTTCCCCCCCGGTGAACTTGTTTGCGAGGGAACTTTCCTTTTTTTTTGAGAAAAAGAAAGAAGAGAAAATAAAGATATGGAGCCTGAAGGCTCGTTATTGCTTACCGGGAGTTGGTGCTGCACAAAGTGTCAGATAACACATGCAAAAAATAGAAAGCATGAAATTTGACAAGATGTGCGGAGCATATGAACTTTATTTATGCGCGGGATCTGCGCCCGGCTTTGTACAAAGGGTTACATGCAACAGCGGCAAGGTTTGTACAAAAGGTGGTTGCCGGAACAGGTTCCGGCAACCGCGCCTTATGGGTAAAACTTACGAAGATGCTCAATGTTCCAGGAGTTGCTCACCGGAAAGCCATCTTCGGTCTCAAGGCGGACAATGCCAGGCCTAGTGACTCGCGTCACCCGATAAGGGCTTTCCCACTTTGGCGTCAACTTGTTGGAATTCTTGGCGGATTGAACGCGCCGAAGAACAAGGTCGCCTTCCTCGAGACTTCTGGCATTAACTTTGCGGCTATGGTAGCGGCGCAAAGCTTGCTGGTATCGAGCAGCTCGTCAAAGAGCTCAAGACGATCTTCCTCAAGGAGCAGCGCGTCATCTTGTCGCAGCTGCTCTTGCTCAAGCTCATCATAAGCGAGCACTTGAGGCGATCCGTATACGAGTTCCGTGGGGAGAACTGCCTCTGCTCCATAAACTAGAGCGAAAGGTGTCTGGCCAGTGGCTCGATTTGGCGTCGTCCTGATCGACCAAAGAACCACCGGCAGCTCCTCAATCCAGTTCTTTCCGCACTTGTGCAGCCTGTCGAAAGTCCTGGTCTTGAGCCCGCGCAGCACTTCAGCGTTTGCCCTCTCCGCTTGACCGTTGCTTCTCGGGTGAGCAACAGAAGCGAAGCAGACCTTGGCGCCAAGATCTTGGACGTACTGCATGAAGGTGCGGCTCGTGAATTGCGTGCCGTTGTCGGTGATGATCCTGTTAGGGACTCCGAAACGGCAAACAATCGACCTGAAGAACTTGATCACCGACCGTCTGTCACCTTCCTCACTGCTTCCACTTCCGGCCACTTTGTGAACTTGTCGATAGCAACGTACAAGTACTCAAAGCCCCCGACAGCTCGGGGAAAGGGGCCAAGGATGTCGAGCCCCCAGACCGAAAATGGCCAGGATAAAGGGATCGTCTGGAGAGCTTGAGCTGGCTGGTGTATCTGCTTGGAATGGAACTGGCACGCTTCACACTTGGTTACTTGTGCAGTTGCATCTTGGAGGGCTGTCGGCCAAAAGAAACCTTGCCGGAATGCTTTGCCGGCAAGTGCTCTTGCGCCAATGTGATGACCACATATGCCTCCATGTATCTCCGCCAACAGCTTCTGTCCATCTTCCCGGGGAATGCACTTCAATTTCACACCGTTGAATCTTCTTCTGTACAGTATGTCATCGACAAACTAGTACATACTTGATTGCCAGGCTACTCTCTCCGCTTCTTGCTCCTCAGGAAGCTCTCCTGTCTGAAGGAAATGGACAATCTGCTGCACCCATGCTGGAGCTTGCGGCTCAACAACAAGGACCAAAGGCTCATATGCTGTTGCGGGAACATCCGCTTCTACGGCAAGAACTTGCGGCTCAGCCGGAGCTTGATGTTCCCCGGCAAGCTTGCCGGAGCAAAACTTGTCGGGAGCGTCTGCTTCAGCGGAACAAACCCTAGGGCTTGTCGAAGCAGACTGCTCCTCAGCATTCTTGGTGTTGATCTTGGGGACCTTCTTGGCGGCGGCTTCGGGGAGGTCTGCCGGAAAGTAGTCACCGGAAATCAGCTTCCTCTTCTTGCTTTGTCCAGTTGATGGAGTTATAGACGGTTGAGTCAGCTTGAGCACAAAGATCCCTGGTTCCACAGGTAACTTAAGTGCGGCGCACTTTGACAGGCCATCTGCAATGTCGTTCTGAGCTCTCGAAACATGTTCCATTTGTAGGCCGTCAAAGTGCTCTTCCAACTTTCTCACTTCATCAATGTAAGCTTCCATCAACGGACTCTGATAATCTTTGTTTACTTGGCGGACGACAAGCTGCGAGTCACCCCTAACAATAAGCTTCTTGATCCCAAGGTCTGCCGCAATCCTGAGAACGGCAAGCAAGCCTTCATATTCTGCAGTATTGTTTGTCGCTTGCTCCATGGGAAAGTGCATCTGGACCACGTACTTGAGGTGCTCTCCGGTGGGTGCGACAAGTAACACGCCCGCACCGGCGCCTTGCAGCGAGAAGGCACCATCAAAGTACATGATCCATTCTTTGCTTCCTTCCTTGACGGGGATGCTCGTTTTCGGAATTTCTTCATCGGGTGTTGGCGTCCATTCTGCTATGAATTCTGCCAATGCTCGGCTCTGGATAGTTGAAGTACTCTCAAATTTGAGGCCAAAGCTAGACAGTTCCAGTGCCCACTCGACAATCCTGCCTGTTGCTTCTGGATTCTGCAATATCCTCTTCAATGGAAAGCGAGTGACAACTGTGATCTCATGTGCTTGGAAGTAATGGCGCAGCTTTCTCGAGGCCATGAGGAGGCCGAAAAGCAATTTCTGCACGCCAGAGTACCTTGACCTAGCCCCTACTGAAGGGAATCGACAAAGTAAATCGGGCGCTGCACCATTTTCTTCTGCTTTCTCCTCCTCAGATTCTGCTGCGAGATCCATCCTTGTCGGGACGAGCTTGTCGGGAAGCCCCACGCTTGTCGCTGACGCCTTGCCGATTCTTGGCTCATCGTCCGCCTCCTCTCCGCTACTAACGCAGCACTAACCACTTGATTGGTCGCCGCTAGATATAGCAAAGAACTTCTCTTGTGGCTTAGGTGCGACAAGTATTGGAGTGGAGGACAGGTATCTCTTCAAGTCTGCAGCAGCAGCCTCCGCTTCGAGTCCATTTCATTGGACCTGCCTTTTTCAAAATTTTGAAAAATGGCAGGGCGCGCTCAGCAGACTTAGAGATAAACCTGCTGAGAGCAGCCACGTAGCCGGCAAGCCTTCGCACATCCTTGACGCGCTTCGGTGCTTCGATCTGCTCAATGGCCTTGATCTTGTCGGGATTGGCTTTGATTCCCCTCTGAGATACGAAGAACCCGAGAAGCTTGCCGGAAGGAACTCCAAACACGCACTTCTCGGGGTTAAGCTTGAGGTTGATCTTGCGCAGATTTGTGAAAGTTTCATCCAAATCCTGAATCAGAGTTGCTCTGTCTTTGCTCTTGACCACTATGTCATCCATGTAGGCTTCCACATTTCTGTGTAACTGTGGCTCAAAAGCATGACTGACTACTCTTGCAAATGTTCAACTAGCATTCTTCAAACCGAAGGGCATCCGTACGAAACAGTATGTGCCACACGGGGTGATGAATGCGGTCTTCTCCTCATCCTCTTCTTCCATGAAGATCTGATGGTATCCTGAGTATGCATCAAGAAATGAAAGCAGATCACATCCGGCCGTGGAGTCAACAATCTGGTCAATGCACGGCAAGGGAAATGGGTCTTTGGGACAAGCTTTATTAACATCAGTGAAGTCAATACAAAGCCTCCATTTTCCATTCGCCTTGCGCACGACTACAGGATTGGCCAGCCACGTAGGATGGAGCACTCCTCTGACAAGGCCTGCTGCTTCCAACTTCTTGATCTCTTCTGCGATGAATTCTTGGCGCTCCACTGCTTGCTTCCTGACTTTTGCCTGACGGGCCGCACGTGAGGACAGACGGCAAGATGGTGCTCAATTACTTTCCTGGGAACACCGGGGATGTCATGCAAACACGTCGACGTTCGCCCGCAGGAAAGCAACGAGCGCGCTTTCCTATTTAGGGTCAAGCGTGGCACTGATGGTGAAGGTACCACCAGTGCCGTCCTCCTTGGCGGACACCTTCTTGGTCTCGGGCGGAGCTGCCTTCGTCTTCTTACACTTGCCGGTGGAGCTCGATGGTGCGTCCTCGACGGTAGCGCAGCACTCCGAAGAGGTGCGCTTGCCGGAGTGGGCATAAGAGCTCTTGCTGGACTTGGTTTTCTTCTTCCCCCCGGGAGCTTCAGCGGCACGTGTCTTGCGATCTGCTGCGGCTGCTGCTTCCCGGTAGATCTTGTCGGTGCAGATAAGGGCATCTTTCTTGTCGCCAGGGACAGAGATGACACTTATTGGACCTGGCATCTTGAGCATATTGTATGCATAATGAGAGGCTGCCATGAACTTGGCGAGCGCTGGACGGCCAAGTATCCCATTGTAGGGCAATGGGAAATCAGCAACGTCAAAAGTGACTTTCTCTGTTTTGAAGTTCAGCTCGCTGCCAAATGTCACTGGCAACGTGATCTTCCCCTTCGGCTTGCTCCTTCCCGGATTGATTCCTTGGAATGTACCGGTCTCTTTGAGCTCGTTGTCGGGGATCTAGAGTTTCTTGAGTACCGCGGAGGAAATCAGGTTCAAGCCGGCCCCGCCGTCAACTAGCATCTTTGTGACTTTGAGGTTGCGGATAGTTGGTGAAACCAACATCGGCAAGCACCCGACCGCAATTATGCGATCAGGGTGGTCCTCAATGTGTAAGACGATAGGCGTGCTGGACCAGTTCAGAGGCTTGCGTGACTCAACTGGTGGTTCTGCTGCATTAACTTTCCGCACCCACTGTTTGAGCTGGCGGTGCGAGGTATGCACGGAAGCACCACCGTCAATGCACAGAACCTCTGTGGCTTTCTGGAACTCCTGCTCGTCGGCCTCGTCATCATCCATGTCTTCATCGTCGTCTTCATCTTCGTCCTTGTCGCGGCCGCGGGGAGGCCTGTCTCCTTGCCGTTGCTTGGCCTTGCCGCGACGTCCTCCCTGGCCGGGACGCTTCTTGCCGGATCCACCAGTACCTTCCTGGGCCTTCTCCTTGTCGCGTCACTCATACTCAGCCTTTTGCTGCTCAACAAGCTGCTCGACCTTCTTGCAGCTTTGGAGATCGTGACCCTTGGTGCGGTGGATCTTGCAATACTGCTTGTCGGAGCCGTCCTGCTTGTCGGCGGCCGCCACAGCCTCGCCGGAGCTACCAGCTTTGGCTTTGTCGGCGCCACCTCCGTTGCCGGACTGCTCAACAGCTAGCACATCTTTGCCTTTCCTTTTTCTGTTATTCCGCCGTTGGTTTTTCCTTGCCGGGGCGGCATCCTCGCTGTCAGACCCTCCTGCTCCTGCATTCTCTCCGGGGAGTTTCCTCCCTTCCTCAGCACGTGCACACTTGTCGGCCAGGGCATATAGCTCACTGACGTCTCTAATCTTGCACATCGCCATCTCCTCCCGCATCCTGCGGTTACGCACGTTCTGATGGAATGCGCTGATGACCGCAACAGGGTGGACATCTGGGATGTTGCGCTGCACTTGGCTGAATCTTTGAATGTACTTGCGCAGGGGCTCTCCTTCCTTTTGAGCGAGCAGATGCAGATCACTCTCTTGGCCATGAGGCTTGTGGCCGCCCGTAAAGGCGCCGACAAACTGATGGCACAGATCCGCCCATGAGGATATGGAGTTGTCCGGCAAGTGCATGAGCCAGGATCTGACATTAGGCTTGAGTACCAGCGGGAAGTAGTTGGCAAGGATCTTGTCGTCGCGCCCCCCGGCAGCTTGCACCGCGATGGTGTAGATGCTGAGGAACTCCGACGGATGCAACCTGCCCTCGTACTTCTCTGGTACGTCTGGCTTGAAGTTCTTTGTGCAGGGCCACTGGACTTGCCGCAGCTCACGAGTGAACGCAGGGCAACCTACCGCGTACAGCAAGTCGCCTGGTTCCCTTGGCGCATGCATATCAACAGCGAGCCCAGCGCGCTGGTCTGACTGACGCCGCGCTTCTCTTCGGCGCTCGATGCGTGTACGAGCGTCTTCTTGCTGTCGTTCTTGAAGAACTTGGCGCTGATCGCGACGAGCTCGTGGATCCGATGACGCTGTGGAGTCAGTGTCGAGGTTGACCCGGCGAGTCGGTGATCTTGGCCTTCGGGGTGGGGAGTGCACGGTGGTTGCACCTCCACCAGTCTTGTCACAATCGGCTCGCGTACGACAATCTTGCCGCGACTGCGACGCGTTCGGTTGCCGTGGAGTGTCGCCGTTGGCGAAGCCGATGAGGCTCTGAATGGTGGCCCTCCAATCGTCGATCTTGTCCGCCGTTAGAGGGTAATCTAGGAGCAGTTGGGCTCGAGCCAACGCTTATTCTGGAGTCTTTGATGGCGGTGGCGAACGGTGTGAGGAGCGGGATATGCTCGGACTTCTAACTATGTTATAAGGAGCAGGATCCCGTCCAGGCGACCGTGTCTTGCTCGTGCCAGCAGGTTGACGTGCATGCTGATCTTGAGCATCTCGAGATCCGCTAGCTCGATTTTGGTCCAACGAGCGTATGGTACCGCGAGTACCATGACGCTGTTGACCCCGCACCTCCTGAGACGGGCGCGGTGCATGTACGGACGCCGAGGTTTGCGTGGCCTTGTCCTTGGACCTGGCGGCAGCGTGAGCTCCCTCGTCGGCGCCCGTTCCTCCGCTGGCGTCTACCCCACCACCCGTTTGCTCTGGTGGCGGTGGGATCGACGCGGACGGAGCAGCCACCTTCGAAGCCTTCTTCTTCGGTGGCATGTCGATGAAGATGATGAAGATCTGGCTCGCGTGAACGCCGGATCGGGTTCACACAACCTAGACGGCCCCTACCTGGCGCGCCAAAGATGTCGTGGGAAACGAACACCTATGGGTCAGGTCCCCTTTCGGTCCGGCAGGGAGCGGAGATCGCACGAAGAGCGGATCGAGGCGGAACACACGAGCGATTTTACCCAGCTTCGGAGCTCTCCGGAGAGATAATACTCCTACTGCTGCTTTGTGGTTGTATTGCGTTCTTGCTTGAGAGCGTGGGAATGTTCTGGTTTCGAATGAGTCCCACCCCCTCTACGTTGCGCATGGGCCTCCCTTTATATGCTAAAGGGGTCACCGACAGGTGGTAACGCATGCAGGGGTACAAATGTAAAAAGAGCTGTAGTTGGTACAGCTACCTCTATAGTGCACCCTACCTAACTCTGACGGCAGGGGACAAGAGCATTTAATGCCCGTCCGCGTCGCCCGAACAGTGCAGAAAAGCGACCGTTAGGGGCGCCACCGTTCGCCATGATGGCCATCTCGTCATCTTCGCTCGCCACCTCGCACCGCTTGGCTACATAGCCTCTCGCCACGTGCGCCTGGAATGGTCCTGTGGCGACACGTCGACGGATGTGCTGGAGCGTGGGCGTAGAGTGGCGACTTGTCATGGCAAGCGCCTTGCCGCGGTCGTTGTCTTGTCACGCCCGGAAGCTTGTCGCTCGTCGGGTCTTGTCGGGACGCGCGGTGCGTCGCGGCAAGTTCCTTGAAATGCCTTGGTTGGCCTTCCCGGCAATCTCCTCTTGCCGGGGCCTTATCCTTCCCGGCAAGCTCCTCTTGCCAGGGCCTTGTCTTCTTGGCTTGGACACTTTGTTCTTGAATGGCTCCAAAGGAAACACGGAGGACCTTGGCGGGCACCCGGCAAGCCTTGCCGCGGGGCGCTGCGATTGCCCGTGCACATGTTCGGGATACTAAGGTACCCCTACTTTATTACACCGACATTCTTCGTGCTGAGACACCACGTGATGATCGGGTGTGATAGGCTCTACGTTCAAATACAACGGGTGCAAAACAGTTGCACGCGCGGAATACTCAGGTTAAACTTGACGAGCCTAGCATATACAGATATGGCCTCGGAACAAGGAGACCGAAAGGTCGAACGTGAATCATATAGTAGATATGATCAACATAGTGATGTTCACCATTGAAACTACTCCACCTCACGTGATGATCGGACATGGTTTAGTTGATTTGGATCACGTGATCACTTAGATGATTAGAGAGATGTCTATCTAAGTGGGAGTTCTTAAGTAATATGATTAATTGAACTTAAATTTATCATAAACTTAGTACTTGATAGTATTTTGCTTGTCTATGTTTGTTGTAGATAGATGGCTCGTGCTGTTGTTCCGTTGAATTTTAATGCGTTCCTTGAGAAAGCAAAGTTGAAAGATGATGGTAGCAATTACACGGACTGAGTCCGTAACTTGAGGATTATCCTCATTGCTGCACAGAAGAATTACGTCCTGGAAGCACCGCTGGGTGCCAAACCTGCTATAGGAGCAACACCAGATGTTGTGAACATCTGGCAGAGCAAAGCTGATGACTACTCGATAGTTCAGTGTGCCATGCTTTACGGCTTAGAACCGGGACTTCAACGACATTTTGAACGTCATGGAGCATATGAGATGTTCCAGGAGTTGAAGTTAATATTTCAAGCAAATGCCCGGATTGAGATATATGAAGTCTCCAATAAGTTCTATAGCTGCAAGATGGAGGAGAATAGTTACATCGGTGAGCATATACTCGTAATGTCGGGTATAACAATCACTTGATTCAACTGGGAGTTAATCTTCCGGATGATAGCGTCATTGACAGAATTCTTCCATCACTGCTACCAAGCTACAAGAGCTTCGTGATGAACTATAATATGCAAGGGTTGGAAAAGACAATTCCCGAGCTCTTCGCAATGCTAAAAGCTGCGGAGGTAGAAATCAAGAAGGAGCATCAAGTGTTGATGGTCAATAAGACCACAAGTTTCAAGAAAAAGGGCAAAGGGAAAAAGAAGGGAAACTTCAAGAAGAACCACAAACAAGTTGCTGCTAAGGAGAAGAAACCCAAGTCTAGACCTAAGCCTGAGACTGAGTGCTTCTACTGCAAGTAGACTGGTCACTGGAAGCGGAACTGCCCCAAGTATTTGGCGGATAAGAAGGATAGCAAGATGAACAAAGGTATATGTGATATACATGTTATTGATGTGTACCTTACCAGAGCTCGCAGTAGCACCTGGGTATTTGATACTGGTTTTGTTGCTAATATTTGCAACTCAAAACAGGGACTACAGATTAAGCGGACACTGGCTAAGGATGAGGTGACGATGCGCGTGGGAAATGGTTCCAAAGTCGATGTGATCGCCGTCGGCACGCTACCTCTACATCTACCTTCGGGATTAGTTTTAGACCTAAATAATTGTTATTTGGTGCTAGCGTTGAGCATGAACATTATATCTGGATCTTGTTTGATGCGAGGCGGTTATTCATTTAAATATGAGAATAATGGTTGTTCTATTTATATGAGTAATATCTTTTATGGTCATGCACCTTTAAAGAGTGGTCTATTTTTTGATGAATCTTGATAGTAGTGATACACATATTCATAATGTTGAAGCCAAAAGATGCAGAGTTGATAATGATAGTGCAACTTATTTGTGGCACTGCCGTTTAGGTCATATTGGTGTAAAGCGCATGAAGAAACTCCATACTGATGGACTTTTGGAACCACTTGATTATGAATCACTTGGTACTTGCGAACCATGCCTCATGGGCAAGATGACTAAAATACCGTTCTCCGGTACTATGGAGAGAGCAACTGATTTGTTGGAAATCATACATACTGATGTATGTGGTCCAATGAATGTTGAGGCTCGTGGCGGATATCATTATTTTCTCACCTTCATAGATGATTTGAGCAGATATGGGTATATCTACTTAATGAAACATAAGTCTGAAACATTTGAAAAGTTCAAAGAATTTCAGAGTGAAGTTGAAAATCATCGTAACAAGAAAATAAAGTTTATTCGATCTGATCGTGGAGGAGAATATTTGAGTTGCGAGTTTGGTTTACATTTGAAGCAATGCGGAATAGTTTCACAACTCACGCCACCCGGAACACCACAGCGTAATGGTGTGTCCGAACATTGTAATCGTACTTTACTAGATATGGTGCGATCTATGATGTCTCTTATCGATTTACCGCTATCGTTTTGGGGTTATGCTTTAGAGACGGCCGCATTCACGTTAAATAGGGCACCATCAAAATCCGTTGAGACGACGCCTTATGAACTATGGTTTGGCACGAAACCAAAGTTGTCATTTCTTAAAGTTTGGGGCTGCGATGCTTATGTGAAAAAGCTTCAACCTGATAAGCTCGAACCCAAATTGGAGAAATGTGTCTTCATAGGATACCCAAAGGAAACTGTTGGGTACACCTTCTATCACAGATCCGAAGGCAAGACATTTGTTGCAAAGAATGGATCCTTTCTAGAGAAGGAGTTTCTCTCGAAAGAAGTGAGTGGGAGGAAAGTAGAACTTGATGAGGTAACTGTACCTGCTCCTTTTTGGAAAATAGTTCATCACAGAAATCGGTTCCTGTGACGACTACACCAATAAGTGAGGAAGCTAATGATGATGATCATGAAACTTCAGAACAAGTTACTACAGAACCTAGTAGGTCAACCAGAGTAAGATCCGCACCAGAGTGGTATGGTAATCCTATTTTGGATGTCATGTTACTTGACCATGACAAGCCTACGAACTATGAGGAAGCGATGATGAGCCCAGATTCCGCAAAATGGCTTGAAGCCATGAAATCTGAGATGGGATCCATGTATGAGAACAAAGTGTGGACTTTGGTTGACTTGCCCGATTATCGGCAAGCCATCGAGAATAAATGGATTTTTAAGAAGAAGACTGACGCTGATGGTAATGTTACTGTCTACAAAGCTTGACTTGTTGCAAAAGGTTTTCGACAAGTTCAAGGGTTGACTTCTCACCCGTAGCGATGCTTAAGTTGTGACGCCCGGATAGTTACGCTACAGCAATCCTCCACTAATGATGCCACGTCACCTCGATTACTATGGTTAATCTCGCATTAGTTCGAAACCGATTTGATTTCAATTTAAAATCAGGCAGACAACAAAAGTTTTCAAAAATTAAAACTAAAATGTTTGGGTTGTATCAAATAAATCGTAAGTAATTATGGTGGAGAAACCAAACTTTGATAAAATGTTTAAAGGCTCTAAAACAATTAAAACAGTAGTGAAAACAATTAAACAAATGCCTATTGAATTTATAAAATGCTAAAACTATTTTATTATGGGTTAATAATTAATCTCACAAAGAGTTTGTTGATAGATACAAATTTAGGCACTAGTGGTAATTTTTATAAAACTAAAGATCAATGAAACTACAAATAAAAATAAAAGGAAAGAAAATATAAAAACAGAAAACAAAACTAACAAAGAACAAAAAAGGAAAAGGAGAGAAACCCCCCGGGCTTCGGCCCAGCTGACCACAGGCCCAACTGGGCCACCACCAGGCCCCGGCCGGCCCACCCCACACCCCACTCCCTTAAACCCCCACTCCCCCTCGGTCCAACCCACCGCCACCGACACTCCCCCCCCCGAAAATATCTCACCCCTCCCCTCTCTCCCCCGATTGGATCGGGATCGAGAGGAGGCCACCGACGCCATCGCCCACCGCCGCCAGGAGCACGCGCCGCCTCGCCGGACTTCCCCACCGGCCTGCCTCCTCGACGCCGTCGTCTCCGCCCTCCTCCTCAACCCCCCACTACCTAGACCCTACGCGCCCCTCCCAGTGAGCACCTCTCCTCCTCCTCCCATGCTCACAACGGTCCCGCGCCCGACGCCGCCTCTGCCGTAGCGGCTACAAGAACCATCTGCCAGGCCTTCGCTGGCCTCGGCCTCAGACAGGCGTGCCCGCCCGTGGCTCAGCACGCCCGTCGCCGACCCAGGCTGCACCGCCATGGCTCAGTGCGCCTCGGCCTTCCTCCTCACGACGCGACGCGCCCACACCGCCTCATGGTCGCGCCACCGCGTCGCCTCCGTGCTTTCGCTGCGACCGGACGCTCCCGCATCCCCGTCCGCCCTGCTCACCCCGCCGCTTGCCTCTGCTCCGGCCGCCGCGTCCCTCTTGGCAGACGCTGCGCGCGCGCTGCAGCGTCTCCGCCCGGTTGCTCGGCGAGCCCGCCAGGCCACGGCCCCATCCAGCGTCTGGCGGGCAGCGCCCCGCCCGCGCCCGTCGGGTTCGTCCGGCCGCACCTGAGCGTGTGCCCGCTCGGGCCGCGCCCTTCGCCCGCTAGCGCCCGATCCACTAGGCCCCCTGGGGTCAATGACAGGAGGGCCCCGCCTCCAGAACGTTTAAAAAAAAGAGATAAAAGGATATAAAAAAATAAAAATAAATACCTATTTAAAAATAATGATCAATTAATTAATTAATTACTTAATTAATTAATTTAAATTAAGCACAATTAGTTAACCTAATCACCTATTTAATTAACTAAACCAATTTAGTTAACCTAAGCCTATGACATATAGGACCCACGTCGGTTGGACCAAGTCAATCGACTGTTGATCGCTTGACGTCATCTTGACATCGTGATAGCGTCATCATACACTATTCGGATAATGTTAGAATTAAATAATTAAATAAATTCTAAAATGGTTAATTCTTTTAAAATTAATATAAAATAAACCGTAGTCTTGGATGGAAAAACTTTGTACATGAAAGTTGCTCGAGCGAGCGAGATTAATCGAGATCGCAGCCCGTTCATCCGCCACGCATCCCTAGCATAGTAAACCTGCAACATTTCACCTCCGGTTCACCGTCCGAAACACTAAACACCGGGATACTTTCCGGATGTTTCCCCTTCACCGTATCACCTCATACCGCGATAAAACACGTCTACCTCTCGCTTGTTGTCTGTTATACACTTGCTTGCTATGTATTTATCTGTTTCTTCCCCTCTTCTCTCCGGTAGACTACGAGACCGACGCCTGCTGCTGCCAAAGACGACTACGGAGTTGACGACCCCTATCTCTTGCCGAGCAACCAGCAAGCCCTCCCTTTGATCACCGATATCGCCTATTCTTCTCCATCTTGCTTGCATTAGAGTAGTGTAGCATGTTACCGCTTGTTTACTCCTATTACATTGCATAACTTTGTCATTGTTGCTACAATCATTGATACCTTACCCGCATCCTAAATGCTTAGTATAGGATGCTAGTTTATCATCATTGGCCCTACACTCTTGTCGATCGCCTTGCTATACTATCGGGCCGTGATCACTTGGGAGGTGATCACGGTATATACTACATACATACATACTATACAGATGGTGACTAAAGTCGGGTCACTCATTGAGTACCCGCAAGTGATTACGATGAGGGGCCGAAAGGACAGGTGGCTCCATCCCGGTAGAGGTGGGCCTGGGTTCCCGACGGCCCCGATCGTTACTTTGTGGCGGAGCGACAGGCAGGTTGAGACCACCTAGGAGGCAGGTGGGCTGGCCTGCTCGGCGTTCGCGGATACTTAACTGCGCTTAACGAGATCCGGGTATTTGATCCGAGTCGGCCATTTGGTCTATCGCACTAACCATCTACGGGGAGTAGTTATGGGTATCCCGCGTCGTGGTATCAGCGAAACCTTCTTGGCGTCGGCGACCGAGTGGCGCGCGCGGATTGGAACGTAAGCTGCGCTTGTATTAAGGGGCTAGTTACGCTTCCGGCCGCGTTATAGCGTCGCGGTGTGCTAAGGCGATGGGCCTGCACCTGTGGCGCTTAGGTTTAGACCGGCGTCTTGACCGCTCTGTTGTGCCTAGGTGGGGCTGCGGCGTGTTGATCTTCCGAGGCGGGCATGACCCAGAAAGTGTGTCGGCCAAATGGGATCGGCGTGTTGGGTTATGTGGTGCACCCTGCAGGAAGTTAATCTATTCGAATAGCCGTGTCCCTCGGTAAAAGGACGACCCGGAGTTGTACCTCGACCTTATGACAACTAGAACTGGATACTTAATAAAACACACCCTCCCAAGTTCCACAGACAACCCGGTGGTCACTTTTCCACGGGGCGACGAGGGGAGGATCGCCGGGTAGGATTATACTATGCGATGCTACTGGAGATGCTACTTGGCTATGCTACTTGGAGGACTTGATCTACTCTCTTCTACTGCTTTGCAAGGCGGAGGCTGCGAGCGTAGTCTTCGATAGGATTAGCTATCCCCTCTTATTACGGCATTCTGCAGCTCACCCACTCATATGGCCTCCTTACACATATACCCATGCATATGTAGTGTAGTTCCTTGCTTGCAGTACTTTGGATGAGTACTCACGGTTGCTTTCTCCCCTTTTCCCCTTTTCCCTTCTTTACGGTTGCGCAACCAGATGTTGGAGCCAGGGCGAGACGCCACCGTCGATGGCGACTATTACATCGGAGGTGCCTACTACTACGTGCAGCCGGCGGCGATTTACCGTGAGTAGTTAGGAGGATCGAGCGGGAGGCTGCGCCTCTTCGATCTGTATCCCGTTTGTGCTAGCCATCTTATGGCAACTTGTATAACTTATGTCGTACTCAGATATTGTTGCTTCGGACTCGTCTATGATCGAGCACTTGTATTCGAGCCCTCGAGGCCCCTGGCTTGTATTATGATGCTTGTATGACTTATTTTACTTTTAGAGTTGTGTTGTGATATCTTCCGTGAGTCCTCGATCTTGATCGTACACGTTTGCGTGCATGATTAGTGTCTGATTAAATCGGGGCGTCTGAGTTGGTATCGAGCCATTGCTGTGAAATCCCCTTTCCAACTCCTTGGCCGAAGTTGAGTCTAGTCGATGAAAATTGTTTTACTAACTTGGCTGTGCGGCCCATGGGCCCACGTCGCCATTGGGTGGTATTAGGATCTTTTACTCCTCGACCTTTACTCTGGGACTCTGATCTCTCTTCTATTCGGGTTAAATGAATTTACTAAAATCTAACTTTAGGATCTCGTTACTACTTCCTCCCGGAGAACCCCTCACTCCAGATGATTGCTCCGTGAACCAGAAGAATTCAAAGATACTCTCCGATATTCCCTCGAGACCTTGTGCCTGTGGCGTTTGCAATTCCCTACCACCGAAACATCCCTATGGATAATTATATACACTTGCCGTTCTTACTTTTATTCCTAGTTGATCTTGTTATTACAAGATACCTTGAAATCCTTTCTATTGTTCCGAGAATATTTTGTGCCTACTGCCTTGCAGTTCCTTGCCACCTGAATACCCCTATGGTTAATTTCTTGCCCTTATCGAGTATCCGTTCATCCCCGGTTGTTCACGTGTTTCACATTGTTCTTCGAAATACTATTTGATCCTCCAAAAATCCTTAGTAGCTTATTGCTCTGCAATACTTGTCTGCTTGCATTATGGATGCTTTCCATCTGTCTGGCAATATTCGTTAGTATCCTTGGACACCGTCGTTTTGATCCTATTGATTCAACATGAGTGCGAATGCACGCAATCATCAGTTGATCCTTTTAAATTATCTTTCCGGCTCAGACATCATTTTAAACATGAGCTGGATCTTGACCAATCAAATTGCCGTCGATTGTACCCCTAAGGCTATTCAACTTATCCATCCTTAATGAGAGCATTGCTTCTGATCCCTCGTCTTGGAATTCATAATTCCTTTGCATTTGAGCTGTGAGTTAGTCAGTTGTTTCTATAATCCGATGCACTTGCATTCCTGCTTCCTTTGATAGGGTACCGATACTCACATCAGCTCCGTTGTAGACCACCAGACCTCTTGTTGGATTATTATCCGACAGTGTCCCCCATATTCAATAACTCTGTGAGTCTTTTCTCGAATACATAATGCCTTTGGTAAAGTGTATCCTCTGCTTTGTCAAACATGCTATGCTTTCGAGCTTGTGTTATTTACCCCTGAAGTTATGGTATATGTCCTAAGAAGCCCCGATTGGTTGAACCTATGCCTTCCTTAATCTGTGTGAACTCGAAAGTTTTCACGGGTCATACTCCTCTGATAATTCACCAGGTAGGTTTTGACACTGAAATCATTTTTATCTAGAGAAGTGAATGAAAGGTTATGCATTGAAAAAGTGGGAGTCGACCTTGAACTTTGTGTTCATGCCCATGAAAATGATGTAGACCGTCTCGAAAGCTTCTCGTAAACAATAATTATCCCCTTGATATAATTTCATCTTATATCTGGGATTTGGTCTTTTGCAATCGTGGTTTCCGACCATATTGTTCTTCCTTGATCCAATTTCTCGGACAAGTTCAAGCACTTGTCTTCTGTAGAGCAATACCCCAGTCCAACCTCTACTTTGATCTGACGTCGAGTATTACCCCCTGGTATCTCGAGATTATAATGGAACTGCATAACTTCTTATGAGTTCTTCATCAAGTGCTACATTCTCACTGATTCCAATTTTTCACGGGCTCTGAGTTATTAAACACTCAAAGACACCGATAACTGAACCGAGTCCGCACTACGGTTCAACAACTTTTAGTAATCTTCTTTACTTACGAGTTTGTACCAGATCACGCCATTCCTAGCCTGATCGGCTATATCATTACCGTGCTAAATTTTAACTGTGCTACCTGGTCCTAATTCCCAGAGCACAACTTTCGACAATGAGCTAATCTTACGTCGATCTTCCTCGTCATATCATTTCTCCTTGAACAACAAACTTGATTTCGAGTTTGTGTCGTACCCATGATTCCAATAACCTTCCGCTTCATCATTCCTTTGACCTGATGTTGTCGCTGATTGATTACATCTTCATGAAATATCTTGACAAATGTGTCATGATCATCATCGACCTTATGAGCTCTTCCAGGATATCAATTGAGTTCATGATGAGAAATACTATCCTCGCCCCCGATGATTTGTGTTAGCTTTGACCATTCCGTTCAACACAAACTTGTTCGTGTTTTGTGTTATACCTTGAGTTCCCTGCTATCCAGCATTTGTTCTTCTTTACCTTAGAGTATTACCATCTTTTAATATCAAGGATGTTGTGAGGATTGCTCCACCTCTTAAGAATTCTTGGTATAGTGATACTTCTCATCATCACCATTTTTCTTGGTCCCCGTGTTATTTCTAACCGGAATACCGACAATTGAACTATGATGTGCGAATTCAAAATTCCTAGCAACCCTATTGCTTTGAAGTGAATGGTCAATAACTCCACTCTAAGTCTTTTGGTTATTGAATCGCCATTCTAACATTGATCATGCTACCTAAGCCCATATTTCGGGTGCCCCTTTCAACCAATGTTTAAATTGTGTATGTTTCCCTCGAGCATACATCATTATATCATCGAATCGACAAATGTTATCTCCTTGTCCGCATAATTGTGGGAACCCATCTTTATGGAAATCTCAATGAATTTTCTTTGAGTCCATCAGCCACCTCCCTTCCTCTCCTTGGTTTAATGATGAACTCTTGTTTTGGAACTCTCTTCCATAGTTCGTTCCCCGAGAATCTTACGATGTCACCTCATTACTTCGTGTCGCACCTTTTCTTCTCAGGCATCCTGAGCCCGAGGTATCCAAACACCAATCAGATCTGACTCTCGGTCAGATATGATGATTGGAACATAATTCCAAGAGTTATAACAATGGTCTTTAGGTGACCCGGTAAGGTGATGTCGTGCTTAGCACACCTGGCCGGAGGAACTATTGTTATAGTTTCCCTTTTAGCAAGGTTAGCCATTCTCCCATGAGGAAATTGTAAGACTTATTCTATAAGTTGTGCCAGAGGGATCCTTTGTGTATCCAAAGTCTGATCTTTGCTTGAAGACCATGTCAGTGCTATCTCGAAGCATGTTTGTGGTACTCCGATTTTCAACAAGAACATTTGAAGCCCAATGCTAAATGTTCCTGCTCAATTATCCAAACACTGTTGTATGGGTAATGTCATGAATTTCTCTCCCCTTACCTAAAGTGCTTTCTACTTTATATCCTATCATGGGTATCTTGCTCTGTTTGTCCTTGGGAAGGAAATACCCCGAAATATGTGTCTTAACACATTTTCCTTTCCATTGTTCTGTTTAATCTGATAACCATATTTTCCTTTCCATTGTTTGTTTTAACCTTTCTTGTGATCTATATGACCCAAGCACCTTTCTTGTGATCTATATGACCCAAGCAGTAATATTCTCCTGCTTATGTAAACACCTCGTGGTACCGCTCTGTCAGTAAGACCCTATTACTATTGTTGATGACATTCTGGTAGCCACCGATAGACGAGAACCTTGCCTATTGGCCCGCCTCGTTCAACGAGCAGGAAAATGGTTCTCTTTGTCCCTCGCCCTTGGTATCGATGTTGTTGCCGACATAACTGACAGGCTAACCTCTGACACGCCTTACTATCGTGACCGTGCAAGATGTCGGCCTCCTTCATACTTTCAACCACATGGTAGGCCCATAACCCACAGTTCCACAGGATCGAAACCTGACTCCCATGTACACCCCTGTCCCCAAGGTGGTTCCTCGCGCGTGACCTCGTATGTAACTCACGAGCCACCTTCAGGTCTGATATCGGACACAATACTTATTCCCGTTGCTTTGAACCCCTTTCACGCCCTGTATCATGCATCGAATGATTGCCTACCCGTTTGAAACTTTGGTACAATCGTATATTGCACTCCACAAATTCACTGAAATACAACTCGTGGGGTACCTTGTGTATTTCCCGTTGAGTTCACCGTCAGATGCCCAGCTTTGTGCAAATGCATTCTTCCGGAGTTTTTCCCCTTGGCCGCGTTCATAGGACGATGGAGATCCCGAAGAAAAGGATGACGACTTGATCATGGTGACTTGAAGCAGAGAAATGAAGACATCAATGAAAGGGATCAACCTCTTCGAAACATCAACCAAAGATGAGAAGATCCGTTAGACTCCATAACCAGAACTTCCCCCTTACACCCCTCTTAAATCTCGGGACGAGATTTCTTGTAGTGGAGGAGAATTGTGACGCCCGGATAGTTACGCTACAGCAATCCTCCACTAATGATGCCACGTCACCTCGATTACTATGGTTAATCTCGCATTAGTTCGAAACCGATTTGATTTCAATTTAAAATCAGGCGAACAACAAAAGTTTTCAAAAATTAAAACTAAAATGTTTGGGTTGTATCAAATAAATCGTAAGTAATTATGGTGGAGAAACCAAACTTTGATAAAATGTTTAAAGGCTCTAAAACAATTAAAACAGTAGTGAAAACAATTAAACAAATGCCTATTGAATTTATAAAATGCTAAAACTATTTTATTATGGGTTAATAATTAATCTCACAGTAGTTTGTTGATAGATACAAATTTAGGCACTAGTGGTAATTTTTATAAAACTAAAGATCAATGAAACTACAAATAAAAATAAAAGGAAAGAAAATATAAAAACAGAAAACAAAACTAACAAAGAACAAAAAAGGAAAAGGAGAGAAACCCCACAGGCTTGGCCCACCGACCACAGCCCAATCCAGGCCACCACCAGCCCCGCCGCCCACCCCACACCCCACTCCCTTAAACCCCCACCCCTCGGTCCAACCCACCGCCACCGACCTCCCGAAAATATCTCACCCTCCCTCTCTCCCGATTGGATCGGGATCGAGAGGAGGCCACCGACGCCATCGCCCACCGCCGCCAGAGCACGCGCCGCCTCGCGGACTTCCCACCGCTGTCTCCTCGACGCCGTCGTCTCCGCCCTCCTCCTCAACCCCCCACTACCTAGACCCTACGCGCCCCTCCCAGTGAGCACCTCTCCTCCTCCTCCCCTGCTCACAACGGTCCCGCGCCCGACGCCGCCTCTGCCGCTACAGAACCATCTGCCAGCGCCTGCGCTCGGCCTCGGCCTCGCTGAGCGTGCCCTGCCAGTGGCTCAGCATCGCCCGTCGCCGACCCAGCTGCACCGCCATGGCTCGTGCGCCTCGGCCTTCCTCCTCGTCGACGCCTTGCAGCGCCCGCCTCGCCTGCGGTCGCGCTCACGCGTCGCCTCCGTGCTTCGCTCCGACCAGGGCGCTCCCGCATCCCGTCGCCCTGCTCACCCCGCCGCTTGCCTCTGCTCCGGCCGCGTCCCCTTAGCGCCGCGCGCGGCCGCAGCGTGCCGCCCTCGCCGTCTGCTCGGCGAGCCCCGCCAGGCCACGGCCCCATCCAGCGTCTGGCGGGCAGCGCCCGCCGCGCCCGTCGGGTTCGTCCGGCCAAGACTTTGGCAGTGTGCCGCTCGGGCGCGCCCTCGCCCGCTAGCGCCCGATCCACTAGGCCCCACAGGGTCGATAGCAGAGGGCCCCGCCTCCAGAACGTTTAAAAAAAGAGATAAAAGGATATAAAAAAAATAAAAATAAATACCTAATTAAAAATAATGATCAATTAATTAATTAATTACTTATTTAATTAATTTAAATTAAGCACAATTAGTTAACCTAATCACCTATTTAATTAACTAAACCAATTTAGTTAACCTAAGCCTATGACATATAGGACCCACGCGTCAGTTGGACCAAGTCAACTGACTGTTGACTGCTGACGTCATGCTGACATCATGATGACATCATCATACACTATTCTGGATAATGTTAGAATTAAATAATTAAATAAATTCTAAAAATGGTTAATTCTTTTAAAATTAATATAAAATAAACCGTAGCCCGGATGGAAAAACTTTGTACATGAAAGTTGCTCAGAACGACGAGACGAATCGAGATCGCAGCCCGTTCATCATACACGCGTCCCTAGCATAGTAAACCTGCAACATTTCACCTCCGGTTCACCGGTCCGAAAACACGGAACACCGGGGATACTTTCCCGGATGTTTCCCCCTTCACCGGTATCACCTCATACCGCGATAAAACACGTCTACCTCTGCTTGTTGTCCTGTTATACACTTGCTTGCTATGTATTTACTGTTTCTTCCCCCTCTTCTCTCCGGTAGACTATGAGACCGACGCTGCTGCTGCCCAGTACGACTACGGAGTTGACGACCCCTATCTCTTGCCAGAGCAACCAGGCAAGCCCTCCCTTTGATCACCAGATATCGCCTATTCTTCTCCATACTGCTTGCATTAGAGTAGTGTAGCATGTTACTGCTTGTTTACTCCTATTCTGTTGCATAGCCTGTCATTGTTGCTACAATCATTGATACCTTACCCGCAGTCCTAAATGCTTAGTATAGGATGCTAGTTTATCATCATTGGCCCTACACTCTTGTCGATCGCCTTGCTATACTATCGGGCCGTGATCACTTGGGAGGTGATCACGGTATATACTACATACATACATACTATACAGATGGTGACTAAAGTCGGGTTGACTCATTGAGTACCATAAGTGATTACGATGAGGGGCCGAAAGGACAGTGGCTCCATCCCGTGAGAGGTGGGCACAGGTTCCCGACGGCCCCGATTGTTACTTTGTGGCGGAGGCGGCAGGCAGGTTGAGACCACCTAGGAGGCAGTGGGCTGGCCTGATCGGCGTTCGCGGATACTTAACACGCTTAACGAGATCCGGGTATTTGATCCGAGTCGGCCATTTGGTCTATCGCACTAACCATCTACGTGGGAGTAGTTATGGGTATCCCGCGTCGTGGTATCGGCGAAGCCTTCTTGACGTCGGATCGAGTGGCGCGCGCGGATTGGAACGTAAGCTGCGCTTGTATTAAGGGGCTAGTTACGCTTCCGGCGCGTTCGCATAACGTCTTGGTGTGCTAAGGCGATGGGCCCAGACCCTGTGCGCTTAGGTTTAGACCGGCGTCTTGACCGCTGTTGTGCCTAGGTGGGGCTGCGACGTGTTGATCTTCGAGGCGGGCATGACCCAGAAAGTGTGTCGGCCAAATGGGATCGGCGTGTTGGGTTATGTGGTGCACCCTGCAGTGAGTTAATCTATTGAATAGCTGTGTCCCTCGGTAAAAGGACGACCCGGAGTTGTACCTCGACCTTATGACAACTAGAACTGGATACTTAATAAAACACACCCTCCCAAGTTCCACAGACAACCCGGTGATCACTTTTCCACGGGGCGACGAGGGGAGGATCGCCGGGTAGGATTATACTATGCGATGCTACTGGAGATGCTACTTGGCGATGCTACTTGGAGGACTTCAGTCTACTCTCTTCTACCTGCTGCAAGACGGAGGCTGCCAGAAGCGTAGTCTTCGATAGGATTAGCTATCCCCTCTTATTACGGCATTCTGCATTCACCCACTCATATGGCCTCCTTACACATATACCCATGCATATGTAGTGTAGTTCCTTGCTTGCGAGTACTTTGGATGAGTACTCACGGTTGCTTTCTCCCCTTTTCCCCTTTTCCCTTCTTTACGGTTGCGCAACCAGGATGTTGGAAACCAGGCGAGACGCCACCGTCGATGGCGACTATTACACCGGAGGTGCCTACTACTACGTGCAGCCCGCGGCGATTTACGAGGAGTAGTTAGGAGGATCGAGGCGGAGAGGCTGCGCCTCTTCGATCTGTATCGGTTTGTGCTAGCCATCTTATGGCAACTTGTATAACTTATGTCGTACTCGGATATTGTTGCTTCCGCTGACTCGTCTATGATCGAGCACTTGTATTCGAGCCCTCGAGGCCCCTGGCTTGTATTATGATGCTTGTATGACTTATTTTACTTTTAGAGTTGTGTTGTGATATCTTCCCGTGAGTCCCTGATCTTGATCGTACACGTTTGCGTGCATGATTAGTGTACGATTAAATCGGGGGCGTCACAAGTCTATCCAAATCATGTTAGTAATTACCGCATTTTATGATTATGAAATTTGGCAAATGGATGTCAAAACTGCATTCCTGAACGGATTTCTGGAAGAAGAATTGTATATGATGCAGCCGGAAGGTTTTGTCGATCCAAAAGGTGCTAACAAAGTGTGCAAGCTCCAGCGATCCATCTATGGACTGGTGCAGGCATCTCGGAGTTGGAATAAACACTTTGATAGTGTGATCAAAGCATATGGTTTTATACAGACTTTTGGAGAAGCCTGTATTTACAAGAAAGTGAGTGGTAGCTATGTAGCATTTCTGATATTATATGTAGATGACATATTGTTAATTGGAAATGATATAGAATTTCTGGATAGCATAAAGGGATACTTGAATAAAAGTTTTTTCGATGAAAGACCTCGGTGAAGCTGCTTACATATTGGGCATCAAGATCTATAGAGATAGATCAAGACGCTTGATTGGACTTTCACAAAGCACATACCTTGATAAAGTTTTGAAAAAGTTCAAAATGGATCAGGCAAAGAAAGGATTCTTGCCTGTATTACAAGGTGTGAATTTGAGTCAGACTCAATGCCCGACCACTGCAGAAGATAGAGAGAAAATGAAAGGAGTTCCCTATTGTAACGCCCTCGATGCGGCTATATCTCCCACGTGTCGAAGCACGACTTAGAGGCATAACCGCATTGAAAGCAATGTCGCAAGTGAGGTAATCTTCACACAACCCAAGTAATACATAAGGGAAGGAGATACATAGTTGGCTTACAATTGCCACTTCACACAATTACATGAATAAAGCATTACATCATCCAGATACAATCAAGGTCCGACTACAGAACCAAAATAAAAGAAGAACCCCAAATGCGACAAAGGTCCCCGATCGACCCCAACTGGGCTCCACTAATGAACAACTAGAGCGAAACAACACAAAGGGCAAGATCTTCATCGAGCTCCTCCTTGAGCTTAGTTGCACCACCGCCGATAACATAGGCACCGCAAACAGGTTTTGGAAGTATCTGTGAGCCACGGGGACTCAGCAATCTCGCACCCGCGAGATCAAGACTATTTAAGCTTATAGGAAGGATGGAGTAATGAGGTGGAGCTGCAGCAAGTGACTAGCATATATGGTGGCTAACATACGCAAATGAGAGCGAGAAGAGAAGGCAAAGCACGGTCGAATAAAGTCTGATCAAGAAGTGATCCTATTGCAACCTCGTCAAGCATAACTCCAACATCGTGTTCACTTCCGGACTCACGAGAAGAGACCATCACGTTACACACGCGTTGATGTATTTTAATTAAGGTCAACTTCGGTTTTCTACAACCGACATTAACAAATTCCCATCGCCACATAACCGCGGGCACGGCTCTCGAAAGTTTATACCTGCGAGGTGTCCCAACAAGCCCATGACAAGCTCTCGCGATCAACGAAGGAATAGACCTTCACCCGAGACACTCCGATCAGACTCGGTATCCCTGTACATCAAGACATTTCGACAATGGTAAAACAAGACCAGCAAAGCCGCCCGATGTGTCGACAAATCCCGATAGGAGCTGCACATATCTCGTTCTCGGGGCACCGGATGAGCAAGGCGACGGGTTGGCATAGACCACGGTTGCCCGAGGCGCGGACATCGCTTCGAGTTGGACCAACACTCGAAGGAGCACCGCCCGGGGGGTAAAATAAAGATGACCCTCGGGCTCCGGAAACCCAAGGAAAAAAAGGGCTAGGTGAGGCAAATGGTAAAACCAAGGTTGAGCCTTGCTGGACAAGTTTTATTCAAAGCGAACTGTTAGGGGGTTCCCATAAATCACCCGACCGCGTAAGGAACGCAAAATCCGGGAACATAACACCGGTATGACGGAAACTAGGGCGGCAAGGGTGGAACAAAACACCAGGCATAAGGTCGAGCCTTCCACCCTTTACCAAATATATAGATGCATTAATAATATAAGAGATATTGTGATATCCCAACAAGTAAACATGTTCCAACAAGGAACAACATCTCCATGTTCAACAAGGAACAAACTTCATCTTCACCGCAACTAACAATGCTATCGGAGGGCTGAGCAAAGCGGTAACATAGCCAAACAACGGTTTGCTAGGAATGGTGTCAAAGGTTAGAGGTTTGACATGGCAATTTGGGAGGCTGACCAGCAAATGGTAGGCATCGTAGCATTGGCATAGCAAAAGAGCAAGCAAACTAGCATAGCAAAGATAGTAGTGATTTCGAGGGTATGATCATCTTGCACGAGATCCATAAGGAAGAAGAAACGAGTCCATGAAGAAGACAAGCGGTCGAGTGAGCGAACGAATCCTCACAACTCCGGAACGAAACCGAAGCTAACGAGAGAAGCAACCCGGAAAGAAACAAACAACATAGTAAACAACCATCACATAAGCATGGCATGAAGCACAATCAAGTATGATGCATGTCCGGTTTAAATGTGCATGGCATGGCAAAGTGCACAAACAAAACTACAAGTTATGTGGAGCTCAATATGCAACGAGTTGCATATTAACAAAACACCACATTCATTTATTTAGTTCTCTCCCGTTTATGTACCCAACAATATTAAATGTTGTTAAGCATGGCAAGGGGTGAGGCAAAAGTAAACTAACTATTTAGGCAAGTTTAAATGAGGCCGGAAGAACAAACAACAATTCCGGAAAATCCCCATAGGCATATTTCAAATTTGGTACTGTTCTGCCCTAAACCATATTTTATTATTGTTAAACAGGAAAATAAAGTGGACCATGTTAATCTATGCATTTTTCCACCCCATTTACATATAAAGTTTATTTAAAACGGAGCAACGGTTATTTAGTTATGAAATAAAACACTTTAACATGGCATTTGAGCAAATTTAATCAAACAACATGTTTAAACATATTTAACATGGATGAAAGTGGCATATTATGAAACTAGATGAAAAACTAAGCATTTTACATATATAAATTATTTACAAAAGATGCATGGTTTGTGAGTAATTAAATGCATGAACTAGGAGGTTTTTTCGTAAAACTATAAATCATTGGATAAAACTAAAATCACAGATCTGGAAAAAAACAGCACACGGGCGAATCTGCGATCTGCCCAGGCGTCAGGAAGCTGCTCACATCGGGCCTTGAGGCCAGGAGACTGGCTCGCTGGGCTGTGGCCTGACCCATGGGCTCGGCCCAGTCGGTGGAGGAGGCCGGGCAGGCCGGGCTTGCTGGGCTGCCGATTGTCGGCCGATCTGGTCAACACGACCACGAAGCAGAGGAGGCAGGGGATCGAGGCTGGCGCGCCTGGCGTTGCTTGGGACTCCGGCGAAGGGCGGTGCGACCGGGAGGTTGGAGGCGCTGGTGACCCGTGGTGGCGATGAAGCACAGGAACAAGCGGATGGCGGCTTGGGCGTGAAGCAGGGCTGCGGGGCGACGCTGCTGACGAGCTGGGGACGCCGGGACCCGAAGCAGGGGAGCGAGCGCTGCTCCGGCGGTGAGCAGCGACCAGCGAAACCGAGGCGAGGCAGGGCGCGAAGGTCCTCTTCGCTTCGACCAAGCAAAACAACAACGGCGGCAGTTTGCGGGAGGGTTCGTGGGGCTCGGCGGCGAGGCGCATCCATGGCGAGGCAGGGGCGCGGACGACGTGGAGACGGCCGGATCCGGGCGGCGAGGGGGCAAACGGCGACTGGGCTAGGACAACACGAGGACGACGCCGACGAGGTCCACGGCCACGGCAGATGGCGGAACTTTGCCAGTTTTGGAGGAGATCGAGGCACGGCAGGAGGGGCCTCACTGGAGCTAGATGGATGGACCGATCGTGGGTGTTGCCTCGATCCAAAATGGATCGAGCGCTGCAGGAGGTGGCTGGCTGCGGTGGAGTAGGAGAAGCTGCTGCAGGCTTCGGTGGTAGTGGAGGGGACCGATGGAGATTGGCCGATGGCTGAACTCGAGGAGAGGATGCGGATTGGCTGCGGGATTGAGACGGATCCCAAGGTGGGAGAGGAGTGGGTAGTTGGCTGGCGGCGTGATGGATGGGACAGGGACAGATCTCCTAAATATTAGGGTTGAACTGAATATATAGCAGGTGGATTATGGTAGGGGCTTTTGGTCCCTCCGATTAAAATTGGACGGTCTGAGATAAATGGTTAGGGGAGTCCAAATAATAAAACGGAGATGTTTTATAGATGATTGGGGACGACCCGGACTAATCGGTCACGACAACCGCAGTTCGGGTTGAGCAGTTTGAGACGCAGCAAAAAAAGGGTCGGTGGTTGCGCGGAGAGGTTGCGTAAGCGAACAAATAAGAGGGCGAAACCGGTTGGTGCGAACGCGTTCAACAAAGGCAAAGCGGTCTGAGGAGGTCAACGAGGACAAGGGCCCGACAAAATGACAACAGAGGCAAAGAGAGAAAGGGCAACTGCGAACGGGAGCGAGTTCTATGAAAACATGCGGATGCAATGCATATGATGCCATGAGATGGAATGCAAGACATGAACAAAATGCAAAACAAAATACAAAACCCAACCACGAAGGAAATATCATATCGCATCTCCGGAAAAGGCAAGAGTTGGAGTTACGAATAAGGAATGTTGTATCCGGGGCGTTACAACACTCCACCACTACGAGAGGATCTCGTCCCGAGATCTAGGATGGCACCGGAGGGAAAAGGAAGAGGAAGAGAAGAGGTAAAACTTAGTTGCTTCTTTGACGAACGTGTGAAACCACGAACCTTGAGAGGTTGAGCAATTTAAAAGAAAAGATTACAAAAGAGATGAACGAGATTGCAAACAATCTGGTAGAATAGAGGAATAAGGAGTATTACGAGAACTTGAAGGTTGCAAAGACATGAATCAAGAGTTTAATGGACAAGATAGAATTCGAAACCACTCCGGTTAAAATAAGATGAGAAAGGAAGAATTCGGGCAGCACTTCGGTTGAACATGGAAGGAAGAGAACATGAACTTGAGAAGATGGGATGATACTTGATGAAATCAACAACACACTGCCTCCGGAACTATTGAAACAATGGCACAAGGGGTAAGAAAGATTTCAGACAGCTCTCCAGTTGAGGAAGGAGGGAAAACTTGATAAAATTAGAGAACTCGAATGAAAACACGACACTTCGGTTAAAAGGATAAGTAAGGAAAAGAACATGATCTCCAAAATGATATAATGGTTCAAAGAAAACATCACAATGCCTTCGGGACAAATGAAAGAGTGGAATGGAGAGAACAGAGAAGAGAATAACAACTTCTATCACAATTGAATTTGAAAGAGCCTCCTTAAAAAGAAGGATTGAGTGGAGTTGTTAGAAAACCAACAAGGAAAAGAATAAGCTTGTAGTGGACTTATTGGAACATCTCAACATTATGAGGTGACAAATGGCCACTAAAGGAAGCCATTGATTTGAGTGAGAGCACCAAGGCGATGAAAAAACTTCTTTCACCAAGAGGATAGGAGAAAACTTGGATCATTGATAAGCACCATAATAGCAACATTCCTTAGGGAAGGCTTTAGGTGAAATCTATACCAAGATAACTCCAACGAAGAAGTTGATTGGTCGAAAAGATCTCTTGAACGCAGAGAAAATGATGGATTTAAAATACCTCATTCTTGACAACATATGAATCATGAAACATGAAGGAAATTGTCAAGAGTGACATAACACCACCTCAAATGATAAGGTAGAAAGAATTGCACTTTGGAATGCAAGATGAAGAATACTTGAGCTCCTCAAAACAAAAACATGTGTTGAGCACCATGTTTATTTTAGAGTATAGCTTGACGGATCATAACTTCAAGAGAAATCTTGAAGAACAATTGAAGAATGAAAGGAATCCTTGATGAACCACCATGTAGAACCTCCATAAAGAACTCTGGTAATAAAAGGATGATACAAAGAAAGAGAAGTTGAAAACACAAGGTGAAGCCTTGCGATGATTTAGATGGAGCTTCACGACGAGACAATGCAGAAAAACTTGGAACTCCGGAAAAGAAAAGATGAAGCATCTCGAACAGAGAAATGTGATATGATGACCAACTCCAGAAAGAAAGATGATTCACTTGTAATCAAGAATTTATTCATCATGAATAATCTCCGGAAGAAAAAGAATTGGATCACCTCAAGGAAATAAGAATATGATTTGTTGTATGCTTATCCTTCATCAAATTAAATTGATGACAAGCAATGGATTTGGCATACTACTTATTCTCGTAGAAAGGATTAAAGAGAGATATAGCGCCAACTTGAGGAGGTATTGATGGAACCACCGGTGGGATTTGGAAACAACAAGTGAATTGATATGATAACGAAGGAAGTGAAATCTTGAATGAACCACTGTAAGAATTGAAAATGAACGTAGCAAAGGCACAATTCACCGGGAAGAATTGGAAAACGAATGAAGATATTTGAGGGGATTTAGATCCAAGTGAACACAGAGATCCCAAGCTGATTAGATAATACTTGAATGATGCACCGGTATGATTTTGGAGAACGAGAGCTGAAAGCTGAGAATGAGGAATTATGACATAATGACCTTCGGAGGAAAGAAGTGGAAACAACTCATGAGATGCTTCAAATGGGTGAAAAGAATTCTCACAATCGATAACAATTATGAGAGGATGGCATCAAGCCAGAACCCTGAATCTTGAAGAGAATAGAGCAAGATTAAAGAGAAACTCTTCTTTGGTCTTCAAATGATGAGAATGACAACGAGAAACACCACCAAGAATTATTGAGGCACACCGGAAGAATCAAAAACGAAGAGGTTGAGCCAAATATGAAAAGAATTTGAAAGTTCTTGGAGAAAAGCATTTGACTGATGATAACTCATTCTTACGTCAAACTTGGAGAAGAATTTAGGATAGCTCGGGAAAATAGAAGAGTCGTAAGATCACTCGAAAAGACACGTGGGTTAGGGCCCTCAAAAGAACACGGTTGAAAAGATTTAAAAGAGATGTTGCACTGTTGAATTAAATGACTTGAATGAGATACCAATCTCGAAAGAGCTTGAGCGAATGCAGAGTGGAAACACGAATCTTGAGATATCTTGAGCACTCCGAATAACAAATAGCGAGGCGTAGAATGATAATGAGGTGCACGGTATGAGAAGACATTGAAATGAGGAAAAAGGTATGATCAACAAAACTTGACTTGAATCCACCGGAGAAGAGAAAGGAATGAGGAATGACGAACTAGTAGAACATCTTCTTGAGAACCACCGGGTAAGAACATTGACGGAAAGGAATGGAGAAACTTCACAAAAAATAAAAGGATACTTGGTAAAGAAATCTTAGTCCTTGAGGAAAAAGGGTGGGTGGGCGGGAAAGAACAAAGGCAACTTGGAGACGGATGAAACAAACACCATTGAAAAGAAATGATAATTGGTCTTGCTGATGTTGAAGTGATCGGATCCACTTGAAGAGAAACAGGCCGGTTGAAAAGGATTGACATGACAATCTCGATTGTCGAGAAGAATTGGTATTCACATCGGAGTATGAGAACACCATTTTGGAAAGGTATGGAATCGACACTTGACATTGAAGCAACTCGAATACCACGACTCAAAACAAAAACAAAGGACTGGCTTGCAGAATAAGCCGGAACAAACATATGATAGAGATTTCGTCCGAAGTTTTCGTGGTGGGGCCTACACGGGCTCGATCGTACAGCACCATCATGTACAAGGCAATGCACATGACATCTGAAGCGTGCACAGTCGGCATAGCCAAGGACTCTTTAAGACACAACGAGACCATTTGTAAAACCAACCGTGAATAGGCGGACCACTAGATGTCGAACCCCAATTTCATATCATACATCCGCCGGAAAGATATCCTAGGAGCTACTTGAATTCCCACCTATGAAACTCCGAAATTTTACGGTTATGCAATCAGGTGTTGGGGATACAGGAAGCAATATATCTCACCCAAACTAACAATCCCTACATCCAAATTGTATCCATCCGTCAACACATAACCAAGAAACCTTGAAATCGTCTACCTCAACCTTGAAAAGCATCCGTTATACAAGTTATGGCAATACTCCGTACTCACCTCGATCTTTGGGTTATCGGGTTATCTCACCAATAAGCGCATAAAAGAGATTTTCGATGTCGGCATACTAAACTCGGTATTCCGAACTGCAACGATAAAATTATGGCGACAACACCTCGAGCTCAACTCCCGGGACACTTCCACTAAACCCCGACAGGAGGCACCAAGACAATGTTCTCATCATAAAACCATCGAACGATTCCAAGATACCAGCGTGATCCTAAAATTTTTTAGTGAAATTTGAGAAGAGAAGAGTCAAAACTCTCGTCGGGATGCCTTACCAGAGGCGATGAAGAGGCCGGGAGTAAAAAGAATTCTAACTCTCGATATATATAATCCTAAATGACTCAAAACATTTTCTAGACACAACTCGGCCGCTAAAAGCGATCAGCGGTGGGGCTCCTAAGGTCGGGAAGGCTCGATACCAACTTAGCGCGCCTTGATGCGGCTATATCTCCCACGTGTCGAAGCACGACTTAGAGGCATAACCGCATTGAAAGCAATGTCGCAAGTGAGGTAATCTTCACACAACCCATGTAATACATAAGGGAAAAGAGATACATAGTTGGCTTATAATCGCCACTTCACACAATTACATGAATAAAGCATTACATCATCCAGATACAATCAAGGTCCGACTACGGAACCAAAATAAAAGAAGAACCCTAAATGCGACAAAGGTCCCCGATCGACCCCAACTGGGCTCCACTAATGAACAACTAGAACGAAACAACACAAAGGGCAAGATCTTCATCGAGCTCCTCCTTGAGCTTGGTTGCGTCACCTGCTCGGTAACATAGGCACCTGCAAACAGGTATTGGAAGTATCTGTGAGCCACGGGGACTCAGCAATCTCGCACCCGCGAGATCAAGACTATTGAAGCTTATAGGAAGGATGGAGTAATGAGGTGGAGCTGCAGCAAGCGACTAGCATATATGGTGGCTAACATACGCAAATGAGAGCGAGAAGAGAAGGCAAAGCATGGTCGAATAAAGTCTGATCAAGAAGTGATCCTATTGCAACCTACGTCAAGCATAACTCCAACACCGTGTTCACTTCCCGGACTCCGCCGAGAAGAGACCATCACGGTTACACACGCGGTTGATGTATTTTAATTAAGGTCAACTTCGGGTTTTCTACAACCGGACATTAACAAATTCCCATCTGCCACATAACCGCGGGCACGGCTCTCGAAAGTTTATACCCTGCAGGGGTGTCCCAACTTAGCCCATGACAAGCTCTCGCGATCAGCGAAGGAATATACCTTCACCCGAGACACTCCGATCAGACTCGTTATCCCGGTACATCAAGACATTTTGACAATGGTAAAACAAGACCAACAAAGCCGCCCGATGTGCCGACAAATCCCGATAGGAGCTGCACATATCTCGTTCTCAGGGCACACCGGATGAGCAATACGACGGGTTGGCATAGACCCTGGTTGCCAGGGGCCGGACATCGCTCGAGTTGGACCAACACTCGAAGGAGCACCGGCCGGGGGTAAAATAAAGATGACCCTCGGGCTCCGAAACCCAAGGGAAAAAAAGGGCTAGGTGAGGCAAATGGTAAAACCAAGGTTGGGCCTTCTTTGCACAAGTTTTATTCAAAGTGAACTGTCGGGGGTCCCATAAATCACCCGACCGCGTAAGGAACGCAAAATCCGGGAACATAACACGGTATGACGGAAACTAGGGCGGCAAGGGTGGAACAAAACACTGGGCATAAGGCCGAGCCTTCCACCCTTTACCAAATATATAGATGCATTAATAATATAAGAGATATTGTGATATCCCAACAAGTAAACATGTTCCAACAAGGAACAACATCTCCATGTTCCAACAAGGAACAAACTTCATCTTCACCTGCAACTAACAATGCTATCAGAGGGGCTGAGCAAAGCGGTAACATAGCCAAACAACGGTTTGCTAGGAATGGTGTCAAAGGTTAGAGGTTTGACATGGCAATTTGGGAGGCTGACCAGCAAATGGTAGGCATCGTAGCATTGGCATTGCAAAAGAGCGAGCAAACTAGCATAGCAAAGATAGTAGTGATTTCGAGGGTATGATCATGTTGCCTGAGATCCCGCAAGGAAGAAGAAACGAGTCCATGAAGAAGACAAACGGTCGTAGACGAACGAATCCTCACAACTCCGGAACGAAACCGAAGCTAACGAGAGAAGCAACCCGGAAAGAAACAAACAACATAGTAAACAACCATCACATAAGCATGGCATGAAGCACAATCAAGTATGATGCATGTCCGGTTTAAATGTGCATGGCATGGCAAAGTGCACAAACAAAACTACAAGTTATGTGGAGCTCAATATGCAACGAGTTGCATATTAACAAAACACCACATTCATTTATTTAGTTCTCTCCCGTTTATGTACCCAACAATATTAAATGTTGTTAAACATGGCAAGGGGTGAGGCAAAAGTAAACTAACTATTTAGGCAAGTTTAAATGAGGCCGGAAGAACAAACAACAATTCCGGAAAATCCCCATATGCATATTTCAAATTTGGTACTGTTCTGCCCTAAACCATATTTTATTGTTGTTAAACAAAAATAAAGTGGACCATTTAATCTATGCTTTTTTCCACACCATTTATATATAAAGTTTATTTAAAACGGAGCAACGGCTATTTAGTTATGAAATAAAACACTTTAACATGGCATTTGAGCAAATTTAATCAAACAACATGTTTAAACATATTTAACATGGATGAAAGTGGCATATTATGAAACTAGATGAAAAACTAAGCATTTTACATATATAAATTATTTACAAAAGATGCATGGTTTGTGAGTAATTAAATGCATGAACTAGGAGGGTTTTTCTGTAAAACTGTAATCACTGGATAAAACTAAAATCACAGATCTGAAAAAAAAACAGACATGGGCCGAATCTGCTGATCTGGACCAGGGCGTGGGGAGGCTGCTCACATCGGGCCTTGAGGCCAGGAGACTGGCGCGCTGGGCTGCGGCCTGACCCATGGGCTCGGCCCAGTCGGTGGAGGAGGCCGGGCAGGCCGGCTGCTGGCTGCACGCATCTGGCCGATCTGGTCAGCCGCGACCACGGGCGAGAGGAGGCAGGGGATCGAGGCTGGTGCGCCTGGCGTTGCTTGGGACTCGGCGAAGAAGCGTCGACCGGGAGGTTGGAGGCGCTGGTGACCCGTGGTGGCGATGAAGCACAGGAATGAGCGGATGGCGGCTTGGGCGCGAAGCAGGGCTGCGGGGCGACGCTGCTGACGAGCTGGGGACGCCGGGACCCGAAGCAAGGGAGCGGGCGCTGCTCCGGCGGTGAGACGGTGACCCGGCGAGAACCGAGGCGAGGCAGGGGCGCGAGCGTCCTCTTCTGCTCGACCTGAAGCAAAACAGCAACGGCGACAGTTTGCAGGAGGGTTCGTGGGGCTCCGGCGGCAGGGAGGCGCATCCATGGCGAGGCAGGGGCGCGGACGACGCGGAGACGGCCGGATCCGGGCGGCGAGGGGGCAAACGGCGACTGGGCTAGGACGGCATAAGGACGACGCCGACGAGGTCCACGGCCACGGCAGACGGCGGAACTTTGCTAGTTTTGGAGGAGATCGAGGCACGGCAGCAGGGGCCTCACTGGAGCTAGATGGATGTACTGATCGTGGGTGTTTCCTCGATCCAAAATGGATCGAGCGCTGCGGGAGGTGGCTGGCTGCGGTGGAGTAGGAGAAGCTGCTGCAGGCTTCGGTGGTAGTGGAGGGGACCGATGGAGACTGGCCGATGGCTGAACTCGAGGAGAGGATGCGGATTGGCTGCGGTATCGAGACGGATCCCAAGGTGGGAGAGGAGTGGGTAGTTGGCTGGCGGCGCGATGGCTGGGACAGGGACAGATCTCGTAAAAATTGGGGTTGAACTGAATATATAGCAAGTGGATTATGGTAGGGGCTTTTGGTCCCTCTGATTAAAATTGGACGGTCTGAGATAAATGGCTTAGGGGAGTCCAAATAATAAAACGGAGATGTTTTATAGATGATTGGGGATGGCCCGGACTAATCGGTCACGACAAAGACTGCTCGGGTTCGAGTAGTTTTGACGCCAGCAAAAAGGGGATCGGTGGTTGCGCGGAGAGGTTGCGTAGGCAGACAAATAAGAGGGGAATGAAACCCGGTTGGTCTGGAACGGTCAACAAAGGCAAAGCGGTCTAAGGAGGTCAACGAGGACAAGGGCCTGACAAAATGACAACAGAGGCAAAGAGAGAAAGGGCAACTGCGAACGGGAGCAGGTTCTATGAAAACATGCGGATGCAATGCGTATGATGCCATGAGATGGAATGCAAGACATGAACAAAATGCAAAACAAAATACAAAACCCAACCACGAAGGAAATATCATATCGCATCTCCGGAAAAGGCAATAGTTGGAGTTACGAATAAGGAATGTTGTATCCGGGGCGTTACACCTATGCTTCAGCCATAGGCTCTATCATGTATGCAATGCTGTGTACCAAACCTGATGTGTGCCTTGCTATTAGTTTAGTAGGGAGGTACCAAAGTAATCCAGGAGTGGATCACTGGATAGCGGTCAAGAACATCCTGAAATACCTAAAAAGGACTAAGGATATGTTTCTTGTTTATGGAGGTGACAAAGAGCTAGTCGTAAATGGTTACGTTGATGCAAGCTTTGACACTGATCCGGACGATTCTAAATCGCAAACTGGATACGTGTTTTTATTAAACGGTGGAGCTGTAAGTTGGTGCAGTTCTAAACAAAGCATCATGGCGAGATCTACATGCGAAGCGGAGTACATAGCTGCTTCGGAAGCAGCAAATGAAGGAGTCTGGATGAAGGAGTTCATTTCCGACCTAGGTGTCATACCTAGTGCATCGGGACCAATGAAGATCTTTTGTGACAATACTGGTGCAATTGCTTATGTGAAGAAACTTCAACCAGATAAGCTCGAACCCAAATAGGAGAAATGTGTCTTCATAGGATACCCAAAGGAAACTGTTGGGTACACCTTCTATCACAGATCCGAAGGCAAAACATTCGTTGCTAAGAATGGATCCTTTCTAGAGAAAGAATTTCTCTCGAAAGAAGTGAGTGGGAGGAAAGTAGAACTTGATGAGATAAGCAGATCTACTCCCTTGTTGGAAGGTAGTTCATCACGAGAACCGGTTCCGTGACAACTACACCAACTAGTGAGGAAGCTAATGATATTGATCATGAAACTTCAGATCAAGTTTCTTTGAACCTCGTGGGTCTACGAGAATAAGATCCGCACTGTAGTGGTGCGGTAATCCTGTTCGGAAGTCATGTTACTTGACCATGATGAACCTACGAACTATGAGGAAGCGATGATGAGCCCAGATTCCGCAAAATGGCCGGAGGCCATGAAATCTGAGATAGGATCCATGTATGAAAACAAAGTATGGACTTTGGTTGACTTGTTGATGATCGGCAAGCCATTGAGAATAAATGGATCTTTAAGAAGAAGACCGACGCTGATGGTAATGTTCTTGTCTATAAAGCTCGACTTGTTGCGAAAAGTTTTCGACAAGTTCAAGGGGTTGACTATGATGAGACTTTCTCACCGTGGCGATGCTTAAGTCTATCCGAATCATGTTGGCTATTGCTGCATTTCATGATTATGAAATTTGGCAAATGGATGTCAAGACTGCATTCTTGAATGGATTTCTAGAAGAAGAGTTGTATATGATGCAGCGGAAGGTTTTGTTGATCCAAAAGTCTTGACAAAGTGTGCAAGCTCCAACGTTCCATTTATGGACTGGTGCAAGCATCTCGGAGTTGGAATAAACGTTTTGATAGTGTGATCAAAGCATATGGTTTTATCAGACTTTTGGAGAAGCCTCAGATTTACAAGAAAGTGAGTGGGAGCTCTGTAGCATTTCTAGTTTTATATGTTGATGACATATTATTAATTGGAAATGATATAGAATTTCTAGATAGCATAAAGGGATATTTGAATAAATGTTTTTCGATGAAAGACCTCGGTGAAGCTGCTTACATATTAGGCATCAAGATCTATAGAGATAGATCAAGGCGCTTAATAGGACTTTCACAAAGCACATACCTTGACAAAATATTGAAAAAGTTCAATATGGATCGAGCAAAGAAAGGATTCTTGCCTGCTACAAGGTGTGAAGTTGAGTCGAACTCAATGCCCGACCACAAGAGAAGATAGAGAGAAAATGAAAATGTTCCCTATGCTTCAACCATAGGCTCTATCATGTATGCAATGTTGTGTACCAGACTTGGCGTATGCTTAGCAATAAGCTTAGCAGGAAGGTACCAAAGTAATCCAGAGTGGATCATCGGACAGCGGTCAAGAACATCTGAAATACGAAAAGGACTAAGGATATGTTTCTCGTATATGGAGGTGACAAAGAGCTCGTCGTAAATGGTTACGTCGATGCAAGCTTTGACACTCGATCCGGACGATTCTAAATCGCAAACCGGATCGTGTTTTTATTAAGCGGTGGAGATGTAAGTTGGTGTAGTTCTAAACAAAGCGTCGTGGCGGGATCTACATGTGAAGCGGAGTACATAGCTGCTTCGAGCAGCAAATGAAGGAGTCGGATGAAAGAGTTCATTTCGATCTAGGTGTCATACCTAGTGCATCGGGACCAATGAAGATCTTCCGTGACAATCTTTGGTGCAATTGCCTTGGCAAAGGAATCCAGATTTCACAAGAGGACCAAGCACATCAAGAGAGGCTTCAATTCCATCCGGGACCAAGTCCAGGTGGGAGAAATAGAGATTTGCAAGATACATACGGATCTGAATGTTGCAGACCCGTTGACTAAGCCTCTTCCACGAGCAAAACATGATCAACACCAAGACTCCATGGGTGTTAGGATCATTACTATGTAATCTAGAGTATTGACTCTAGTGCAAGTGGGAGACTGAAGGAAATATGCCCTAGAGGTAATAATAAAGTTATTATTTATTTCCTGATATCATGATAAATGTTTATTATTGATGCTAGAATTGTATTACCTGGAAACATAATACATGTGTGAATACATAGACAAATATAGTGTCACTAGTATGCCTCTACTTGACTAGCTCGTATATCAAAGATGGTTAAGTTTGCTAACCATAGACATGAGTTGTCATTTGACTAACGGGATCACATCATTAGGAGAATGATGTGATTGACTTGACCCATTCCGTTAGCTTAGCACTTGATCGTTTAGTATGTTGCTATTGCTTTCTTCATGACTTATACAGGTTCCTATGACTATGAGATTATGTAACTCCCATTTACCAGAGGAACACTTTGTGTGCTACCAAATGTCGGTGTACTAGAGTAGGGGTACCCTAGTATCCCGAACTTGTGCACGGGCAGTCGCAGCACCCCGCGGCAAGGCTTGCCGGGCGACCGCCAAGGTCCTCTGTGGTTCCTTTGGAGCCATTCAAGAACAAAGTATTCAAGCCAAGGAGACAAGGCCCCGGCAAGAGGAGCTTGCCGGGAAGGCCAACCGAGGCATCTCAAGGAACTTGCCGCGACACGCCACGCGTCCCGGCAAGGCCCGGTGAGCGACAAGCTTCCGGACGCGACAAGACAACGACATCATGCAAGGCGCTGCCATGCAAGCTACCACTCACTCCACGCTCCAGCACATCCACCAACGTGTCGCCCCGGGACCTTTCCAGGTGCGCGTGGCAAGAGGCTGTGCAGCCAACGGTGTGCGGTGGCAAGTGGCGCTGACAAGATTGCCATCGTGGCAAGCGGTGGCGTCCCTGACGGTCCCTTTTCGCACTATTTGGGCGACGCAGACGGGCATTTAATGCCTTTGTCCCCTGCTGTCAGGGTTAGGTATGATACACTGTATAGGTAGTTGTACCAACCGCAACCCTTTTCCATTTTTACCCTTGTCTACGTTGCCACCTGTCGGTGACCCCTTGAGCATATAAAAGGAGGCCCATGCGCAACGTAGAGGGGGGTTCGAAGGCAGAAAACACTCACGCTCGGTCTCGTTAGCAGCTAGTGTGTACTATAGCACTCAGCGCTCCTGAGCAAGAACTCAATACACTCAAACATGCAGCAGTAGGAGTATTATCTCTCCGGAGAGCTCCGAAGCTGGGTAAACCACTCGTGTGCTTCGCCTCGATCTGCTCTTCGCACGATCTCCGCCTCCCGCCGTACCGAAAGGGGCTCGGTCCGTCGGTCCCATAGGTGTTCGTGGATCAGTTTCCCCCGTCATCTTTGGCGCGCCAGGTAGGGGGCGTCGAGGTTGTGTGAACCTGATCCGGCGTTCACACGAGCTAGATCTTCATCTTCTTCATCAAAATGCCACCGAAGAAGAAGGCTTCGGAGGTGGCTGCTCCGTCCACGTCAATCCCACCACCACCAGAGCAAACGGGTGGTGGGGTAGACGCCGGCGGAAGAATGGGCGTCGATGAAGGAGCTCACGGTGCTGCCAGGTCCAAGGACAAGGCTGCGTAGACTTCGGCGTCCGTACATGCACCACGCCCATCCCAGGAGGCGCGGGACCGATAGCGTCATGGTACTCACGGTGCCATACGTTCGTTGGACCAAGATCGAGCTGGTGGATCTCGGGGTGCTCAAGACCAGCATGCACGCCAACGTGCTGGCGCGAGCGAGACACGGTTGCCTGGACGGGATGCTGCTCCTTCTAACATAGTTAGAAGTCCGAGCATATCCCGCTCCTCGCACCGTTCGCCACTGCCGCCCGCCACTTCGGCAGAAGCTTTGGCGCGAGCTCAACTGCTCCTGGATTACCCTCCAACGGCAGACAAGATCAACGAATGGAGGGCCACCATTCAGAGTCTCATCGGCTTCACCAACGGCAACACTCCACGGCTGCCGAGTACATCGCAGCCGCGGCAAGATTGCCAGGCACGAGCCGATGGCGACAAAACCGGTGGGGGTGCAACCACCGTGCACTCTCCACCCCGAAGGCCAAGATCGCCGACTCGCCGGATCTACCTCGACAGCGACTCCACCGCATCATCAGATCCACGAGCTTGTCGCGATCAGTGCCAAGTTCTTCACGAACAACAGCAAGAAGACGCTCGTACTCGCATCGAGCGCCGAAGAGAAGCGCGGCGTCAATTGGACCAGCGCGCTGGGCCCTCTGTCGACATGCATGCGCCAGGGGAACCAGGCGACTTGCCGTACGCGGTAGGTTGCCTTGCGTTCACTCGTGAGCTGCGGCAAGTCCAGTGGCCCAGCATGAAGAATTTCAAGCCATACGTACCAGAGAAGTACAACGGCAAGTCGCATCCGTCGGAGTTCCTCAGCATCTACACCATCACGGTGCAGGCTGCCGGGGGGCGGGACGACAAGATCCTTGCCAACTACTTCCCGCTGGTGCTCAAGCCCAATGTCAGGTCTTGGCTCATGCACTTGCCGGATAACTCCATATCCTCCTGGGCAGACCTATGCCATCAGTTTGTCGGTGCCTTTACAGGCGGCCACAAACCTCATGGCCAAGAGAGCGACCTTCATCTGCTCGCCCAGAAGGAAGGAGAGCCCCTACGCAAGTACATTCAGAGATTCAGCCGTGTACAGCACAACATCCCAGATGTCCACCCTGCCGCGGTCATCAGCGCGTTCCATCGAACGTCTTGAAACCGAAGGATGCGGAGGAGATGGCGATGTGCAAGATCGAGACGTCGATGAGCTATATGCCTGGCCGACAAGTGTGCGTCTTTGAGGAAGGAGAAACTCCCGGAGAGAATACAGGAGCAAGAGGATCTGATAGCGAGGATGCTGCCCCGGCAAAGAAAAACCGGCGGCGGAAAAACAGGAAGAAGAAAGGCAAAGATGTGCTAGTCGTTGAGCAGTCCGGCAATGAAGGTGGCGCCAAGAACGCTGTGGCGGTCGCCAACAAGCAGGATGACACCAACAAGCAGTAGTGCAAGATCCACCACACCAAGGGCCATGACCTCCAGAGCTGCAAGAAGGTCGAGCAGCTTGTCGAGCAGCAAAAGGCTGAGTACGAGCGACGCGACAAGGAGAAGGCCCAAGAAGGTGCTGGAGGAGCCAGCAAGAAACGCCCCGGCCGAGGAGGACGCCGCGGCAAGGCCAAGCAGCGGCAAGGAGACAGACCTCCTCACGGCCGCGACATGGATGAAGACGACGACGACGATGAAGATATGGATGATGACGAGACCGGTGAGCAGGAGTTCCAGAAAGCCACATAGGTCCTGTGCGTTGATGGTGGTGCTTCTCTGCATACTTCACACCGCCAGCTCAAGCAGTGGGTGCGGGAAGTCAATGCGGCAGAAGCACCCGTCGAGTCACGCAAGCCTCTGAAATGGTCCAGCACGCCTATCATCTTTGATATTGAGGACCACCCTGATCGCATAACTGCAGTCGGGTGCTTGCCGATGTTGGTTTCACCAACTATCCGCAACCTCAAGGTCACTAAGATGCTAGTTAACGGAGGGGCCGGCTTGAACCTGATCTCCTCCGCGGTACTCCAGAAACTCCAGATCCCTGACAGCGAGCTCGAAGAGACCGGCACATTCCAAGGAATCAATCCGGGAAGGAGCAAGCCGAAGGGAAAGATCACGTTGCCAGTAACATTTGGCAGCGAGTTGAACTTCAGGACTGAGAGGGTCACTTTTGACGTTGCTGACTTTCCATTGCCTTACAATGGGATACTCGGCCGTCCAGCACTCGCCAAATTCATGGCAGCCTCTCACTATGCATACAACATGCTGAAGATGCCAGGCCCGATAAGTGTCATCTCTGTCCCTGGCGACAAGAAGGATGCTCTTATCTGCGCCGACAAGATCTACCGGGAAGCAGCAGCCGCAACAGATCGCAAGTCACTTGCCGTTGAAGCTCCCGGGGGGAAGAAGAAGACCAAGTCCGGCAAGAGTTCTGATGCCCACTCCGGCAAGCGCACCTCTTCGGAGTGCTGCGCTACCGTCGAGGACGCACCATCGAGCTCCACCGGCAAGCATAAGAAGACAATGGCAGCTCCGCCAGAGACCAAGAAGGTGTCTGCCAAGGAGGACGGCACTGGTGGTACCTTCACCAACAGTGCCACTCGCGACCCTAAATAGGAAAGCGCGCTCATTGCTTTCCTGCGGGCGAATGTCGACGTGTTTGCGTGGCAACCGTCTGACATCCCCGATGTTCCCGGAAATGTCGAGCACCATCTTGCCGTCTGTCCTCATCGCGCGCCCATCAAGCAAGAAGTCGAGAAACAAGCGGTGGGCGCCAAGAATTCATCGCGAAGAAATCAAGAAGTTGGAAGCAGCAGGCCTTGTCAGAGGAGTGCTCCTTCCTACGTGGTTGGCCAATCCTGTAGTCGTGCGCAAGGCAAACGGGAAATTGAGGCTTTGTATCGACTTTGCCGATGTTAATAAAGCTTGTCCCAAAGACCCATTTCCCTTGCCGTGCATTGACCAGATTGTTGACTCCACGGCCGGATGTGACTTGCTTTCATTTCTTGACGCATATTCAGGATACCATCAGATCTTCATGGCAGAAGAGGATGAGGAGAAGACCGCATTCATCACTCCATGTGGCACATACTATTTCGTACGGATGCCTTTCGGTTTAAAGAATGCTGGTTCAACATTTGCAAGGGTAGTCCATGACGCTTTTTGAGCCACAAATGCACAAAAATGTGGAAGCCTACATGGATAACATAGTGGTCAAGAGCAAGGACAAGGCAACTCTGATCCAGGATTTAGACGAAACCTTTGCAAATCTGCGCAAGATCAACCTCAAGCTTAACCCCGAGAAGTGTGTGTTTGGAGTCCCCTCCGGCAAGCTTCTCGGGTTCTTCATGTCTCAGCGGGGAATTGAAGCCAATCCCGACAAGATCAAGGCCATTGAGCATATTGAAGCACCAAAGCACGTCAAGGATGTACGAAGACTTGCTGGTTGCGTGGCTGCTCTCAGCAGGTTTATCTCTAGGTCTGCTGAGCGCGCCCTGCCGTTTTTCAAAATATTGAAAAAGGCAGGTCCAATGAAATGGACTCCGGAAGCGGAGGCTGCATTGCAGGACTTAAAGAGATACCTGTCCTCCACTCCGACACTTGTCGCACCTAAGCCACAAGAGAAGTTGCTGCTGTATATAGCGGCAACCAATCAAGTGGTTAGTGCTGCGTTAGTAGCGGAGAGGGAGGCGGAACCTGAGCCAGCAACCACGGCAGATGCATCCAGCGACAAGCAGGGGACTTCACCGACAAGCTCTGGTCCCGACAAAGATGGATCTGCTTGGTAGCGTGAGGAGATGAGAAGAGAATGGTGCAGCGCCAGTTTACTTTGTCGGTTCCCTTCTGCAGGGGGCTAGGTCAAGGTATTTTGGTGTGCAGAAATTGCTTTTCGGCCTTCTCATGGCCTCGAGAAAGTTGCGCCATTACTTCCAAGCACATGAGATCATAGTTGTCACTCGTTTCCCGCTGAAGAGGATACTGCAGAATCCAGAAGCAACAGGCAGGATTGTCGAGTGGGCCTTTGGGCTGCAAGCTTTGGCCTCAAGTTTGAGAGCACTTCAACTATCCAAAGCGAGCATTGGCAGAATTCATAGCGAGAATGGACGCCAACACGGATGAAGAAATTCGAAGCGAGCATCCCGCCAAGGAAGCAAGCAAAGAGTGGCTGATGTACTTTGATGGTGCCTTCTCACTGCAAGGCGCCGGTGCGGGCGTGCTACTTATTGCACCCACCGGAGAGCACCTCAAGTACGTAGTCCAGATTCACTTTCCCAAGGAGCAAGCAACGACAATACCGCAGAGTATGAAGGTTTGCTTGCTGGTCTCAGGATCACAGCAGACCTTGGGATCAAGAAGCTCATTGTCAGGGGTGACTCACAGCTTGTCGTCTGCCAAGTTTACAAGAATTGTCTGAGTCCATTGATGGAAGCTTACGTTGATGAAGTGAGAAAGTTAGAAGAGCACTTTGATGGCCTACAGATGGAACATGTTCCAAGAGCTCAGAACGACATTGCCGATGGCCTGTCGAAGTGCGCCGCACTTAAGTTACCTGTGGAACCAGGGATCTTTGTGCTCAAACTGACTCAACCGTCTGTGACGCCATCAACTGGACAGAGCAAGAAGAGGAAGTTGATTTCTGGTGACTATTTTCCGGCAGAGCTCCCCAAAGCCGCCGTCAAGAAGGTCCCCAAGATCAACACCAAGGGTGCTGAGGAGCAGTCTGCTCCGGCAAGCCCTAGGGTTTGTTCCGTTGAAGCAGACGTTCCGCAGGTTCTCACCGTAGAAGCGGATGTTCCCGCAGCAGCTGATGTGCCTTTAGTCCTTGTTGTCGAGCCACAAGCTCCAGCGTGGGCACAGCAGATTGTCCGTTTCCTTCAGACAGGAGAACTTCCCGAAGAGCAAGAAGAAGCGGAAAGAGTAGCCCGACAGTCAAGTATGTACCAGTTTGTTGAAAACACACTGTACAGAAGAAGACTCAACGGTGTGAAATTGAAGTGTATTCACCGGGAAGATGGACAAAAGCTGTTGGCAGAGATACATGGAGGCATATGTGGTCACCACATTGGCGCAAGAGCGCTTGCCGGCAAAGCATTTCAGCAAGGTTTCTTTTGGCCGACAGCCCTCTAGGATGCAACTGCGCAAGTAACTAAGTGTGAAGCGTGCCAGTTCCATTCCAAGCAGATACGCCAGCCAGCTCAAGCTCTCCAGACGATCCCTTTATCACAGCCATTTTTGTGCAGGGGCTCAACATCCTCGGCCCCTTTCCCCGAAGCTGTCGGGGCTTTGAGTACTTATGCGTTGCAATCGACAAGTTCACAAAGTGGCGGAAGTGGAAGCGATGAGGAAGGTGATAGCACGATCGGCAATCAAGTTCTTGGTCGATTGTTTGCCGCCGGGATCCCTAACAGATCATCACCGACAACGACACGCAATTCACGAGCCGCACCTTCATGCGATCGTCCAAGATCTTGGTGCCAAGGTCTTCTTAAACTTCATTGCTCATCCGAGAAGCAGCGGTCAAGCGGAGAGGGCAAATGCCGAAGTGCTTTGCAGGGATCAAGACCAGGACTTTCGACGAGGCTGCGCAAGTCGGAAAGAAGATTGAGGAGCTACCGGTGGTTCTTTGGTCGATCAGGGCGACGCCAAATCGAGCCACGGCGGACACCTTCGCTCTAGTCTATGGAGCAGAGGCAGTTCTCCCACGAAACTTCGTATCTGGGTCACCTCGAGTGCTCGCTTATGATGAGCTTGAGCAAGAGCAGCTGCGACAAGATGGCGCTGCTCCTTGAGGAAGACCGTCTTGAGCCATTTGTCGAGCTGCTCGATACCGACAAGCTTTGCGCCGCTACCATAGCCGCATAAAGTTAATGCGAAGTCTCAAGGAAGGCGACCTTGTTCTTGGTAGCGTTCAGTCCACCAAGAATTCCAACAAGTTGGCCTTGAAGTGGGAAGGCCCTTACCGGGTGAAGCGAGTCACTAGGCTGGCGCTGTCCGCCTTTGAGACCGAAGATGGCACTCGGTGAGCAACTCTGGAACATTGAGCATCTTCGTAAGTTTTACCGTAAAGCGCGGTTGCGGAACCTGTTCCGCAACCACCTTTATACAAGTCTTGCCGATGTTGCGTGTAATCCTTTGTACAAACCCGGGCGCAGACCCCGTGCATAATTAAAGCTCAAGTGCTCCGCACATCTTGTCAATTTCATGCTTTCTATTTTTTGCATGTGTTATCTGACACTTTGTGCAGCACCTACCCCCGGTAAGCAATAACGAGCCGTAAGGCTCCATATCTTTATTTTCTCTTCTTTCTCTTTCTCAAAGAAAGGAAGGTTCCCTCGCCCACAAGGTTGCCGGGGGGAAAGGAGAAGATAATGGTGTGGACCAGGCGTCATTCAAGAAAGTTTCGCCTTACCGGGACGCAAACAACAGAAAAGCTAAGTTGCCAAAGTTTGAGCAATCAGTTCTAAAAAATTTAAGTTATCTTCCTCGAACGACCGTGATTTGTATGGAAAACCTGTGCGCGGAGGAACCAACTCGTAGCTAGTTGCGCCCTTACTTTGTTTCGAGTCCGCTCAACAACTTAAGTGAGCTGCGACTAGTTGCGACAAGGTTTCTTGTCGGTAGCGGCACCGCCAGCAGGCTGCTGACGTCCCGCACTCAGCGCTCGTGGCTAAGGCGCCTGCACCGGCAAGTTCCCTAAAAGCGTAGGGAAAAAACATACAAAGGAAGGAATCAAGTAAAGGAAATAACATAGGAATCGCTACCCAAAATAGAGTTATATTACAAGATAGCTTGTCGCAGCTCTAACACATTGTTCTCATAACATGACCGACAGCGACAAGAAAAGGAGAAAACGGGCGGCCTAGTCTACGCGATCACCCTCAACCCTCTTGATCCCGCTCACCT